>OX244259.1:46475000-47100000 GCA_945867215.1 Epinotia demarniana
GTATTTATCGAAATTTGACCAAAAAGGCATTCCCGAAGAGTGTTGCATCCCTTATTCTCGTGCGCCGAAGACATACGCGTGTCGTGCATGAAACATCACAAACGTCTAGATGTGTAGGGAAACACAGCGAAAGGAGATGGGCAATCCACATTATGTGATTTTACCCCAATTTGTCAGTACCTACAACATGTCGAAGTCAGAATTGGGTGTAGCGTACAGACGTAACAACTGCAACTACAATTTCATTTAGTGTGGCCAGTTAACAGTAGGTAGGAAAGCGAAAATTGCCGCATTCAAACGGTCCTGCGAAGCGGACTGCAAGATTGTTACTAACCGATGAGATAGGGCAAGACAGCACGTCTAAAATGGGACGGCCGCGACATACTCTCGATTTTTCTCGCACTATACCTCTTGTTCTAAGTGTTCTAATAAGAGAGAGACGGATCGTGCGAGAAAAATTGAGAGCTCGCGCGCCGTCGCGTAATAGCCGTGCAGCACACAAAAATCGAGAGTATGTCACGGCCGCCTCATGATCGACGTGCTGTCTCGCCCTATCTCATCGGTTAGTAACAATCTTGCAGTCCGCTTCGCAGGACCGTTTGAATGCGGCAATTTTCGCTTTCTTACTGTTAACTGGCCACACTGAATGGAATTGTAGTTGCAAAACACCGGTTTAAAAAAATTACAAAATTACACTGTTATAGTACATTACGTAACTAGGGCGCTGAATTCGTGAATGCCCCAGATCGCAGGTGTTTGTGTAATCTCTGACTTATAATAAATCTCTAAATTAAAAAAAGAATCAGCCAGTACCAAACTAACCATTTTTGTGTCCCCCGATAATTTCAGATCCCCGATAATTTCCCATGAACGGAAAAATATGTAACTTTTTTCATAAGCACATTATAACTCTAGCTTCCGTTTAGGATAGTTTTTATCCGACTGCAACGATTAATTAATTTTCGGAAACATTTGACGTCATTAAATTATTAATTTCTTTTGCTTGAAATCGTAGCCGCCATATCTGTCAACTGTCAGTGACATCAAAATGGCGGGCTTGCCATAACTATCGAATATTAATAATTTCGATCCGGTGTTGTGATGATAGACCTTCACAAAACGCATATTAAATTCTAAAGCGTAAAAAAAGAATCGATTCTGATATGGAAACTTATATTCTCTCACTTATAATAAATCTCTAAATTAAAAAAAGAATCAGCCAGTACCAAACTAACCATTTTTGTGTCCCCCGATAATTTCAGATTCCCATGAAAGGAAAAATATGTAACTTTTTTCATAAGCACATTATTACTCTAGCTTCCGTTTAGGATAGTTTTTATCCGACTGCAACGATTAATTAATTTTCGGAAACATTTGACGTCATTAAATTATTCATTTCTTTTGCTTGAAATCGTAGCCGCCATAAGTATCTGTCAACTGTCAGTGACGTCAAAATGGCGGGCTTGCCATAACTATCGAATATTAATAATTTCGATCCGGTGTTGTGATGATAGACCTTCACAAAACGCATATTAAATTCTAAAGCGTAAAAAAATAATCGATTCTGATATGGAAACTTATATGCGATAAATTCGTATTGAGGCGTAGTTTCAATAAATGTATCAACAAATTTCAACAAAATAACGTCAAACGTCAAAAGTCTGACTCTCTTCCTTTTTTTTGATGGCATGGCGATAGCGCTGTTCTTGCGTTCAGCCAAAGTCTATTTGAGTTTCTGCAAGATTGAATCACACGCTAAGTATTTGATTGTCACGATACAGCACGGCTACCACAAGACGGCGCGCGAGCTCTCTCGATTTTTCTCGCACTATATGTCTCTTTCTAAGTTATCTGATAAGAGAGAGACGGATGGTTGGAGAAAAGTCGAGAGAGCTCGCGCGCCGTTTTGTCAGTATTTATATTTATCAGCAAAAAACAGTATGTATGAAATCAGTATAGAACGGGCCTTTTATAAACATTAATTATGAAGCGCGTCAGTATTAGGCCTGCATCACACTGGCGCGGCCTGGCCGCGGCGGACAAATAGTAAACTTGTCCGCCGCTGTCAAATTTAATATTGTCCGCCACCGCAGGCCGCGCCAGTGTGGCTGTGCCTTAAGGCGGCCTCAAGTTGATATTCAGCCAATATAGAGACCACAATAGAGACACAGAAATTGGCCAACATACACGTAAATACTTTTATTATAAAGCCTGCAACACACATTATTATGTTGGCAAGGGCGGGAACATACACAAGATTTGCCAGAATGTGATAGTGCAATCCTTAGAGCATTAAACCAACCGGAGTGGCCATTGACAGGCGTTCCCCTCTGCCAAAAGTATATGACCAGTGGTCATACACATTGTATGGACTGACGTTTATCTGACGTAGCTATTTTCACGTTACGCATACATTTGACGTTCCCCTCCCCCGCATAAATCGGCAGACTTTTTATGTATAGAAAATGACTCATTGTCACTCCGGTTGGTTTAATGCTCCAAGGTGCAATCAGAAACATTGCAATATGAAAAAATAAACATATTGCTTTAACATTTTTAATAATTTCCTTTATTAGAAAGGGACTCGGACTCGCGTTATAGTTGTAGAACTTACCTAGTGGTTAGGTATAGTTTGGAAAATATAAATTGGCCGTCTGTTGTCAAATTAAAAAGAGATCTTTTGTTCCACGTAAACACTTAAGTACCGGTCAATGGGTACTCGAAAGGATTATCTATTATTAATTCCTAAACACATCTTTACCTGAGAGTCGGAGTGACTCAAGAACTCAAGATCATTTCAGTCATCCATCACGTTTTTATAATATAACATAACATAGTGTTAAAAATATGTAGAAAAGAAGATCAATAAACATTTAATACTGCAGCGTGTGTCCTAACTGTTAGATCTATTGCCACAGACATCTACTAAACTTTTACCCCATTATTCATAAAACTTAAAATACCTCTGATAAATAACACGTGTTTTTTCCCTTTCTTAATAATTTAAATATCAGAGTGACAGGTTTTAACGTCATTTTAACTAAAATATATAGGTTTATTGAAAGTTTTACATGATAGGTTAAAATTAGAACTGCATGTGTCCTATTTCCAAGAGAATAAATGCGTTAACTCCTACATTAACATGCAAACGAAGTCGCAGGTACAGCTAGTATATAATAAATATGCGCTCTGGGGCTTTACGAATTACCGCCCGTGTTGAGTACAAAATTTTACCTCTTCACCTGGCCTCAGTGCGAGTTTTCCCGTACGCTTAACGTGCAGTAAAACTTGCATTATGGCCAGGTGTGACGTAAAATATTAATACAATATTCTTTAGTACATATTTTTTTGAATGAAATTTGTGAGAAAAAAAACTTGGCAGATCATGCAAATTCCATGGTCCAAATTGTGATGTTCATGCAATTAGTCCGGACAACTCGTTTGACGGTTGGAACATGCATCCAGACGATAGCAATTAGTCAGATTCTGATGAATTGGGGCTGACAAATCACGTAATGTGGATTGCCCATTACTGTCACATGTTAGAAAGATTTAATTTTCGTCAACTACAGTATTGTTGTATGGCCCAGGTGTTAACGTACGTGGCGGAGATAACGCAGCCGCACCTGCGGGGCGCGTTCACCGCCACCAGCTCCATGTGCATCATCATCGGCGTGTTCACGCAGTTCCTGCTCGGCCTGCTGTTCTACTGGCGCACCGTGGCGCTGGTCAACATCACGTTCACGGCAAGTGCCTACCTACCCTACTTTTGCAAAAACTGCTTATGTAAGATACCTACCTGTACATATATCCGTTTTTGTTGTCTGGTATATTTTGATAATCGAGAAATAAAGTAAATTGACATATAAGTACCTTATTTGCTTGGCACCTTAATCTATCTATCTATACATATAATAAAGCTGAAGACGGTCGAAAGTCTGTACATGGAAGATATTCGAAAAAAAGATTGCTGGGGATACTTAGAATCGATAACAGATCACGATCCAAAAGTTTTTAAATTTTTTGTCTGTTTGCCTGTTTATTTGTACCTACGTGCATCACGTGAAAACGGCTGAACGGATTTTGATGCAAACTTTACTAATCTGTCGAGAAAATTCCCGGCCAACATATATAGGCTATAAAAATGATAAAGATAATGGTACAAAGGGGTTAAAAATGGGGTTGAACTATGTACGGGAACTTCTTATATCTTCATAGATATAAGAAGTTCCCGTACAAAGTTCAACCCCATAAAGACTTGAAAATTGACAAGCATATACTTGAGTAGAAAGTAAAAAGAACCCTATTCAAACTTTTAGCAAAATATAGATAAAACGTGAAAAAACCCGGGATGTAAAATAGTGGTAAACGGCTAAACACTACATATTAACCAAATCTGGTTGATACCTCCACCAATAGTAACTGTTATACATAAAGCTAGTTTATAATATTAGTATGGATAGTATGGATACATTGAATATGTTTCTACGGTGCAATCAAACTAATACTAACATAAAGGCGCAAACACATCTGAACGTGATTACAATTATATATATACAAAGTGTACGTCTTGCGTAGTGCCTTCTTTAGATATTTGTGTGCAGCACCATATTGTATGTCATAACAATGGTGGCAAATTGTATTTTTTATAACTAGAGGGTGTTTTTTTTAACAGATCGTTGCAGTCATCGCTTTGTTCTTCGTGCCGGAGTCGCCGCACTGGCTCGTCTCACGGAAGCGGTATGATGACGCTAAATTGGTAAATAAGACAGTTTTAATTTTAACTCGTGTCTTATGTCATTGTTGTCGCTTAGCTATAGGTACCAATGTTTGAACAGCTATCGAAATGAATCATCATTTGTACAAAAATTCAAGACCGTCTACGTGTACGTTCCTACTAGGAACTTCCTAGTGAGGGAATAAGGGGCTAATTTCCACATATTGCTTAGTAGTTATCAAGCCGTAAACGGTACAGGAATAAGGTAGCGTCCCAGTGTCGGACACATTAATTTCTAATAATTGACACTATTCTACCTCTATAGTTATAAGTATTAAATAAGACTGAGTGTCAGGCACTGGAACGTTTACCTTAGGTGAAAGAACGTAATAGCTAAGTATTACCTATTATGTCTCATCAACCTTTGAATACTATGTGGCCTATGAAGATGCTCACGCTTATACGTATATCGATTGACTGTGGACAAACAAAACATCCGCCATTCTAGAACTTGAAGGATTATTCATGAATGTATTTGTATATTAATAGCGACAATCATTCCCGTCATCTTATGTAAATACCTACACAAGTTGCTGGAGAAGCAATATACTTATTTAATATAAATTTGCATTAACTACACGGTACCTATTAATTATGAATAGAGGTACTATGCAAAAACTGAGATCGTTGCAACGAAAATAAGTTAGTATAATCCGATTGTCTTATCTCAACAGATAATTGCCAAATTATTTATTCTAATGTAGCATTATCTGGGTATTTGCGCCAGCGCCAATATACGTGTGTACTTATAGACTGTGCCTCTGTCATCCTGTTATGTCAATTCATATGAAATAATAACGTTTAACAATACAGCGTGTAAGACCAATACGAGCAAATCTTGAAATGGTGGTTAGTAAAGGACATAAGAAGCGTATTAAGATAACTTTTGTCTAAAATTACAACGAAAAAATTAACCATACAAAATAATTCAGCCCGCAATGTAACGCAAAATGTTGACATTGACAGTTGTCAGCTGTCTAAGTATCCACTTACGAAATGTCTAAAACCAAAAGTTAATAAAGCCTTGTCGTATCTCGTAATGTCCTTGGCAATTGAGTTAGGTATAGCACTCATATAACGTAATTATCATTATGACCAGTAATAATGATAATTACGTTCATTCAAAACCGCATTCCTGGTGAATCACCTTTCATCTGTCCAAAATTATCTGTACAGAAATCGCGGAGGATCCGGTCTTCTAATGAGCCTGGACGGGAAGCTCATATTAGTTAAGAGCTGCTCCCTGCAGCTCGCTGTAACGCTTTCACGATCACTTGAGCGCTAGGTACTTGGCACTCTACGATTTAGGAATCGCTCTTCTGCCATTTTGATGTGCTTCACCATACATTAAAATCATGTCCATTAATTGGGCATATCAGTCTTTATCAACAAAGCAAACCACTACTAAAACTAAAACACTAACCACCAAGATTTCTAATGAACAGCTACGTGGATTACATGTTTGCGTTACATTGCTGCTTGGAAATTTACAAAAAAATATTATAGGCTTTCAATTAAGTATAACTCAAAAAGTTCAATTAATTAATGATTACGCTACTAAACCCTATGTCTGGTTTAATTCTTTGCTTGTATTCGATTTACTCGCTGTATACTGTAGGTAGGTACTATAAGGCGCCTAGAGTGGGGGTGTTGGACTGAATGGGAGCCAATATTTATTAATTAGCCTACGAATTAACAGCGTCACGCTGTGATGTAGTAGATGAGATATAGTCTTTGGCTTCATAATAATTCCCACGCATAGGTATTCATATTCTGAAATTAGTCTAGAAAAATCCAAGTACTCGTACCTATTATGCAAAACCCACTTTTATAGGTATTATTGCCCCCATAATCCCCATATTGAAAAAAATAATCTGATGTTTACCATTTGATTTTGGAGTCGTTGACTCGGAATGACAGAAGTGACGAAGATAGTCCATACTGAACAACTTTACAATTCACTTTAAGATGTAGGTCAGTAGATTAGATTGTATGGACAAAACCACTATAGTGGCTAAAGTTTCACATATGATTGGTGAGGTGATTTAATAGCATCCCAGGAAGTAATATCAAGACGAAATTCTAATTTAAGTGTAGGTCCCTTAATTATCAGAATCACCCCGAGGATGAAGATGTTTAAGCTTAAGCTTAAGGTGCTTTTTCGCTTTGATTTTCATGTGACGCAAATTATAAGGTAAAGATAAAACTCAATGACAAGGAATGAGACACTTGGTTATTAAAACGGCACAAAATAACTGAGAGAAAATGGTGGCACGTGCCGTTAGTGTTTATGATATAAATAGAGATACTCAAAGGAATTTATTTTGCAACTATTTAAGTTGAGGCTTGTAAAATATGTTTACAGAGCCTTCAGTGGCTTCGTGGGTGGACACACTCCAATGCTGTGGAGAAAGAATTAAGAGACATTCAAGGATTATATAGAAGTAAAAAAGGTAATTATGAATAAGGGAGTTACCTAGTACCTCTACCTCTAGTTGGGTGCCTGATTCCTTATTTCACCGCTGATGTTGAATAGAGGTGACTTTTTAGGGTTCCGTAGCCAAATGGCAAAAAACGGAACCCTTTTATGGATTCGTCATTTCTGTCTGTCTGTCTGTCCGTCCGTATGTCACAGGCATTTTACTCGAAAACTATGAGGTGTATTTGAATAATATTTTGACGGTAGGTGTATTTTGTTAGCCGCTACATAGTTTTGTAATTAAATTACTAATTTAGGTTGCCGTCCATACATAAAACTGAAATTCAACATTTATTTTTTACATGCAAGCCCACGTGTGGCACATCAGCCGATAGGTCTTTCAAAATAAATGTAAGGTTAGGTACTATGCAATTTTTTTGATTAAGTGAATAGAGTCGGAGATAATCGCCCGAAAGTCACTAAAATTGTGTAACCCCCCCCCCCCCACCTCTAATTTTTGAACCGTGTATTTTAAAAATATGAAAAAAATTATAGACATAGGGCTTATTAAATTCTTTCAGCGAAAATTGTTTTGACGCATGACGCATTTACCCCATAGACGCATTTGACCCGGTTGACCATACTCATTTCTATTTCTTATTAAAACCTTTTTTTTTTAAATTGAACTAACATTTATTTTTCGTAAACAAAGACAACTATAGCAGGCTAATAAAAAACAGCACTTCGGGTCGGGTCCCAGAACCCCCCTTCCTGCTTGCAGCCGGCGAAATCTTGTAAGGCAACTCAGCAATATCATCGCACCAGTTATCTAGGATCGTCATCATCTGAAAAAAAAAACATCTAAAGAAAACTCCGTTTTCTGAATCAATTCTCAGAATTAAGGACGGCTTTATGTTTCTATGCCAAATCTTGGGATTTGTGTCAAAGCGGACTCCGGGCTCCTTTAGGAGCATTACCGGGAATAACGCTAGGAGGATGATGAAGGACGCCTCTATATTTCAAAGTTTCGGTTTCCGTCAAAAAAGTAGTAGAATAACACATACGTGCGGCTGACGTTCCGTGGGATTGTCTCCGAACCCGAAGTACATCATCAAGTCAGCTATTTAAGTTGGCTGCGCTATATCCTGGCTCATCTGCGGTAGATCATGGTTTTCAGGCATCTTAACATATTTGTCAGTCGGCGTTTGCTGCGTAATTAAATACGCACACAGCTGGTTACGCAGTTTGGCCTCCAGAGGCCCGATCTGGCTTTCCCTCTGGCAGCCTTTTAGTCCCTCCTAGGCGTCACCTTACAGAGTGTTACAACCTGAAATGTATTCAATTTATTACACAGATGACCTCCTATCTGTGATTTATTAATTTAGTTGCATCAAACCACACATTCTATGGGAGAGAGAAGTAAACCATACCTGATTCTCCCGGCGTCTTAGCTAGCCCGCTGGCTGTCCCGCACTTGTCGTTAGTTGTGACTCTGGGGCTCAGTCCGCGTCTCCAAGTGAATTAATAGTGCCACTCCTTGATTATCTAAGTCAAGGAAGTCCTGCCCCTGCAGGGCCCAGAGCAAACCGCAATACTTAGCG
This sequence comes from Epinotia demarniana, assembly GCA_945867215.1. Taxonomy (NCBI): domain Eukaryota; kingdom Metazoa; phylum Arthropoda; class Insecta; order Lepidoptera; family Tortricidae; genus Epinotia; species Epinotia demarniana. The sequence continues at coordinate 46,483,798 of OX244259.1, forward strand.
ACGAAAGATCGGTATAACTTGGTACTCGCCTGAAATACCAAATAAAATTGATGTAAATTACACAATTATCTAAAACTAAATTAGGTTCTCCAATCTACACCGAATGTCGTTTCTATGTCTATCTAGGATATACAGGTTAGATAACTCTTATTATAACTTTTATGACCCTCTATGGGGGATATTTATATCATGTGTATCGTAGTGTCTTTAACTTTACTTTTGTTTGACTAACCATTTTAAATAATATATAACTATTAGGTACTTACTACCAAAGTGTTCGACGACTTCTTCATCAAATCCCATTTTCTAAGGAGGTCTCCCATTGGATCCATATTAGATCGACACTGAATAAACACGCACATCACGCAAGGTCAAAATTCGAACTGCACACTGCCCATCCGATCCACCCTCCACGGCCGCTGCTTGCGAAACTTTTATGTGCATACGCACGATTTAATTACGGCTTTGCACTATCAAACTTGCTGCATAGTTATAAATATATACATGCATTGCACAAAACACTATAGTGCAACTCTTTGAACCATAACTTTCTACGCAAATAACGATATCTTATGGTGCATTTGTGACGTCACTAATTTATCGTGCATTGATCACTGTATATAATGATGCTAAATTCTACGTTTTGTCTTTTTGGTGCTGTGTGCATAATACTGTATACTACTTGCGCAATAAAAGATAAGGCATTTGTACTTTATGTTTTAGTGAGGTTTCTTGCACAATGAAGTTCAATGTCCAGCAGAATAGATTTAGATTCGTGTCACTATTTAAAGTATTGCGCACTGTTTTATTACTGGCAAGCAGCGTATTTTCAACTGTTTGCATAATATTTCATTACGTCGTTTTCAATCCATTTTTCTCAGTGTGAAAACAAGGAAATTACCTGATTGTCATTTTTATTGTTGCGACTTAAGATTAAAGGAGCCGGCTTTTGGGGCCCTGTCGGGCACAGATACACAATGACACATATCTTAAATTAATATATATTATGAATGTTTAACACTGATTTCGAAACAGTGTAGGTAGGTACTTAATGCTTGCTACTTATATGTTTTCAGTGCAATCTGAAGACACGGAAGAAAGTATTTCCGAAAAACTATCGTATTACATGGAGAGAAGCTTCTTGTTTCCTTTCTTCCTGATTGGCTACTGCTTCTTCGTCGGACACTTCAGTGGAATGACGACCCTACAGGTAAACCAATCAAGTGATTAATGATCATCATACAATGTCCTCGGCTCTTATGCTTAAGTATACAAGGACTGATGAAGTTGAAAAGCTATATAAGTACAATGCCCTTACAATACTTACATGTCCCCAAATGCATGATACTAAAACTGTTAAGAGTCAGCTACCAGAACACTGGCTTTGCTATCTTTTTTTAATTCACTGTTGGGTTGGGGTTTTCCTCAATCATGAGTTAGGTAGGTCCAACTTTGAGAAAGAGGTCAATCGTCGAATCCTACTCGGCTGGGCAGCATTCGGGGGGCTACGGCACATCTTTTCGTTTGTCCAATATTCCGCAGTGTCGCAAGACGAGATTCTTTGACCAGTGTGTGTTGCCAGTGATGACGTATGGCACAGAAAAGTGGTCGCTTACTATGGGCCTCATAAGTAAGGCTCAAAGTCACCCAAAGGGCAATGGACAGGGCTATATTGGGAGTTTGTCTGCGCGCTCGCATCAGAAATGAGGCTATCCGCAGAAGAACCAATTACGGTAAACGATTTAGTGTAGTGATAGGTATAGAAAAATGTGATCTGTATTATCTGTATACATGTTGTACGCGGCCGAGAAAGGCTATAATTATGCGGACAACAAAATAAGACCCGCCGTGTCCTTAACTTTGAGAAGCAGATAGGATATTTTTCTGTTTTAAGTATATATTGTATGACCATAATTTTCGTGATTTTTAACCGACTTCAAACAAAAGGAGGAGGTTCTCAATTCGGTTGCATTTTTTTTTCTGTTTGTTACCTCAGAACTCCGTCATTGACAAGCCGATACGATTTTTTTTGTTTGTATGTAAATGTATAAGCTTCAAGGCGGGTCCCATTTTTTTTTAATTCGGTGGGATGATGGGATCCATGAGGAATTGAGAGAACTCCTCAATTTTATTAGGCACGTGAGTAGTAATTTTGGTATTTTCTATTATAACTCGTGTATTTACATCCGAAAATCATAAATTTGATGGCGAGAAATTGATGATGAAGACCTCAGATGACTTCTTGAATTCCTCAATTATGCACTTAAAAGTGCAAAAGTACCTACGTCACAGGTTCTGATAAGATTTCGATGAAATAGGAACTAATGAAGTGCCATTGGTGATGATCTTGGGGAATCGACGGAAGTCCTCAAATATTATCGGCCCACATACAGCGTGGCTTGGCGGAGTACTAAATTGAAGTCGGTTAAAACTTTGTTTTTAATAGTAGATTATGTTCCATTAATATCTACGTACATATAGAAAAAAACAATAGTCGCCAGGAATAACAATATAGTTTTTAAGATAGGTACTTATGTATGTATGTATATAAAAATGTCACAAGTTTACCTACTTAACTGGTGTAATGCGCTGGGATGAATAATAATCCTTCCACTTTGAGATAAAACAACTATAGACGTTGTAAAGACCACTTAATCCGAGACAGCTTAACAGACACTCTCAATAAACATTATTGTTGATTAGAAGAGAAGGCTGTTACAATTTCGCATTAATTCTCGAAACTGTTCATTTCCATACCAAAACCTATAAGAACGTGAGCCAGGGTTACATTCGGAAAAATTGGGGCTACTTTGATAATTTGGAATAGGTATAGAATAAAGGCAGAACTATTTGAAATTAAGAAGATTTAACCGAGTAAACAGCAAGATAGAATACCAATATATTCACTGCCACAGTTCACCCACAAGTAAAAGCAATGATTTCGGTAACCTAATCTAGAAATTGTAGATCATGAAATTTAGAAAGAAGCAAGTAGTATGAAACACTTACGAAAACTATACACCGACGTAAAGGGACAGTCAGACGCAAATAAAGTTGAATTACCTATTAATATTGCGAGTAGGTACGGTACGGAAACCTCGGACGCGAGTCAGAATTCCACTTGGCCGGTTTATTCTACAGACACACCAGTCCATAAGGTTACTACGGTATCACTTTATTTACATTTATTAAAAGTTCTGAAGGAAAACGTGTATTTTATTCTTTGACATGTTTATTATTGAACCGTTGCTAAGACAACTAGCCATAGGAAAAGGTACGAGTAGTTATAAATACATATAAATACGACGAGAAAGTTTATAGCAAGACACCCAATGAAGAGACCGTAACATATTCTCCCCGACAATGGGCGACTAAGCGCATTCATCTTCAGTGGGGAGACGGGCGATTTTCGTAGCTGTCCTAACTGTTGGTCGTAAATTAAGGATCCAGTATTTTGACGCCAGCAGTTAACTACTGTCTCATTGTTTTCATAGTTAGAGTGCTCATGATGCAGTGTAAGTAATTTTGTGAATGTGTGTTTACTATCTAATATTATAGGATGGGTGAGATTCCTGTCTATATCGCTCACAGCGCTGGCTCTCCCCAGTAATCTCAGCACTCCATAATTATCAATGAATGAACAAAGATTCCACAGTCGAGTGGTCTTGTCAAAGGGCTTGTTGTTTCTTAGATTGTCTAATTCGACAGGAAAACTTTGACTGTGTTTGATCCATGACTCTTCAGCACGCTCTGTGTATTCAAATTTCAGGCCACTTCATTCTTTCTTCCGAGTATTTTCAATAAATGCATAAATATACGCTGTACTTCTGATGAGTCATTTGGAAAATCTGGTGATGTTAGGTAAAGCTAGTTCATATGCATGCACTGATAAAATTCTGTGATACTGCTTTCTCATTTCCAACAGATTGGTCGGTACCGCTGTTGTATCTTCATCCTGCGAAGGACATAATTTAGGATCTTGATAGAGGAACGAGGGACCTTTAAACCATCTGTTCAAGGTTTAAGTCATCAATGTCTCTGGTTGCGTCATCAGCTACATTTTGCCAGGTCGGCAACCACCTCCAGTCTTTGGTCCGGGTGAGTTCCGCTATTTCTCCGAGTCGATTGGAAATAAAGGTTTGATAATTTCTCGGATCTCCTTTGATCCATGCTATGACTGCTGAGGAGTCATTCCAGAAAAACTTGGCTGCCGGTTTGATAGTGTCATGATCATGATCTCTCTCTATCGTACAAGCAATTCGTGCCCCAAGAACAGCTGCTTGAAGTTCCAGCCTGGGAATCGACACAGGTTTTATCGGTGTCACGCGGGACTTACTAGTTATGAGAGTGACCCATATCAAACCATCTTCTCGAACAAAACGCCAGTAAGCTCCAGAGACGTATGCTTTCTCGCTAGCGTCACAGAAAATATGCAAATATGAAAATATGTACACTGAGTTGGCTCCGACGCGTAGTGTCGAGGCACCGTACATAAACATGCAGCGATTAAGCGTTGATCCAGCCTTTCCATATCAAATGTTCGGCTTCTTGTATGGCTTGGTCCCAATGCCTCTGCATCAGAACCAACATGCCTACAGTTCAGGTAAATCAACAGAGTCTGCGCTTCATGCGGTGGTTACCAAGGCTGAAGCTGCGATCAAAAACAAGTCAATGTGTCTAGGCACCTTCATTGACATCGAGGGAGCCTTCGACAAGACTAAATTCACCAGCATAACCGCAGCACTGATAAGGCACGGAGTGAGTGAGGTTATGACGAAATGGATAAACAACATGTTGAGTCAAAGAGTCATCAGGCTCGGGGAAGACAAAACAAAGCAGGCAAGGGTAGCGAAGGGGTGCCCCCAGGGAGGCGTCCTCTCGCCACTACTTTGGAACATGGTGGTAAACGACTTAATCACTAAGTTGAACAACAGTCATCACTACACCATCGGGTATGCTGACGACATAGCAATACTCACAAGTGGCATCCACGCAGGTACAGTGTGCGACGTCACCCGTTCCGCACTCACCATAGTGGAACGCTGGTGCAACGACAATGAACTTACAGTCAACCCTAGGAAGACGGAGCTGGTAATGTTCACCTACAAACGGAATCTGGGGACCTACCGCTTACCCAGACTGTTCAATACAGAGCTCCAATTGTCAGCAGAGGTAAAGTATTTGGGTGTAATACTAGATGCCAAACTTAACTGGAGCAGCCACCATGACAAGAAAATCCAAAAAGCTACAGTCGCGTTCTGGCAATGCCGTAGAATGGTAGGTAGGACTTGGGGACTAAACCCCAGGATCACTCTATGGCTCTACCAGGCGATAATTCGACCAATCGTAAGCTACGGAGCCGTGGTATGGTGGCCTCGCACCACACTAACCACGGTCGAAGCTAAACTACAACGCCTCCAGAGACTGGCCTGCATGGCGGCTAGTGGCTGCATGAGGACCACACCGACTGCAGCCCTGGAAGCCATCATGGACATTCCGCCGCTACACCTCTTTATCAGGCAAGAAGCCCTGGCGTCAGCCATACGGCTCAAAAAACAGCATCTCTGGAGACCGCCCAGGGTTCCACACACCGAGATACTCTACGAGGCTGTAGGTAGGGAACCCCTTATAGAGGCAACAATCGACATCATTCCTAAACAGTTCGTCTTCGACAAGAAGTACAAAATCGAACTATACGAAACCCTCCAGGAAGGACTTAACCCCAGGGAGTTAAGAATATTCACGGATGGGTCCAAGACAAGGTCAGGCACCGGATCAGGAGTGTTCTCGGAGGACCTAAACATACGAATCTCGACACCATTAGGAATCCATAACTCAGTCTTCCAGGCAGAGTGTATGGGTATTATAATGGCCGCTCATGCAATCGCTTCCAGGGAGGTAAGAGGATATCCCATCTGCATACTTTCCGACAGTCGATCTGTACTACAAGCCCTGCAAAGTCATACAACAACGTCTGGGCTGATACACGAGTGCCACAAAATTCTATCAGAGGTATGTACCAACTGCGACATAACCTTGCAATGGATCAAAGGGCACAGCAACTCACGCGGTAACGACGCAGCGGATGCACTGGCTAGAGAAGGCTCAGAATCAGAAGCCATAGGACCGGAACCCACGATCCCTCTACCCCCTGCATGGCTGCGAAGCACACTGCGACTAAACACCAAGGTAGAACACCAAAAAATTTGGAACACCCTAGGCACCTGCAGGCAAACCAGGGAGGCCCTCCCGACAATCAACCCCGGATTGTCAAGGAAGCTAAAACAGCTAAAGAGGCCGGCACTCCGTCTCTTGACAGGCGCCATAACTGGTCATGCACTATTAAACAAACACCTTTTCACCTTAGGTGTTACAGACAGTCCTCTCTGCAGAGCCTGCATGGAAGAGGAAGAGACAGCCGCCCACGTCATCCTGACGTGCCCTGGGGTGGCAGTACACCGGGCAAAACACCTCGGAACACCGGGGTCACTACCGGAGGCCGTCGGCAACATAAAGGGTCTGCTAGGCTTCCTGGTGGAACTGGGCTGGCACGAATAGTAGTAGTGCCAATACCCACACGCAAAATAGGCGCAGATTTGTCGTCGAGTTGCGGAAACCCAGCCCGCGTACACCTATAACCTATAACCTATATATGGCTTGGTCCCAACCATTCCTGGAGGAATATATTTCCTTGTATGACGATAGGCGTCAAAAGACCGAGAGGATCGAATACACTCATTACGACTTTGAGGGCCTCTCGCTTGGTTGTTTTATCGGCAATTTCGAAAGGTTCAAATTAAATCCTAACGTATCTTTGGACGGGTTCCATTTCATTCCCAAAATCTTGACACTTACATTGAAGTCGAGGTTTACTCCCCCTAAGCCCCTTTTCGTCTCTTCAATATCTTGTATGATGTTTTCGCCCTTAGACATCCATTGCGTCGGAGTGAAGCCCCCTTCTTGATTTATGTGAGTCACTTTTCTCACAGTCTTTCTGGCTATCTCCTCTGAGTGGAAGCTATGTAAGTAAGTAATCGTCCATGCTGTAGAAACGGGTTTTTATCGCCTCAACGGCTTCAGGATACTTATCATTAAAGTCTTCGGCATTTCTGTTCTTGACGTAAATTGCAGTTGCCGGTGATGAAGTAGCACCGAAAATCACAGATTTCATTTCGAATTCTTTCATAGGGCCTTTTCTGTCAAAATCTCTCCACAGAAAACGTTGAGTGGGGCGATCTTCTGGCCTTATTCTTATCTGAAGAAACATCTCTTTAATATCCGCAGACACAGCTACTTTCCTCTCTCTGAATTTAAATATGATCGCTAAGAGGCAGACGAGCAAGTCCGATCCAGTGTGTAATTTGTCATTCTCGCTGCGTCAGGAACAATTCTCAATTTTCCAGGTTTATTCACGTTGGTAACTCCAAAGTGCGGGAGGTACCACCTTTTTGGGGATTGTGTTGGTTCACATGGTCCGCGGCATACCTGCTTTGTAGAACACTGTCCATATTTTCTTTGTATTTTTGGCCATATGCTAGGTCTCTTTCCATCTTTCTTTCTACGGACTGCAATCTCTTAGAGGCGTACGAAAAGCTATTGGGCATTACAGGATCGCTTTCTCGCCTCGCCACAATTACCCCCCTTCCCAACTTCGGCCGTCTTCTACTCTCTTCGCTGTTCGTTGAAGTATGTCAAGGGCCCTCAGTCAATTTTCAGTTATGTGGTTTCTCACAACGATTTTTCAAGATTTTTTTGGCAGTAGTACATAATATACAGGGTGAATTATTATAATGAGTGACCAAATATAAAAGTATACCACCACCAGACCAAATATATAATATAAAAGTATAAGATTCTTCAGCAGAAAATATAATATACGTGTTTATTTGTTTCATATCATTCAGTACTAAAACTTTTAGTAATTGTTGCTTAAAGTTATCCCAGAAAAACCCGATCGCGAGCGGGTAGTAAGATTTGCATACGGCACGCCTCCCCTCCCACCACCAACCACGCTGTACGGTTAATTCTTTTGCTAAAGACAATTTATAATTTTCAAAATACCTACCAGTTATTTTTCAAAAATGGAGTTTATTAGTGACAGGCATTTGGCCTACAAAAAATTAGGACCCTCATTAAAAATTCAACCTGTATAATGAATTTAAAAGGAAAACTATCACGGCTAAGTACCCTAGGCATTACTAGTTACAGAGTATAATAGTCGACCAACTTAAAATGTACTTAGAAAGTACGAATTCGGCCGACGCAACCGCACCGTTGGCGCGGCAACTACGGAACCCTACACTGCGCGTGGCCCGACATGCACTTGGTCGATTTTTTTATTTGCCACGACTGATTTAGTATGGAGTTGCGGCAAATAAACCATTACCCGACCAAATTAAGTAGGTTATTTATGGTAAGCCATCGGGCATTTTAACAGTGTTCTTAATTTACCTACCATGAGAAGGCTCAAGTCCTTCCTTCGCCGGTCCTTTCCGTCCCTCATTGTGGTAGCACGTCCTTGTCATAGGTCCATTTACGAGAATTATTTATATTCGCGGATGGACTCGCGCAGACGTACGCGGTGTCCATATTCCAGATGCTGGAGGCCCCCATAGACAAGTACTACGCGACGTTGATCCTGGGCATCGTGCAGATCGTGGGATCCGGCGCGTGCGTCGCGTTGGTGCACTACACGGGAAAGCGACCCCTGGCGATCTTCTCCACGGCGGGCGCGGGCGTGTGTTGCGTGCTCGTGGCAGCCTACGACGGGTACATTCAAACGGTGAGTTATTTATTTATTTATCGTATGGCAAATCAGTATTTAGAACCGTGAGATCTGGGAAAAGACAGTACGATTGCCAGGTTGTTGCACTTTTAGCACCGCCCAGGGGTCACGTGTAGGGTAGCGTGTGAGTGCGTTCAACTTATAATGGAGCAACATTTTTACGGCAATGCGTAGCCGGCAAGTATGTGCATCTTGCTCTAGCGTACAAAGTCAGCGTAAGAGCAATAGTTGCCGGCCAGAAATTGCAGGATAATGTGGCCCGTTTAGAAGCCCCATAAACCTATTTCCTGAAAATGAAGGATTTAGGATTTATTTTCTTACAATGAATCAACTGTCCAGTTTACGAAAGTATTAAGGTAAACGTACCAGTACTTAACACTTTCATCAATCATTCTTAAATATTTAATAATAATAGAGGTGGACCTTGGCGGGGCGGCCATTCCATTGACGGTGCGTATGATCGTGATATTTTTCTAGCTAATATTTTAAATCTGATTGCATTTTATAGATAGAGACAGTCCGAAAAATATTACGAAAATATATACTACACTTTATTTTAATAATTTTCTTTATGTGTGGCTGATTATTAATGCGGGATCCTGTCCTAAGGTACAGATGGTTTATTTCCCCTCCCCCAGTGTGTGTTGTAGTTGGTTGTAGTGCACTGTATTTAGCGAGCTCTAAAGGCCACTTAAGCGTTTTCCCGGTTGTACCCACCCTAAAATGATTCTGGGGTCATCCAAATACCTGTTGAACCTAATGCCAGGATTTGTCGTAGGCACTAAATAACAAAGTTACGTATTATGAAACAAAGAAGATGTCCCAGCATTATAACGCATTTTCAACACAGCCATGCTTACTTCTGTAGGTACCTACTGAATAACGAGTATAGGTACAGTCAAGGGCATAAATATGTATCGATAACATCCTCTCATAAATAAGTTCCAGAACCTTAATCCGCTGACATAAGAGTTATGGCACATATTTATGAATAAGTTGTATGCACCCATATTTTTACACTTGACTGTACCTACCGTGAGAAACGAGTAGGTATATAGTACTTAGTAAAACGAGTACTTATATTAGGTACTTTCTGAGTAATAGTTATTTGTTATGCAAGGCTGCAAAGTTGTTGTTTGGCGCAAGTGCTTAGTATTGAAAGCCGAGCTAGCGAAGGATTGTAAAATTGAACCATGAGCGAAGCGAATGGTTCAAAAGTACAATCCTGAGCATAGCGAGGCTTTCAAGGCACGAGACGCCAAACAATTTTGCTGCCGAGCGAAACACACAATTTTTCACCTCACCACCGCGAGGAAAATTGTAGGTAAGTAAATGTAATGGAAGTAATTTGGACCTTATACTCATATTCAATAAAGGTTTGTTTACATCTCATCAAGATCTAGCATTTTATAATTATCAAATGTAACATAAATATTTTTGCATCTTTAAATGACCTCACGCTTACCTACATTAAAAAAGTCAAAGTATTGTTGGGTACTCACGGTTTAAACTCAGACTCAAATACGCTTATTTCACTTTTTCCGCTAACTTAGCAGGCATCAAAATTGATATATGTATATATTCTGCACTAAAATCTATAAATAACCCCCATTATTTTGGTTTTACTGTCTGTGCCTTTAGAACAAAACAAAATTAAATGTATATGAGTTTTTTCTTAAATTAACTTTTCAAACGGTGCGTTCCAAATTTGGAAAAAGCGAAATTTTTAGAAAAATAAAACGATATTTTAAAATTATTTGTCGTATTTTATCCTTATAAGTCAGTCTAACTGTTAATATTTCGTATGTACCTACTTAATTAAAAGAGAATAGGCATTATTAATTTTATTTTATCAAAATAATAACAATTTATTATTGGCATAACACCATCAGTTTCTGAACGCACCTTTCATTCTGTATAGAAAAAAGTTGGGTCTCGCGATCGACCGTCACGTTCCAAATTCAAAAACTCTTTCCACGCTAGCGGATAAAATGGACTTTTGGGCGCAGATTTTGAGCGATAAAGCAAGCCTTTTCGAGCCGGTGAGGTGAAAACAATATTTTTATTTCATCATTCTAAACTATTAGAGACCTTTTTGCTTTTTGCGGTCCCCAGTAACGAGGAACGTTACGTAATATTTTTGCGTAACATAAAGCGAACATTTCCGAGAATAATCGCGAAAAAGAAATAGCTGAAGCCCTGTACACAGTCTGTGGGCAAACAAACTTTTGTTACAGCTTGAAGCCGTCTTTCTTTTTAAAACTCAAATTTCTTTGCTTATGAATTTGTATAACATTATAGCATTGTTTTCCCGGGCTGCGTAGCTGATAATATAAAATCTGGAACCGAAAATACTACACAGTTTTTGGGAACAAATAAAATTTGTGGTAATTGTGGTAGTGGTTGACGGTTTTCCGACATTCATACCAGTTTCTATTGAATATTGCTGCGCAGAAACTAGATGAACCCTTCTTTTTAGGTACTAAATACATTCATGTAATTTTATTAAAATGTCGATTAGCAAAATGTAGGTAGGTATGTACATATATTTAGGGCAGTTGCGAATAGGAAGAAACGTTTTTGCGAAAAGTGTAGCATGATTCAAATAAATTAAAGACCGGGTTGCAGTCCGGGAGTGCCGGTGTGACCCCCCCCCCCCACCCCGAAATCTATGGCTAGTTTAACAATTTTTCCCCATCCCAAAAGTCCACAGCGCCGTTAAAAAACTGGTTATAGTCGATTTTATTTTAATGCTATCTATTTCTTCATAGGTACTTAATGTTTATTTGTGTTTCAGCATAATACTCCGGAGGGAGGTATTACAGAGTCTCAAATCAATGGAACACTTGACGGCGACGTAGCGGTGAGTAAACATTGTTCACCCAATGTAGACCTTGCAATGCAAGTGTTTCATAATATACCTTATTAGTTAAGAGCGTGTTCACTGTTCGGATCCGATAACGATATCGGAGGCAATTAACAAACGCCTTTAAATTTTTTCACAACAACTGCCTTCAAAGTGATTGAATAGAATGTTTGCTGTCTCTTTCTATCTTATAGCTGCACATTGTTGTGACAAATTACTCATGCTGAATGTACACATATCCATACCGATCCGATATCGAAACGTGCTCCAAAGTAGGTACATTATAGGATCCTACACCGATAATTGTGAATACGCTCTTACGTACCATTGACATTATAATGGTAACATTTATTTATGTTACAAATGTTACAATCATCATACTTAGATACATTTCGTTTCGGCGTTTATAAGTCAGTCCGATACCTAACAAATGTATGTATAAAAAGTCCCAAGTACAGTATTTCTAAATACACGGGCCGATTTCACAAAACTTTCTAACTTGTAATTAAAGCGAAGGTTTCTTCTAAGGTTTACTCTTATTAATACTCTTGTAAGGTTATGTCGTATTTGGCCCAGCTCACTAATCATAATCACTATGAATCAGTACCTGCTATATTGCTTTTCAGAGGAGTACACTGTCTGGATATTCATGGATACCTACCAGCCTTCTTATGATGCTCGCTTTTATCACGCACATCGGAATCAGATTGCTGCCTTGGATTCTTATTGGCGAGGTAAGTACATAGCAAATGAATAATATGTATGCTTATTCACAGATTATATAATAGTTCTACTATATAGTCAACAGCAAAAGTAGCTACGCGGGTCAAGTGCTCAAAATTACTCTAATGTCAAGCGGATAAGGACTGTCAAAGCGACTGAGATTCCGGGAGTCCGCTGGATGCGGGTGGCGCAGGACCGGTCACTTTGGCACTCTTTGGGGGAGGTCTATGTCCTGCAGTGGACGTCTTTCGGCTGATATGATGATGATGACGAAGGAGTCTCAAGATTATATTGAATGTGTTATTTTATCGCCTACCTACCTACCTATATACCTAGGGCTGTTCCGAAAATAGTTAGTCAACAGCGTACTATTAATCGTATTCATATAATTTTACTGTAGCTCAAAGGCAAATTTCATTACAAACTTTTTCGTGTAAATGTCACTGGCCAGTGACATTCCGTTATTTTTTTATGAAATCAGAAAAAAAACATGTCTGCCACTTTTTGCTCGCAAAAATGGAGCTAACGCGGGAAGCATTTCGTGCTATGATATATTATGATTATAAACGAGGGCTAACTTACAAGGATTCTCGTGAAAATTTAACTAGTGTTTTTGGGCCATTATCCCCATCTCTTGCCACTGTCAGTTACTGGTTCCGTGAATTTAAGCGTGGGCGGAGCGACGTCAAAGATGAGCCTAGACCGGGGCGACACCCAAACGCAGTCACTCCAGAAAATGTTATCAAGGTGGAGTGGCTAATCAAGGAATCTCGAAACATTACCCACCGAGAGATTCAGGATGAACTGAAGATTGGATCCCAGGCAGTTTCTACCATTTTGCATGACCACCTTCAAGTTTGGAAGGTTTCGTGTCGATGGATACCACATTTTCTCACACAGGAGCAAAAAGATAGACGTGTCGATTGGTGCAAATTTATGCTAAAAAAATTCGATAAAGGCGATTCACAACAAGTGAGCTACATTGTGACATCCGACGAATCTTGGATATATAGCTACGACCCATTTACAAAACAGCAATCCACGCAATGGGTCTTTGAAGAAGATGATTTACCTACTAAAGTAGTTCGCGGCCGAAGCGTCAACAAAAAAATGGTTGCTGTTTTTTTTCGACGTAGTGGACCGGTAGCCTTAATTCCACTTGAAGATCATAAAACAGTTACCAGCCAATGGTACAGTGAAGTTTGCTTGCCACAGGCCTTCCAGGAGCTGAACGTCAGCCGTCCAAGTACTGGAACCCGGGGCATAATTTTTCATCAAGATAATGCTCCGGCTCACACGGCTGCCAGAACCATGGATTTTTTTAGCAAATCAGGAGTGCAACTGCTACCACACCCTGCGTACAGCCCTGACCTGGCTCCGTGTGATTTTTTTCTGTTCCCCACGTTAAAAAAATCATTCGACGGCGGATGAAGCAGTAGACGAAATCAGGCGACTTTTTTTTGACCTTCCGCAAGAACAGTATTTTTCCTGTTTTGAAAGTTGGTTATGCATAAGTGCATAAATGTAGCAGAGGAATACTTTGAAAAATTGTAATTAAAGTTTTATTATATTCCTTATAGTTTTTGTTTAACTAAAAATTTTCGGAACAGCCCTCGTATATAAAACAATTGTTGATGTTTTATGACTTTTATGAAACATGAAAGAGAATTAGCTATTAGCTACTTCTGCTGCTAACTGCTAACTGTGCGCGCCCAACACCACTGGTAGCATGAATGCGTTTCCATCCCACTAGCATCACACTCACACAACTTCAGGAGTTCAGAGACTCTAGTATAAGTTTTACCGAAACAAAACTTTACAATCGCGTTTGCGTTTTACGCTCGATTTGTATGGGATTTGACAGCAAAACGCGAACGCGGTCGTAACGTTTTGTTTCGGTAAAACTTATACTAGAGCCTCTGGTCACCTTATTCACAAAACAAAACTAACTAGGTATACACAGCTACGTAACCTTAGTCGCGTTTTCTGTACAGTGCTTATTGCCCCCGTTTTCCTAACTTGGGTCCCTCGAGAGGGCCTAGCCCGCCTTGCTGCATAGTCGCCTCGCGGGCGACTCAGCGACACCGACTGTCTCACTCGTACTTTGCGAATCAGAAAAAGGAGGGTAGATTTTCTCGCCACGGCGGCAGTTGTGTAGCCTAGCCTATAGGGGGGGGGGGGGGTGTAGATAGGATGGCGCAGAGCCTTTAACTGTACCTAATATATAAAGCTATTGTTGATGTTTTATGTTTTATGAAACAAATAAAAGAACGAGTTTAGCAGTCACGTCGTATAAAGAGGTCAAGGAAGCGACCCTAGAGAGTGTCCGATGGAGGGAGCTACGACAAGAGTAACTCTTCAATTTATGATGATGAATGACCTCTGACACCCTATTCTGTAAATTGTTTTAAGCTCACCTCAACGCTCACCCACAAATATATCTTGACACGTCGATGCGTAGTAACTAAGCGTATTAGGTAGAGGTCTGGTTTCATCACGGGTGACCGGTGGGGTAAGCCGCATTCGCGCGTAGCGATTAACAGATCTGGCATCTTGCAGGTATTCAGTGCTAAGACCCGCTCGGGAGGCGCTGGCCTGGCAAGCGGGGCTGGCTATATCTTCGGCTTTCTGACCAACAGACTGTATGTGGCTTTACTGGATAGCTTATCAATTCGGGGCACCTACGGACTCTATGGTGCAGTGAGGTGAGATTCATTTCTTGCGTGTACAATGTATATCGTCTGTCGCAGTTCCATTAATTGCTATGACTTGAAAGAAGCTACAGACTACCTACGTAAATGGAGGTGATTTTTAGGGTTCTGTAACCAAAATGGTAATACTAAACCCTTACCGTTTTTAGGGTTCCGTACCCAAAGGGTAAAACGGGACCCTATTAGTAAGAATCCGCTGTCCATCCGTTTTTCTGTCTGTCCGTCTGTCACCAGGCTGTATCTCATGAACCGTGATAGTTAGACAGTTAAAATTTTCAGAGATTATTTATTTCTGTTGCCGCTATGACAACAACTACAAAAAACAGAATAAAAATAATATTTAATGGGGCTCCCATACATCAACGTGATTTTTTTGCCGTTATTATAGATAATAGTACGGAACCCTTCGTGCGTGAGTCCGACTCGCACTTGGCAGGTTTTTTCATGTCCGTTTGTCTGGCGGCCCATATCCCCGTATGTCACAGGTGTTTTACACAAAAACTAGAAGCTGTGACATATTGAATTGTTATAATGTATTTGGAATATATGTACCTAACTTATATAGGATGTATTTGGTAACCTGTGACATACGTATTAGTTGTTTCCATTCAAATTACAAAAAATGGATTCACTCGATACAGGTTTTTGTAATTTTCTGTACAATTGTTTTTATTAAGAAAAATATCCCTACAATACAACTTTTTTATTTGCAGTTTAAGTGGGTGTATAGTGTTGTACTTTATTTTGCCGGAAACTGAAGGAAAACAATTGAGTGATATCGAGAATCACTTCGCAGGAATTAAGAAGCTTGGTAACGAGGTATACAGACCGCCGGTAAGTTATTACCTATACCTAGGTACTCATCATTTAATTTTCATCATGAACCCTTCACAAAGCGGCCCACTCCGTTTTTAGGGTTCCGTAGTAGACTAGGAACCCTTATAGTTTCGCTTTGTCTGTCCGTCCGTCCGCGGATAATATCAGTAACCGTTAGCACTAGAAAGCTGAAATTTGGTACATGTCTATTATATGGTATGGTGTGTGATATACGTAATATGTATATCAATCACGCCGACAAAGTGGTAAAATAAAAAGTGTAATTTTTTTTTTACCCGGGATGGGATTTACTATTAAGTAGGTATCCGCATGTAGGTACGCACCTTAACTTATTTCCTATTTCTATAAGTACTTTATAAGCCGTTTATTATTAAACTAGCTTCTGCCCGCGACTCGTCCGCGTAGAACTCGTTTATATCGCAGCTCCATACAAACTTTTCCCCCCTTAGGTGATGATTTTGGGGATAAAACTATCTGATGTCACTCTCCATCCCTTCAACTATCTCGACTTAAAAAATAACGTCAATTCGTCGCTCCGTTTTGCTGTGAAAGACGGACAAACAAACAAACAAACAAACACACACATACACTTTCCCATTAATAATATTAGTATATGGATTATGAATGGTTTCTGTTTATTAACAGCAATATAACGACGTGTGTCATTTTTACAGAAAAAAACGAAGGAAATGACCTTGGCCCAGATGAAAGGTACCAACAACCCATCCTTCGAAGGCGATGATACAAAAATGTGATTATATTAACTCAAATAAAAATATTTGCTGAAAATCTTATGACAATTCACTAGATAACATGACAAATGAAACTACTAAATTAGTGACAGAGGACTTTTATGAGATTACAGTAATTCAATACTCATTAATTTTGTTTTATTACAGTAAGTAGGTAAATTTTGAATGTATGCAATGAGCATTTACAGTCCTGCCGGCTCAGAATCAAGACCTTGTGGATCCCATTGTATTTGAATAACCGCCGGTGGGGTCAATTTCAATTGTACATATCGTAATAACGTTCTGTGTCGGTAACAGTGTGTCAAGGTAACTATATACACTACAAAAGGTTTACAATATGCGAGCACTATTAGTAACTAGTTACGCAGTAGGTATCTGATAGTGTGAAGATCTATATACCACTCTGCAGGCCACTCATGTCACAGGGATAAATCAAATCTACCTGAGATTTGATGTACCCTTGTGACCTGAGTGGCCTGGCGATGTAAAAGTACTCCTATGAACGGTCTAACCGACTACAGTCAGTTTCAGCAGTAGGCGTGAAGGTATGTATTTATTATGGTGGGTACACACTGAGCAAACGAAGAACCAACGAACGCGAAGCATTTACGTGACAGCTATTTGTTAGAGTGAGATACATAGCCGTTCGTTGGCTTGGTGTGTACCCACCATTAGAATCGTTACTCTCTTGAAGCCACTTCATTTCCTAATCTTTGCGTTATGCCAGTTGTATCCTGTGGCGTAGGCACTTTGTTTTTTTAGGAGGTGAAGCGGTCTTTGGACCTGACTAAATGCAGTGCACTAAGTGGGGGAGGCGAGATATAAAGTATCTATCACGCTCTAATCACCTAATCAGTTAGTGCACTGCATTTAGACAGGTGATAAAGCCGCTTGCAGACAACTGATATTAATATTATTAATAATAATCATCATCATTTATTTACCTGAGCTACGGTAGCCAGGTTCAGGCATGCGGCTGTCTAGCGGCGGTCGTGAGTTCGAATCCCGGCTCGTGCCAATGAGTTTTTCGGAACTTATGTACGGAATATTTACCGTTAGCTTTTCGGTGAAGGAAAACATCGTGAGGAAACCGGTCTTATCCCAATAAGGTCTAGTTTTCCCTCTGGGTTGGAAGGTCAGATGGCAGTCGCTTTCGTAAAACGAGTGCCGATGCCAAATCTTGGGATGAGGTGTCAAAGCGGACCCCGGGCTCCTTTAGGGGCATTACCGGGAATAATGCTAGGAGGATGATGATCATCATTTATTTACCTTATGTAAGTACCAAGTTATTTCTGAGATACGAAGGACCCAGGTTTGGCAGCAACGTTGTTCTATTTTACAAGCTTTTATTTAATTTCACCTACTTATCCCGTTGTCTGTAATCAAATCTTGCAAGTTAAATTTGACCCACTTCCCGGTGACAGATTGAGCTGCAATTTGGGTGTATAGTTCAGATGACAATTCAATATTATGGTACCATCGAGCCGATCTGATGATGGAGACAGAAGGTGCCCATGGGAATTCAGTACTTAACCGACGTAACCTCGTTGAGTTTGGGCTAGTTAGAATCATCTCAATGAGTAGTTTATGATGGTATACGGAAAAGTACAGTCGGCAATAAAAGCTTGTACCAAAAATGTTTTTTTTGCCAGAAACTTTTTATTACATTAATGCTAAGTAGGTTTGCTAGGTGTACTATAAAGACGTAAAAATCACTCTGTTTAAGGCCCATTGCCAGTCGTTTTACACCTGCAGCCTATGGATCAACTATACTCAAAAAGCTTACAGCGCCCTACGCGTCCAGTATAACAACGCTTTTAGGATGCTGTTGGGGCTGCCGAAACATTGCAGCGCTTCAGGAATGTTCGCGGAGGCGAACACGGATGACTTTCACGCAATATTGCGAAAACGTGTCGCATCTCTGCAGAGGCGTATCGGCCTGAGCCCCAACAGCCTCCTGGAAACTTACTAGGCATATACATATAATATAACTCTGCCTTCCGCCGTCAACTGAACTGGCTTCCCATTCGCGAGCGCAGGTCTTTCAGGATTCTGTGCACACTTTATACCATCTTATTTGACCCAGCTGCACCGGAATATCTTAAATCTACAATTTGTTACACCCCGTCCTGGTTACGAGTTACGTACATCCAGGAGTCTTAAACTCTCCGTCCTATTTCACCGTACTGGATTCCTCTCAAATTCCTTCGCTGTTCAGGCTATTCGTCTGTGGAATGATCTCCCTCTTACCGTCAGGAAAGCTCAGAGCAAATTCTCCTTTAAACGCAAGTTGCGTAAGCATCTCTTATTAACTATTAAAGATTTATGATCCTCATGATATCTTTGTTCGGGTACATATAATTGAATGTATTTATGTAGGTATAAGTAAGTTTATAGTATGCATTATACATGTATGTATATTAATGTAATTAATTGACTTGTGTTTCCATTCGATTCTCAGTATTTAGGATCCTGCACCACTAAAGTTTCTGTTTAGCCCAATGGTTGACTGGTAGACAATGCCTTAAGGCATTAAGTCCGCCAATTGTACCTATATTTTTATATTTGTGCTATAAAGTCTAAATAAATAAATAAATATAACTTAATATTATAATAACAGTTTCCTATCAAATGTTATTCTGAGTTATCCTATAAACTCCGCTACGGGTACAGAGTAATCAAAACAAATACTTAGCACAGATTTTGAACTACCAACAGATGCCGTATTCTCTGTAAGTTCGTATAGGATGTGATAGATGGCGCTAAAATTAAGTTTCAGAATAGTTCTGTCTTTGAATATAGATGGCGCGTGGTAGCGTGCTGATGTATTAGTTCTGCCATCTTTCGATAGATGTCGTGCTGCCTATAAATGCTGTTACAATCAGTAGATGGCGCTAAAATGCATTAATTATTAGTTCGGGTCCTAGTTATGGTTCAGGTAACGTTCAATAGATGGCGAATAAATTAGTTTTGTAGTACTAAAAGCTGAACCCATAGATGGCGCCTTGTCTACAGTTCCCATTAAATCTCTATAGATGGCGCCTGGTTTGTCGTTTTGTGGTAGTTCAGCGGCCACTCAATAGATGGCGCAAAAGCAAATAATCCCAACGACTCTAGATAGATGGCGCTTGTCGGTGTGTTGGGCTGTGGTCACTAGATGGCGTTGATGATGTAAGTTCTGTACACGTCCAATAGATGGCGATGGCAAATGTATTTAATTTAATCTATCATCAATAGATGGAGTTTTTATCAATATTTTAAATACGAGTAGTAGCCGATTCATGACTTAGATGGCGTTATTAAAATATTATGTTATATAAATAGAACTGTAAATTCATTCCTCTACGCATTACCACCTTTTAAACGTTTTTTTATTGCATAAATTACATTTAAAAAATTGAGTATTTTTTTAATAAACAACTTCAAACACTCACTCTCATTTTTTTGGTGGCACATAAACCATTACCCGTCCAAATTAAGTAGGTTGTATATCGCAAGTCATCAGCCATGTCTTAATTTAGCTGCATAGCAGACTTTCCGTCCCTCACTGTGGCACTGTCCAGAGTATTCTAGATTCATGGGTGCCGTCATATGGCGGTGAGATAGATTATCCGTCTCTTTCTAATTAGACCACTTAGAAAGAGACGGATTACCGCCATATGACGGCACCGCTGTCCTAGGAAACCAGAGATTCCGGTATTAAATCTCCCTCTCTGTCGCACTTGCTTGTTCGAGCGACAAAGACGGAGATCGTTTCGCGCTAGCCCCTCTGCAGTGTCACGCAACTAGAAACGAAAAGCAGAATGACATCCATTTGCTCAAATTTAGCATCAAATCTGACTAGTGTCATTTTTCGATTTGTGCTTCTATCATTGCGGACATGCTTAGAACGTAGTGGATATTCTCTTTGATACACTGCTATAATACTCAGAGGGGCTACCGCGAAGTGAAAACGAACTTCGTTCGAATATCTCCGTCTCTGTCGCTCGAACTAGCATGTGCGACAGAGACGGAGATACACAAACGAAGTTCGTTTTCATTTCCCGGTAGCCCCTCAGTACAGGCTATACGTGTTGCCACAGAGAGAGACGGGAAGGCTCCTATGCGGCTAAATTAAGAAGTAGTCTTAAATGGCTGATGACTTGCCAAAAACAACCTACCTACTTAATTTTGACGGGTAATGGTTTATGTGCCACACTTCATACTAAATCAGTTGTGACAAATAAAAAAAGTGGAACTATGACATGGACAACGAATGATGTCACACTTATCAAGATTTGTATGCTACCAGCTCGATCGCACCGGTATTATTATTACCATAGCTTCTGCCTGAGTAATATAGGTTCATGCAGCACTAAAATTCTAGCCAGATATCAATAAGACTTGGGCGCTGAGTACTTGTAGGTTGGGTTATATTCATATGCCAGAATCTATAACTATCCAGGAACTAGATATTTCCATGTTTATCGAAGCAAGCAAAAGATCATCAATAACTACAACTTAGAAAAGTTGAAAAACCCCCGACATTTTCATTTCAAAGTCCAATATCTCAAAAGCGGCTGAACAGATTTTGATGAAACATGGCTAAGACCACTTGGGATAAAATTATATCCTTTATTGTATTTTATAATTATATACAAAAAAATCAATTCAAAATCGGTCCATCCGTTTGGGAGCTACGATACCACAGACAGATACACAGACAAACACGTTAAACTTAACACCCCTCTTTTTGTCGGGGGTTAAAACTCATATGATCACTCAAAGACTGAAAGAAAGAAAGAGAGGATAAGATGTACTAACTGCAATTCTCTCGCAGGTGACCAACGACTGGCACTGGTGGCCAAAGCTGGCGGCCGCACACCAACCAAGAACTTAAGTTCGGACCGACCGTGTAGACAGTTGTTTGCAGCCAAATTTCATACGTACATACACGGTCTATAGGGACCAAGGTCGGTCGGAGGGGCTTGTTGGCGACAATCTAGCAGACGTTTTAGGGTAGTCTTCGCTGCACGGTTATCACGCGGACGGCACGCGAGCTTTGACGAGCCCTCACGCAGTATCCGTGTCTCTCTTATTAGAAAACTTAGAAAGTGATAAATAGTGCGAGAGAGCTCGAGCGGCGTCTTGTGCTAACCGTGCTGGTCCTAATGACTAACCCCCTTATTCATAAAACTTAAAATCCCGCTGCTAAATAAAATGTGCTTTGTCCCTTTCTTACGAACACAAATGTCAAAGTGACAGATAAGGACAAACGAATTTTAGCGCCATTTTAGTTAAAACAGGCTTGTAGTAATTTTATGAATACGGCCGTAAGAATTCAGTGACCCATTCACCGTCCTCCGAGTTGCGATCCGCTCGTTTACACCCTATTTAATAAGAAAAACAAATTTAGAACCAGGCAACACTGAACTTACATAGACAACAGAGTATAAATCAAATGTCAAACGTTTTCTCGGTGACTTGAGCGACTAAGTTTTCGTTTGCCTTCGTTTTTAAATTAGGAAATTATAAAACAAAACTAGGCACTTTCACTGCATATGGTCGATAGAAAGATCTGATGTGATGTATTCTTACGTGTATGTTACTAAAAGACAATTTACTTGGTTATAATGAGTGACACAGGTGTTAAAAGTAATTAACACCCCACCACCATGGGTACGGGGTGTGGACTTGAGAATGCGGCAATAAACTAAATGTGTAAATAAATGAAATAGACTATGATGTTTGGCAGTGAAAGACCTTAACGTATGTAAAGAGTCCAAGTACTCAGTATGTATGGCTAGAGGGGAGAGAGCAAACATGAGATTTCATAGAAGGTGTGGTGACAGAGTCACATTACTGAACGATAACACTACAGCTGTGAGGAATTTTGTTGAGTTCAATCATGGCTTGATACTAAGCGCAGAACCTTTGAAGGATGATGTTATGTTTGAAGTTTGTATAGATAGAAAGGTGAGTAAATCACAACTTTTTTTTCAATATTTTAGTCTGCAGCTATCCCACAGTATCTTTAACAATATGCATGTCGAATCATTCAATGATATGGTTAAAAACTTTATTATGTCAAAAGAAATGGAACATTTCAATTTATGAGAATAAGGCATGCATATAAGGCCGGCAGGGCCGCACTTGGGTTCGAGACAAAGGAATGTTGTTCACTGTATAAGTTCTTGGAAACCATTTTTCAACTCAATGATCCCCCCCCATCCTGCCGAAATGGCTACTACTGGGAATGTGTAAAAATACATAAACTGACTGATCCTGTGACAGTGCATGTTGTAGATCAAAGAATGATCGGGTTAATGCCTGACTTAATGTGATCTAGCAGATTTCACAACTGGGGAAGTATGATATGTTGCATTGCAAGGCAAGAGCGATATCATCACACACTTAACACGTTCAGACCCTCAATGTCAATTAAATCTTTGTTAAGTCTACATATGTTACGTCTATAGATGTTGCTCAACCTAAATAGACTCAGATTGCAAGTCAAAACATAACCATAGAAAAGCTCATTTGAATTTCTGATCTGATTAGATTGTGGTTTTATCAGATTAGGGTGGGTTGCACCACCTTTCAATTACAGGCCGATCAACAGTAAATATGGTGCTGGCACCTGTCATTCTACAGAAACTTGTCAAACTTTCCATACATTCGGATTTTAACGAACACCTTATTGACGGTTTGTTGGAACCCACCCTTAGTGCATAAAGAATAAGTGGGCTGCGCCGTTGTGAATGACAGATCTATACTTTTTCTTCAAGAGTTGTGAAAAGATTAAACCTCGATTCCCATCCTCCATCCCTCCATAGATTCCTAGTTTCAGTTACGCGCAGTAGTAATATATTAATTCTTTGTCAAATAGGTCAATGTGTGGAATGGAAGCCTTGAAATTGGAGTTACAACTCTTGACCCAGAATTCATGGAACTGCCGGCAACAGCTACAAAACTGCGGAATACAGCCTGGGTATGGATTAGTTTTATAATTATTTCTTGAATATCATCTAATTCTTGCCAGGCTATTCCTCTAGGAGGGGAGGGGTTAGCACATCAAACATATGTTATCTCATCACTGGTCATCAGATTCAATTCAATCATTGTCACTCAACCTCACTTATCTCTTCTCTTGTGAAAATTGTTTGGTCATGCTTAACTTTGTCTATCAATCAATCAATAAGCCGTTTAATCTGAAGTTTAAGTATTTTTTGGTTGTAGAAATTGATTATAGAATATCTCTGAGTTCAGTTGGCCGTACGGCATAATCCTTCTCCAGCATTTTCCACTGTTTTCTGTCTTTCACGACCCTTCTCCAGTTCGGCCCTGCTGACAGTTTTAACTCGTCGTCCCATCTTTTGAACCTTCCACCCGCTGTCCTGTTGCCGTCTCTAGGGTACCAATCTGTTACTATTTGGCTCCATTTCTCTTGCGTACTTCTTAATAGGTGTCCTGTCCATCTCCATTTAAAATGGTCTATTTTTAGGGTTCCGTACCAAAAATGGTAACAAAGGAACCCTTATGGTGCGACTCCGTCCGTCTGTCTGTCTGTCACAAAGTGAAATATCTCACGAACTACTCAAGCTATCAACTTGAAATTTGGAATGGTTATAAATGAGAGTTATCCGCGTGCATGGAAAATGAAAAATTTAAATATACATTTAATTTTTCTATAAAAACTTACGAATATGAGGAGGGGGCAAAAAAAAAATTCAACTATAGGGTCAAGTGGGGTATCATTCGAAAGGGCTTGAGTTGCACTTTTTGAAGCAGTTTTTCTTTTTTTTTCTACACTCGGAAAATTTTGATCTATGAAGGAAAATGTAAAAAAAAAATACCATTCCCCCCCCCTTATCTCCGAAGTTATTCAAGCGAAAAATTTGAAATAATTACTTGCGATTAAGATAAACATATATATTACGGGAAAAGTTTTCTTTTTTCTGTATCTAGCATATTTTTTGTTTTGTTTTCAAAAATCATTTCCTAGTTAGATTTGCAATTTAATCAACTTTATAAGTTTTTTTTTGTTTTGAAATTCCTATAAAACTATAAATAGAAGTACTCTCTATCAAATAAAACAATAATAATCGAGATCAGTTCACGTGATAAACAATAATCGCTAAAAGACCATACTAAGCCGATTGCCCTTGCACGTTAGTACCAAATGGGGCCGATAGATGGCGCTGACCCCATTCGCGCTGTTAAGATTTTTCTAGAATTAATGGGGTTGGGATTGGGACGCGTACATTTATTTTCAATAGCAGGTCAAAAAAAGATCGCGATTCAATTGTCTTGGTGTAAAAGTTACTCGTTGTTTGAAATTGAATTCTATTGTGTTGGGTTAAAATAAGTAATTTAACAAATATATTGGGACTTTTACTTTACCTTGAGTTAATTGTTAGTTTGCACGGAACCCTCGGTGCGCGAGTCAGACTCGCACTTGACCGGTTTTTTGTAGTAGATCTGTTACTCTTGAGTAACAAGAGTAACAGAACTTTGTCTATATGTGATACTGACTGTAAGTCTATGTGTAGTGTGATGATAATTGCATAGGTACATTTGTCTAGGAATTCCTGGGAAATTTTATATACTGAAGGGATGGCAAAGCTAATGGCAATTTGTATGTGCAATTTAACACTGGTATGATCTACCCTTTTTCATGATATAAACCAAATATAGAATCCAGCATAATACCTGATCATTGTCAGATTCAAATACTTGTTGAATGAAAGAAGAAAGTTTCCTTATTTGCATTTCATGTCACAGATAATGTCCGGCAGCTCAATAGTGAAGGATGGGGTGACACTTGTTAATTCATATGGTCCGGAACTAGACACACTGAGTGAGGGAGATTGTGTTGGTGTTATGAGAACAGCTAAGGTACATCATTGTTATTATTGTTTCCTGAATTGTTAAAATTTTTAATTAAATACCCAAGCCATGTTTACTTTATTCACGAAACAATGTCATGTAATTCAATTTGTTTTCAGGCTGAGTTATTGTTTTATGTGAATAGTCGTTGTCTTGGTGTGGCAGCTAAAGACCTGCCCGCAAAGTTGTTCGCCGTCATAGATTTGTATGGACAGTGCGTCCAAGCTTCCATCACTCATGTACACGGCATGAGGCCAATTATGGAGACCAGCTTAGATCAGGTATCTATTGTTCTTCTTGATATCGACACAGAATATATAATATATCGACTCTGATACTGTAATTGATGTGTGTTTTGTATTTTAAATTTTTATCCTTAATAATTTTCGAGTTTATACTATACTCGTAAATAAGAAAGATATATTAAGGGGATGCCTTGATTCGAGTCGATCACGCCCTCTTGACAGACGAGAGAGAGGCTTATGCCTTCCGCGCACGAGAAAAAGAGATGCAACTCTCTCCGGGAATGACTTTTTTGGTCAATTTTCGTTAAATACGCAACTTACTTAAGTTTTATTTATATTTCATTTAGTGAGATTTTAGATGAGATTAAATGCTATAGTATTCACTTGATTGTGTCCTAAAATAATGTATTTTTTGAGTAGGCTGAGTAAAAAAAGGAAAATAAAGACGCAACTTTGTTTTTTTTTTCTATAGAGGAAATTTTAGGCAATCATGTATCGATTAAATCAGATAAACAATCATATAGTCAAGAATCATATATCTAAAAACCAGACCTTATTGTTTCTTAATCTAGTCAGAACGGCGTTCCAAAGCACGCGATAATTTCCAATGCACCCCCTTAATTGGTGTTACTTGCAGCTGGAAGACCCGAACAATGATGACACTTTAACTTCAAGTGACATGGATATCATCCCCCTGCCTCCTGAGCCTGCACACCCCAAGCCGTCTCAAGATGTTTACGTCCCGATGAGTTCTGAGGGTGCCTGTGCTCTTGGTAAGCTATGACTATAATATCAACTTCCTCTATATATGTATTGTAGAATAGATTTCTTAAAGACTGTTCTTGTTTTTCAGTAGCACTGGACCGTCTAAGATTTCATCCGCGGTGTGGGATACTTGTCAAATTATCAGCTAATAATAAGTAAGAATTATTTATAGTTATATTGATGTTTAATAGCATATGAAGTGTAGAGTTGACCTTCATTATTGCCATACAGATCAGCAGAAAGGGCAAGGCCTCTGGATGACTATAACAATGGTGTTGTGATGACTCACAGGCCTCTCTACGAAAACGAACTGTTTGAGATACGCATCGACAAGCTGGTGGACAAATGGAGTGGTAGTATTGAGGTAAGAGAAATGTACAATTTATTTTATTGTTGTCCAGTTTTGGAGTCCAAAATTAGCAAAGCTATTCACGACTTCCGGGCCCCTGTATCAATGTATTCTCCAACACGTGTTTTGCGCAGGTCGGTGTCACATCGCATAATCCAGCAACGATCAGGTTTCCATCCACCATGACCAACATGGACTCCGGTACCATCATGATGTCGGGATGCAAAGTGCTCCTAAATGGGCACGGCATGTGCATGGAGTATGGTAACTTTAATCTTGATGAGCTAAGGGTAAGTGTATGTGATCGGTTTTTATAAGTTGTAAGATTAAACACACGGCACTGCGGGCTATGGCGTTGAATTATTTATTTAAAAAAAATGACGTTCTGACAAAGTCCACCAACTTCGAGCAGCCGCGGACGCGGGGCAGTGTGTTACCCGCCCTAATAGACGATTGTATAGACTTAATGTATTATTTACAGGAAGGCGATACCGTTGGTATGATGAGAAAGAGCAGTGGGAAGCTGCATTACTTTATTAATGGGATAGACCAAGGCATTGCAACAGATAAAGTAGAGCAACAAGTCTGGGGAGTTGTAGATCTCTATGGCATGACTGTGAAGGTATGTAGCGGTATAATTCGTCGGTAAATTAACTGTTACCTGTGTCTCATTACTAAATATGTAGAAGATAATGATTTAATGGTGAACCATTTTCAGGCGAAGTGATGATTAGGAATTGTATTCGCTTTCATCTGTACGATTTTTACTGTGCAGTTTAGGCCGGATTTGACTAAAGAGGAATGAAGACTTAATCGAGGGTTAAAGGCCATAACTCTATTGACTAGGCACCGAATGAACACACTATTCCTGGTTGGTAGAATCGAGCCGCGATTTCATCCGTCTTAATTGCTTGCAAAAGCAGGGGAAGTGTTTAGATATCGCTTTGGGTTCATGTCCGATGTGTCATTCTTAAAGCCCGACCAGGAAAATAAAAAACCTGCGAAGAACCTTGCCGTAACAAGCCGACGTATTTGCGTCACTATATGATCGAATTCATATGCCCCTATGACAAGGTTCTACGCAGGTTTTTTATTGTCCTGGTCGGGCTTTAGTTTAGGACGGAGACAAAAAAGTGGGTTATTTTTTCCTCGTTCTACTAGTCAGTTCAATACAAATTAGTTGCGCAACAACCTCCCCGCGTTGGCCGATAGTAGGTCGGACTATAAAAAGATAATATGAAACTGGGTCGTTTATATACTCGAATTGGGCCTCTGACGTGTTAAGCCCTCTAAATAGTTAAAGAGAATGGATCGATTAGACAGAGAAAACATTACCCTAATTTGTCCACTGTGGTGTGTTTTATAACTACCTACATAAAATCATTTAACTGAAAATGCTCATATCCCATGGGCTCATAGAGCCAGTTACAGTCAGCAACAAAGCTATAACCACGAAAATCGAATCTGAAAGTTCTTCTATGTCCATCTCTATCGCACTTTTATGGTTTATGGTACTCGAGCGACAGATACAGAGATACGAACTTCGATATAGGTACGCGTACGAAAACCTTTATTAAATCATTTAGATGTGTTTATTATAACACTGACAAATAGCGTGTATGAGGGACGAGCTAAAGTACCTTCTTCCTGTAACCCTGCATATGTGCGAGCTGTACGGATATCACAAGACGCCGCGCGAACTCGTTACCTCTCTTTCTAATTTGTCTAATAAGAAAGAGACGGATAGTGCGAGAAAAATCGAGAGAGCTCGCGCGCCGTGTTATGATAGCCGTGCAAAGGCTCTAGTATAAGTTTTACCGAAACAAAACGTTACGACTGCGTTCGCGTTAAACTGTCAAATCCCATACAAATTGAGGGTAAAACGCAAACGCGACCGTAAAATTTTGTTTCGGTAAAACTTACGCTAGAGCCTCTGATGTAGTGGTTACCGTCTGTTTTAGGTGACTATAGTGGACCCGTGCGAGGACATCGACGCGAATGTGACCAATGCGCCGGCCCTGCTCGGCGCCCCGGACCTCCCTGCTACGAGTAAGATCATCCGTCGTGTTATTGTTCTGAACCTCAATCAGCTCAACGAAACCCTTGTTTGTGTGCACACTGTTACGAGTTGTCAGTGGTGGCGTGTGAACATTTTCGATGCGCACCCCGGAAGTAAAAAGTTATGAAAGAGTTTAGAGTGTAATGAATAGGCTTGCCTATTAATAAATTTTAGGCAAGCCGGTGGTTATCCGTTGAAACATCTCGATTGACAAGACTTTCGATGAAACAATTTTACGAAATCGATTCAACCGTTTAGAAACTACGATGTCACAAACAGACACGCAGATAGACATGTCCAACTTATAACACCACTTGTTTCCGTCGGGGATTAAAAAGTATGACTTGGGTTTCTTACTATAACAAGGTTATCATTGTATTTTTTTGTACTAAATGGTGTTTAAATAATCTGCATACTTTATACTAATATTGTAAAGACGATATACAGACACCTGTGAGATTGTAGCTTTATAAGATTGTAAGATTGTTTGTTTCTGTGCGGGCAAAGCCAACCGGGCAGTGAGTTATACCCAGTTATTTTAGGTTCAGCAAAAATGTATGAGGATTTACAAATGTTATATTTCATTTAATTTTTTTTTTTTTCGTCTACAGGCAGGATAAGACAAAGATTAGATGAAGATAGCCTTTTATTTCATACGCTGCGTGATTCGAATGTTATTATTATTAATGATGGTAAGACTGCTCATAGGCCTAAGTGAGTATCTTTCATACGTTATTTTCATTAATTGTTGGCGTATGGCGGGTAAGTCCACACAGTCGGCTATGTAGCGCACCGTACCCCTTACTGTACGTGTACTTGTATATTAGGACATAAGCTATGGTGTGGAATTGCCTGCCGACGTCTGTTATAAATACATTATATATAATACACAACCGACCTCATCCGACGTGTAAACAAAATAGTTAAAATGTAGACAAAATATAATAAATGTAGACACTCAGTGGTTATAAGATGCGTTACTAAATAAGGGCGCAAACATCGTTAATATCATAAAGACGTGTATACATATTTATGTACGTATATTAATTACCCTGACTGTACTAGAACACCTAGGTAGAGTGCTGCGTGCGTTGTATATATAGTTGATGAGATGTCGATGCATCATAGACTTCATCAATGGTCCAATGCATGATCGAAGTCAAATCATTTTCTTACACTATGAAGAAAGGTTCATCTTTTAGTTATTATAGTAAAGTGTAAGTATAAATAAACACGCGGTTTTTTTAAATTATCTATTAGTAAATGAATGTTTTGTTGTTCCAGTGCTTTCGAATACTTCAATAACGGGATAGTGATGACGAACCGTACGCTGAGAACTAACGAACTGTTTCAAGTGCGACTCGACTTGGTTATCCCTAAGTGGGCCGGAAGCATTGAAATTGGGGTCACGCAGCATTCTTCAAACGATTTACAATTTCCATTCAAAATGAGCAACGCAAAGTAAGTGTTTAAGTACAAGAAAATATGTAAAAACAAAGTCTCTATATATTTTAACTGGAGTTAACTAAAATGTAAAAAAATGTTGTGTCCCCAGATCTGGCACTTGGGCAATGACCGGAGAAGACGTAATACGAGACGGAACCATCATTATACCACAATATGTTAGAAACCTCAACAGGCTCGTGGTTAGTACTCAACACTTGAAATCAATAAGCCATAAAGGGAGAATTTCCTAGCTAAGCAAGCATGAAATATATGAAAAACATCTTGACACAGCTCTGGTGGATTTTTACACTTATTCTGAACTTGTAATCATAGAATATCTCAAAGTTCAGTGCCTCTTAGCATGGGGCTTTTCTAGCATTTCTGTATTCATTTATTTATTTCATTATACTTGCGAGGAAAAATCAACAGTACAAGCTCTGGCAGCATGACAAATGAGAGAAGTATAATAGCCAATGTAAATATGGAGAGGTATGGAAGATAAAACATGCGGCCGCATTCGGCGATCGACAGCTGCCCAGTCGCCATAGTAGGCGGACAGACTATTAGTAAGACGACGTTTGTTGGCCTAAGTAGTTTAAAATGAATTCGGCGACCGCATTAGGTGAACGACGAAGTGCCACTTAACTTACCGTGAATTCAATGTTGTGTAATCTTGTTTGTTGCACGCCAGGAGGGCGACACAGTAGGCGTGATGCGCAAAGACATGGGCATACTGCATTTCTTCGTGAACGGCGTCGACCAGGGCCCGGCGGCGTTCAACATCCCCGACCACGTCTTCGGCCTTGTCGGTGAGTACTCAGGTCCACACACATATAAGGCCCAGTAATAACTTAATACGTATACAAGTTTCAGTAATTATCCCTCAGGCTGAATACCTCCATGCACTTGACTCTTTTCTTTTCCTAGTAAATTACAACTACCACGTAGTTACTACTGTGCCGCTTTATTCTATTTTAAAACCACTAGCTTAGCTCATGCTTCAATTCTAGAATCGTTCGCTACTAGCTCGGGTTTTAATATAAATACTCTCTATTTGGTAAAGATAAAGATAAAGATAAAGATAAAGATAAAGATAAAAGATAAAATCATTTATTTGTCCAACATAGGTTACAGGATGTTACAGAATGTGGTCAGTTTCACTATGTGGCGCCTTACGGCTTACAAATTGTTGAGCATGCATGTCAAAGTCACTATCATTTATATATTCATTTATGGTATAATAACTTCTATGAGCTAGAACATTTTTTAAGGCTTTTTTAAATATATGTAGTTGGTCTATTGAAATTAAACACTTTGGTAATTTATTAAATATCTTCGGAGCCATTGCAACTACATTTTTTTGGAATAACTTTGTTTTGGGTATCATTGGGTATTTTATTTTATGTTTTAAACGAGTGCTCTTAAGGTTTAGGTACAGATGGGAGTTACATTTCACGAAAACACACATTTCATATATATATAAACTAGGAAGAGTTAGGATCTTAAGTCTTTGAAAGTGGGGCTTACAAGATTCCAAAGAGTTGATACCACATAAAGATCTTAGACACCTTTTCTGCGCTCGAAATGCAATTTCTCGATCTGTCGAGTTCCCCCAGAATATTATACCGTATCTTAAAGTTGATGTCACAAATGCATGGTATGCAGTAAGCACTGCAGCTAGATTAACTTTTTTTCTTAAATTATATAATGCATAGGAGAATTGATTTAATTTCTTACATATAGAGTCAATTTGATATTTCCATGTCAACTTATCATCTACATTTAATCCTAAAAACTTTGTTATGTCAGTGTCTTCAATTTTTTGTCCTTTATAAGCTATTGTAAGATTAGGCACGTAATTCGTTCTCTGCTGAAATGTCATGAGTTTTGTTTTACTTAAGTTAATGTTCAAATTATTTTTTGTTAACCATTCTATAATTGTATTTAATGTCTTGTTGATATCAGCTTCATAAGATTTCAAATTTTTCCCAGAGAAGATTACAGTACTATCGTCGGCAAAGAGAACCATGGGGTGGTCAATTGTGTTAGGCATGTCATTTATATAAATGAGAAACAGCAGAGGTCCTAAAACACTTCCCTGTGGTACGCCATAACGGATTTCTCGTACATCCGATGAGTAGATCTGTTCCGTTTTTGTCTTGTAACATATTTTACTTATTTGAGTTGTTTGTCTTCTGTTGCTTAAATAAGAATGAATTAAAGAATGGATATTACCACGTATTCCGTAGCGAATACAGCTTATCTAAAAGTATTCTATGGTCAACATAGTCAAACGCCTTTGACATGTCCATATACAACGCAGATACTGGGATCCTTTTATCCATATTCTTTAGAACAGTTTCTACTAAGTCAAAGATAGCCATGTTGATCGTCATGTTTTTACGGAAACCTTTTTGCTCATTTACAAACAAATTATTGTGTTCAAAGTAGCCAGATACACTATTATAAATATACTTTTCTATAATTTTTGAGAAAATAGGAATAAGCGCTATGGGTCTGTAATTATTCATGTCTTCTTTGCTATGTTTTTTGTGTAGAGGTTTTATAATTGTTAGTTTCAATTTTTCTGGAAAACGTCCACAAATAATGCACAAATTTACGATATGACTAAGTAGAGGTGAAATTATATGAGATACTTTTTTTACTATATATGTACTTACGCCATCGAACCCAGTGCTGTTTGTATTCCTCAAGCCATTTATTATTTTTAGAATGTCATCAGAAGTAGTAGGTTGCATGAAAATAGAATTAAGAGAATTAAATGTCAAATTGTTATTTAAATAGATATTAGATTTGTTAGAATTTGAATTATTATTTAGTATATTAATTGGTTGAATTTGGTCAATAAAATGATTGTTGAATTCTTGCGCAATATTTTTTGGATTAGAAGTTTGTATATTATTATGTGTACATATTTCTGAAATATAATGTCTTGGTTGATTTGACTTAGAACTGTTAATTATTTTCCATGTCGCTTTAGACTTATTTTGCGCATTTTTAATGAGATAATTGTTTTGAGATTTTTGAGTTAGATTAATAATTTTTTTGAGGCGTTTCGAGTATTTTCTGAAGTATTCTTTATCCCCTTGTTCAGAAGATAAACGACACTTCCATAGTAAATATCTCTTTCGCCTGCAGCACTGTTTAATACCTTTTGAGATCCATGCAGGTTTTTTAATGGAGGATATTTTACATCTTTGGTATGGGAAGCATAGATTATAAAATAATTCGAAAAGGTCCGAGAATTTGTCGTAAGCTTCATTAGAATCAACAGATAAGTACACTTCATTAAAATTTAGATTTTGGAGGCACTCAATGAACTTATCAATATTTTCTTGGCTGAGATCTCTTTTTGTTACGTACCAGTGAGTCAGAACATTTGTCATCTTCACTGGACATGTTAAAACTTGTGCTGTGTGATCGGAGAGTGCTAATTCGATTACTTCAGCTTTGCTTCCTCTAATGTTATGTATGATATTGTCTATGCATGTTTTGCTACATAAACGGGTCGGCTCTATTATGCTAAGCCTTAAGTTATAACTGTGTAGTATGTTCTTAAATTCTACTGAGACTGCGGTTCTTTTGAGTATGTCAATATTGAAATCACCACTAATAATTACTTTCTTATTTGTGTAACATAATTTATTCAAAAGTTTACTTAACTTATCGAAAAATATTCTCATGCGTGCATTGTCATTTTTAGGAACTCTGTATATAGTAATGATTATTATTTTGTGATCTGTCAGTTCAATTGCACAGCATTCAATTATATGTGGTATAGAAAGTTCTGCAATCTCTGGTAGAATCTTATATTTATGAATGTTTCTCACTAATATGCATGATCCACCATCTCTACTTTTTCTGCAAAAATGAGCAGCTAGGGTATAGTTGACTATCATTAATTCCATTTCGTCATCAAATTTCATGTTGTGTTCTGTTATACAGATAATGTCAATAGGCTTTCCAATGTTCATAAAACCTTGTAAATGGACACTTAATGCATCAGCCTTATTTATTAAGCCATTTATATTTTGGTGTAAAACTGATATATATTTGTAAGAAATGCTAAAATCCTCGGTGGTTGATTTCATTTGCCTACTAGGTTGACTAGGTTTATTAACTATAAAAAAGTACCTTTATTTATACATTTGGCGAGTTTATATTTGCCTCTAGAATTAAGTTCATTCCCATTCATTTCATAGTCAAAATGTCCTAAATAAATACTGTTGGGTTGAAGCCAGACATGAGAACAGTTTTTAGTAAACTTCTCATGTAAGGCATAGTTAATTTTCTCTACATAACTGTTGTATTGGTCGGCAAATTTATTTATGCTATATGGTATGTCGCAAAATATTACATTGGTGTGAGTGGCGTTTTTAGCAGTATGTCCTAAGATATTAAGAACCTTACTTATGGGATTAATATTGTAGTCACTGCCACCACACATTACAACTAAACAATCACTTTTTGTAAAGTCAGCAATTTTTTCTGTAACTCCTTGTAGAACTCGTTCAGTTGTTCCGTATTTTATAATGTCTGCTGTGAAATCGTAGTCATTTCTTCTTATTTTTGATAAAGGTAGTAACAACTCAGCACCATGAAAATCACTCAGAAGGAGTAGCTTTGGTTTATGTGTTCTAGTTTGTTCATATTCTGGTCTGCAGACTTGTACGGGCGAGTGGCGCAGGCGACCATCGTCGAGGCTTACACGCCACCGGCCGCCTACTCGCCGGAGTCCCCGCTCTCCACCGAGTCGAATGCTACCGTTTACCCGTACGTACGCACTTGTCCAGATACTCTTATTTATGCAGGGCTAGCCCGAGGGTACATCACACTGGCGCGGCATGGCCGCGGCGGATCATAGTAAACTTGCATTAGCTGTCAAATTTACTATTGACCGCCGCCGCATGCCGCGCCAGTCTGATTCGGTGCCAAAATAATAAAAAGAAGAAGCGAAAATAAGTTTCTGTCCAAATTTTTATTTTTAGTACAAGCCGACTGTACTTTTCTGTATACCATCATCAACTACTCATTGAGACGATTCTAACGAGCCCAAACTCAACGGGGTTACGTGGGTTAACTACTGTATTCCCATGGCCACCTTCTGTGTCCATCATCAGATCAGCTCGATGATACCATAATATTGAATTATCATCCAAACTATACTTAAAATACCCAAAATTTCAGCTCAATCGGTCACCGGGAAGTGGGTCAAATTTAACTCTCAAGATTTGTTCCATACTAACAAGGCAAGTTAAATAAAAACTTTTAAAAAAAACATGTGAGATGAAGGCGACAAAGGCCGCCCAAAGCCCAGCTCGCTCTACCCTGGTTGAGGGCTAGGGCCGGTGCTGCTCCTATAGTGTCGCCCGAGCATCGTATATTAGGGCAGCGCTTGCTTGTCCACTGTCATTTTCGGCAGTCGGGTAGCCCCATAGTGGAGACTACCCACAGGCCAGCCAAGACCAGCAGCCACAGCCCTTCAGGGTGCTGCAAACGAACCGGTCCAAAAAAAAATGTCCACTGTCTATAATCATCAGAATAAAGAAGAATAAGAATAAGCAAATTTTATTCACTCAAAAAACCCTTGTTTTACAAAAATATTCTTCTGCCAAACTGCATGACAGTTTGTTGGCAGAGGGACTCCCTTACAAACAATAGATGGGTAAGCTTAGCTATTGAGTAGAGTATTTTAATTTTATAATTTTGTTTTCTAGTGGTAGGTACAGCTCACGTGATCACTTTACTTAAGACTACATTTCCAGTTTAGATTTTGTTTTTTCTAAGAAAAACTCCTTCACTCTAACCTTAAACATTCTAAATGTGTTACATTCTCTTATGTCATACGGTATATCATTATATATTTTGGGGACCAAGTACTTCCTACTTCTCTTCCCATAATAATTATTACCACACGCCGGCACCTCCAGCATTTTTTTACTACTTTTTCTTGTTAATTTTGTGTGATTGATATTGATTTTAAATTCGTTTTTATTGAACTGCTCTAAAGCCAGCATCAGCAATACGCCCTCATGAACCGGCAACATACGGCATTCCACGAATAATTCCTCATAATTACTTTTTTTACAGCGTGTTTTAGTTTTTTTGTCCACTAATAGCTTCATAAAGCGTATCTGTAGTAATTTAACTTTGTCTAGATAAGATTTAAATGTCCTGCCATAGCATGCCAGTCCATAAGAAAGCAGAGAGTCTGCCAGCGCGTAGTATAACGTAAACATCGTGGTCCTATCTAATCTAGTACAGATTTTAAGTGGTAAAGTTTTACAAGTACCGTCCTTAGCTTGTCACATAACCTATTGATATGATTTATCCAAGAAAAATTGTAATCTATTAATAAGCACAGGTACCTGTACTCTGATACTACCGCGATACTCTCACACTGACAGTTCTGAAGCACATTGTGCAGGCACCCATACGTGTGACCAATTACGTGTGGCGGCCGTCTAACCTGCCTACTGTACAGGGATCGCACATGCATACATTTGGTTTTACTTATGTTGATAACAATTCCATTGTCGTGTGCCCATTTAATGAAGTTAGTAAGATCCTCTTGTATTTTGTTTTCTACTACACACAAGTCTTTATCCGCGTACAGTAGACACGTGTCGTCCGCGTACATATACATTTTACAATTTTGTACCACATTGCACATGCTATTCACATGCATGATGTAGCCAACGGGACCAAACACGGAGCCGGTCGGCACGCCGCACGTGACGTGCGCAGGCGCGCCGCTGACGCCGCCAACGACCGTCTGGAGGGTTCTGTCCGTGAGGTATCATCAATTGTTTGTTGTGCAGCGAAATGTGCTTCCACCGGCTGCACGGGCGCAACGCGCGGCTGTCGCGCAGCCGGCTGACCGCGTCGCGCGCCACCGTCTACTCGGAGTTCAACGAGGCGGTGCTGTTCAGCTCGCGCCCGCTGCGGGAGTGCGACATGTTCGAACTGCGCATCGACAAGATGGTCGACTGTTGGATCGGCAGTCTTGAGATCGGTGAGATCGGTGCTTTTGCTATAAAGCAGAATTGACAACATTTCAAAATATGTAATGATGCCTAAATCGAAAACCATTTCGGTAATTACCTTATCTGAACGTAATAAAGTGGTTTTCCCATGTTTATTCTTACTCGTTTCCGAGAAAATCCCTAAAATCTCTAAAACGCAGTATACCCCCATATTGCAATTTCAACCTTGTGACTTAGAGAAGATGGTAGCTATTTGTATAAGTTTGTTACTTGCTTAATTTTCATCTGGTCGGAGGATTTGCGGTGGGTTTATACAATAGGAAACAGTGCCATTGTTCACAAAATATTTTAACTATAACACGTAACGTGTGATACAGGTGTGACGGCGATCCGGCCGGACGAGCTGGAGGCTAACGGCGGCGTGGGCGCGCTCGCGGGCACCGCCACCGACCTCAACTGGGACACGTACATACTGAGCGGCGCCGCCATGATGAAGGACGGCGAGTGCGTGCGCAGCGGGTACCCGCTCGACCTCGACACGCTCACCGTTGGCAGCAGAGTCGGTCAGTGCTCATCCTAAAGGCGGCTACTCACACATCTGCCCAAGGGGAAATATTGGAACTGGACCCTTAATTGCCTCCTTAATCGTAATGTGTATAGGCAAGCAGGGGCAATTTTTAGATTGGGCCTGCGGCAGGGCGGCAGGGGCGCAAGACCTTCCTTGCTTCTTACCTTACCTTAGTATCTACCGCCCTGCTAGGTTGCCGCATGTGTTTGTGTAGTACGATTGGGGCAATTCCAGTTCATTGGCGACAACCGAGCGGAGTGCACGTGTCACAATGGACAATAAAGAGCGTGAAGTTTGGACACGGGTAATAGACGTGTACAAAGACGGGCCCTACATGTGGGATAAAAAAAAAAAACAATATTTTAACAGAGACATGTGAAATCAAACTTTCGAATTAATATTCGTAGCACTTGGTAGTGGTTCGTCGGTAGCACCACAGAAAGTGCCAAGACTATACCAATCCTTTGATGTTTCGATAATACTGAAGCCATTCTCATGGACGTGCGTTCAGCGGGACTATCACTTACACACTGAACGGCAGGCTTGTGTGTAGAGAACAGCCGAAATTGGTCCGACCGCCGTGCGACCGGTATTGCCCCTGCATAGTGTGTGAGTAGCCAGCTTAAACAGGTTATAACCACAAAATAGCTGTCTAGAGACTAGAGACCGAGACTAAGGGCGGGTTGCACCGACTGACGATTACAGACCGATCAACGTTAAATATGGCGCTGACAGCTGTCAGTCCATAGAAACTTGTCAAACGTTCCATACATTCAGATTTTAACGAACACCGCTTACGATTACAGACGGTTTGGTGCAACTCGCCCTTACACTGTCGTCGATTCATGACATTTGACGACCGCTTTAGCCTAGTTGGTAGTGACCGTGCCTTGACGTGACGAAGCAAGAGGTCCCGGGTTCGAATCCCGGTAAGGACATTTATTTGTGTAATTAAATATTTGTTTATCTATATAGGTATGTATATCGTCGTCTAGTACCCATAGTCCAAGCTTTGCTTAGTTTGGGACTAGGTCGATTTGTGTAAGATTGTCTCCAATATTGTATGTATATTGTCTCCAATATATGATGGTCTAGAACACTGTGATGTAACCCTCCTTTTCGAGACGTCGCTATCGCTGTCACGTTGACTGATTAATTAACCTTTATTATGTCCGGCGACACTGGGACCTCACGACGAGGTATATATCACGGGTAAAAAAATGTCTTGGGACTTTATAGGGCCAATATATCAGAATCAGCGCCTTGAATAGGTTTAAAACTCAAGTATAGCCCTGTTGCGTGTAGTAGTGTGTTCGAATAGGCAATTGTTTTGTTGGTGTGTAATGTCTATTGGAACAGGGCACCACAAGAGGGCCTTAGGGTAGTTTCTGACTGAGAGGCGTCTCTAGCCCAGGTGGCGCCCATGTGCTATTATTAAGCCCACATCACACTGGCGCGTCACCACAGTAAACTTGTCATTAACTGTCAAATTTACTATTGACCGCCACCGCAGGCCGCGCGAGTGTGTGTGGCCTTACTCTAGCGCAGTGCATTAGCGCGCACCACGTATGGCACGCCTCGTGAAAGTCGTGAATGGCGCTCGGCGCCCCTTAGTACCGTGCGCCCGGGTGCAACGCACACCCTGCACTAGAGGTAAAGCCGCCCCTTGTCCAAGATCTTTGTCCAATGAGCATTGCGTCTCACTCACTCTTTAGGGCGCCGTAGGTTCAGCGAAGTTAAGCGAACAGTGTTTGACATGCGTTTGTTTATTAATAATATGGTTTTAAAAAATACGAATAGTTATCTTGAGGCTTTTCTTCAGGGAAATCAGTGTTTAGAAACATGACTAAGCAATTTTCGCTCGATAGAAATAATCACGAACATAGGTCTAAAAGGGTCTAAAAAACACTTCAAATATTTGTTACAAATTATGCACAAAAGCAAAAAATATTAGAATGGCTTCTAAAATCGGCAATATCATGTTTGAGAGAACTCAGTGTTTACTTTTTTATTTATTTAAACGGCCAAAACATTAAAATTATAAAACATGATCTCCGCGCCTCCGAGCACGCACTTCCATCTCGCTCACGCTTATGCTGAGTGACAGGGACCATGAACCTACGGCGCCTTAAGCAAAAAGTGAGAAGGGACAAGTGGAATATGTATGACCCTTAGGTAAGTTTCATTGAAGTAAGTCGATGCAAGAAGTAGTGCCTAATAGGTGTGTTGTGCAGGCATGATGTGGCACGCGGACCGCAGCCTGCACTATTATCTGGACGGCATGGACATGGGCAAGGCGTGGTACGTGCCGCACCTCAACATCTACGCCGTCGTCGACCTCTACGGGCAGTGCACGCAGGTATGGTCACATGTACGGATATCGGTCTCATAGATAAGGATAAACGATTACCCCCATATTCATTTTCTAACGAATGCAAACATCAAAGTGACAGATAAAGACAAACGCATTTTAACGCCATTTTAGTTAAAATAGGCTTGTAGAACGTTTATGAATACGGCCATAAGTCTTGTCGTGGTGCAATAAAGAGTATTATTATTATACAGGATTATTTTAACTATGTTCATGTAATCAGGCCAAGCAAAACAGGTCGGATACAATTGTAAGGAACTATATAACAGAAACTGAAACTTGCTTTTTTGGCCGTTATTGTGAATTGAAATCAAGAGGCTTTGAAACTGTTTCGGAAATTTGAAAAAAAAAAAATACTTCAATTTCACAGTACATGCCTTTTTTATAAGGGTCTGAAACCAGGGTATCTGTTTTTCCTTATGATGTATCTTAGATTGAGATAAACTTGAAGATAGAACTTGCCTGTTACACTATATGACATAGGCTTATTATATCTGATTATATCAGTCGTATTATTAGAAGTGTCCTAAATATTGATGGTCAAACTGACTTTAGGCTATATATATGTTTGATAGTCACTCAGGAGTGATTGTGTGATAACTATTATTTATTGGAACATTTTATATACAGGTTACTATAATGCAAAACGAAGAAAGAGCTTTTAATTACAACGGCTGCACTAATTCCGATAATTCGCTGCTGAGCAACTCCCGAGCGCTGTCGTCGCCCCCGCCGCCATATTGGTGAGTTAATTGTTTATATAAAAACGTAAATAATTAAATGAGAGTGTGCCAATACATTTAAAGGATACTAAACATGACACGTTTGTTACATTTCAGCCTCAGGTTAGTATGTAAATTACTATTCCTACTATATTTGTTGTAGTGAGTGCGGTTTGTTCGATTATATACCTTGCGAAAAAAAATGGTCAAGGCCTGACGTTACAATTTGCAACCAAACATCCAATACAAGCGTGTTTGGTGGACCATCTCGAGATATTACGGTGTCGATGGTGTGCCGAATTCGATAAATGCTTATCAGAAAATCCAATTTATTTATGAAAATTCACGCGTTCTAAAGTCTTGTGTAAACGTACCCTAAATGGGTACATTTAATTACCGTCATACTTAAGTCATTCGCTGTCAATTGTTTTAGTGCAGCTCGCTTCCGAGTTATTTACAGGGGAACATTAAAATTAATAAATTTATAATTACATAATCTGATCTATGTTGATGTAACAACATGTTAGCGGGGTCACTCGGGCCACAGTGTACAAATAAATGTGAACACGACTAAAAGGTGTCATGGCTTACATACGCTGTTAAAGTAACCTTCATGCTTTAAGAAAAGCTCATACTCGCGCTTTCATCGATATATTGGTATGGGCTTGTCCATATGTTACGTCGTCGTTTTTACCACCCACCCCTCATCATACTGTTAATTCCTTGAATGGACCCTCCCGGACTACCGTCATCCAATGGTCAGACACCCAGCCTATATTTCGATATCACGTGATACATGGACAGTCCCTGTGTAACGATCATTATTGTGCGTAGTATTATCGTGGACATGAATGTGTTACATGTGGTGCGCAGGAGTTTCTCGGAGTACTGCGGCGACAACATCTGCATAATGCACGACTACTCGTTCGCGCGCCGGCTCACGCCCGACCCCATGGCCGCGCTCGTCTTCAGCTCCGCCCACCTCGCCGTCGGGGAGATATTCGAGGTACCTTTAAGGGGATGCCTTGATTCGAGTCGACCACGCCCCCTTGACAGAGTCACGCTTATGCTTTCCGCGCACGAGATAAACAGATGAAACACTCTTCGGTAATTGCTTTTGGGACGAATTTTGATAACTAACTTGCTAAAGTTTTATTTATATTTCATTGGGTGAGATTTTAGATGAGACAAAATACTATTTATTGTTTGAGTAGGCTGAGTAAAAAAAGGAAAATAATGATCCAAGTTTAGATTTTTTTTCTATCAACGAAATTTTAAGCAATCATGTATCGATTAAATCAGATAAACACTTGTTGTTATATCTTTTTTTCTCGTAGTTTTTTCTTATCAGAACACGATACCTGTTATGCCCTTAAACGGTTTTGCGTTATTTTTGTAACACCCTGTATATATTTGTAACTTTGGCCCTATCGATCTCTTTATAGTCGAGTGTTTCCTACCTGTACCTCTCTTGCTTCAGTGACTCTGTGTTTGTTGCAGGTGAAAATAGTGGAATGCAAGTCGGGGTACGCGGGCAGTTTCCGCATGGGCGTGACCGACATCAACATTCTCAACGTGCACGTGAACCGCAGCCTGCCGCCCACCGTGGCGTTGCTGCCGCACTACACGGCTTACATTGACGGTAAAGCCCGGGTTATATTAGAGCGACGCCACGTGTCGAGCTAATGTAACCACGTTCATACAAAATGTATGTAACCGCTT
The DNA here is from genome assembly GCA_945867215.1 of Epinotia demarniana. Lineage (NCBI taxonomy): Eukaryota > Metazoa > Arthropoda > Insecta > Lepidoptera > Tortricidae > Epinotia > Epinotia demarniana. Next base: position 46,526,594 of record OX244259.1, read on the forward strand.
GCGTTGCGACACGCGGCTTGGCTCTAAAATAACCCCGGCTTTATGATGGCACTAAGCTTTAAGCTACGGTAGCCTAGCGGTTCAGGCATGCGGCTGTCAAACGGCGGTCGTGGGTTCGAATCCCGGCTCGTTCCAATGAGTTTTGCGGAACTTATGTACGAATATCATTTTATATTTACCGTTAGCTTTTCGGTGAACGAAAAACATCGCGAGGAAACCTGCATACATCCACGAAGAAATTCAAAGGTATATGTGAAGTCCCCAACCCGCACTGGGCCAGCGTGGGGAATACTGCCCGTTCCCTCTCATCCATGAGAGGAGGCCTGTGCCTAGCAGTGGGACGTATATAGGCTTATTTATTATTATTATGGCAAAGCTATGTCGTTGAAAATTCTCGTTGGCCGGCGACGGTGGCCCTAGCTAGAGTATTTTTAATATGCTACCGAGTCTGCATTTAAATTGTTTGGCAACACCACCCCGTCTCTCCACAATGGTGTTGCTAAATTATCTGATGAGTTCACGTGGAGGCACTCTAGTAACCACTCTAGGCCCTATTTTACGAAACTTACAAACGATAAGTTTGTCAACTTTACTTTGGAATGAAAAATTAGTATAAGTGTTTTGATTTTCCCTACAATTCAACAATAGCGTATTTGACAACAGTAAATAGTTTTTTCATTAGTAACAGATAAACATTACAAAAAGACTCGTGAAGATCAACCTTTCATTGATGTTTGCTATTTTACATTAGTTTTTTAAATTGATTAGAACGAACGTGACGTCTCAAGCAAGTAATCCATGCAAATTACATACCAACGGAGCGTTTTTGAAGTTTCATAAAAAGAAGCTGATTCGACTTTTGTAAAATACCGTATTATGTACACTTGTATATATATGTTTAATAGGGCCCTGGTATGGCTTGTAAATCATTATTTATATATGAATTCCGGTCATATGTGGCTCAGAGGCTGTCCGAAAATAATGTAAGCACAATACATTCGTAAGATGTTTTGGGCGGTATTTCCGTAACGCTGTTATACAGGTGCGTGTCCCAAATCTGAGTGTATAAAAATGTAAGCAGTCATCTAAATATTTTAAGTCACACCTGGCCATAATGCGAGTTTTACTGCACGCTGCGCGTACGGGAAAACTCTCATTGTGGCCAGGTGAAGACGTAAAATTGTGTACTCACCATGGGCGATAATTCTCGGACTTATCAGCCGCCCCTCGTAAATCGTTATGACAAAACAAACAAACACCTGCCGATCTGGGGCATTCACGAATTCACCGTCCTAGGTACGTAATGTACTAATTTTATACTCGTCTACCTTAATGTTTGGATTAAGACTTCGTACACCAAACTTAAATCACATACTTTTTACTATGGAGCTCCTAACTCAACATTTCATAACTGTTGAGACAACTAAAATGGAATTGACCAATCACAAGGCCCCTTTACTGAACTATAATGTATTTGAACAATGAGACGCCGTCATGAGAAAGTCAAAAGGTAAATAGACATCAACGCACAAAAAGAAAAAGCCGTTGGCTGCACTTCGTTTTCATAAATACCAAGTTTGTTTAATTAATTCAGTTGACTCGTAGAAAAAGTATTGTATACAATAGGTATATAATTAGGTTTTTAAGTCTCGTACCTTAATTAGGCCACTCAGCAAGCTTCGTGGCCTAAACTTGGTACTCGAATGAAAAAGCATACATTATATAACGATTGTATAATAGTAGTATATGCGACTTATCCATAATGAGAGGCCTTAAAATACGAGTGTGGATCACACGAGTGTTTTAAGGCCTAATTATGTACAGTTGCATACACTACTTTATCTACGCACATATCATAGTGCTCTAAAATGCGTTCAGAAACCGTAGGAAATGACCAGCATTACTACAACCGATTTTACTATGAGAACTTTCTTGTCTGTGGTAGTAGGTAAAATCTGTACTGTAATGTCATTATAGTACAGATGTTTGATAAATTTGTATCATTATGAGTTTAAATTTGGAACAGCTGTCAAAACTCAAGTGGGTCTCTATTCTAGTATCCATAGATGTTAAAACAGTTATCGATACGAAACGTCAATTCAGTACGTTTTTTAATACAAACCGCACGACATTTGATCTCGAGTGATATGAGTATAGGGACTTCATTCGTTTGTCTATGATTAAAAAAAAAACCATTCGCCATGACGGATGATCGAATTGCCGCCATTGCTGTTGTCATTTTACTGTTGGTTTTTTGCTGTTACTTACTACTACAGTGTTCGAGATTTGGAACTGGTCTTTTGACACATCGCGACACCCATATAACGTAAATTGGCACTGCTTATCGCAATAATAAAAAAAGTTTCAATAGCTTCCGAGTTACAAAACAAAGTTTAATCTCCATGCACGCTCTTCTTAGCACTTATAAAATCATTGTCATATTTTTTTATGGCTTATTTGTATAGAAATTAGCATTGAAAACTCGGTATGCAAACCATTACGTCCTACGACTTTTTATTTTTAAATTTAGTGATATACTGCTTTAATCGTTTGGAGTCTGTCAATTTAGAAATAAATCGATATGAATCAAATAATTGTGAATAGGAAAATAACAATGTATTATATAATTACTGTCACGATAATACGAAATAAAATCACATCGATCGAAACCGACAGATTTGATTGTGCAAAATGTTGCCTTTTAAAATATGGCATTGATTCCTGCACGGCAGGCGAGCTCCCTCAATTTTTCTCGCACTATCAGTCTCTCTCTTTACTTACAGGACACTTGTGTTAGCAGACGATAGTGTATAGGCTCTCTATTTGATTTCCAAAAAATAATTATTACACAGTAATCATCATTCGATCATCAATCGATTCCTTTTATTAGCCATCATCAATCGTAATCGGATATTATGACAATCGATTTACTCTAGCCACATCACTCTTTACATCATATTGGAACTGTCCAAAGACCAGTCCCAAATCTCGTACACTGTAATGATATGTGTGTAGATAAAGAAGTGTATGCAACTGTACATAATTAGGCCTTAAAATACGAGTGTGGTTTTATTAAACGAGCGTCAGCGAGTTTCATAATAGGATCACACAGCAAAAACCAACAATAAAATGACAACAGCAATGGCGGCAATTCGATCATCCGTCATGGCGAATGTTTTTTTTTAAATCATAGACAAACGAATGAAGTCCCTATACTCATATCACTCGAGATCAAATGTCTTGCGGTTTGTATTAAAAACGTACTGAATTGACGTTTCGTATCGATAACTGTTTTAATATCTATGGATACTAGAATAGAGACCCACTTGAGTTTTGACAGCTGTTCCAAATTTAAACTCATAACGACAAAAATTTATCAAAAATCTGTACTGTAATGACATTACAGTACAGATTTTACCTACTACGACAGACAAGAAAGTTCTCATAGTAAAATCGGTTGTAGTAATGCTGGTCATTTCCTACGGTTTCTGAACGCATTTTAGAGCACTATGATATGTGCGTAGAGAAAATACTATTACATTACCCGACAACATTACAGGTAAATACATAAAGTACTCCCGTCCAAACGAAAAGGAGCATTCTCTGCGCTCTTTCGTGCCCTCGTTCGACTGGCTGCGGCCCGGCGACCGCGTGGGACTCAAGAAGACCGCCGACGGCCGCGTGCTGGTCTACTACAACTCAGAGTTGCTCGAGACCGCCTTCGAGAACGTTCCCGACGTGAGTACTGACACTGCACACTGGTCATTGAGGTACACGCACCACTCTTTGGTGGCGTTATAGAGCTCAGTTTTAACGACGTAATAAATAAATCAAAGATTTATTACGAAGTCGACTATAATGGGGTCAAACTATTTATTTATTTAAGTATTGCCAACCGAGTTCACAATGTTCCATTTTATTTGGAAACATCATAGTACTATTATTATCATATCTATTATCATCATAGTACTATTGTTAATTGTCTAATTGTAACTCTAATAATAGGCAACCACATCATGCGTTACAATCTTTGCATTAATGCACTAAACTATTCTAGTTGGGACGCTTAAAGTGAACTTATCAATAATTTGAGGCGAATCAATTAGATTATTCGTTTTTTTTACAAGAAAGACATAATAAGCAACGTTCTTCTGTTAAATTTTCTAGTTTAAAATGTTTAATTTTGTCTGGATAGGATCTTACATGGTTACCATGAAGACCGGCGCATCTATTGCAAGTAAAGGCGCGATAGATTTATTAGAATGTTTCATAGTCGCACCTTTTCTAGCGCCGCCACGTGTGGTTTTGTTGTCAGATACACTGATAATATACTGTATTATTATACTCATACAAGATATAACCAATAAAATCACTTTCACAGAAAGTGTACGTGGTCATGGAAATCTTCGGCCACGTCACCAAAATACAAGCCATTTCCAAAGGCGCAAACGTGGGAACCGTTTTGCCCCAACACACTATTCCTAACGACGACCACGTCAAACCGCCCCCGCTTACCACCGCCGCTAAGAACGCGACCAACGCTAGCGTGGCCCAGTCAGCTCAGAACAACTCCAACGAGACACATGTGGAAGTTATCGAGGATCTTGAAGAGTCTTGTCATTCTAACGACATGATGACCTCGAACGTAGATTTAGAGCACGTGTTAGCGGCGAGCAGCGACACTCTGACGGTACCGACGGAAACTTCTACCGTGACGATGGTGAGCGCCGACCCGCGGCGGCGCAGGAATCCGCTGCCGTACACCTTCCACTACGTGCACGGGAAGAATATTAGGCTCTGCAGTTCAGGTGAAACTTTTTACATACTTTTGAATCATTAATTCATAAGAGAACTCCATACTACCGACGGCAATTCACGATAGTTGGTTCCTAGGCGAGGCATCGCTATGTTGACTGTTTGATAAGCATTTCTTTTTACAAACAATTCAAGTGTCAGACAAAGACAAACGAATGTTAACGACGTGTTTGACCCCCGACGCAAAAAGAGGGGTGTTATAAGTTTAACGTGTCTGTCTATCTGTCTGTCTTTTTTGTGTCATAGATAATTTTATCCCGAGTTCTTAGCTATGATTCATGAAAAACTGTTTAGCAGTTTTTGAGATATTGGACTTTGAAATGAAACTGTCGGTGGTTTTTCAACTTTTCTAAGTTGTAGTTATAGTTAAAATAGGCTTGTAGAACGATTATGAATACGGCTGTAAGGCTGTGGAGTTAAATATATACATGCAGTGTGTACCAACCAATGGCGACCAATTAAATTAGAAAGTATGGCCATGCATGATCACGACTCATGACATTTTGTAGCACTTCATGAAAATGTCGGTTAATGAAGAGATATTTGAATGTCCATTTATTTTACAGATACCGTGGCGATGCGTACCTCGGGGTACAAGGACGGCATCGCCATCGTCAGTCAGCCGCTGCGCAGGGGCCACAAGTTTAGGGTGTGTGTTCCTATACTCTTCTTTGTGCTACGGTCTTCGTTACTACTGTATTAGTGCTTTCATAATTTTTTTCACCAGTGGCTCCTTTTCTGTAATCCTCCATTTTCTTGTTCTGTTGCGAATAGTGTATGTAAATAAGCCGTGCTTATGCTATGAGGGTTTTTATTTGCTGTATGCTGATATGATGCGACTGTTATTCTTATTATTGTATTACTAATTTAAATTAGTTGGATGACTTGTGACTTCTACTTTTTAATTTACAAAAAGCTTTGCTGCGATCCAATCCGTGTTGGTATAACTGCCGTTGATTCCGATAGTTCTGTAGTTATTATGTTCGTTACCTGTAAATATGTTGTCGATTGTGTTTCGTTATTTATCAGTGTGTGTAAGATATTAACTAACACATATTATGTATACATTACTGGAGCTTAGCCGGTTTCGATTAACTCGCAACTGCGCAACTGACTGATAAATAAGAAGTACTTATGTCGTTCAACCTACTTCGTCTCGTGTTATCAGGCGGACTCAGAAAACAAACAGAATGCATTAACCAATATCAACGCTCGATCTAAATAGTTTGATGATAACCTGACACCATTCGTTAATACTTGAAATGAAGCAAACAATCTTCATTCATAATTGTATTGGCGTGTTATCTGAGCTCAAATGTAACTGTTCTTTGTTTAATGGGTACGTAGTATTTTCGAAATCATCCACATATAAAAAGGTTTTAAGAGGAAACGAAAAGGTCGAGATAATTGAGAAATAGGTATTTGTAAAATGTATTGCTGTCGCGCCAACCTCAAGCCTCCCCCCCAGAGCGTGATAGAGACAGCTGCATCTTGGACTGAAAATACCTATTAAAAGAACATAAAATCAACGTTTCGTTTTCCCATGATTTATTCAAAACTTGACATATTTAACTATTTTTTTAATTAAAAATCAAAGGAAGGCTTTGGCCGTGTTCCCATGTCTTCCATTTTTTAAATATTCTATTCAAAATTGTTTTCTGGATGTTTGAACACAGCGGAAAATCTTGCATTTTTTTAGGTTTTTGAGGGTTAATATCTCTTTTAAGAATAAATTTATGACAAAAAAGATAAAAATATTTCTATACTGCCATTATCCAGGGAGAAAACAGGGGACTACGTTTGTATGGAAAATCGGCCGTTTTGTTTCCACCAATCGTTCGTAGGTGACCAGATGGGATTCGCTGGAGAGAATCTTGGAAAGTCAGTGATTTACAAGAGTTCTTTATCAATATCTTATTTGGTTTGATGTAAATTAAGTGTATATAGTATTATTAAGTCTGCAATGCGAACTAACGAAATATAATTTGCTAGTGCGCTTATTTAGGACATAAACGATGCGTCCCTTCCTAGGAAGTGTATCTGCTGGTTTGTTAATATTTTGCGAATGCAGAATGCGAGATCTAAATTACAGTCTTATGATATAAATCTCGATGAAGCCCAAGAAAACAAGATAACTAAGTTCAATCTAAGACGTGTATACTTATCCTTGACGCCTTTTTTCTTGTACTTCTATATGGAAGTATACTTATCAATACTTAAACTTATCATCATCACGTTCCCCGTCTGGATATTAATGTGACGCAATGCATTCCCGATGCGAGCTCAGGCAACTTAAACTATCCATATTTCAGTATTTGCATAGCGAAGTAGTTAACTGATTCAGTGCGGATGCCACGCCTGTCGTGTCATGAAATAATTGTTCGCCGCCGCAGCCAAAAGTTTTCTAAAATGGAAGACGCCGGAATCGGTTAAATTCGTTTGTAAGAAAATCTCTTGTCGGTATAATTCGATAAATATAAAAAGCCACTGGATAGACAATGCCATTTTTTTAATATCAATGGTTGATTGATTTTTTTCGGTCTGTCTTTATGCTTTCGGCAATGGCATTCAAGTATAACGAGTAATCATGAACTATGTTAAAGTATATTAACACTCTAGCTTAGCTAGAACAATTACTTTCTTATGATTTGCTTATGTATCTTATTTGCATTCGATATTCTTTATAAAAATCTTCTAATAATCTGATAAACAATTTGTATGTCCTTTTGTTACTTGATTGTTATGATTTATGTGCTGCATATTATTATTTCTTAGATTTATTAAGCTCTCTAAGTGTCATATTTATTGCTATTGGTTTTGTGCAACTGTGCACTGTGAATTTGCACGCCTATACTATACATATATATATCTGTTTATCTATGTTCAAGACCGAGAAACATATTGCATATGATTCTAAACTTACCTCATTATTTTTGTATTTGAAGGGTGATGTCGCCTGAGCTCAGCACTACATCTTGTTAGCTTTGAACACTTGTTTTCGATGTCATGGGAAAATTCCTAATTCCTACAAAAATATAGTCAATCAATGAAAACGAGTATAGTTTGTATAATACAAAATATTGGTGTATTTGAAATATTAAGTCCAAACGAAGAGTAATCCTTACGCACGATTACTCCCGACGTGTCTAGTAGATGAACTTAATAATTATGGCAGTTGAAACATTGGCCTGCTGAAATACCGCCTTGCATTGCATTTTTTTGTTATTAATAATTGAAAATATCGTGAAATTACGCCCTACGCCGTCGCTGTACATTTTGGGTATCGCGGTTACTTTCGACGCGCCTTGAACTGCTCGTTACGACGGGCCCGTTCTCTGGAGCACGCATCAGCGAAATATTAGCTAAGGGCGTGTACGTTTGTGTGATACGGGTTGTACCAAACCGTCTGTAATCGTAAGCTGTGTTCATTTAAATCTGCATGTATGGAAAGTTTGACATGTGTCTATTGAATGACAGCTGCCTGCGTTATGATTGTTTGCGTTGATCGGTCTGGCCCCGTATCATGGTCGGCGTTATCGCGCGATAAGTGACAAGATAAGAGCGTCGTCTTGTTCTATCGAACGGTGTCAGGTCAGCCAGTGACGCACGCTCTATCTTGTCACTTATCGTGTGATATGGCCGACCATGATACGGGGTCTGTAGTCGTATGTTGTTGCAAGTCGATTGACGAAAGATTTTGCTTGGACACTTGGCACATGGCGAAAGCCACGTTGACGCGGCCAGCTGCGACAGTCACCATTATAACAGCTAGTATTAGCATGTGGGTCAATCAACTTTTTCTTGATCCTTAGTTCTTTTTTCATTATTCAGTTACCATAACATGTGAATTTAATAAGATCTAAAAATAAAAAATGCATTCCAGCGGAAAACATCCATGTCCAGGTGACAAACCACAATTTTCAAACAAATCGGGGGACATTCTATGTCCGCTGGGCAACCGGTGAAATTAAGGGCAAATTAATATTTTTTAATACAGTTTTCATGTGGTTTCACGCTGTAATTCATTGAGTAAGAAATCCAACAACAATTAGGCATCGTATTTGCATGATGTTATCTCCTTTAAAACAGCAAATAGTAGAAACGGGGAGGACATTAAAAAGTTGATTCACCTATGTACATCCACCAGAGATGCGCGAAGCTGTGTCTTCATACTGGACACTTAGCTGCCAAGCAGGCGAGTTATGTATTCGAGACGCGTCTCGCCAAAGCGACTATGAAGTTTAATGGCATTATTTAGCTCATCCCTCGCACTCTTACAAGTCGGGTCAGGAGCGGGACTCCGCGATTTACGTTCATCAGTACAAGTACATGCCGGTGCCTCAACATTGGGGAACCGGCATGTACTTGTACGTCGTCGTCGACGACGTCAGACCCCCTAGCACACTAAGTTTTATGTCGGACATAAAGCATTCGTCTCATTCTGGCAAATATGCGAGTGGGACATTTGTCAAAGCATTTGCTTTATGTCCGACATAAAACTTACTGTGCTAGGGGGTCAGAGGGCCATAAATCTTAATGTTTTGGCTGAGAAAAAAGCGCATTTTGTAAAGATCCAAGGAGTGTCCCTTCTGTTCTTGTAGTATTATCTATTCTGTAGTCGGGTCTGTAAGGGCTATTCCCGATGGTTCCCCACTAAGCGTGCCCGCTCGCGTTGCAGTTCCGCGTGGACAAGGTGGGCGGTGACTGGTCGGGCGGCATCTCGCTGGGCGCGGTGGGCGCGCTGCCCGCGGACTCGTTGCCGCAGTGCGCGATGCACCTCGACCCGCCCATATGGGCCGTCACCAGCGATCTGCTGCACGACAACGGCACCTTCGTAAGTATTATGGAAAATTCATCCACCAGAAGGGCTTTTTTTAACGTTGGGGAAATGCGTTTACGCATCCCGTCCTATCCGGGCAGGCAGGACTGGTATGACGGACTAACCGAAGCTGGACTACCGTCTAAAACCTCCAACGACACCCGGCTCCGCCTTGTACAGGGGGGCGATTCAACTGCGTAGCCCACCAGAGGGGCTACCGCGAAACGAAAACTAACTTTGTCCGTGTATCTCTCTCTCTCTGTCGCTCGAATTAGCAAGTACGACAGAGACGGAGGTACACGTACCAAGTTCGTTTTCGTTTCGCGGTAGGCCATCAGAGTCTGTAACGGGACGATCAAAGTTCGAATATTTGTATTTATCACTCAAATGCAACTTGCATGTGCGATACAGACTGAGATATTCGAACTTTGCGCTGTAGTGGGCTACACGAATCAAGTAATCAGTAGCCTACTTAGGTTTTGATTCTACTCTGATTAGCAAGCAATGATCAATATGATCATGCTTCTTGAGTGCTGGCTCTCAATAAATATTAACTTACACGTAGACTACAAAAACTCGTTATTTGGCAGCTGGGTAAGGACAAACTTCTTGGCCAGCTTAACTCACTCAATTAAATTTTCTATGAAAGTTTTTCGTTGTGACACGAAAATTAACCATACAATTCTATGTTACAGATGAACTTTTTTCACTTCTTCAGTTTGTGTGCCTAACTACCGACTAACCAGGCTAACGACTCCAAGAATGTGGTCCTTACCCAGCTAGGGACAGGGAGGAAGTTTGGCTGCTAGGGCGTACGCTAGGGTCGTCAAATGTGTCATCTGCATCCCCTAGCAGCACTACTTTACTTCAAATAAATTATAAAAACTCAAGGTGGCCGTGTGATGTTAACCATCTTGTCATCGTATCGCTACGGATAAGACGTTCATCACTGTCGTGACAAATGCTCGAGTACTTGGCGGAATGTGACCATGTTGTCTTATCCGTAGATATAATTAATAAAATTGCAACCATCAACGCCCGCTGATAACTTGATATTATTACGAGTAGCTTTAAAAATTACTTTAGCTACACTTGATGGGATGTATATAGGCTGATCTATTATTATTATATTCTCTATGCATATTTAGTCCTAGGCTAGGTTTTTACAATATTTATATAAAACTATACATCAATGGTGATAGGCCCGGGTGATAGGACAAGGTGGACTGATGCCCTGGTAAAGGTTGCGGGAGTCCGCAGTATGCGGGTGGCGCAGGACCGGTCACTTTGGCACTTTTTGGGGGAGGCCTTTGTCCAGCAGTGGACGTCTTTCGGCTGATATGATGATGATACATCAATAAAAAATGAAATCATTATAAAAATAACCTAACCAAGGGTGCCGCAGGCAGAGCGACAAAGAGAGGAACTTCTGTATCTGACCCTTGGTCAAGCCATCTAGCGAGAGTCTTGCGGTTATCATTATCATGTAGCGTCATTTCGCCGGTTAGCGACCACCTAATTTCGTGTGCCGGTTGGCGACCACTTAGCTGAGTTGGTGAACTGAAGAGATATTTTCTCGGTTTCTTAGTACATTTCTATTCTAAAACAGCAAAAAAAATGCATGTACAACTAATTGTCTCAATAGGGTCTGTAGAATTAATGTTATTTTCAATAGAAAAAACCTTCTCCTTCAGGCGGTCGCTAACCGAAGGTGGTCGCGTAACCAGCGTAATGACCCTACTCCTACTTTACAGAAAAAGACCCAAATGGCGTCCGCATTCGACGAGCTGACGGAGCAGTCTGTGCTGACGATCCACTTCAGGTTCAACAGCGAGCTGGTGGTGGACGTGGACGGCGCGGTGGTGGGCGCGGTCGGCGTCGTGCCTCGCGCCTTCAGCCACGTGTACCCGCTCATCGACCTCTACGGCAGGGTGCACCAGGTGCGAAGCCTTTCATCTTCTTTTGTTCGTTTGGCTTGGCCGAACCAATGAGCCGGCGCGATGCGTTAAGCTCTGGTTTCCTAGGATAGCGGTGCCGTCATATAGTGGCCGTATTGTTACGGACGCAAAAAGACGGCCGTCTTTACGGTATCGATATGCGGAACGTTCCACGGCCGAGTACGCCGTCATCCACCAACGTCAACGTATGCAGGAGAGAAAATGGACGACCTTGATTCAGCTGTAAGGCTGCACCGAGGAAATTATGAAATTATTGCGTTCGTTTGATACATTGCTGTATTATTATTACTAAAGCTTTAGTTCTGCTATTCCAATATAACATATTTAAGGATTAACTCTATACGTCATATGCTTTAGAAACACGACTACGTATACTTTCCTTGATAGAAATTAAATCCAAAGTTACCTCTAATATAGAAAAGATAACATTAGTACGGCGTAAATACTTCAGTTTTTGAATAATAACAAAACTTCATGTTTCCTATGACGTATATGCTCTTCATTTTCTAAATATGGATTATTTTGGAAATACCACGGAAATAACTAGATTCGCGCACGTTTCGCCCATTCGAGCTAGAGCCGCCATGCTTCCCCCCTATCCGCTTTAGTCTTGCTTCGGCTGTCGGACGGGGAGGATGTGTCGCTTTTGCTTACGCACGGACTTTAAAACTAAACAACGAATTTTGGGTTTTTCACTATGGGGAATAATAAATAATAATAACTATAAATCAAAGAATAGAAGAGGTTGGCGAAAAAGCAATGCAAAATGCTTACATGAAGAAAAAGTAAGTAAAACTCATTTAACTACAGATTATGCGCCCAGGGAGGGACTGTGCGCGGGTGACAGCTGTACATTCTCGTTCGAAATGAATTTTGGTTATCGCCGTACTGTCCAAATTTCTGATGTACTCATTTATTTATTGTTTAATGTAACATCAACATATATATTAAAAACGAAAAAATAATTAATTCTAGAGCAAGACATATCTATATGCCGAGAATTTTAAGATAAAGATAAAGTGTATGCTTAAGTACTCGTAACAACTCCTGTTCCTTCGAAAGCACACTCAGTACCTATACCTTCCTACTGCCTAGTAATAATAAAGGGTAATTGCTAATATGTGGCACTCCTTTGCATTTGTAGTATTTTACCGATTTAGGTGAAATTTGGTATAGAGATAGTCTGGGTCCCGGGGAAGGACATAGGACAGTTAGTTAGTTAGTATACTGGGCCTTTTCCGCAAATCGACATCCAGCGTGCCTATTTTGCGTGAAATGGGGTAGCGCTACTCTAACCACCCCAGCTCCTCCAGGAAGTTCGTGAGTGCCTTTGTGTTTTTGACTGCGTCCCGGAGTGTTTCCGGGGACCCTAGGTGCTTTTCCCTGTATACTTCTACCTGCTTGCAGTCCAGTAGAATATGTTTGGTCGTTTCCTCCGCCTCCATGCACGCTCTGCACATGGGGCTGTCCGTGATACCTATGTTGTAGAGGTGTTTGTTCAGAGTGTTATGTCCTGTTATAATTCCAACAATCTTGCGTAGTTGGTTTCTATGTGTCCTCAGTAGTGTGGTTGTGAGTTTGTTGTCGCGTTTTGCCAGAATCTCTTTGGTCTGTCTGCATGTGTCTATCTCCTCCCAGTGTCTTTGGTGTAGGTTTTTGGTGTATAGGTCAAGTTGGTTGTATATGTAGCTTTGTGGCAGGGGCAAGATTGGTTCAGGTCCGTATGTCATTGTTTCTGAGCCATTCCTGGCCAGTTCGTCCGCTGCATCGTTGCCTCTGGAGCCACTGTGCCCCTTGATCCATTGTACAGTGACGGTGTTTTTGTCTGCGCACACCTCCGTTAGATTTTGGTGGCATTCGTATATCAAGCTAGATGTGAAGTTATCACTGCTCAGTGCTTGTAGTACCGATTTACTGTCTGAGAGTATTCGTATGTTTGTGTTTTTAACTTTTCGTCTCTTTATGGCATTGCAGGCTTCGATTATCCCTACGCATTCAGCCTGGAATACCGTGTTTTGTTCGCCCAATGGTTTGGATATGTGTATGTTTAAGTCCTCTGAGAACACTCCACATCCCGTTCCCGTATTTGTTTTCGAACCATCTGTGAAAATTCTAAGGTCTGTTTGGTTTAGCCCCTCTCTCGAGTCTTCTGTTAGTGATATGCCGTAGTCTTTCTTGAAGACTGCAGTTCTTGGTATTTTGTCGATCGTAGCCTCCAGGATAGGGAGGCTGGTGATCAGTATGTTATGAATCTTCGTGTGTAGTGTGTTCAGTTTTGTCCATAGGTTGAGGCTTTTTAGGCGTATTGCCGTCGCAGCCGCTTCCTTTTGTATGTGCATGTGTAAAGGTAGGAGTCCTAGCATTATTTCTAGTGCTGCCGTTGGGGTGGTTCTCATACATCCTGTGGCCGCTACACATGCTAGTCTTTGTGCTTTCTGGATTTTGGTAATTGCGCTCGTGGTTTGGGTGCGGGGCCACCATACTATGGCACCATAGCTTATCATTGGTACTATCACCGTTTTGTATAGCCACAGTATGATGTGGGGGGCCAGGCCCCATCTCTTTCCCACCATCCTTCTGCATTGCCAGAAGGCTACTGTTGCTTTGTTTAGTCTATTGTCTAGGTGTTTGCTCCAATTAAGTTTGTCATCTAGTATTATACCTAGGTATTTCACCTCCTTCGAGAGTGTTAGTTTAGTGCCAAAGACTGTTCGCATTACGTAAGTACCCAGTTTTCGGTTATTTGTGAAGAGAATTGTGTCGGTTTTCTTTGGGTTCACCGATAGGTCATTCTCCTTGCACCATTGGACAGTTTTTATCCCCGTAATCATTCCCTAAGGGAGTGAAAAGGTGAAAGTTTGTATGGCGCTGCTATATAAACGAGCTCCACGCGAATGGAGTCGCTGGCAGCAACTAGTTATTATATGTACTACTGGCATGATTTTTTTCACATACCCAGTAGTAGCCATTTAGCCGGCAGGGGGAGGACACATGACTCGAATAAAAATTAGGGCTTTAAAGCCCAATAACTCGCAATCGAATCACTGAGTGGAAAAATGGTTTAAAAACACTTTAATATTTTGGACAAGGTAGCCAACGATACCCCACACAATGGGTTTAACGGGAAAAAAGAAATTGCATCCCTACTTTGGAGTAGGGGAGGTAAACTTCCGTGTTGACTATGGAACCCTGAAAAATGGGGTGCCTACTGATATTTTTACTCTATTTAGCCGTTCTGTTATTTAACATTATTGAGTTAATTTTATTGAGCTATACTATTGTGCTTTGAATACTATTTTGTCATTCATCGTAGGTACTATTATAACCTACGGACGGTAAAAATATAAATAAATAAAAAATTGACAAATCTGCATAAATGTTTGACAATATTATCAATACAATTATTTGAAATCGTTTGGTTGTCCAATTTTGTAAATATTGGTAGCACCCTCGCTGAAAGCATTTATAGCGCCATTTGGCGTCATTTTTTGCGTTCTATGTAGGCGATCGGCGCACAGCTTCAGCCGCCGCGCCGCTCGCTCTTGCCTGTGTGCCTCACACACACATGCACGGAGCGCATTGAATACCTAAAATCAATTCGCGGCAGAAGCTCGGTGCCATCTTAATAATTTACACGGAGGATGAACTATCCGAATGGGAAAATAATCGTAGAGTGGAAGATCATTTATTCAAATATCGTGGTACAGAAGGTGAATTTGAGATTTTAGTACGTCGCCGTCGCTCCATTTGGAGTTAGAACTCATTTTGTACGTCGTACGTAGGTAGTCGTACGTCGGTCCGGTAAAAAAAACTCAAATTATACATTAAAATTGCTTCACCGCTATCCATTTCGTTCGAAAACAATCCTATCAAAACTATATTTGTGAAGCTTTCATTACAAGCTTTTTTGTGGGCCGTATGTTTGTAATTAAGTATGCAGTTAAATGGATTAACACATTGGACACCGCGTACCCGACTCTCGGGCAGTCGTAAACTTTACTCAGATGCCGGCATACCCGAGAGTCGAGCACGAGCTAGCTATAAACCCTCACGCGACGCCAAAGTACCCGACAGTCGAGCAAGCTTTGCATCTTCGCTACCTCAGGGCTGCCACTGCCTGTCTTCTGATTATTATGTACTTATGTGGTCTAAAAGTTGGTACAGTTGATTATATTTTATTACTTCACTTTGTATTTTTATTTACTTTACCTAAGCAGCAGCAGATTTAATTTTATGCACGTATAGTCGTATACGTTACTTGTAAAGTTACTTGGCACAGCCCTGAGCGTCCGCCGCATGCCCGACTAGCGGGTTCGCGGCGTCCGGCATTGAGTTGCACGTCGTTGCTCGACTAGCGAGTTCTGTCGGTTTCTGGGGTATTGTTCGGAATTTTGCGTGGTTGCGAAAGTGTTAAAAAAATTTGTTCGACTTTAACTGACAACAATTGACTTATATGAAGAAAACAAGGAAAAGTGCTAATCCTAAAGGTGCTACCTTGTTTATCAGTGAGTAAAGTAATATGTTTGTGTACAGGTGTCCGTGCTGCTTCACCCGACAGTAGTGGCCAGCGGCGCCTCACTGGACCTGCCTATCATAGCTGAGAACCTGCGCGAAGAATCCCTCGCCGAGCTCGATTTGCTCGACGACGAAGACGACGACGACAAAATGCCCAAACTCACACCAGAAACTCCCGAAATACACCCCAAGCGCAAAGCCTACAGCCACGACAACCTTCTAGAGGACTCGCCCGACCCCATATACTCCCAACCCGGGCCCAGCACCCTCCCCGACCTGCCGACACACGGTCTTCCAAATGAAAACGAAGCCAAAAACAAGCAAATCAAATGCAAAAATGTTTGTTCCAACCGCACAGCGCTCCACCAGAGCTTGA
This sequence comes from Epinotia demarniana, assembly GCA_945867215.1. Lineage (NCBI taxonomy): Eukaryota > Metazoa > Arthropoda > Insecta > Lepidoptera > Tortricidae > Epinotia > Epinotia demarniana. The sequence continues at coordinate 46,543,077 of OX244259.1, forward strand.
TCATAACTTCCACTCCCATAGACAACAACGAGTCCGCTAATCAATGCATACAGAAAAGCCACTCTACACATAGCTTTTGTCGGCTGCCGGATGAACAGGCTCCTTTGGACACTAACGACACACTTAGGCACAATTTCAGCGCGTGTCGGATGGGCGAGGAGGCGGCGTTGTCGGACGAGACGTTGTGTTACGACACGAACATCCGGCACAACGACCGGTACCCCGAGGCGAGCGAAGCGGACAGCCTCGACAACGAGATCATGGACGCTCTCGCGCTCGAGACGGGGAACCTTCCAGATCTCACCGAGGAGCGTTCCCCCTCCATAGACGAGTCCACGCGCCGCGACGACCCCTGGCTCGAGTCGTTGTCTGTCGAGAATTTCAATTATTTAAATAGAATACTGCGCTTGGACCAGCAAAGCGGAGAAGGGCAGGGTTTGGAGGCGGAGTGGGAGGCGTGGGGGGAAAGGTGCGAGCACTTGCATTTAGTGCTGAAGTACTGGCATTTCCTGGTGCTGCCGTACCCGGAGCTGCGGCGCGCTGTGTCCAGCGGACAAGTGCGGTGCTACTGCCGAAACTGCCAGCCGGACGCGCCACCAGCCTTGTCAGGTATCATTTTATACAATAGTAAAGCGTGTAAAGTTCACGTGATAATTGATAAATTGAGAATTCCACGCAGTATTCCAACAAGGTGAAAGTGAGCTTATTATTCATTACGAGATGATGACGCGATACAATGCTAGTTTATTAGTGTGTTCGTCTCGTATATGTAAATACTTTATTGTATACAACACACAGGCAAAAATACAGACAAAAATGTCTCATCGTGTTAGACTAAAGCTATATATGCGCGGCGTTCCTATACTCATCGGCACCTAAGGTGTAAGTCAATGAACTTTGCTATCTATGTAAACTAACCGCCATATTGAAATTGTCTCTGAATGATGAATTTAGTAGTGACGGGGAAGACTCTTACTGTACTCTTTTTATGTCAAAACATATCGAATATTAAAATATGGAAAGTAAAAAATAAGGAGGTATTTTTAGTTATTTTAACCACTTTACGCATTGATAAAACACTACGATTCTTTACCCACTTATAAAACTACCGCGTAGTGTACACAACTGCGATGGCACATAGAGAGCATGAGTTGGATAGCGTGTAGCGGCTTTACAATATCACCAACTTTAGTCACCACACTACCCATCATAGACAATTGTAAAAATTAAAAGAAACAATAACGTCATTGCACCAGGGCACACTAACCTAACTTATGAAACCATTTTAAACTTTTAACGAAATATCTAAGATTCAGTTATATATTTTGTGGTTTTGTATTTTACGGTAACGTCCGGTTCAATAGTGTGTAGTTTCAGTGGTGTTTGATGAGGTGATGTGAAAATTAAAGGAGAAACAGCGACAAAACAAAGTTACGCCCCGTGTTTACATAGATAGCAAAGTCCTTTGACTTACACTTTATGGCACGCACTGCGAGAATGTGGTCATTGCCCTCATTGCAGACGCGATGTGTCGATGGAGTTCATTGCTTTTTTAGGGTATCGTACACAAAGGGTAAAACAGTTCCCGTTTACTAAGACTGCGCTGTCCGTCCGTTTGCCTGTCCGTCTGTCACCAGGCTGTATCTCATGAACCGTGATAGTTAGACAGTAGAAATTTCCACAGATGATGTATTTCTGTTGCCGCTATAAAACAGATTAAAATAAATATTTAAGGGGTTCCCCATACAACAAACGTGTTTTTTGCCGTTTTTATAGATAACGGTACGGAACCCATCGTGCGTGAATCCGACTCGCACTTGGCCGTTTTTATCTACAGGCTGTAATTAATTTCGAGGTACGGAATACCAAAAATGAATCTATGATGATTCTGAGCAACTGCCAAAAAAATTAACTATTTCATTAACTTTGCTAATTTTAGAGTGACGAAAATGTATGAACAGGTGGTTTTTTTGCATAACACAAAGTTGGTTCCTTAGTAAAAGTTGCTCAGAATCGTGGATTGATTCACATTTTGCTATTTTGTATCACTAATTTATTTTCATTCTGTATACACGTGTGTAATACGGGTGTAGACTCGAAAATTGACAACATTTCAAAATATGTAATGATGCCTAAATCGAAAACTATTTCGGTAATTATCTTATCTGAACGTAAGTTAGTAATAGTTATACCTTAAAATTTCATTTTCTATCGAACTAAATCATATATTGGACCATTAAAAAAAAATTAAATGTTGTCAATTATTATAACACCAAAAAGAAGGAAGGTAAAAAAATATGTCTACAACTCGGTTACAATATCTGTGGACCTCGCTGGAATGTGAAGCCCGTAGCACCGTACTTGAGCCATAGTGACGTCATCGACGCCAGGTCCACAGATATTGTAACCGGGTTATAGTGACGAAAATCCGTCAATCGTTTCATATGAAGTTGCGTTTTGCGAAAAAGGGGCAGAACATACCCCCTTTTTAAAACTTCGGACACTTATAACTTCGTGATTATTTAACCTCTTGCGTTGATTTTTGTTCCATTAGACTACATTTTCAATCCTTTTTAGGGTTTCTGTACCTCAAAAGGAAAAAAACGGAACCCTTATAGGATCACTTTGTTGTCCGTCCGTCCGTCCATCCGGCCGTTCATCCGTTTGTCAAGACCCTTTTTCTCAGGAACGCGTTGAGGTATCAAGCTAAACTTTATACCAAATACTCAGGTCTACTGTCTCTTGGAGCTGTAAAAAATCAAACTTCTAAGCCAACGCAATCAAAAGATTCAGCCGTTTATGCCGCAAAATTCCACAATGTTTTTTTTAGAAAATACCTGTTTTTAATTTTTTTTTTAAATAGTTTTTCTATGACATTATTGATTATTTTGATTTAGTGTGTACACCCTGGTATGTGTTTCAGGGTGGGTCCGCGTCGAGCGCGGCTCGGGCAGCGCGCAGCGCGCGTACTGGCACGCGGCGCGCGCGGCGCTCGGCTCGGCGCAGGCGCGCGGCGACGCGGCGCCCGCGGCGCGCCCGCGCGCGCTCGCCTCCGCGCCGCGCGCCACCCACCCCATCCACGACATGTAACTATACCCGACTGGACGCTACACTCGAGTTCTCCATTGTCTAACACTAGCTTCCGCCCGCGACTTCGTCTGCATGGACCCGGGATAAAAACTACCCTATATTTTAATCCAGGCTACAAACTATCTCCATGCAAAATTTCATCCAAATCGGTTGAGCCGTTTAAGCGTGATTGAGTAACAAACATCCAAACATCTAAACTTTCGCATTTATAATATTAGTAGGATATTATTTGGGTCATTGTCAGTCAGTAAAGCAAAAATCGACTTTTCAGTGGGCAATAGTTAAGAGCTTATGAATGTTTATCGCACAGAATTATAGAAGAGGTACAACATATCACCGCCCAAAGAATCTGAAATTTCCTAAAGGCAAAGGGCCTTAACGGTGAAATCTAAATATAAAGGGGCTGCCACAATAGATCACCTACTGGTCGAAGCGGCATATAAAGGCCCACAAATCAACAATAATAATAATATAAAAGAGGCGATGCCGCTTATGCCAATTCATAGTTCAACCAAAAATAATGCTTTAAAGCCCTTAACATTGGCAATGTCCACCAAAAAGACACGAACCTAAATCTGACAATGACCCATTTGACGACCGCTTTAGCCTAGTTGGTAGTGACTGCCTACCTACGAAGCAATGAGCATTCCGGTAAGGGCATTTATTTGTGTCATGAACACGAACATTTGCTCCCGAGTCATGGATGTTTTCTATGTATTTAAGTATTTATTTATCTATATGAGTGTGTTTATCGTCGTCTAGTATCCATAGTACAAGCTTTGCCTATACTCGGAAACATAATTCAAGACCAACGTGGGTTGCCACTAAAATAAAATATGTTTGCGGTAGTATATTTTCACTTTTTAAAAGGTCGCACCAAAAAAAAAAATATTGGTAGATTTAAACCTACGATTTAAATAAACAAGTTAATTCAACTTATTTACAAAAATACAAGATGCCCCGTTAAATATTTAACCATAGAAGATTTGTGTTAGAAAAACTGTTATTGCACTTGTAATACTTCAGGTATTCATAACATTTGGTACGATTTATAAACAATAGTCGTGAACAACGTTAGATGTAATTTAAATATTATGCCATGCGAGCTATTCGACAAAATAACAGGCCAAAAGTGTGTAGCTCACTTTATAATCACAATCATCTGCCATTTTCTCAAGGGTGATTTATCAGCCCCAATTTTACCAATTTATCAGAAGCTGACTAATTGCTATTGTCTGGAGGCATATTGGGCTGCTGATCCAACTGTCAAAAAGATTAGAATTGTCAATCTGTCATTTTATATCTCAAATTCAAATTCAAAATTCTTTATTTTGTAAGATACACTTTGTCTATAATCTAAGGCGATGGAGCCACCCGGTAGGCAAAAAAAATGCCTGTGCTGGATGGCGCCGCTCTTCCTATAGGTTACATAATTTTGTGTTATGCTTTATGCTTAACCAACTAACTAAATAAGTATAAAATTGAATGTACTAGCTAAATTTAGTCTATTATATGGCTAGAACTCTCATTACATCATTACATGGTTAAGGTTGCAAAATTAAAGTGTTGGTTACGATTAATTTAATAAAATGAAGCATGTAGTTCATGGAACTACATGCTTCATTTTATTGCATGCGTGCGTGCGTGCGTCCGTCCGTGCGTGCGTGCGTGCGTGCGTGCGTGCGTGTGTGTGTGTGTGTGTGTGTGTGTGTGTGTGTGTGTGTGTGTGCGCGTGTGTGTGTGTGTGTGTGTGTGTGTGTGTGTGTAGAAAAAACAATTACTTTTTAATAATGCGTATTGTTGAATGTAATTTTTTTATATTGAAAATGTTGGCCATATATCTACGAATATTTACTATGATTTGATGATCAATGCAAAAAGGTTGGCTACATCTGACATGTTCGATTGACAATGACATATCCCTTCCATTGGCAGCCGCCATATTGCTAATAATCCCTTAGGTGGCAGTCGCCGGGGAGCCGGCGATGTCAAAAAACCGTCTAGTGGCAAGCGCCGGCGAGCCGGCGATAGCATAGTTTCGTATTTATTCCGCAAAATGAGCTGCTAAATTTACACCTGTCTTGTTCTGTCTTGCAAGACGCGTTCGTGAATAGATAAGGATGGCGTATAATAACGGTCGCGACAACGCTTTCATAGACATTTCATTAGAAATTCCTCAGAGAAATTTTTGACCGCGCGTGTGTAAGTTTTTGAAAACCTCGTAGTGTAAAAATATGCTAAGGCGAGAGACAATAAAACTATATTAACGTGTAAATAAATATATATACTTGTAGATAAACCTGTAGTTTCTACAATTAACTGTTTTATTCCATAGTTATAGTTAATTTATACAAGAAATTGGAAAAAATTGGATATCCAAAAATTGATCAAAGCTAGCCAAATTCACATACATGGAACGGCTCCGTTATTATATAAAGGTTATAGGCTATTTTATGCTGAATCCAAGGATATAAGCTTATAATAAACCACTCATAATGTTTTTTCAATAATGGTAATTTTTCTAACGTGCACCGATTTCGCGATGACCACCCATATGGCCCCTGCCACTTGACGGTAGTTCGCCAAAAATGGCCGCGCCACTAGACAGATAATGACAACCGCCGGCTAGCCGGCTACTGCCACTTGAAGGGATAAGTGACTTTGACACTTAATGACAGTGACATATGTGTCGTAGTTTTTTTGGTCTTGAATTAGGTTTCCGAGTGTAGTTTGGGTCTTGGTCGATTTGTGTAATATTGTCCCCTAATATTTATTTTATTATTTATTTATCTACGCATACGCAGACAACGTTTCAAAAATGTCTAAACAGAGACTTTACTGTTACTGACACATGTGTTGATATTGGAGAACTCGAGTGTACACGAGACTATAAATGGCGGACTTAGAGTCCCCGGCATGGCTGCAGTCAGCAACAGAAGTAGCTACGCGTGCGCAAAATCTTTGTATGATTTAGACAGGTGCGCGAATCGTAGTTACTTTTGCCACTGACAAATAGCGTGTATGAGGGACATTCTTCCTGTAATCCTGTATGTGTGCAAGCTGTACGGATATCACAAGGCGGCGCGCGAGCTATCTCTTCCTAAGTTATCTAATAAGAGAGAGACGGATAGTGCGAGAGAGAAAAATGGAGAGAGGTCGCGCGCCGTGTTGTGATAGCCTTGCTGGAGACTCGACACAAGTCGGATCGTTATACAAAACAAAACAAGTTAACTATGAAAATCTTGTTTTGTCTCTATCATTTTTCTGTTATAATTTACATACATAGATTCACGCTTTTATTCCCAAAAGGGGTAGGCAGAGCACATGCAACTTAAGTTCCAGTACCACTTTTGACATAAATGTGGGTATAAAAGATCGACAAAATGTGCTATCACAGTGATACGTCGCGTACGCTAACCCATCGCCCATTATAATTTCTACCTAAAAAAATAATAATTTCCGACTTAGATATCGTATCTCATTGAGCCTTGCTGGGGACTCGACACAAGTCGGATCGTTATACAAAACAAAACAAGTTAACTATGAAAATCTTGTTTTGTCTCTATCATTTTTCTGTTATAATTTACATACATAGATTCACGCTTTTATTCCCAAAAGGGGTAGGCAGAGCACATGCAACTTAAGTTCCAGTACCACTTTTGACATAAATGTGGGTATAAAAGATCGACAAAATGTGCTATCACAGTGATACGTCGCGTACGCTAACCCATCGCCCATTATAATTTCTACCTAAAAAAATAATAATTTCCGACTTAGATATCGTATCTCATTGTGTTTACGAAACTTCATGATATTCCAACTTGCCGTTTTAAAATGAGAACCAAACTACGTTTGCAAGGAGAGTCGAACTTCCAAAGGACTCTTAATTCCAAAAAGGGAAGTGGCCTGATGGGGAAGTTACTTTCAGGGGAGTAATTGATACTATTTTAATTAGTTCAACTTTCGTCTGCCACGCTACCGATCGATATGACTGCAGCAGCGATCTTATTCAGTTCCATTCCTGTTTCAGATGGTTCGATGAAGAAGGCAAGCCGCACCACACTGTGTTGGCAATAGAAATAGATGTCGAGTAAGTATTCTGATGTAATCTTTGACCAAATACATCGAATCAAACTCACTGCTGTGGCGCCGTTGTGCGTCCCAAAGTGGATCATGGCTGCCGACACTGGAGACCGCCAGGCTTCCATGTCCAATGTCGTTTCTTTTCAATCGATGGGCCGGAGTTCGTTCAGGTCTTTATGGACTTCGTCAACTCACCTGTACCTACAACGTCCAATTAGTCTTCGACCAGAGTACGCTCTCCGGACTGCACAATGATCACCTGTGCGGACTACGTGCCCGAGCCATCGAAGTCTTGAGGATTTCGTTTCTCGACCTAGATCTTAGGTTCTTGCGTATTCTCCAACTGCCATATTCTCCATCGAACTTTATTAACGGATTTATTAAAAAAAAATACCTCGAGTATATCACTATTATTACATCGAGTATATCAGTATTATTTAGCGTGATGGTCCAGACAAGTTGAGTGTTTGAAGACAGTGTGTGTTAACAGCCCAAAAAGACCGAGGCCTGAGCTAGAGCTAGTTACAATTGATAAGGCATGGTTCTATGAGAACAACTGGTTTTTAGATAAAACTACTAGATAAAACAATTTATTTACCTACACAAAAAAAGTTGTTCTAAAAGAGATTTTTGTTAAATATTTCATAATCTGCAGCCATAACAACTATCCATGAATATTAATGATCAGTAATCGCAATCACGCAAGTAAAATATCAATATATATTGGTACAGACATCGACCGTATTTGTTAACTGGTGATATTGCATTGCAGGGGTTCGGAAGCGACGCGAGACCGCTTGTTGGCGTTCCTGATATTCCTGGAGTCTCCGTCGGTGCTGCGCGACGAGGACTCCCCGGAGAGCATCGACTAGTAAGCCGGCATCTACTCAGCATATTACATACGATATTATACATTATTGTTAAGGGGCACAAAAGGTTGTCTTATAAGTATTAAATGATATTTAAACGTTACGAGACGATGATCGTCTATTGGCATGTAACATGCGCTAGTTGTAATATTTACCACAAACTTCTCCATCTTACAGATTCACCTGTTCACGTGCTTTACTAGTCTTATTATTTTATAAGCACTCTTGTGATCTCAATCTACTGGCTAAGTTATCTTTTTATAATATTTATTATTTTGATGATGGTATTATGTATTAATAGTAATTGATATAGAATTGCGAATAGGTTACACGTTGTAGGACGGAGAAGCGTTCACACACGAGACGAAATCTTTTGATATCTACGTCCACTACCAATGACAGTCAATTGGCTAAATTAAGCAGTCTCAAAGAATTTTCTCAAATACGCACGGAAATATTGTTCCCGTAAGTAGTAATAAACCGCGAAACTTAACTCAAAATTCAAATGTAAACGCAGCGAATGGTTTATGGTTAGAGCTCCCGTTGCATGAAACCCTACCTCACAAGGTGGCAGAACAGAAATGCAATATAGTGATAGATACTACTTAGGAACACTGGATTTTAGTTGGTTGCCATAGCATATCCTGGAAGAACTATAATTTTTTTTCGTCGTCGAATCGCTTTTTTGATCGAAAATTACATCATAAGGTGGCAGATCGAAACGTTTACTCATCGAAAGAGACACATTTGGAGATAAAAACCCGCATTGGTTGCCAGCCCAAATCCTGGCAGGTTTCAAGATCAGCCACGTTTTATGAGCCCCAAAAATGGGGTCAATTACCTCATCAGGTGGCAAGATGAAAATGATGCAGATCGATTGCCCTAGACGTGCCGTTTACGAATATATAGGGTTGCCTGCCTTCAGCTTGGCAGTTTTTCTGGTCAGCCACCTCAAACAATGTATGTGAAAATCTTGGAATAACGAGAAATTCGTGTATTTATGCTATGATGAATTAAAGTCAACGTACTTGCGTCTTCATCATCATCATCATCATATCAGCCGAAAGACGTCCACTGCTGGACATAGGCCTCCCCCAAAGAGTGCCAAAGTGACCGATCCCGCGCCACCCGCATCCAGCGGACTCCCGCAACCTTTACCAGGTCATCAGTCCACCTTGTCGGGGGCCTACCCACGCTGCGCCTTCCGGTACGTGGTCGCCACTCGAGAACCTTTCCGCCCCAACGGCCATCGGTTCTACGTGCTATGTGCCCCGCCCACTGCCACTTAAGTTTAGCGATCCGGAGGGCTATATCGGTTACCTTGGTTCTGCTGCGGATAGCCTCATTTCTGATGCGGTCACGCAGAGAAACTCCCAACATGGCCCTCTCCATTGCCCTTTGGGTGACTTTGAGCCTTCTTATGAGGCCCATATCACTGGCAACACACACTGGTCAAAGACTTTCGTCTTGAGACACTGCGGAATATTGGACGAAAAGATTTGCCGTAGCTTCCCGAACGCTGCCCAGCCGAGTTGGATTCGACGATTGACCTCTTTCTCGAAGTTGGACCTACCTAACTGGATCGTCTGTCCTAGGTATACATAATCGTCTACAACTTCGAGCGTAAAGTGTCCGATTGTAATGGGAGTTGGTACTACATGGGCATTTGACATGATCTTCGTCTTATCCATGTTCATTCTTAGACCAACTCGCTCGGATGCTTTACTGAGGTCATCGAGCATCGTACTTAAGTCCTCCATGGTCTCAGCCAAGACTACTATATCGTCAGCAAACCGAAGGTGAGTGATGTACTCGCCGTTGATGCTGATGCCTAGCCTTCTCCAGTCCAGAGTCTTGAAAACGTCCTCCAGTGCAGCGGTGAACAGTTTTGGAGAAATAACATCTCCTTGCCTGACTCCCCGCTGCAGCGGAATAGGTTTCGAGTTCTGGTCCTGGAGTCGGACTGACATAGTGGCGCTCTCGTACAAACACTTCAGCACTTCGATATAGCGATAGTCAACTTGGCACCGCTGGAGAGACTGTAGTACAGCCCAGGTTTCAATCGAATCGAAGGCTTTTTCGTAGTCCACGAACGCTAAGCAGAGAGGCAGGTTATACTCCTCGGTCTTCTGTATAACCTGACGAAGCGTGTGGATGTGGTCTACGGTACTAAAGCCTCTTCGGAAACCGGCTTGTTCGGGAGGCTGGAAGTCATCTAGCCTGCGTACGAGACGGTTTGTAACCCTCGAAAACAGCTTATAGACATGGCTCAGAAGTGAGATGGGTCTGTAGTTCTTCAGCAGCGTGTTGTCACCCTTTTTGAAGAACAGCACCACCACACCTCTGTTCCATGCCTTTGGAGTTCTCCCTTCCAGTAAGACGGAACCGAACAACTTCTGAAGGGCCGTAAGGACCGGTTTTCCACCCGCCTTCAGAAGTTCGGCTGTTATTCCGTCTTCACCGGGTGCTCTGTTGTTCTTGAGCTGTTTAAGAGCCATTACAATCTCGTACAGGCTGATGTCCGGGATGTCGTCGGTATAGTGTCGGGTTAGTCTAGCTCTAGGGTCTTCCGCCTGACTAACTTCGGGTCTGCGCGTTGATGTGTATAGCTGTCCGTAAAAGCGCTCTATCTCACCCAGAATCTCAGGTTTAGAGGAAACGATTCTACCATCTTCAGTTTTTAACTTCGCGAGCTGGCTCTGCCCTATAGACAGATCTCTCGAGAATACTTTAGAGCCCTTATTACGCTGTATGGCCTCTTCAATACGATTTGTATTGAATTGGCGCAGATCGCGGGTAAGGGACTTGGAGATCTGTTTATTGAGCTGCCGGTATAAGGTCGCTTCGGCTGAAGACTGTAGAATCATTTCACTCCTTTCCTTCATGAGCTTCTTAGTGGAGCTAGATAGCCTTTTAGTTCCGTTAGTGCCTTGGGCCTTGAAGAACTTAGACCCAGCGACACGGACAGCTTCCACAAACCCGTCGTTCAATTCGTCCACATCGCCGCCTAGGCAATCAAAACGGTTTTGGAGTTCCAGCTGGAAGCTCTCGGGGTTTTGAATTTGAATTGATGCTGGACGGAGCGTAGACTTCATCAATCGAGAGCGCTCTTGCTTGACGCATATATTCAATGTGCCTCTTACCAGACGGTGATCGCTCCCGGTTTTGACCGTATTGATCACAGAGACATCGTTGAATATATGCTTCCTCGTCGACATGATGAAGTCAATCTCGTTTTTAGTTGCACCGTCGGGACTCATCCAGGTCCACTTTCTGTGCTCGCGTTTCTTGAAGAAGGAATTCATCATGTAGAGTCCTTCCTTCTCCAAGAAGCCAGCCAGTAGTTGGCCCCGGTGGTTCCGACTTCCAACTCCAAATTGCCCCACTCTCAGCTCTTCACCATCTTTCTTGCCCAGTTTTGCGTTGAAGTCCCCCATAACAACGGTGAAGTAGGTTTTGGAACTATGCATGGCCTTCGATATATCTTCATACATAGCCTCCACCTCTTCGTCGGAGTGTGCCGAGGTCGGTGCGTAAACCTGAATGACCTTCAATGAGTACCGGGTGGATACTCTGAGTATTAGGTACGCCACCCTAGTCGACACACTCTCGATCTTCACCACGTTATTTACGAGGGACTTGTGGACGAGGAATCCGACACCTCCCTGGGACTGTTGGTCGCCCTCCCGGAAATAGAGCAAGTTGCCGGATTTGAGGGTTATCGTGTCCTCCCCCTCTCTTCGGACTTCAGATAACCCTATGACATCCCAGCGCAACTTGCTCAATCCTTCCTCCAGTTCCGCTATCCTTTCGTCGGTCCGCAGTGTGCGCGTGTTATAAGTTGCCAGGGCCAGGGGTCGTCGGTGGTGGTAGCCGGATCTTCGCCGGAGATTCTTCGCACCCCTGACCCCGCTGGTGCCCTGGCCGCTACCACAACCAGGGTACCGGGGGTCGCCGGAACCTCGAGGCCGTGGTCTTTTTGTACTTAACATTAGGGGGTATATGCCATAATCGCCACGCTTGGCATGCGGGTTGGCGATCGCAGTATTTCCACCGCACTCCAGGGATGCTGCTGCCCATCCCCCGGTGGTCTTGGTCGTAGTTTTAGGACATAACCGGGTCCACTTGCGTCTTATGGTGTTGAAATAATAGGGTAAATGTACCAGTTTTGGTCATTTCTCATTAATATTTCTTGAAATATTGAAAGAAGTGATGTTGCCTTTTACGTTCAACGTGATATAGCAATCCTCATTAGGTGGCAAGATGACACTGATGCAAATCGATTGCCCTAGATGTGCCGTTCACGAATATACAGGGTTGCCTGCCTTCAGCATGGCAGTTTTTCTGGTCAGCCACCTCAAACAATACATGTCAAAATCTTGGAACAACGAGAAATTCGTGTATTTATGCTAGGATTCAGGGTATAATTTAAAAAAAAAAACAGGATATCAAATTAAAGTCAACGTACTTGCGTCTTATGGTGTTGAAATAATAGGGTAAATGTACCAGTTTTGGTCATTTCTCATTAATATTACTTGAAATATTGAAAGAAGTGATGTTGCCTTTTACGTTCAACGTAATATAGCAATCCTCATCAATAAAACAATACAAACTTATATATAAGTTTTTTATTCTAGGGACACTTAAAAACTTAAAAAGTTATTCTTCGTCAGAAGAAGAAACACAACTAATATTTAATTCATCTGATTCATTGTCATCCATACTAATAATGTCGTTGACGTGTAGTGGAGTGGGATCTCCTTCATACCACAAAATATCATAGTTATTTTTACTATTTAGAACCCATCCGCATTCAACAGGATCATATAAAAAACAAGATCGTTTTGTAGCATTGCGCCACATTGAGCTCACAAACAGTGATCTTAGTAAATGTTGTTTTAAACTTTTCCAACATGGCGGTAGGGTTGCAGCATTGAAATTTGTAATTTTTTCATGAATTTTGATGTTTGCGTTGTATTTCCATATTTCTTTGTTAACATTTCGAAAGGAGCCTGATTTACGTCACTTTGAATATAACTTGCATGTAAACTTTTGAACTATTTGTATCTTTTCTGTGTTTTGAATGTCCTCTGGACTATTTAAAGATGCAGAAACATCTCTAAAATTTTGGTCAGCCTCTATTAAATCAAAAGCTTTAATTTTTCCTTTCCCTTTGAAGGACGATGTGTAATCACAACCTATGTAGGCGTGTGCAGCTGGTAAGGCTTTGCACATCTCAGGTCCCAGCTTGTGCGCTAATTCGGTAAGCTGATTTAAGTTGGGTATTGTAAACCCAAATTTGTGAACAGTTTGTAAGTTGGTGAATGTTTCCTAGTATAACCAAGATGTCTGTGTCCGAGCAATTAATCAGTAGGGAGGGATAGGGGCTGTGATCCTCGTTCCGGATCGTTCCTGGTTCAACAGATTTCTTTGGCCATTCAGCGTGGCAACGCCGCCAGTGTCATGGGAACTTTTGGACCACCAGCGATCCGGGGCGGTCCTTTTTGTTAGTTTAGGTTAGGTATAACGTGTTTTTGACGAAGCCTGTTGCGGATTCTTTCGTTGTTAGTTAAGTGCCTAGGGGGATGTATGTTTGTTTGTACGCAATTGACGAAGCCTGCGTTGCGGATATCTTATGGACCTTAATCATTCTATTTTCAACGAATAAACTTTTTAATTTATTAATCAGAACTTTGGATTCAGGTTGAACTTTAGACATGAAAGATAAGCCGAGTATCTGCTTCTTCGTGGGTGCAGAAGTACTCCGTCTCTTCTATTTTCTGCAATTTGTTTTGTATGCTCTTGAAAGAAAAACATAAGTTTTCTTTTGTTACATATATCTTTTTAATTCCAATAATCGGTATCAGTTCATCGCGTTCCCAATCATTAATAAGAAAGTTAATTAAAGCCTCTTTAAATCTGACATTGTTAAGAGATTTTAGGAAGTTCCCTGGTCTTTTTTGTGTTGGACCTGATATTTGATATGGAGTGTTTTCATTGATTATTTTGTTTCGTTCTATTTCTTTGCTGGATGGTTCGATGTATTTGTCGAAAATCAAATGGACCACTTTTGCTTCTGATCTACACATTTTTCTCAAAAGGCCAGTGGAGCAATCGATTCGCAACAGTGTCATCTTGCCACCTGATGAGGATTGCTATATCACGTTGAACGTAACAGGCAACATCACTTCTTTCAATATTTCAAGAAATATTAATGAGAAATGACTAAAACTGGTACATTTACACTATTATTTCAACACCATAAGACGCAAGTACGTTGACTTTAATTTAATATCCTGATTTTTATTAAATCATAGCATAAATACACGAATTTCTCGTTATTCCAAGATTTTCACATACATTGTTTGAGGTGGCTGACCAGAAAAATTGCCAAGCTGAAGGAAGGCAACCCTATATATTCTTAAACGGCACGTCTAGGGCAATCGATCTGCATCAATTTCATCTTGCCACCTGATGAGGATTGCTATATCACGTTGAACGTAAAAGGGAACATAACTTCTTTCAATATTTCAAGAAATATTAATGAGAAATGACCAAAACTGGTACATTTACCCTATTATTTCAACACCATAAGACGCAAGTACGTTGACTTTAATTTAATATCCTGATTTTTATTAAATCATAGCATAAATACACGAATTTCTCGTTATTCCAAGATTTTCACATACATTGTTTGAGGTGGCTGACCAGAAAAACTGCCAAGCTGAAGGCAGGCAACCCTATATATTCTTAAACGGCACGTCTAGGGCAATCGATCTGCATCATTTTCATCTTGCCACCTGATGAGGATTGCTATATCACGTTAAACGTAAAAGGCAACATCACTTCTTTCAATATTTCAAGAAATATTAATGAGAAATGACCAAACCTGGTACATTTACCCTATTATTCCAACACCATAAGACGCAAGTACGTTGACTTTAATTTAATATCCTGATTTTTATTAAATCAAAGCATAAATACACGAATTTCTCGTTATTCCAAGATTTTCACATACATTGTTTGAGGTGGCTGACCAGAAAAACTGCCAAGCTGAAGGCAGGCAACCCTATATATTCTTAAACGGCACGTCTAGGGCAATCGATCTGCATCATTTTCATCTTGCCACCTGATGAGGATTGCTATATCACGTTAAACGTAAAAGGCAACATCACTTCTTTCAATATTTCAAGAAATATTAATGAGAAATGACCAGAACTGGTACATTTACCCTATTATTTCAACACCATAAGACGCAAGTACGTTGACTTTAATTTGATATCCTGTTTTTTTTTAATTATACCCCGCATCGTAGCATAAATACACGAATTTCTCGTTATTCCAATATTTTGACATGTATTGTTCGAGGTGGCTGACCAGAAAAACTGCCAAGCTGAAGGCAGGCAACCCTGTATATTCGTGAACGACACATCTAGGGCAATCGATTTGCATCAGTGTCATCTTGCCACCTGATGAGGATTGCTATATCACGTTGAACGTAAAAGGCAACATCACTTCTTTCAATATTTCAAGAAATATTAATGAGAAATGACCAAAACTGGTACATTTACCCTATTATTTCAACACCATAAGACGCAAGGACGTTGACTTTAATTTAATATCCTGATTTTTATTAAATCATAGCATAAATACACGAATTTCTCGTTATTCCAAGATTTTCACATACATTGTTTGAGGTGGCTGACCAGAAAAACTGCCAAGCTGAAGGCAGGCAACCCTATATATTCTTGAACGGCACGTCTAGGGCAATCGATCTGCATCATTTTCATCTTGCCACCTGATGAGGCAATTGACCCCATTTTTGGGGCTCATAAAACGTGGCTGATCTTGAAACCTGCCAGGATTTGGGCTGGCAACCAATGCGGGTTTTTATCTCCAAATGTGTCTCTTTCGATGAGTAAACGTTTCGATCTGCCACCTTATGATGTAATTTTCGATCAAAAAAGCGATACGACGACGAAAAAAAATTATAGTTCTTCCAGGATATGCTATGGCAACCAACTAAAATCCAGTGTTCCTAAGTAGTATCTATCACTATATTGCACTTCTGTTCTGCCACCTTGTGAGGTAGGGTTTCGTGCAACGGGAGCTCTAACCATTAATACTCGGCCGAAATGTAGCAGTTGAAGGTGAAGGAGTTTCTTCAAGGAAACGGGAAGGTACTTGTGTAAGAATATGGTCTGATGTTGTTATAATAAATAAAAGATAGAACAAAAACCTGAACTTCGGTTTGATACAATTAGGAACTTAGCCGTACAGTTCCAAAACGACTCCACTAGTGTATAACTTTTGTACGACGAAATCTAGGATAGCATGGGTATAGAGGCTTGGTTGTTAATGTGTATAACTAATAGATTATGCGCCGTGAGACTGAGAATGGCAAGTCCTGTTAAGCGTGTGACCGCACTGCTGTGAAATTGAGGGAGCGGGCCAGACAGGGTTCTTTGCGAGAGTCAGGATCATATGAATGTGAGTGACATTGACACTTTCGTAGTATGGACTCGGTGCGGCGGCATGCGCGACGTCATCTTGCAACCTTGCTACAAGGCCCTTAGCGTTCTCTCCTTCACCGCCTCTCTTCAGATTTACAATCTACTAAGCCATTGTAAAAACATATATTGGTTTTGACAAGTTGATGCAATAAACACATGCATTGGTATAAACTTAAATGTGTATTATTACAACATAATTATATGCGAGCTTCACTGTAAATGTATGACCTAATATCTGCTTTATGAATACACATACTCTGGTTACTTAGGTTGTTACGAGCCCGATTAAGTCCAAAATAAAAATAGTAATGTAGATTGTAGATGTAGCTATAACTTGAAGATCTATTTTATCTAATCATATCATCCCGCCTGGCCCGGGTGATGGGTCTGGTTTACGGGTCACATGTACACCTAACAATAATATTTTTGCGAGATCATGTTTACTGTCCTAACACTATTATGGAATTTTAGTTTTTTCTGATGTGGTGAGTGTACTCGGCATATATAACAGTATAACCCAGTTTTATAATAACCTGTATATTAGTGGTCGAATCTTGAGACATTCACTTTTGAACTGGTTTTACTTTATTAGTCTATACCTATTAGTAAATGTTGGTGTAGACGGGATGGAGCTGCAATCAAAAGGCATTCCATAATTTCGGTTTTTAAAAGGAACCGGTCATATCGAAATTTGGTTTGATTATTAAATAATTTGCCATTAATTATAATAATTATAACTATGTATTTGCTAAAAAATATTTGCATCCATCAAAAATCAAAAATGATAATACAATTAAAATTCTCTGATATAAGATATTATTTTGAAATTTATGAACCCCGTTTAGAATCGGATTGTAGATAATAGTTTTGCCATTTATAGTACGGTCGAGGAAACTGAAGGTTTGGCACATGTCAACTCTAAGGTCCAAAAGTGCTAAACATTCAATTTCCTCGACTGTACGTCAAAGTTTATATGGACTGGGCTATTCCTTCCCAAAAACTCTTAGCGGTCTAGTAATAGTGAATATGAAATATCTACCCTGCACCGACTAATCGTACCTTACAGTACAGGTTTGCAACAGAAGAAGTCGGGCTCAAGTGAGACTTTTAAGTTCGAGTTACGTATAGGTTCCCGGTACTTGTAATGTACCTATCTTGCTCTGTATTCTTTTTTATTTTCTATCAGACGAATAAAGTATACGGAAAATATTATGGATCAATTTCTTTAATTTTCCATGTGTTTTTGGTCATTTTACTCGCATCCTACTATTTCAAAATATCTCAGTTCTGCCGTTAATTAACTATAATGATAATCCATCTTAGGTCTTGTTGCGATCCGTCGCGTACATACGTTCATTTGACATATTTTCTAGCAAAAGTGCATTCAGTAATTTGTGTTTGTCTCATATTGTTGTAGTTATCAGTATTCTTAACAATTGTAAGAATCTGTTCTTTTACGATTTATAAGTACCACGTTGAAATCTACCCGACACACACTACGAACATTCGCATTTTTAAATGTATATAATGTTATATAATGTAGGAAGATACTCAAGTACTTGCATTTTGGTTGACTCATACAGGTTTCTTTCGATGATTCACTGCAGCTTAGTTGATGTTAATTATATTCATCCAACAAAAGAAACTTACATGTACACCTACAATTATAAACTTATTATTTATAAATGTCATTATTGTTATACGAGTACCTATTGTAAATAAATCGAATCGTATGCAGTGATTCTGATAAATCAAAATCTTTCCACTAGACCTTCCTATAGGACGCCGACTAAGTGTAAATGTAGTCTTAAATGTAAGTAGACGTGATAATCAAAATATCCTTTTGGGATTTACTTTTATTCACTTATATACCGATACAGAACTTTACATAAACGGAGTAATGTCATAGTAATTGATAAACTAGTGTTGAGGAATAATTTGGAAATGTGGTTAAACTGTGTAACTACAGTAGCGTATACATAATATATGTTGCAGCAATATCAGTCCAGTGCTTTTAGAACAGTCGCTTGCGTGTGTCTGCTTTAGAATTGAGAATGTTTTGAATTAATTGTACCTCCAATATTCAGCCATCCCCTATGCATATGTAAGTTTCATTCAGTATTCCTATCTGCTGATTATAGTGAGCTAATTGGCATGTATTATTTATGGACAAATAAACGAATCTTTAAATAAGTGTCGTCTTTATATCGCCTGTTTTTCTATCTTTATCCATGACATGGCCAGCGGGGTAACGATATCTAATAAATTGATAATAAAAAATGTGCAAAATACTTGGCAGCGGTGGGATTCGAACCCACGCCTCCGAAGAGACTGGTGCCTTAAACCAGCGCCTTAGACCGCTCGGCCACGCTACCACATGTCGTGGGTGGCATATAATAGATACCTACGGTAAACCACAGTTAATAGGAACTTGGCAAGTGAGTTTCTTCTGTTCTGTATCAAAATTGTTCCAACGGAACACTTACGAAACGTAACTAGATGTTTACAGAATTAATGTTTCAGGTTTTACGTGGCGTGGACGGAGTGAGAAATTATGTTTGGATATTTTTATATATTATTAATATGTTATGCGGAGGGATGATAGTCATGTTACTAGAAGGGCATTAAGTATGAATGTGGAGGGATGTAAGAGAAGAGGTAGGCCAAGGAAAAGGTGGATGGACTGCGTGAGAGACGATATGAACAGGAAAGATGTGTGTGATGAGTTGACGGGCGACAGAGAGGTATGGAAGAAAAAAACATGCTGCGCCGACCCCAAGTAAATGGGATAAGGACAAGCGAATGATATAATATGCTTATTTACTAAGAAACAATGTTTCAGATATGCAAACATTGCTTTGGAAAACTCTGCGTACAGTACATAGTTGTTGCGATGTCGTTTGAGGAGATCGTGTTATCGCACTTGTAATATGTTTAAATTTTGTACTTTTAGGGTGAGTTGCACCAAACCGTCTGTAATCGTAAGCGGTGTTCGTTAAAATCGGAATGTGTTGAACGTTTGACAAGTTTCTATGGTCTGACAGCTGTCAGCGCCATATTTAACGGTGATCGGTCTGTAATCGTAAGTCGGTGCAACCCGCCCTTAATCTCGGCTTAAGAAACCCCATAAAAACCGTGACACCGTCCCGTCCACAGATTACAGAGAAAAGCAGATAGGCCCTAATAAATTGAACGTTTTCTATACATCCGATCTCTTCTCACTTACGTACTGAACGCCGAGTAAGAAAGAGATAGAACCATGTTATCTGACAGGTCTTCATACGTCATTGTCTGCGCTTTCTCGCTCGCACGATGTAATTCGCTCTCTCGCTCGCTCGAGATTTAGTGCACAGAAAGATATTTTCTTACAAGTTATCGATATCGATATTTACTGTTAATAAATTCGTAATATGCGATACTCGTAAGTAAATTGTATCTCTATCCATACTATGCAAAAATTAATATGGTACTTACCAAATAGAAAACAAAAACCATTACACGACTACGAATATAATAAACTGCATTCATGTTTCATATGTTCGCTACAAGTTAAATTATGCAAATACATAGGTAGTCAGACGAGTTACTTTTTAAGTCTCACTATTTTGTGGATCTTTAGTGGAACACATTTATTTTTAACCGACTTCTGAAACTTATCAATTCCGCTGGCTCTTTATTTTTTTATGTATGTTCCTCGATTACTCTTAGACGCCTGGACCGATAAGAATGGTGTTTTGTTAGAAAAGGTGGTCCTAGGCAGGTCAGGATCTGAAGATGGGATCCTGGAGAAATCCAGGGCAATCTTCAAATCTTATTTTGAAACGATTTGGGTACTTTGAAATCGTGCATTTGCTTTCAGAAGGCAGTTCATGCGGTAATATGGAATGTGGCTTCGTGAAGTATTGATTTGAAGTCGATTAAAACTTTGTTTTTAAAGTAAGCTAACACAAAATAACAACGCAATTATATTCCTGAAAATATCTCATATTAATAAGAAAGTTACATCTAATGCCTTAAATAATAAATATCCAATTATATAGAACTTTTTGCAATCAGTAAACTTGCATCACCTGAAGAGGCAATGCAGATGTCTTAGGTATTGTATCTGGTAGCCTTTCATTACTGCTCAGCATCATTTTGTTGTAGTTGCCTTCTAATTGTTGATCCTGGTGAGATCCCTGCATTAAATACAGTAACGAAAACATTATTATACAATATCTATCAGTTGAGCTGCTTAAGTATGAACAGGTAAACAACAAACCGACACAGAGTTACTTTCGCATGTATAATACATATTATAGTAGTTATGGATATATAAAGAAAATCAATGTACTAATACAAATTCTTTGCATATACAAAACTTAAATGAAACGAACTCATCTGGAGGGACCTCAGAAATGTCAAGTAATAAAATAAATAAAACTCACTATACCAACTTACCTCAAGCGGCCTCTGAAAAACTGTAGGTATCGCATCTGGCAGCAAGTGTTTTATATTTTTAATAATAACGAAACAGTTAGTTTCGAAATGTTTCGAACATATTCTATGGTGTTTTTTTGGCGTCCAATTATTGCGCCCTACTGCGTCAATCCATTTTTTTCGAAGATTATTATTTACCGGAAACCTGAAGTTAACAGTTAAGACATGTAAAATTAAAATATTTTGTCTAAACGCCTACATGAATAATTCATGTTGACGAAATATCGATATATACATGGTAACAACACTACCCATGTTTACGACAATTGTATTTTTACTAAAAATCCCAAAAATATCAAGTTTGATCCATGTAAAAAGTACTTATCCGATAGTATCAAGCATCTGCTGTAATCCCAGACCATTATATTGCGTAATGTACATGAAATATTTGAAAAATAACCAAATGATTCTTACCGATGAAATCCGATTGTTGCTACGGTCTTTTTTAACAATCTAGCGTAACTTCGGCAGTACGGAACTGCACAAGCCATTGTGCCACTTCATACAACTTAAATCATTAACTTATTACAGAAATATTTAGTTTTTCAACACAATATTCTTGAAATAACCAACTTTCCTCAAGATTCACAAGAGATTTGACGTTGATTTGACTTTGACAGATTGTTTAGCATTTAACACCGTGGTTAACAGTTTTTGGAGACAAGTCGTCAATCGACTCAAAATACCATACTATTCGTCTCATTCTAACTCACATCAGCTGACCATAAGCAGTGACAGAGACAACTATATGAAACATCGTCTTGCTTTATACTGCGCGTCTGTATTCTTATTAGTCTGTGGTCCCGTCCCCTACATGATTGTCATTATTGCACAAACACGCGTCCACAGACTCGTCTAGGGGCGGGTTAAACCAACTTACGTGTTATAACGTTTAACGTTTCAAGTTAGATACTCCTAAAAAAAGTGTTTCTCATACATACCTTGCACCCCTTTTTAACCCCCTAGCGATGGACTTTTCAAAAACGCTGTAAGTACTTTTTTGTATTCTAATAAGTAATATTTCTACAAAGTTTCAAATCTCTAGCTCAAAAACAGTTGTCTAAAAAGTGGTACTTTTTGTGGCTGCGTAGCGTACGAGAAGCTCAATTTCTCGAACTAGTGCTTTTTACTTTTTAGTTCCAAACTATACTTTCGAAACGCAGTAAT
Organism: Epinotia demarniana; assembly: GCA_945867215.1. Lineage (NCBI taxonomy): Eukaryota > Metazoa > Arthropoda > Insecta > Lepidoptera > Tortricidae > Epinotia > Epinotia demarniana. The sequence goes on from OX244259.1 coordinate 46,565,278, forward strand.
TTTATATTAGATTTTTTACCCGATGGCGCTGATTCCAATGGTATGTTGTCACTGTCGGTGTCATTTGTAAAGTATGGGTTCGTTCAAAAATAACTTCGAAGCAAGCATATTTTATCGCAATGATATATTAATTTATTATTTTTCGCAATTGTATTAAAAAACGTCGTTTACAACACGTGTGAAATGTCTTTTACCACTCGTACCGAGTCTTGCCACCAAGACACCTCGGTACTAGTGGTAAAAAGACATTCTTTTCACACTAGTTGTAAAATGTACTATTTTTGTAATTTAATAAGTAATCTTTCTATATAGTTACAAGTCTCTAGTTTAAAAAATAATGTTTCCCCCATACAAACATTGCACCGCTATGTAACCCCCTTTGGGATGGAATTTCCAAAAATCCCGCCTTATCCCTTGCCTACGTTATAAAAGGAAGTTCTGGTGTAAATTTCAAGTTTCTAGTCCCACTAGTTTCGGCTGAGCTGTGATGAATCAGTCAGGATGTCTTCTGTTATTATATATAATATATATAGATTAATATGTGTTACATATATTTATGACTGTTGTTATCCTGAATACCACGAAAAAATAAAAACGTAGATAGAGTCCACATCGTAACCATGTTTAGGTACTTTATACGTGGTTCTAAGACCTTCTTGCTTAGAGATAAGGTTGGAAAATACATACGTGCGTAGAGAGAAAACCGAAGCCTGTCAGTCCTGAAATGGTCGGAAGTACTAGGCAGACGGTGCAAAAGTCGCCACCTTTGTGGATGCGGATTCTGAGACCGAGGTTATAAATAAAATATTTATAGTGAATATGCCTATGACGTTGCTTTGCAGTCTCTCGGTGTCTGTCTGTCACCGGCAGTTTTCTGAAAACCGCTAAAACAAAGAAAACGGCTCGGCAAAAAATCATGTAATCAGATTTTGCCTACATTCGTGATTTTTTTTAGCCCTGCCGAGAAATTTGGCTAAAGCCAACTAAGAGGCAGTTTAGGGGTTAATTAGGGGTCAACCATTGAACTATAAAACCATAGAATGCGAGCACCTTACAAATTTCTACCCGAATACGTGCCTAAAACCCTGTCTGCGCACGTTCGAGCCTGGCATCATTTTGACGATGGCAATGGCCCATTGACCCATTCTGTGGGGCCATTTTGACGATGGCAATGGCCCATTGATCCATTCTGTGGGGCCATTTTGACGATGGTAATGGCCCATTGACGCATTCTGTGGGGCCATTTTGCGGCGCTACTTAGACTTCTATGGTTTTTTCGTTCGCTGGAGTCAACCAATTTAATAAATTGAAACACATTTTGATAAAAATGATCTTTTATTTGTGTTTAAAGACTCACAACAATACGTTTGTATCCAAAAGTGTAATACTTATCTACTTACTCTAAGAATTAAATTATCAGTGTTCATTTCCTTACCTACCTGTCTAGGAGTGAGATTCTATAGGTAAATACTATACAGTAGTCAGACATAAATAAAAGCCGAAGTTAACCGCCAGTTTGCTTATAAATCGACTGTCTTCGGTCCTGAAAAATCGTTATAAATTATGAGACAACAATTAATTATACCTACTAGAAGATTCAATTCTGCCCTTGCAATTTCAGTTTAACATAGTTCTAAAGTACCTACATCAATTTTAACAATTCACTGAAATGGATATAATAACATTTTAATTACTTTGTAGCTACTAAAATGTACAGGCTTCGAAATTATTCTACTGAAACACATTAACCGTCAATTGACGACTTCGTGCTCAGCGTAACATTTCATCCTATATTTAACACTCAGTTTGATTAAGTCATCAGACATCAATATATTTACAACTGTTTAACCATATAATTGAATACTCAGGTCTCCATCGAAATTTGACAAACATACATCACTATTACCTTCGCACAACGATTTTACTTCGGGCATGCCATCGAGCTATGAGTGCGTTAAATGTGCACACGACCGTCGTGGAACAATTTAGAAAACGTGTTAATCTGGTGCAGTGTACTGCGAAGAAACATTTAGGAACAACGACCACTGTAGAAAACAGCAAATGTGCACTAGATATCAGGACGTGGAATGTTCGTTGAGGTTTGAGGTGGAGTATGAAAGTGATAAGAGGATACACGTGTGTGTTCGATTTTGAGTGACGGGTCGGCCCAATGTCGATTCAGCCACCTGAGCTCCTGCGAGGACTACCAAACTTTGCATTTGTTGACCGGGTTCATGGGGGTGCCCACGGGGCAGTTGAAGTCCTCGGCGAACTCCTCCATGTTGGACATGGGGCCGATGACGCGGAACCGGCCGGGCGCGTGGAAGCCGGTGGTGATGCGCACCTTGATCGCCTCGTTGCGGTACACCGCGCACCAGGTGTTGGCTGCGCTCAGCCAGAACAGCTGCGAACATAAAAGGCACAAGACTGCTTACACAATACAACACACGCACCATACCAAAATACCTGCACCTTGTAGGTACACTAAATAAAATAGAGAAGCCTTTTACAAACTTTACATTTTATATTTATTTAAAGTATAATAACTTAGGTACCTAATAGGCAGGCAGTCGCATACGTGGCATTGGTACTTAGTTATACTCGCACTACTCTGCTCAAAAAACATCCTTTCTTTCTAGACAAACCAGCTGCACACGAACAGACCTCCTCAATGATCAAGGTACGACTCTAGGAGATTCAAGGGATTTCTTCAAGTGACGGGTTCGCGAGGCTCTGATACTGATGGGTATACTAGCTACCTGTCTCGGGGTGTATTTTTCGAGGCCTGGCAAGCGTTGTTCGTCTCCGTGGCGTTGGGTCCAGGCTTGGTACGCATAGTAAGCCTCCTTAATGCCTCCATTGTCAGCGATGTTCTCTCCTTGAGTGTTCACGCCATTGAGCTACAAATTACGTTAGGTAATTTAGCAATACGTTATAGCGGTAAGAACAAGTACGATAAAGAGTAAAGCAACGTGTGTCGTGTAGGTACCTTCATGCCGACTTCCTGGACTGTGTAGTTAGAGTACTGGTCTATGATGCACTTGGCCTTCTCCAAGTATTCCTGTTTGGTCGACTCCTGCCACCAGTCGATCAGGTTGCCGTTCTTGTCGAATTGCCGTCCCTGTTAATCAAGTCCATGTTAATAAACCTACTTTCCGTCAAAGTTTCGTCAAGTCGGACTGTAGTGCCATATTGTAAAAAATCGGAGATTTAATTTCCAAATGTATGTGGTTCCTACATCGCATACGTTTCAATAACGGTTAAACTAGATTCAATTAACGACACAGATGCAATTTTGTTGAGTACCTGGTCGTCGAAACCGTGCGTGATCTCATGGCCGATCACGAATCCGATGGCGCCGTAGTTCATGTAGGCGGGGCGCTTGGCCGAGAAGAAAGCTCCTTGCAAAATACCAGCCGGGAATTCTGCAATAATACAATCACACAATTTTATTCCTCAGATTGTCCAAAACTGATTGCTTTTTCTGAAACGGCTACAATACTTTTTCTACGAGTTAACGGAAATAATTATTTGTTAAACAAACTTGGTAAGTATCTATTGAAAATCGCCCTGCTGAAACGAAGTGCAGCAAACCGCTTTTTTATTTTTGCGCGTTGATGACTTCTGGGAATCGAGCCTCGTGATTGGTCAAAATTCATTTAACTTCTGTGTAGTGATCTTATAATCTCATAAGATGATGATCCCAACTCAAATGAAGTTGATTTAGATATCGCCGTCAAGTCATTTAATTGACGGATAGAAGTGCTCGAGTAGAATAATTTACTTTAAAAACAAAGTTTTAACCGACTTCAATTTAGTACTCCGCCAAGCCACGAGAACATTTCCTATTTTTTTTTACAATTTACCACATGAACTGATTTCCGATAGCAAATGCGTTGATTACTATAGAAAAAAACCGAATCGCTGTATGTGGGCCGATAATATTTGAGGACTTCCATCGATTCCCCTAGATCATCACCAATGACACTTCATTAGTTCCTATTTCAACGGAATCTTATCAGAACCTGTGACGTACTTTTGCACTTTTAAGTACATAATTGAGGAATTCGATAAGTCATCTGTGGTCTCCGTCATCAATTCCTCGCCACCAAATTTATGATTCCGGATGTAAATACACGAGTTACAGAAAATACCAAAATCACTACACGCGTATTAGGAGAACAATATTTCTTTGCTATTCCGCTAAAAAACGTGCTGGTCTATTAGTGAAGATAAGATGCAACTATTTGCGTAAAAACATGCAAAAAATTACAGCAAACCACCACCAATAATGACAAAAACCTCGACACGTGTTTCGCCTCTCTACGAGGCATCATCAGGAGATGCTGGCAGGAGATGTTGCTTGCGCCACGTCCACTGAGCAAATGACCCGCCCGGAGCCATCCGCCATATTTATATTCTGTCCCCCCATACTACCGTTCATGCGTGAAAGAGATGGAAGAACACGTAACAACGGTGATGACGCAACATTCAATTGTTCGTTGATAATAACGCCTCTATTGCTGTACCTAATTATTTCTAATTGTTCTAGAACAGAACAATTAGAAAAATACACAACAATAGATTAGGATAGAATAGAGGCGTTATTATCAACGAACAATTGAATGTTGCGTCATCACCGTTGTTACGTGTTCTTCCATCTCTTTCACGCATGAACGGTAGTATGGGGGGACAGAATATAAATATGGCGGATGGCTCCGGGCGGGTCATTTGCTCAGTGGACGTGGCGCAAGCAACATCTCCTGCCAGCATCTCCTGATGATGCCTCGTAGAGAGGCGAAACACGTGTCGAGGTTTTTGTCATTATTGGTGGTGGTTTGCTGTAATTTTTTGCATGTTTTTACGCAAATAGTTGCATCTTATCTTCACTAATAGACCAGCACGTTTTTTAGCGGAATAGCAAAGAAATATTGTTCTCCTAATATATCATGGACTTCCGCAAAGTAACGCCTGATTCAATAAATTATTTCACTACACGCGTGCCTAATAAAATTGAGGAGTCCCCTCAATTCCTCATGGATCCCATCATCTAACTGAATTTTGAAAAAAATGGGACCCGCCCGGAAGTATATACAAACGAACAAAAAAAAATTTTTTCGAATCGGCTCATCAATGACGGAGTTCAGAGGTAACAAAAATTAAAAAAAAAAATACAGCCGAATTGAGAACCTCCTCCTTTTTAGGGTTCCGTAGCCAAATGGCAAAAAACGGAACCCTTATAGATTCGTCATGTCTGTCTGTCTGTCTGTCCGTCAGTATGTCACAGGCATTTTACTCTAAAACCATAAGGTGTATTTGAATAAAAAATTAAGGATAGGGTGTATTTTGTTAACCGCTACATAGTTTTGTAATGAAATTACTAAAAAAGATTTTTTTTAGGGGTGCACCCCATACATAAAACTGACAGTCAAAAATTATTTTTACATTGCAAGCCCACTTGTGGTACATCAATCGACAGGCCTTTCAAAATAAATATAAGGTTTTTAAGCAATTTTTTGGATTAAGTGAATAGAGTCGGAGATAATCGCCCCGAAAGTGACTAAAATTGTGTCCCCCCCCTCTAATTATTGAACCGTGAATTTTAAAAATATGAAAAAAATCATGCTCATAGGGATTATAAAATTCTACCAGCGAAATTTGTTTTCAACAAGATCGGTTCAAAGGTTTTCGAGATATTTATAAAAAACTTCGTTGCTTAAAGAAAAGGACGTAAGTGCCATAAGTATTCAGTAACGATATGACCTTTTTCATGTCAGACCCATCATACATACATAAATACATACATACATTCACGCCTTTATTCCCAAAAGGGGTAGGCAGAGCACATGAAACGTATGTTCCAGCGCCACTTTTAGCAAAAATGTGGGTAAAAGATCGGATAAATGTGATATTGCAGTGATAGGTTTCTAGCCCATCGCCCACAATACACTTCAACCCTGGTCCCTTAGTCGACTTTTACGACAACCACGGGAAGAAAGGGGGTGGTGAAATTCTAACCCGACACCACACGGGTACCCCCATACCCCAAGCAATACCCCTGGGTGTAGGGTGGAACTGAACCATACCACCGTAGTGCTGTGCACTATATTATGCTTTATAATATCTATCCCAAAAGTCCTATTACCGTTATCAGTATCACGCAGTGTAGTTGAAAAAGTTACACTACCGTTATCTGTACGAGTAGGTAACCTTTGATTTAGTATATAGAACTAGATGCACAATGTCAAACAAATATGCTAAGAAATGTGCCCCAGAACATGAACGAAGAATACTCTGGACAGGCTATGGTAATAATAATACCACGTGCGAGCGAGCTGGTAGCATACAAATCTCTATAAGTGTGACCGAAAGGGGAATATCATTCATTGTCATTGTCATAGTTCCACTTTTTTTTTTTATTTGCCACAACTGATTTAGTATGAAGTTGTGCCACACAAACTATTACCCGTCCCGTAGTAAGTTGTTTATGACAAGTCATCAGCCATTTTAGGACCGGTTCTTAATTTAGCTGCATAAGAGCTTTTCCGTCCCTCACCGTGGCAACACGTACAGCCCGTCCATAGTATTCTAGGTTCATGGCCCCAGAATGACAGCTCTAGCTACATTTCAGTAGTTGCTAATAGCGTTAACTTATAACCTGCATCAAGATATATGTTTCATAAAAAAAGAACTCAGTGTTTTAGACCTTAAGCACCATATTAGCAAACCAACATCAAAAGATTAAATACTTTTTAGTTTATTGTGACATATAATGTGACTTGACTGCTCACGTCAAAACTTTAGCGTTAAGCGTTTAGCGAATGAATGGTCGCGTTATAAATTTTATGTATTTCAACAGAAAGCACAAATACATCTGGTTTCTTTATTTTACAAGTGGGGAATAAACAGTTTCAAATATTTGTACAAATATTATATACAAAACAATTGTTGAGATTTCCGTAAGTTACCACCTGCGAAGTCCATCACTTACGGATGCTGTTCTCAATAGAGGAGTAGAAAGCGTTGACGATGGCAGGGCGGCCGTGGGTGACCCAGTCCGTCTTGTTGACGGGCTCACGCAGCTTGCCGAACAAGTACTCCGTGCCGAACAGCGTCAGGTTCAGCACCGACTCCATCAACTTGTCCGACGACATCTCCAACTGCGAAGTTCAACCAAACATTAACAATTGAACACACCCCGAATCGCGTCTACCTTCTGTATTTCGTACTCCTTCTGCCTAGCCTCATAAAATCCTTCGCCTTGAATTTCGCTTGGCGAAATAATTTCGTGAGACAAAGCCCTTTCGACGTCTTGGACCAAGGGACGGTCAGATAATAAATATTACAGCAGCGTCGCAGTCTAATATAAATAATGAATGTATTTATAATGTCATAGGTAGGTACAGCGGTATAACCGACCGTCGAATATGCCTCACCACAAAAGTACATAATCCTAAACAAGCAATAAGGCATACGAGTATGTTCTGTTCTTCCCATCATAATAACATTAGGTATTATTGAGAATGAGAATAAACATACGTCTTTTTCTACCTACTTATTTATGGTATGATGACCACAATCGTTAACCTAACTGCATGTTGAGTAATGCGAAGTAACGATGTTGTTTTAAGCGTCGAATAGAAATGTGTCTGTAAACTTTAACTAGTACTTAAGTAGGTGGGCATGATCCGCATTCGAGCAGTCACAGTCAATCATGTGAGCAGCCCTGGACCTAATGGCTTCACTGCAAATGCAAACTGTGGGTAACAAGGGCTTTTAAACATTGTTAGCTTGACTGCCTAATGGCTGGAGATTATCGAAGGGCCATTCCTTCAACGTCACCGGGCCCACTTGATTCATAAATTTTATATGAGGGGTGCATATGAATTATAACATGGCCCTGGTTATTTGCGTCGTTTCACAAGAAAAATATGTCGCTTTGATGATTGCCAATAAGGTCAATTGTTAATTGCATCGTTAGGTAGACTAATAGCGCTTGCTGACTATTTACCAACACGGCGGTACCGTTTTCTTGAAACACAAAATTGAACTCTCAAGTGCACGGTTAGGTTTACCAACGCGGCCATGGTGTACCTTTATAAATTATCAATACATTCAGGGGAGTCGTTAGTTGCGAGAGGCACGAATGCATTGCACTGTTAGGAGTTTGCTAATCTTTTTAAATATTCGTGTTAAAGGCTAGAATTAGGTTAATATTAACTAACCATAAGTAAATCCCTATTGAAAAAGTTTTTAAAGAGGATCAAATGTTTGCATACGATCAACTGCAATAGGGTATAGGTATTCATGTATTTTTTTAACTATTCTATAAGTAATTAATTAATTATGTAACAGGAAAAAAATATAACACTTTCGCAATATTATTAAATGAGCTAAAAAAATTTGTTAAACCTACTATCATTTTCGGACGTTTAAAACGCCGCCAATTTGGCGCGCTCATTTTGTGACGTCACCGTGCACTTAGGATAATCAACGAAGTGTTTGATTCACAGTTTTAATAAAAGTGAGTTACTAAAGCTTGTAAGATCAACTTATTGTAACGGAAGAGCACACAAAAGCTTATTATAAATATTGTATTGCCCCTATGTGTGAAAATAACATTAAAACTGCACCTGACATGATATATTTTCATATGCCCAAAGATGCAAATATAAGGAAAAAGGGGTGTAAGGCGATGAGGAGAGATAATGTATTGGTGTGAGGATCATTTGGAAGTGAGTATTAAATATGTTTGTATCTAAAATCTTTTTTATTACGACTCGCGTACAATATAAACAATAACCTAACCTAAACATTTAATTTTATACTTATTCATAATTCTATTCCGGTGCCCAATTTTTTAGTTATTACGTTATTAGTGTTACAAATATTATGATTTTTGTTGATCAACAGCTGACTACGTGTGTTGATTTTGATCACGAAACATTTTAGCTAAGTTACTTTGTTTGCACTGTTGATCGAAGTTGAAAGAATTTAACTTTTACTGAGTGCGCTACACAAACTTGTTTGATTTATAAACCTTGACGAAAACAACTTAGTTGGTTAAGTTCATAAAGATGTTCTCAACAGGGATACCTACATCTCTTTGATTACAAAATATACATATGTACTAGTTTTTTATTCCACGTATCTAAGAAAGACACCTACGAGGTACGTACTTAGTCATCATTCACACATCAATTTTAGGCAGATTATCCGACTCTGCCTTGACAAAACCGCTTCCAGTCATTGTAGCGAGTCTTTTTTCACAAGGAGTCACTGCTTTCAGTTAATAATTCCCAAAAAACACTGATTATTTATCATAAACAATGCGAATAACTTTCAATAATCTTCATACAAACGACCTGGTAGACACCCAGTGCACGGTGACGTCACGATTCGCTCCGCCAATAGCGTTGCGTTTTGGTAATTTGCGAGTGATTTTGAAAAATACTACTTTTAAATAATTAAATTTGTTAATAGAAACATGATCATTTGTAAAAATAATCATGTGAGTATAATTATTAAACAATAAAGATTACTCGTGATTTTTTTTTGTTCATTTCTGAATCACATGCATATTCCCTATTACAATAAAAAAGTGAGAGTCAAAGTCAGACCTCGTTTACGACAGCCTAAAACGTTTCGTACTTATTTACTGATGGACAGGTAAGTATATTGCAAATGCACTATTTCCGAAGTTTTTAAGTCCATCAACATTATCAGCGCACTCCTCTCATGAACTATATAAATCCAACTCGATCCATATATTTTTGTTATAATTTCGTTTATATTTTTAACCGACTCCAAAAAAATAAGGAGGATCTCAGAACTCCGTAATTTATGAGCCGATTCGTACGTATTTTTTTGGTTTTTAAGTTATAATAGGCTTTCTAGATTGTTCTCATTCTTTTCAAAAATCCAGTTGTATGATGGGATCCATGAGAAATTGAGGGAACTCCTGAAATATATTAGGCATTACATGCATGCGTAATTTCAGTATTTTCTATTATAACTCGTGTGTTCACACCCGGAAATCACAAATGTGGTGAAGTGGAGCTGATGATGAAGAGCACAGAATGTCTCCTGCAACTCCCCAACGATGTATATACTTAAAACTGTAAAAGTACATCACAGATTCAGATATAGAAATAGCAACTAATGACATCATTACACATGCCAAAGGTCTCAGAATCACCTTTGTTGATGAATTTACGGAACTTCTCAAATATTATCGGCCCACATAGGTACATCGTTTTGGTTTTTTTTCTGTAATAATCAATGTTCTTGTGTTAAAGTGGAAGGAAATGTGGAACTATACATGTGGCTTGGTATTGAATTGAAGTCGGTTAAAACTATGTTCTTAAAGTAAATTATTGAGTTAAATGCCTGGTACAAATGAACAGACAGACGGATACGACGAAATTATACGGCTTCAGTTTTTGCTACGGATCCTTAAAAAGGACCTTTTATTAGAAGGACCTTTAAATAGTTATTGCAGTAATTGTAAGATTTCTGTAATTTTGTAAATATTAAAAACGAATAGGTTAACTTCCATAAATAAATAGTTATAAAGAAGCATTCCGAGCCGACGCCGCGCCGATGGGCGAGGGCCGCGAATCGGGACTTCTCTATAGTGCATCGCTTTAATTTTATGTCTGTATCATTTCGATTTTGAAAGACAGTAGGTACTTTTCAGTGGGCATACGTATTATAAATTATAACAAAAGCAAATTATAGCTCTACAGCCCTACCTTCTAGTTGTATAATAGTAGTTTATGCGACTGATCCATAATGAGAGGTCTTAAAACACGAGTGTGGTTTTATGATATGATCATAATAGGATCACACGAGTGTTTTAAGGCCTAATTATGTACAGTTGCACACACTACTTTATCTACACACATATCATAAGTAGTATTAAGTAACAGCAAAAAACCAACACTAAAATGACAAAAGCAATGGCGGCAATTCGATCATCCGTCATGGCAATTGTTTTTTTTTTAAATCATAGTCAAACGAATGAAGTCCCTATACTCATATCACTCGAGATCAAATGTCGTGCGGATTGTATTAAAAAAGATACAGAATTGTCGTTTCGTATCGATAACTGTTTTAATATCTATGGATACTAGAATAGAGACCCACTTGAGTTTTGACAGCTGTTCCAAATTTAAACTCATAACGGTACAAATTTATCAAAAATCTGTACTGTAATGACATTACAGTACAGATTTTACCTACTACCACAGACAAGAAAGTTCTCATAGTAAAATCGGTTGTAGTAATGCTGGTCATTTCCTACGGTTTCTGAACGCATTTTAGAGCACTAATGATATGTGCGTGGATAAAAATATTTATATAGTAGGTATATTGGAGCGGCCCGGACCCTACCAGAGAACTCATAAAAAAGTGACGTGGGTGGTAAAGTAGTCATGTCACGAAAACACGCACCGTCAGAAGTTACCATGATATATGTACTATGTCCACGTCATCTCCCTATTATCACTTTTAATTACGGAATGTAATAATATAAATCAGATTAGTTACAGCCGAAATTAAAAATATATAACTACCAGTCACGTTACGGGAAGGTCAACCCCTCACAACACACAACACTAATAGCCTTCCACAAAAACATTCATCGCTATATTAGCATGCTACCAAATCCTCAGATTGTACTATAGTTCAGTATTTTACAAGGCATACGTATTTTTTTTTAATAATATCTACGGCCGGGTGTTTCGGACCTTTCGAGGGATAACGCTCTTTTAGGTAAAACCACAGATAACCTCCTACAGATAACGCACGTATAGATCGCGTACCTGGTCGCAACTGACAATATGGCGCGGGGTAGGGGGGGTTTTATCAGTGATAGAGCATATATGCGTGGTGACCGCACGTCGCCCTACAGGCTCTATCGAGGTTATTGTGTGGGTAAAATAGTGATCATAATAGCTGCTTACGCCACTGTAGAACTGTATAAGTTTGCTGTCGTCGAGCATCTCGCCGGGGTAGGCGATGTGCGACGCCATGGAGTCGGCCTTGTCGAGCGCGGCGCGCCTGGTCTGCTCGTCCATCCACTCCACCTCCTCGAGCGTCTTCCGGAACTGCTGCCTGTGCGACCAACCGAGACGCGTCACTGCCGACTCAACCACCCATATAACGCGCGAAGGTAAAGAATGGATCTGACCCCACCGCCCCCTATCGCTGCGATAGGGTGTGAGCGAGATAGCATGCGTGCGGACGGCCATTTTCAGATCCATTCTTTATCTGCACGCGTCATACCATCAATGCATAGTATAATATAAACACATTGTGAAGCACACAATTTATTCAAAATTTAGGTAAGGTAAACACGTCCGAGTGCTGGACGCTGTACTAGTATATGGTATCCCAAGTAACACATCAAAGCAGTATAACAGCCGACTTACAGCATTTCTGTATCGTTTTCGCATTTTGAGTTAGTTCTATAGTAGCATTATAAACGTTTATACGGCTATTGTAATGCTTATTTGGGCACAAATTTTACTGCTTTAGATCCTAAAAAGGTTCACAATAGTTGTTTAATTGCATTACAGGCATATAAGCATTATTGTGGTCAAAAAAAGTATCAATCGCATTAAAGAAGCATTATTATGATCTATAAAGTTGCCAATCGCATTACAGAAGCATTAAACGGGCAATATTATTGATAATGAAAATGTTAATTGCATTACAAAAGCATTAGACTAGCATAAAAATGTACTAAAAGAATTATAAACGTTCACAGTTAGAACTAAAACATAACAAAAAACATCGCTCTAATACTTTGCCAGTACAAATGCTAATTATCTCGCATTATAATGTATGGATGCGTAAGTGTTTCAAACTGAGTGAAGTGTTTGCAAATTTTATAATTTAGTAGGTACCTAAGTGTTTGACTTTTTTGTTATTTCATGCCTTCAAATATTACTGCGCAATGTAGTTTACTGTAAATGTCTATATATGTTTCATTCAATATTTTCACGCGCTTTCTATATTTTGTGGTATTGATATAAAATATTCTATAAAAATATGTGAGAAATAAACAAAACAAATTTTTATTCCTGTTATAGAACGAATTTTGCATTATTAACATAATAGTATTTATTGGGCAGTATTAAATTAAGTTATATCATTATTATAAAGGTCTTTTTCTTTTATAAATAGAGCCGCATGATTATATTTTTTGGTTATAAAATTTTAACAAAATGGTGTCGGGCTATAGCAGCCCGGTGAGCCTTCAAAAACGCTAATTAATGCCACCAGCAGTAGAAATACTCACACGTTAACACTTATTAAGCCAGAGGCCAGAGAGAAGACTTTTTATGAACCACTGTAGTGCCATTGACTATAAAGTAGTTATATATGGATTCATTATATGGATGCATTATAATGGAAAGAAAATATGCTATTAAGCAGCTTTAGGCATTATCTTATTACTTAAAAATGCTATAGTAAGTCCTAAGGCATAAAAAACAGCTGAAAGCTGTATATCGGATTTACGTGGCATTATAATGGCTCACGTTTATGCTATTAAACAGCATTAAGCATTTATTTACTACTTAAAAATGCTATTGTATATCCAATGGCACTAAAAACAGCTGAAAGCTGTACAATTGCGTTGTGGTTTGCTGCACTAAAACTAAAGGCTTTATATAAGCATTTTGATATGCCATTATCTAACCGTTATACAGTGTAAAGCATCATAATGGTTTTCAAATGCCAATATAAAGCGTCAAGATGCTCGGTGAACTTATATAAGAGTTTATACGAACCTTAAGTTCTACATAAGTTTACTAATCGTGTGATAAAATGCTTTCTGTGTTACTTGGGATGGACACTTTGTCAAAGTGACATGGCCTAAATTCGAATGAAGAAAAATTCTCTTAGTTCGAATCTAACCCATATTCCTTAGACTAGCTTCCGCCCGCGACTTCGTCTGCTTGGACAAGGGATAAAAACTATCCTATATTTTAATCCAGGCTATAAAATATCTTCGTGCAAAATTTCATCCAAATCGGTTGAGCCGTTGAAGCGTGATTGAGCAACAAACATCCAAACTTTCGCATTTATAATATTAGCAGGATATAGAGAGCACTCGGACCAAACCTTTACCTCACCGAAATTATAATTTAACGTCTTTCTCTATTTAATGAAGGTTTGATAGACGTCTAACGAGGGCATGAATATCTACATACCGACGGCAAAAATATATAACTTTGCGACAAGTGTGCAAGTGTTTCGTTGCTTGTTTTTTCATTTCCATCATCGATGTAGGTAGGTACTGAAACATTACTCATTTCATGACACCTTTCTTGACCTACGAATTCGTATAAATTGTAATGCAAATGAATAGTGGGTTAATATTTTTTGTTTTATTCAAGCGTTTTAAACCTCCTTGCTTAACCTTTCGATGTTAAAAGTTACGATGATAAATACGCATTAAAATATGGAGTAGGTACGTGACTAACCTTATATCATTCACCATTTCCAGGGCGTTAGCTTTTGAATTCTCATTGAAATATTTTCGGATGTAAAGAGCACCCACGGCAATGGACATGCTGAAACAAAAACATATCATTATCATATTTATTACTTTATTCCGCTCCTAGAATTACTCTAAGCCGCTCGGTTTCTTCGATCGAGTTGGCCATAACCGGTTATTTTTAATGCATTGCATTCGAATTTTATACCAACGTGTTTCGTGCGCTCGTTTTGCATGGCTAACACAAGAACAAGACAGCGCGCGAGATTAGACCTACCCGTCTTTTTCCCATTGTTCTAATTTGAAAGAGCGGGATAGGGTATCTCATGCGGGGTTTGTGCTAACCGTGGCTCGTTACCGTCAAGCTTGCGAATGACGTCGACTGCTGGGTTAGTAAAGGTTTAGGTAGATACCTGACGCTGGTGGTGTCGGCGCACTCCTTCCAGCGGCTCTCGCGCTCGGTCTTGCCCGAGAGCGCGGTCACGTAGGTGAGCTGGCGGCGCCGCAGCGCCTCCGTCAGGTACGACACCGACGCGCCCGCCACCCGCCACATCACGTAATTAGCTTGGACGCGTTTCGGAGTGTTCTCCAGAAGGACCTGTAAGCATATTTTCATTCTAATTATTCCGCAGCCACCGAGTCAATGCATTTTAGGTGTAATCAGTTTAATAATACATACCTCGAGCTCCGAAAAGTATTTGGGCACATTGACGATAGCAATTTCGTCTAATCCGACTTGCGTATGGGGCGCCAGAAGAGTGTTTATGTATTGCAGCCATGGTATCCTGAAGAGACAAGAAAAATGTTTAATGTTTCGTCAACCAGATACCTATTCATTGGTTAGAACTTAAAACTTTGAAGTGATGTTGTACTAAACAATGACTTACTTAGGAAACATTTCTTGCATTTTAGCTATAGTCATAGGATTGTAGAGACTAGTAGCATTACGCCGTTTTTCAAGAGGCAGGGATATCTGTGAAATAGTGAGATTCATCATACAAATATATTTAACACATTGAACATAATTAAATTACTCAAATAAGTAATAAAAGAGCTGAAAATTAAAGATGCAAATCGATTCACATTGTTGGTACAGAATTGGGTCATATATTAAGAGTGGACCTTGGACTGATCGTAATGGCAAAATTTTATCTTCTACGGATCTTATTTTTTTAGCACGACGTTAATGTTTGTTTTTTGGCAACCTCCATAACGGAGGCTCGTAAAACCATCGGTCGGTGAATCATAAAGCCGTCGTATGTAGATCCTGGGGGCTATGCTTACATTAGCGAGTTTCATTTCGAACTGCAGGGACTCGTTGAGTTCGGAGCGAGCGCGGCTGCGGTCGGCGCCGAGCAGCACGGCGATGTCCACCATGTACTCGTAATACGCCTGCACCAGCTTGTCGCTCAACCCGCGGTTCAGGTACTCGCGGCTCAGCCCCAGCGATGCTTGGTCCAACTGTTGATAAACATCCGCGCTCCATGTTATTACTTCCCTTGTCTGTTTAGGCCGCTTTAAAGAAACATTACAGAACTTCCTGACTTCAAATTATGCTTCCTGACGTGATATTGTCGTTCATTCGCAATAACAATGGGTAGTCGCGCGGCATAAATGCATTCGCAATAAGCAACTTACAAGATACACATATTTAGTAGAATAATGAATATGTGGTCGGCCGACCGGGTTTTTTTAAAGCAACGTACTATATCGAAACAACCTAATAGGTAATCTTACATCGATGATTCTCTTAGTGGAGTTCTTGACGTCGACTCCGATGGAGAAGTCAAAGAAGTAGTCTACGGAATATCCCGCAGCACGGAACTTGTAGACGGATTTTTCCCAAGAGAAATCGTCCTCGTTCCAAGTAGGGCCGTCCAGCACCGGCCAGCCTCCGAGGCGGCGCAGCATCTCCAGCAGCGGGGCCGTGCCGCGCGCCTCGATGGAGCCTGCAATGTTACCGACAGGTTACAATTACAACCCACCCTCCAGCGTCGACGACCATACAAAATGAAAAAAAAAGAAAATGAAAAAAAAATGAAAATAGTTATTTACGATACAAGTGCCGAAAACTCGTATCGATTTAAAACACTCCCTATTCGCACGTGTATCGTACAACGTTTTACTGTACATATGGCTCTTTAAAGTTTCGACATATGCACGGAAAGTGCTCTTTTCCGCACTAGTGCGGGAAAGTAGCACTATATGTATGTTGTACTGTAAAACTTTTATTGACTCCACCACAAAGTATACATTGTGTACATTAGTTTTCTTAAAGTAAATAAAATACATTAAGTGTATAACTTATGCGGCGGAGACTGGTGCCCGAACTAGGTTGAACCTGTATGTCAGGTCGCCAGGGGCCTTACCGCTCGGCCACGACTTTGGTCTTAAGCGACCTGCGACCAGCGTTTTATCTGTTCATTGCGCGGTCGAGATACGCAACGCACTGTGGTTGGTTGGGATCACGCGCAATGAACAGATAAAGCGCTGGTCGCAGGTCGCTTAAGACCAAAGTCGTGGCCGAGCGGTTAAGACAAGGTTACAATCTACAAGCGCTAACGCCAATAGAAAATAATAAAATGTATGGGGATGACAGATGCCGACGAAACACTTTTCGTTGACAGAGGCTCTAGTATAAGTTTTACCGAATCAAAACGTTACGACCGCGTTCGCGTTTAGCTGTCAAATCCCATACAAATTGAGGGTAAAACGCAAACGCGATCGTAAAGTTTTGTTTCCGTAAAACTTATACTAGAGCCTCAGCTGTCATTCCCATACATTTTATTAGTTTTCTATTGGCGTTGGCGCTTGTCGATTGTAACCTTGTCTACGGCCACAGGTCTCCAAACCTCAGATGTCTATAGCATTCAGCTTATACACTATTTATCTAAACTAATGCCAGTGAGTGTGTGTGTGTGTGTGTGTGTTTGTTACTTTACAGGTTTCATAACGTTTTCAGTACCAGTCGTAAGAAGCCAGTTTGTATTACACCTTTTACAGGCTGTTTTTGTGAGGGAGTAAATAGAAAATCACCATTATCAGACTGTAATCACCCACTGCTGCCCCCTATTCTGTTACTTGTTTTAAGCTCAACTCAACGCTCACCCACAAATATATCTTGACACCGCGATGCGTACTTCACTACTTAAGCGTAATAGGTAGAGGTTAGTGTCGGCGGGGTGAGCCGCATTAGTGCGTAGTGAATAACAGCTCGAGCATAAGCCTCTCTACGAGTACGTCTATAGAGAGTCTATACGAGCATACTTGTGTAATGCCCTAGCAAGTAATCATTTTTACTTGTCTCATTTGCGAAATAATGCAAATTATTTAGAGGTTAACTTATCCAAACTTTTATAGTCAGTAGGTTGAAGTGAAAAGTTGGATTTTGAAGAAGTAAATATAAGGCTACACACACGCTCTGAATAGGTAGGTATATGGAGTAAACCCTCAGGACAGGAAAAATAGTGTAATGTACAGACACGTCTATTAATGCATGTGTAGAGGGAAAACTATACCTTATTGGGATTAAACCGGTTTCCCCACGATGTTTTCCTTCACCGAAAAGCTAACGGTAAATATTCCGTACATAAGTTCCGAAAAACTTATTGATACGAGCCCGGATTCGAACCCACGACCGCCGCTTGAGACCATGCCACTACCACTGTTCAAGACAGTCATTATTTAGTAAATTTCGTAGTCTTATTCCCATCTACTATTATAAACACATGTAGTGGGTAAATGTGAATGGAAACATTTCGATCCACCCACATAAGAAAAAAGCGTATTGAGCAAGCAGGCGCTCGATATTATGCATCTCGTTTTAATTATAAAACATGTGGTGGGTAGATGTGAATGGGACTGTTTCAATCCACCTACATTTAAAAAGAGCACTGAGCGAGCAGGCGCTTGTTATCTTGCGTCTCGTTCTAATCATAAAATGTATGGTGGGTAGATTTGAATGGGAGTATTTCGATCCACCTACAATGCGAAAAATAAGTAGTAAGCGCGGCGCGCGATATTTTATTTCGTTTTTAATCGATACGTAAATATGACTGCAGCGCGCGTTTCAGTAGTACCTGAAAGTTGATGTACACGCATGTATTGTAAAGGTGAGAACGAAATTTGGATTGACAAATTTATACTCATATTTGTTCGATTAAGCTACCTTGGTTAGCATATTTCTTGTGCTTACGTATTAGGGGGAGACTGTTCAAGGCAGCCGTCTGTAAGACAAATACATAGCTTTGACTCTTTATTTTACCATCTTAACAGCTCTCTTTGGTTCATAGGTTTCAGACTTATGTCAAGATACTTTCTCCTACAGTTAACATCTTATATGAGCGGATTGGTTTAGTTTACTAACCATCCAAATATACCCGGACTTGACAATAACGTGTAGGTAAAAGCCTCCGTTAAGAGCTTTAAGCTCCAAACATAAATAGGTAGACCAAGTTGTACCATTTATAGAGGTCACACCTTTGGTAGGTGTGCCTCATGATTCAAATATTCCTCATTAATTGTGACTTTGGCCTGGCCGCCTGAAAAGCCGGTGGCTGCAAAGCTTTCAGAGTGCGCTTTGCAAAGCTTTCAGTCACATAACCAAAGCTGGGTTCATTTAGTTTTCATACAAGGTTGTTTCCATATTTTCTAAATTTACTTAATTTACATTCGACAGTAGAATCACAAAACAACCTTTACTTATCCGTAATTAATTCTGCTTAAAACGGCAATGCGCCGAACGTAGTTAAGGATTTAGCATAAGTTTTAACCGTAAGAGCTTTCACTAGCTTCTAGCAAGCTTTTCTTTATATTCAGTAGAATCTGCATATAATTGCATTAATTTTGTAACCATAATTATATTCTAGATACATGAGTTGTTTACATACAAGCTTGATAGTAAAGTTAATAACTTGCCTCCTTTTTCTGTAGTAAATCTGCATAAGCGGCACTATGCCACGCTAGGTAAAGCTCTTTAAGCTAATTAGAAACATGTATTATAATCATTTTCTTTGCATAGCTCATATTATGGTAGTTTTCGCTTGCACTATGCTCATAATTCATAAATATTAGACAAGCCTTAAGCTTAATACAGTAAACTTTACTACATCAATAATCTACAGTGTGATATTAATCTAATGAAATAACTGAGAATAGTGCTTGCGACCTCTGTTGGATATAACAGAGGAATCAAGGGTATTAATTTGTATAAAACTGCAGAGGTTCAGTGTTTAGATAGGTATTTCGCCTAAACTATTTGCAATGTATTCATTTAGCCTATTAACAATTATGCACTAAGTAATTCTGTACAAGATTAACATAATTTAAGACCTAGGTTTACCTAGATTAAGACGGTACTGGAATGCAAACGCTAAAAACCTAAGACGAATTTGTGTAAAGAAATGATTGTTTATTTGAAATAAAGATGTTTCACTTTATGGTAATGTTGGAAGGTTTATATATGAGGTGGAGTATAAGCAAAATGTTCTCATAACAAGCTCGACTATCACTAGAGCAACATATACCCATCTCGCTCCAACCAACCAGCCGTGCCATCAAGCTTTCTCAAGAGTATCGGAGTTTTATTTCCGCCTGTGGATCCCGCTTGTGTGTGAGCGCGACGACAACTGAGCTCCCGTCACGCTCGCACCGTGCCTCCGCTGCTGCAGTAAACAGTCGACGGCCACACATGCTAATTTGTGGGCGCGTCGACCTACTTCGCGGTTCGGACTAGCGACCTCGCTAGGTCAGCCCACTTAGTCCGAGGCTATTGAAGCCAGGCACCAGACGTCGCAACCCTCTTCCCGTGATGTAACTACGGGGCACCGCGGCGTTCAATGGTCCTTCGAGCCGGATCCCTGACGAAGCAAGCAGTTCAAGCAGAAGATTTGGCTTTAAAGAAGATTCTTCTATCAATCAAGCATTAGATTGGCCCTTTTAAAGAAGACATCCTCTAACAATCTTCAAGCATCGTACGAGAAGCTGCCATTTGAAGCAAGCAGTTCAGCGCGAACAGATTGGCCTTAAAGAAGATTCCTTTCTAACAATCAAGCTGTTGGATTGGCCTTAAAGAAAGTGAACTTCGAACAATCTGCGCCGTACGAAGAAGCTGCCAGGAAATAAGAACAAAGAACTCTCAAGCAAGAAAAGCCCTCAACAGGGTTAATGAAGAAAGAAAGCAGAAACAAGAAGAGCCCTCAATAGGGATAACGAAGGCTCAAGCACGAAGAGCCCTCAACAGGGTTAACGAATAAAGAAGCCTCAAGAACGAAAAGCCCTCAAAAGGGATAACGAAGCCTCAAGACCGAAAAGCCCTCAACAGGGATAAAGAAGCAAGAAAAGGCGTACCAGCGAGGAAGACACACCAGCGAGGAAGACTTCGAAATCGAAGCGTCAAGTCGTCGTGGTCATCGAGCATCTGCAAATCCTATCAGAACCGGGTATATGTCAATCCCCGTTGTAATCTGGTAGGTGGCGTGGCTCTGGCCTAACGGTGTCAACCAGAGCTCATAACACGTCTTAGTGCGGTATACCGAGTGGTTACTGCAGCGCTCTTTTCAGAGCGTCTTTATAACTCGGCCGTTTGCTGGTATTGATACTTTGCGGTGTTTGGCCACAGGTTGGCAAGCTGAAGGGCGTGGCGTTCCACCACGTCCCGAGCACCTATATCGCACAGTGGTCCTCTGCCAGACGGTACCTATCACCTCCTTCCTCCCTACGTTCCCATTCTCAATCGGCATCAATACGGTAGTACGCCGAGCGAGCAGATAGGGCCTGTTAGTGCTAGGCAGGTAGGGACTGTTAGTGTTAGGGGGGTAAGGTAGGATGACAGGTAAGGGGGAGGGTCGAGTAACGAGGTCGAGGAGTAGACTGGATCAGCAGGAGTCAGGCAGCGGTGAAAGTTCCAAAGGTACTAGTGGTGCGTCTTCTTATGACACGACGACTACCCATACGTGGAGCCATGGAACCGACACTGCGGATCTGACAACTATTACGGTTTCGCCGCAGGCAGGATCTAGCAGGTTAGGCGATATTCCGGTTAGGGCGAGTGAACCGACTTTAGGCGAGGATGAGAACCCCGTTCTAGCCAATAACGGTAAAATTTTAGACGCCGATAGTTTAGGCGCGAACCTACAAGACGCCAACCCTTTGGGCGCAAATATTTTAGACGCCAACAGTTTAGGCGCGAATGTAGGCAACGTAG
Source organism: Epinotia demarniana (assembly GCA_945867215.1). Taxonomy (NCBI): domain Eukaryota; kingdom Metazoa; phylum Arthropoda; class Insecta; order Lepidoptera; family Tortricidae; genus Epinotia; species Epinotia demarniana. The sequence goes on from OX244259.1 coordinate 46,586,991, forward strand.
TTCACGCGGGCGTTGTCGATCAAGTTGTAAATCCGCGTAGTGGTTCGAGAACCGGTTCAGTAGAAGGTGAGCGGGCACAAACGCCACCTAGGGTCATTGACGCCACTGATTATGACGCCGTAAGAGCTGAAGACAATAGGTTAGTTAGACTACGTGCGGAGTCGGAACTCCGCGCGTCGCAGTTGGAGCAAGCCAGGGCAGCCGTCGCTTATGCCGCTTCTAGGTACGAATTGTTGTTAGCTGAAAGTCAACATTCGGTTATAAGAGCGCCGCCGCCCAACCCTTTTTGTTTGCCCAACGAAGCCACGCATGGTAGAAACGTAGCTAACGCCTCTCCCACTCTGGGACAGCCAGGTAGCAGTAGGCCACCACAGCATAGACCCCAAGAAACCAAGGGTATAGATAGGAACCACAGCCCAAACAATACGGCTGGGGAAATTAGCGCTCTACGCGACGCTATAGTGCAAGCCATCAGTATGAATAGGACTGACAACCACGTTTCACCCATGCCACAGCAATTCACCTCGGGCAAATATATAGGTGACTTGCCCTTTTTTGACGGCAATCCCTCGGATTGGATTGCATTTAAACGTGTTTATTTAGATACGGAGAGTTCGTTCTCCGACATAGCTAATATGGGACGCCTTCGGAAGGCAGTCAAGGGACAGGCACGTGAGTCAGTAAGGTCTATGTTACACACATGCAGTAATCCTTACGAAGTAATCGCCGCTTTAGATAGAGCTTTCGGCAAGCCAGACGTAATCATTTTGTCTGAAATTCAGAATGTCAAGCGGATGCCGCGATTGAGCGATGATAGTCGGAACATTTCTGAATTCAGCAATCGTGTATGTAATGTAGTAGCCTCTATTAAAGCCCTGAATAAGCCACAGTACCTATACGCTCCTGAATTAGTTAGCCGTATAGTAGAAAAAATGAATAATATAGTTAGATTTGAGTGGTATAGGTACAAGAACAACGCTGATGATGTGCCGGAACTCTTATCATTGTCAAGATTTTTGAAGGACTTGAGTGAGAACTTTAACTGTATGTTCGCGTACGAACAGTCCAAGATCAAGTCGGGTGTGCGCTCACGTAGGGTGAATAACATTAATTCACGGCATAGGTATAGGGAGAGCTCGGTGTCGTCCGACGATGAGGGAGGTAGTGATTTCTACGATGACAATTCCGTATCAAGTCACGACTCTCGCGCGTCTGCGTCACATAGGCAGGATAGGAAAACTCTACCTATATCAAGTGATTCTGATAGTGAAGCCCATTCGGAGCAACATTATGTTGCAACGGCAAACAAGCGCACAACGCGAGGCGGCTTCAAGTCTAGGCGTAATAATGATAGGAAGTTTAAACCACAGGAAAATAGGAATAACGTCTCTGCTAATAACAGTCAGAAAAGTAAGTGTGCAGTTTGCGCAGGCAATCATCCTGTAGCAAGTTGTGCTGACTTTATTAAGCTGAGCGTTAACGATAGATGGGACGTTTTAAAACGCTATAAGCTCTGTTTCCGGTGTTTAGGTGACTTGCATAAATCCTCATACAATAAATGCAAATATAACCCATGTGGGAAGGGTGAATGCGAGGCATCCCACCATGCTTTATTGCATGGCAGGAAAAAGAGCTTAGAGCGTAAAGAAAAGACCGTAGCGACTAAAGAGCAAGTTAGTTCGGTTAACTACTCGAACCAGTCTCAAGCGTATTTAAAAATAATTCCGGTAGAGCTAAAGGGTTCAAAAGGTACCATCTCTACATACGCTTTGATGGACGAAGGCGCGACGCTATCGTTAATCCAGAAGGATATAGCTTTGCAAGTTTCGCATCCCGGTAAACGGGAAACCCTCTCCTTCGAAGGAGTAGGTGGTCACGAGGTGATAGACAACGATTCTTCGCGAGTAAAACTTAGAATTAGAGGTACCTCTAGTAGAGAGTTTCATGATTTTACCGCGCATACGATAGATAAGTTGAACCTTGCGTCGCAAGCTGTAGATAGGTCGGTCGTTCGTAAATGTGCTCATTTACGGCATTTAGAAGATGAGTTGTGTTACGAGTCAGCACAACCCACTATACTTATAGGTCAAGACTCATGGCATTTGATAGTGAGTAGGCAAGTATGTGAAGCAGGTAGAGCTTTACCCTGTGCATCCCTGACGCACCTCGGTTGGGTGCTTCATGGAGTTAACGATCTTCCTCGTAAATTGTTAGGGGCAGTTAATCACATTAAACCTACTTGCGATAATCAAGATCCAGCTCTAGCTTTGATACGCGAGCACTTTAGTATAGAGTCATTGGGCATAGAGCCGCGTAAACAAATTAACGATCCAGAAGATAGAGCTGTTAAGTTGCTAGAATCTACGTGTAAGCGTATACCTAACGAGGATAGGTTTGAAGCAGGTTTATTGTGGAAAACTGATGATGAGACTCTACCGGATAATAAAGCTCACGCATTGCGACGCTTATACACGTTAGAGAAAAAACTAGATAGAGACCCGGAACTTAAGGCTGAATATAATAGGCAGATGGATGATCTTATAGAACAAGGTTTCGCTGAAAGAGTTGACTCTATCACGGACTCACCGCGCGCTTTTTACCTCCCGCATTTTAATGTTATTCACCCCCAAAAAGGAAAAAGTAGAGTCGTTTTTGATGCTGCGTGTAGAACAAGCGGTAAAGCACTAAATGACGCGATTTTACCTGGTCCCGATTTAATTCAATCGCTTTTCGGAGTTTTGATAAGATTTCGTGAGGGCCGTATAGCGGTAATTTCGGACATAAAGCAAATGTTCCTTCAGGTTAAAGTCATAGAAGCGGATCGCGATAGTTTACGATTTTTATGGCGCGGGGAAAGCAGGGACTCGCCTCCACAGACTTATAGAATGACGTCTTTGATTTTTGGTAGTGCGTCGAGTCCTGCTACGGCTATTTATGTTAAGAATAAAAACGCAAACGAATATCGCGATACGTATCCTGAAGTAGCTAGACTCACGGAACGTAACTTCTATGTAGACGATTTTTTGGGCGCATTTGACACGGTAGAGCAGGCGCAGAAAACCATTAGCGACATGGACAAGGTGTTCAGAAAGGCCTCGTTCACGCTATGTGGCTGGGCATCTAATGAACCTAGAGCTGTGTGCAACGTTAAGGATGTGTCTAAGGACTCTACCACGATAATAGGAAAATCGGACCACGAGCGTACCTTAGGACTTTTGTGGAACCACAAAAATGACAGCTTAGGTTTCAACTTGAATCTACGCAATACACCTATAGACGTAGTCAAGGGACTTAGGGTACCTACGAAACGACAGGTCACAAGCGCAGTGTTTAGCGTTTTCGATCCGACTGGCATGGCGACACCAGTAACGATTTTTGGCAAAATGCTAATTCAAGATTTGTGGAGGGCGTCTTGCCAGTGGGACGAAGCGATACCCGAACATCTAAACAAAGCATGGCGCGAGTGGTTGGATAGTCTGGACTTATTACAAGACCTTGATATACCTAGGCATATACCTAGATCGAAAGGACCAGCTTATCTGCACGCCTTTTGCGATTCGAGCGAGAAAGCTTTTGCAACTGCGATATACATTGTAGTTACCGACTTTGACGGCAATAAAACATCACATCTGGTCAGTAGTAAAGCTAGGGTAACACCTTTAAAGTGTATTTCGATACCTAGACTTGAATTACAATCAACCGTCTTAGCTTGCAGACTGGCAGACGCGGTCCGGCGTGAAACGGACTACGAAATCTGCCAGTCCTACTACTGGACTGATTCTCGAACCGTACTCGCTTGGATAAACTCGGATCCTAGGACGTTTAAACCGTTCGTAGCACATCGCTTAGCCGAATTAGAGACTTTTACGAGACCATCCGATTGGCACTGGGTACCGACCAGTGAAAATGTTGCGGACATTGCGACGCGCGGTATAAAATCAGATTTCGATATAAACCACCGGTGGTTTAGAGGCCCTCAGTTTATTTTAGAGTCTCCAGATAAGTGGCCTAAAATTAAAACGATAGTACAGGCTACGTCTAACACCGGTGAAGAACGTAAACCGGTTAATACTGCCACCGCCGGCAATGTCACCAAGGATAGGTTCGCTCACCTGCCAGATCCGCAGCGTTTTTCACGTTTCGTCAGATTGCAGCGCGCTCTCAGTCGTTTGTTGGTGGCTGTTGAAATTTTTGCCTCTAGGCAAGTAAAGAGTACGTTAGGTAATGACATGATGCCTTTCGGTAGTTTCAGCGATAAAAAATCTCTTAAAAATAGCTGGCAAGAAGTTCAGCAGCTCGCTGAGAGATTCTGGAAGAAGTGGCTCATAGAATATAAACCAACTTTGTTACCACGCAAGCGGGCCTCCGACTCGCCAAACTTAAAACCCGGCGATATTGTTTTAATAGCGGACAACACTTTGCCTAGAGGTATTTGGCCCCGCGGGCGTATAGAGAAAGTTTATCCTGGACCTGATGGCAAGGTACGTGTCACAGAGGTAAGAACATCAGCTGGACTCATCCGTCGCCCGACCTCGAGACTCGTACTGATAGATTCGACTAGTCTTGATTAGTTTTTGTACTTGCGTACTGGGGGGAGATTGTTCAAGACAGTCATTATTTAGTAAATTTCGTAGTCTTATTCCCATCTACTATTATAAACACATGTAGTGGGTAAATGTGAATGGAAACATTTCGATCCACCCACATAAGAAAAAAGCGTATTGAGCAAGCAGGCGCTCGATATTATGCATCTCGTTTTAATTATAAAACATGTGGTGGGTAGATGTGAATGGGACTGTTTCAATCCACCTACATTTAAAAAGAGCACTGAGCGAGCAGGCGCTTGTTATCTTGCGTCTCGTTCTAATCATAAAATGTATGGTGGGTAGATTTGAATGGGAGTATTTCGATCCACCTACAATGCGAAAAATAAGTAGTAAGCGCGGCGCGCGATATTTTATTTCGTTTTTAATCGATACGTAAATATGACTGCAGCGCGCGTTTCAGTAGTACCTGAAAGTTGATGTACACGCATGTATTGTAAAGGTGAGAACGAAATTTGGATTGACAAATTTATACTCATATTTGTTCGATTAAGCTACCTTGGTTAGCATATTTCTTGTGCTTACGTATTAGGGGGAGACTGTTCAAGGCAGCCGTCTGTAAGACAAATACATAGCTTTGACTCTTTATTTTACCATCTTAACAGCTCTCTTTGGTTCATAGGTTTCAGACTTATGTCAAGATACTTTCTCCTACAGTTAACATCTTATATGAGCGGATTGGTTTAGTTTACTAACCATCCAAATATACCCGGACTTGACAATAACGTGTAGGTAAAAGCCTCCGTTAAGAGCTTTAAGCTCCAAACATAAATAGGTAGACCAAGTTGTACCATTTATAGAGGTCACACCTTTGGTAGGTGTGCCTCATGATTCAAATATTCCTCATTAATTGTGACTTTGGCCTGGCCGCCTGAAAAGCCGGTGGCTGCAAAGCTTTCAGAGTGCGCTTTGCAAAGCTTTCAGTCACATAACCAAAGCTGGGTTCATTTAGTTTTCATACAAGGTTGTTTCCATATTTTCTAAATTTACTTAATTTACATTCGACAGTAGAATCACAAAACAACCTTTACTTATCCGTAATTAATTCTGCTTAAAACGGCAATGCGCCGAACGTAGTTAAGGATTTAGCATAAGTTTTAACCGTAAGAGCTTTCACTAGCTTCTAGCAAGCTTTTCTTTATATTCAGTAGAATCTGCATATAATTGCATTAATTTTGTAACCATAATTATATTCTAGATACATGAGTTGTTTACATACAAGCTTGATAGTAAAGTTAATAACTTGCCTCCTTTTTCTGTAGTAAATCTGCATAAGCGGCACTATGCCACGCTAGGTAAAGCTCTTTAAGCTAATTAGAAACATGTATTATAATCATTTTCTTTGCATAGCTCATATTATGGTAGTTTTCGCTTGCACTATGCTCATAATTCATAAATATTAGACAAGCCTTAAGCTTAATACAGTAAACTTTACTACATCAATAATCTACAGTGTGATATTAATCTAATGAAATAACTGAGAATAGTGCTTGCGACCTCTGTTGGATATAACAGAGGAATCAAGGGTATTAATTTGTATAAAACTGCAGAGGTTCAGTGTTTAGATAGGTATTTCGCCTAAACTATTTGCAATGTATTCATTTAGCCTATTAACAATTATGCACTAAGTAATTCTGTACAAGATTAACATAATTTAAGACCTAGGTTTACCTAGATTAAGACGGTACTGGAATGCAAACGCTAAAAACCTAAGACGAATTTGTGTAAAGAAATGATTGTTTATTTGAAATAAAGATGTTTCACTTTATGGTAATGTTGGAAGGTTTATATATGAGGTGGAGTATAAGCAAAATGTTCTCATAACAAGCTCGACTATCACTAGAGCAACATATACCCATCTCGCTCCAACCAACCAGCCGTGCCATCAAGCTTTCTCAAGAGTATCGGAGTTTTATTTCCGCCTGTGGATCCCGCTTGTGTGTGAGCGCGACGACAACTGAGCTCCCGTCACGCTCGCACCGTGCCTCCGCTGCTGCAGTAAACAGTCGACGGCCACACATGCTAATTTGTGGGCGCGTCGACCTACTTCGCGGTTCGGACTAGCGACCTCGCTAGGTCAGCCCACTTAGTCCGAGGCTATTGAAGCCAGGCACCAGACGTCGCAACCCTCTTCCCGTGATGTAACTACGGGGCACCGCGGCGTTCAACCACTATGCTACTGTAGCTTTCTTCGACTCTAAATCCTTCTACCAGTCAAAAAACCAATCCACAACAGAACAAGAGTTTAGGTACAAACGCCTATGTTAACTGACTATCATGTATTTATATTGAACCTTACCGACATAAAGTGCACGGGTGATCAGTTATAATTGTGTTGCTGATGGTGCGTAGTTTTACGTTGATGTGATTAAGCTAAACATTCATTAACTATGACAAAATATTAATTATGTATTTATAATGAATATTTACATATACAAGTATATAGATAATCATATAGTACCTATCATGTAGATATGTTGTACCTACTTAATATGACGTTCTAAGGAACATATTTGATTCCCGAATGATGAACCTTTGCTTTAACCAAGTGGAATATGGCGCAAGTGGTTGTGCATAACACATACTAAAAAGGAGTTCTTTAGCCTGGCGTAGGAAGTTTGGAAAATGAAAATAAGACAAAAATCCCGTTTTAAGGGAAATGCTAAAAAAAAGGCCGTCATTTTCTTTCATTTTTTATATTCTAAAATCTCGTTACCATGCATGGCTATGCGATAACGTAAGAAGGAGCTTCATAAATGAAGTCAAACCGTAATGTCAATAACTGCGGGCTTAGGCATTCGGCCGAGTTTGACCCTACACACCAGAAGATAAAAGCTACATAGGTGATGGATGGCGAGGCTGACGTAAAATGAGTTGTCTTGTACTGAAGAGAAGGAACAGAAACGTATCCGCTCCAGTGTTTGTTCATCCATCACTTTTACGTCACTCGGATCGGTTGTGCAAAATAGCGGAAGCAGCAACATTTTATTTTCGCTTTCACTCACTATTATGGAACAAACTTATACAGAATTTAGCAACAATGTCGAATAATAGGAGCAACCAAGTTAGGTAAGTGGCTCGCCTACATAGGATATCGGTAGACGTGTTTGCGAGCACAGTTTAAACAGTTCATAAGTTTCTAATGGTATTCTCTTATTAAACTGCAGGCAAGCGAAACAAGGCAAGCGGCATCAATATGTAGGTCAAACTAGCAGTTCGGAACATGGCTCGTGTCGCGGAGGCGCGAGCACCATGCTAATGCGGTTAAAAGTTTAATACTTTGTTAAATGTGTTCCGCAACTATCTAAAAATACTACCGAATCGAGAACCTCCTCCTTTTTTTTGAAGTCGGTTAAAAAGGTGTCCTAATTGACAATGGCGCGATTCACAAAATTCGCGCGAACTTGCGATAATCGCGTAGTCGCGTTGTACAAGTATTGTACTTTTCGTTCTACTAGGTAGTAGGTAGATAATTTACTTTAAAAACAAAGTTTTAACCGACTTCAATTTAGTACTCCGCCAAGCCACAAGAACATTTCCTATTTTTTTTACAATTTACCACATGAACTGATTTCCGATAGCAAATGCGTTGATTACTATAGAAAAAAAACCCGGTCAAGTGCGAGTCTGACTCGCGCACCGAGGGTTCCGTGCAAACTAACAATTAACTCAAGGTAAAGTAAAAGTCCCAATATATTTGTTAAATTACTTAATTTAACCCAACACAATAGAATTCAATTTCAAACAACGAGTAACTCTTACACCAAGACAAATGAATCCCGTTTTATTTTTGACCTGCTATTGAAAATAAATATACGCGTCCCAATCCCAACCCCATTAATTCTAGAAAAATCTTAACAGCGCCATCTATCGGCCCCATTTGGTACTAACGTGCAAGGGCAATCGGCTTAGTATGTATGTTGGTCTTTTAGCGATTATTGTTTATCACGTGAACTGATCTCGATTATTATTGTTTTATTTGATAGAGAGTACTTCTATTTATAGTTTTATAGGAATTTCAAAACAAAAGAAAACTTATAAAGTTGATTAAACTGCAAATCTAACTAGGAAATGATTTTTGAAAATAAAACAAAAAATATGCTAGATACAGAAAAAATAAAACTTTTCCCGTAATATATATGTTTATCTTAATCACAAGTAATTATTTCAAATTTTTCGCTTGAATAACTTCGGAGATAAGGGGGGGGGAATGGTATTTTTTTTTACATTTTCCTTCATAGATCAAAATTTTCCGAGTGTAGAAAAAAAAAGAGAAACTGCTTCAAAAAGTGCAACTCAAGCCCTTTCGAATGATACCCCACTTGACCCTATAGTAGAATATTTTTTTTGCCCCCTCCTAATATTCGTAAGTTTTTATAGAAAAATTAAATGTATATTTAAATTTTTCATTTTCCATGCACGCGGATAACTCTCATTTATAACCATTCCAAGTTTCAAGTTGATAGCTTGAGTAGTTCGTGAGATATTTCACTTTGTGACAGACAGACAGACGGACGGAGTCGCACCATAAGGGTTCCTATGTTACCATTTTTGGTACGGAACCCTAAAAACCGATTCGCTGTATGTGGGCCGATAATATTTGAGGACTTCCATCGATTCCCCAAGATCATCACCAATGGCACTTCATTAGTTCCTATTTCAACGGAATCTTATCAGAACCTGTGACGTACTTTTGCACTTTTAAGTACATAATTGAGGAATTCGATAAGTCATCTGTGGTCTTCATCATCAATTCCTCGCCACCAAATTTATGATTCCGGATTTGTTACCTCAGAACTCCGTCATTGATGAGCCGATTCGATTTTTTTTGTTTGTATTTATATACTTCCAGGTTGGTCCCATTTTTTTCAAAATTCAGTTAGATGATGGGATCCATGAGGATTTTTCTTGTATTTTGGTGTATTTACATCCGAAAATGAAGACCTCAGATGACTTCTCGAATTCCTCAAGTATGTACCTAAAAGTGCAAAAGTTTGAAATAGGAACTGATGAAGTGCCATTCATCTTGGGGAATCGACCTCAAATATTATCGGCCCACATACAGCGATTCGGTTTTTTTCTATAGTAATCAACGCATTTGCTATCGGAAATCACTTCATGTGGTAAATTGTAAAAAAATGTGGAAATATTCTCGTGGCTTGGTGGATTACTAAATTGAAGTCGGTTAAAACTTTGTTTTCAATGTAAATTATTAGATATTACTTTAATTCTTGACTCAAGTTAAGTCACTTTTGTCTTGTCCAGCCAGCTGGTATTTGATGTCCACTTATATTTAAAAATCATGTTATCTAAATAAACATTATAATGTTATCGTAATGGCACCTACTCGAGGTGTTTAAAATATTAATGAGACAATAGAGTGACTACAATTATATTCGTCATCTGATTACATATACGCAAATAACTATTGTTGAAAATAATATTGCGTGCTAAGGTTATTGAATTATCTACTTAAAATTAACGTCGCTGAATGCCGTAAAACACGTTCTTATCTAGGTAACGTCATCAGAAAATATAAGGGAAAACGACGGGTCGTACGGTGAATCGTAACAAATTTAAGTACCGGTATGAAAGCAGCATTTATAACCCAAAGGATACCTGTAATTGGTTGTAATGGTTGTGGTAATCTACTGGCAAGAGAGCCGAAGATCTTGTCGCCATTGCGATGATTATCAACACTTCGTTGTGAGAAATGTCGCATTGGCTATCTCGCTATCTGTTTCTAGTCTTTGCTGCGTCACACCGGTGCACTGTCGGATGGTAGAGGCTTACTTCTGTGAAGACAGGCCCGGTATGGCTATCGAGGGTAGGGACGAAGCTCGTGCGGCCCGACGGGCTCGTCCAGCGGCGCGCGGATCTCCTCTTGCAGCTGCTCCGTGATGATGGAGAACGTGTCCACGGACGTCTTGTCGTCGGGGATGCGCGTGTTCTGTAAAGGCATGTAGCAGGTTACTTACTTCTGTTCATGCAGGCCTGGTACAGGGTCTTGGCGAGCACGAAGGGGCGGGGCTCGTGCGGCACGACGGGCTCGTCCAGCAGCGCGCGGATCTGCTCCTGCAGCTGGTCGGTGATGATGGAGAACGTGTTCACGGACGTCTTGTCGTCGGGGATGCGCGTGCTCTTCAGGAATGACCCACACGAGAACTGGTAGAAGTCATCGCAGGGGTCCACTTTTTCGTCCATGTTTAGCAGCAATTTTGAAGCTGTATATAATAATGCATTTGTTACAAACTTGTAAAGGTAAATGTGTAAATAATTATTTATTTTAATAATTGTCTCATTTTGAACATCTATTACTACGACATAAGCATAACAGAATGGAACAAATACAACTTGGAAGATAACTGATACTATTTAAAACAGCAAACCTTATTCATTCAGAGAGTTGATTGGCATTTGATATTACTGTAACATAGATTTCCGTAACGTATGTTGTATTGTTCTAGAGACAAACAGTACGCAGTATATTTTTATGACACGCATAAAACAATCATTTTCTTCAGCCAAATCGATTTTTCAGAGGGTTTGCCCAGTTGCCTCAGTTTATACATGGTTAATGAAGATGTGTACATTTTTTTAAAATACTTGTAAAAAAATAATTGGTTTTTAATTGAATAAAGCTTGTCATCTGCCATACTTGAGGGTCCGTCGGTATTTACACAATTAGAGGTATCAATCAGCTGCCCTCACTTTTTTCCTTACAAGGGAAAAAATAGGCATCGGCTTCGGTCATAGAGTAAACAATAACTCAATACCGGAAGATCTACCAAATTCAATATTTACATTCGTAGATTGTTATGATATGATATATGTATGTACTATGGGTATCAGGAGAGTTGAGGCGAATTACACACACACACACACACAGCTACACAGAGTACTAATTGCAAAAAAACGTAGTAAATGTGATTTAAGTGCAATATTTTGACAGTTTGAAAAGTTAAGCAAGCCGATATTACGGAGGTTTAAGAAATCTTACCTGTGTGGACGCACCCCGGTTGGCTGCAGATCTTCTCGTCAGGCCCTTTGGATACGGCGCCAGGCGGCATGGATTCAGAAAATCTCAGTTCACTAGTGTGTGGCATGTCTAAAATGCAGATATATATATGACAAGTGAATGTGTGATGAGAGTGCAAGATGGAACTGAGAGACAAAGACAAACAAATAGTCAAAACAATGATTGAAGTAGGGATCCATAGTTATTTTAGAATTGAAAAAAATGTTTTTTGATCAATGATTCGGAAGCTAAAGTATTTGCAATGTTGACATATGGACCATAACGTAAAAGGACAATTAAGACAAAAAAATCGGTAAAAGGTGATGATAATTCATCACCTGAGTTTATGACTGTCATCTACAAACAATTACTTTCACACTACAGCTCTCTAGTTACTACAACATCACCGGTGCTTTGTTATTAGTCTTAGGCCACCCGAATACCTACGGTTTATACACATATCAAAAACAAATATGAAACGGGTTTGTTGATTTTCTCCTACCAATGTTACGTGTTTAAGTAACATATCTTAATTATATAGGCGTAGTTTCAAACTGAAGTTTCAACTAAGTATACGTTTAGTGTAGGCAGGTATGCATAAGATGATTGAATGCAAAGAGTAAAGTAGGTACCTAAGTATATCGAATGTTGCGGACTTTTTATAAAATTGTCATTGGAATGGCAACCTTCTACCTTGGGTTTGAATGGAAACAACTGAAGACCTTATTACTGGATTCAAACAAATGAAATTATACTTACTGTAGACGAGGAGGTATGACCCATTAGCCTGTCCAAATGGACGAATAAGAAAATTGTTTTGAATGGTCTACTACTTTGATGCAATTCGGCCAGCTCAAATAATCTCAAGTAGGTACACACGATGTGCCGCCGTGCCGTCCATTACCCGACACGTAAACGTCACACAACCGCACTTCAAGAAACAAGTGATATTTAAAGTTTTTTTAATCCATAGATTTTTACTAATATTGGTATCCGCCCAGGCGCGACTAAAAGAAGCGTTCAACATAAACCTCCTTCTGCCGCAGTCGAGTGAATAGTAATTTAAAATATTAGTAAATTTAATTACACTTGTCACGAGACAATAATTAATAGCTAATTATTCATTAAGTTTAGTTAGGTCATGTAAGTTATAAGAAAAAAGGTTAAGACCTTTTATTGGACCTTGTTATTAGACAATAATTAATTATTAAATTCCTAGTTTGTGTTCTTTTAAAATACTTCAGTTCAAACAAGAACATGTACTTAATGATGCTTTTATAAACCAATTACCATTGACGTCGAGCATGTGGTTACTTCATTACCTAGCCTTAATTTATGTATTCTTACGATGCGCGCGAGAGATGTTGTTCGTTGTTGTTGTTCTTGAGGTTACCTCGAGGAAATCGTTCTTAGTGTCCGCGATACGCTGGACAACCTTAACAGTCCCCTAACCTTCCTACAAAGTTTTTTACACGTTGAAGGTTTTCCTTTTAAAACCTATAAATATCAATTTGGGGGACTTCTAAGCCGAAGTCGTGGGTGCCCGCGAAAAGTTTTAACAAACGCCAAGAAAAATCTATACCTACAGGTTGGGTGTTTTTATTTCTATACTGATATCTATTATGTATCGTGTTGTGTCACGAATAAATGTTTCATTCATTTATACTATTGTTGTTGACTGTACATAATAAATTTGCTTATAGAGCTATATGTACCCTCGAAATGTCGACATTGCAAAGTTGCCGCATTCAGTCGGCCGGTGTCTCAACGGCAGGTGCGTGACGCGACAGCAATAGTATAAGTAATAGCCGGCGCGCGATCGCTTTTCGAGGCTTTTCATGTTCCATAAGCAAATTATGCGCTCTACTGCTCAGTGATTACATTTCATATTGTCATGCACTTTCATTATACCATTATTAATTTCATTAAACCATTGTTGAAGTTTTGCCGCTATTTCTCAAGAGTTAATAATGAATCGAACAAAATTGATACGTAAGCGTGAGGAGATTTGCCATTGTTCGAAGTCCTACCTATATTCATTTATGTATTAACACGAGAGCGAGGGACGTTTCGTGAGTGTGAAAACCAATTAATGTATGTCCAATTTTAGTTGAAATGGTTATTATAAGTGGCTCACAAAACAACCATATGGCTACCTAACCTAACGATACGCCTTAATCTATGAAGGCTGCGACTCCAGAAGAATCACAGGGCGTTGCTGACGTCATTGTTTTTTCCCTCTATCCATTTCGTTTTTCCTTGGCACAAATGATATGTTAGGATATAAGGTTTCCGCGAGGCGAATCTCGCGCACCGATGTGCGAATTTCAATCACGTCTGCGCGATGGCAAGTTTCCGCATTTGCTTCCACTTCGCCGCCTGCTGCCAGGAACGTGATGATTTCCACTTATTTTATTACCCACGTTACCTGCCTACTCGCACTTCAATCACGTTTATCTCGTGATATAACGCAAATATTATCCACCAAGCAAATTGTACAGGAAAATGTTATTTTGCGATTTCAACGTTTCATATGCCCTAAATATAGTATAGTCCACACAAAACAAAAAAAAACGTGCTTCAAAAGTTTTCACGACGAGTTCATGTCGTTTTTTTTGCCTACTCTGTTATTTTAGTTTGAGAGACTTGCCCATGTAGGAAATATGACCACCGCGAATTTCCATACAAATACATATACATATACATACATAATATTTAATGCGTCTGTCTTAGACTTTACTTCACTACTGAACCAAATTTACATTAAATTTGTTATGTAGAAAGCTTGAGACCGGAGAACGGGCATAGGCTACTTATTTTTTTGTAATTCACCCCCTGGTCTTCGAAGGGGAGTTGTCCCAGGCCGAATTTCATACAGGCGGAGCCGTGTGAGAATGCAACCTGCTGCTCTTAAAAAAAGTGTCATTGTTGCCTCAAGTGAGGGATTTCTTTTCCTCATAGAAGGTGGGAAAACCAGCATATGCCACCAGTTACCTAGCAATTATACAGGGCGTCCCAGGACTGCGACATGCCGGGAAAATACCTTAAATATCCTATATATGATATTTGGTGAAAGAAGACTTTATTTTATTTTAAAAAGATAGTAATACTGAAATAAAATATTTTCTAAAAATTGCTTGCTTTGTCTGGGAATCGAAATGTAAAAAAAAACATCCCGTAATTGTATGATGCCAATCGGAAGAATGGACTAAAAATAGGTACTAATTCTTCTTAAGTAACATAGAGGAGCAAGGAGCAGGAGTCAAATAGCTCTTTTAAATAATACTCTGCCGCCCCTTAAATATTATGTATTATGTACATAAACAATTTCATGTCTTTAAGTTATTACTTAAAAAAGCTCAAATCAATCAACCAATCAAAGGGGCTCAAATTTCCCGGACTCCCCCTATGCAATCAGTCAAAGGAATTGAAATGTCTTTGTGAATAGAGTCATATTAATGTTAGTGTAATAGACCTTGACAAGTTAATCTACTTTAGGAGCAACTAAGTAGGTATGTTAGGTACGGTACTAGATTGTTACCGTCAAATTTACCTCACGACGGACTGAATTCAAATACGCTAATTACAAATGCCAATGCCAAAAAATAAGTTCTAACAATCTTTGTTTATACCTAACTAGCTGGTTCCCGTAAATTACGCAATATCTCATGACCTGTGAGATCAGAATGTATATGTTAATTTTGAAACATACGTATTTTGGGAACCAGAGTAGCTATGTACAATACATACCTACATATATATCACAGAATACGAATATGACTCGATCTTTTAAGAAAGCAGATATCTAAAACTATACATATCTATGTATAGGAAGGTATCTACTCGTTGGTACTATAGTAACACTATATGTAGGGAGGCATTCGGTAGACCTCAACAAGGTCAGTACTTTTAGTTTACACTTAGGTACATGTATCAGTCAGATCATACATCCTACATAGGTAAGAACCTACCTTCGAGTTGTTACGTAACCATTGTTACACGTGTGTCGTAGATTGTCCATTAAGTCACTAATTATTTAATTATTGGCAATTATACTGATTAATTTGTACACTCACTATTGTTTTATGTCTGACTTCGTTTTCAATCTATGTGTAGGTAGTAGGTACCCACGCTACGAGTAGGCCAATTAATGTGTCTGTCAGGTAAATGAAGTGAATCGAAAAAATAACTAGGTAAGTAGTAAGTAAGTAGCTAAGTAATAAATAAGTATACTTTATTTGATCCTTCTTATTGTTATGCTGTGTCTTTAATGGAATGGATCTAAATATATATCTCATCTCATTACCTACCCATCTTTCATTCAGGTAAACATTAACGTTTGGAAATTTTGTTCGCTTAGATACAGCTATGTAAGCAATGATATCGAAAGTAAAAATACGCCTGTCCGAACAATATTCGCTTGACATACCTACTGTGACACACTGTGACAGCTGAAGACTAAGGCACGGTGGCCCGCAATTGCCTGTGTCGGGCCAACACATTGGACGAATTACTCGTGCGCGTTGGGCCTATCTTAACGAAGTAATACCTATATATATATATCTATGTATGTCAGTAAGTAACTATTTTCATTCTGAACTAAGGAGCATGTATCAATGAAGCAATATAACTCATATACTTTTCAGTAATGCATTTAAATGTACCTACACATAGACTGAACTCCGAACAGTTAAAATGGGCCCGTGACGGCTCATGTGACAGCCAGAAACAATCAAACAATAAGCCATGTACATAGGTAAAGAAGCAACCACATAGCCGCCTCAAGAGATAAGGCTTACTAGCAGGATTGGCGGGAACCCAGCCACCTGTCGCGGCCGCGGCGTCGCGGGAGCCCGCGCCGCCGCCGCCGCGCGCCCTGGAGCCGCCGCATCCGGCCTTTCCGATGCCGGATATGTGGAGGTTTCCGCAATGAACTACCGCGGGGAATACAACATATGCCGAGAAACTGTTAAACAATATAACCACGTACATGCCAGTGAATTATTGATTTGGCTTATTTGGAACAGCTTAGGACAACGCTTGCGTCACAGTTCTTATCACAGTCGACGTTTGAACATATTCAACATGTTAGGAATGATAACCGTGTTTCGCTAAGTGTTTAATGAATACAAACCTGATTGCCAAGATTCAAGTCCAATTTTATAGCTAGGATTTTATAGTACCTACTTAGAAGAAAATATTAATAAACATCTTACTGCCCGTTATTTCGAGTGACCAAGGAACTACTCTAAAGTACCTACCAGTAAAGGTCAATGCAGTTGTGACTGTATTTTTTTATGTGACTCATATCTACTTTAAAATTTCTCTAATTAAGCATTCTACCTGCATCGGCTGCGGTACATACAACCGCGCATAAAGGCTGATAAAAGTTGACATAAGTAAACACAGTCTATAGAATTTGTGCCATAGTTTATAATATAACTCTACGAGTGACCATAATATGTCCTATAAATAAATCAGGATTTTTTAAATTAAAACTAGTACAGATCGTAGCTAAAAGCTGGTGCATGAATTTCTTATGTGACTGTTCTTAAATTATCTTCATATTGTCGCATGACTATTCTAGTCTAAAATATTAAGTAGGCACCATTTAAAACTGAAGAAACGTTAATGGGTGAGGACCAAATTCTTGGCCAGCAGTTAGCCTTAATTTGTAGTACTTGAAAGTTCCGTTGTGACACGAAAATTAGCCATACAATTCTATAGTTAATTTTCGTGTCACAACGGAACTTTTCAACTACTACCAATAAACTAGGCTAACTACTGGCCAAGAATTTGGTCCTCACCCTAATAGAACCGCTCAGACCTTAACTTAGACATACCGACCAATAGTAGTTAGGCGTCGAGTCGAATCTCGCGGCGTTCAGCAGATTAAAAAAACAGGATAACTGTTATGATTCGGAAGGCGGAAAATTAATTGAATGTCACTATGGCCACTTTATATCTGTCAGTTTTTGCGTAGCGAGCGATGCAGTATTAGAGAGATGTATTCGAGTAGATTTCATTCAGGGATGCTGAGTTATTAGTTTGAAGAGGTATGTGAGGTTAGTGAGGGGTCTCACCCGCGGGGGAGGGGGTGGTGCGCAGCAGCAGCGCCAGCACGAAGGCCACGAGGAAGGCCACGGCCAGCACGCTGGTCGCGCCGGCCACCAGCAGCAGCCGCTTCTCCATCTTGCTCCGCTGGCCCCAAAATGATGGCCTGTCAACAAACAATTCACGTTCAACTCTTATTTCGCCGTAATGGTCTCGCCGGAAAACCAGCGCTGGCTCGTGAGCCGTCATTATGCTGAGGCGGGACCATTTCGTAAAAAATAAATAGTTATTAAGTAATATGTTATGCTTGTTGTTGTTGTTGTATATTTTGTATTTGTTTGTTACGAATAAATAATTTTCATTTCATTTCTAAATTAATTAAATATAAAAATATTTTGCGGACAACCCTTCACAAATCGTCCAAGTCCCAAACTAGGCAACGTTCATGGGTACTAGAGGAGGATAAATATACTATATAAATACTTAAATCCATAGAAAACATCCATAACTCCTGAGTAATTTTTAAGTGACAGACTTGAAACTTTGTGTATGCAAGAAAAGTATTTTTAGCTTCAACTTACTATTACTATAAAAAAAACTTGTTTAGTCCATGAGATCAAGACATAGACACGCTATTTGAACATAGAAAATTGCGAAGTCACACAAAATGTATAAGAGATCGTTTTTGACGTTTGATAAAAAGTTTTTGATTTTACTATTAGTAAACATCCCTATTATGAAACAATAGGTTCCATCATGTTGTTATGTCGTAACGTTGATTGCATAGACTTTCAGATAATCAGACGTAGTACTACTGCCAATTGTAGGTAACTAACGCGTTAATTCATCCGCGTATGAAGGAGATACCCAGAATTGCTGAAATATGAACATCGAATTTATAAACAACGTGGGCTTTCTATAAATGAACATTATTCTTTGAAGGAGAAAATTGCTTCCAAATTCGCTTTGGTAACCCGATTTTCGTGTACCTGCTATTTTCCTTAGTGTTAAACGAAAGTAGTCGCTAGGGACGCCTCATCCAGTTTTACGTGAGCGTACAGAAAACTCTCCTATTACAAACACGCGTGTGGGGAATGGAAAATACCTATATAATAAGGAAACAATTATGTGAACTATCCCCGACGGCGATTGTAGATTTGTTTTGACACTGAATTAATTAACTGTTAGGTACCTATGATTTTTTCAAGTAATGTTATGATTACTGAAGTATTTAGTACAAGTACTAAACGACCACGACGAGACTAAGGGACCAGGGTTGAAGTGTGTTGTGGGCGAT
The DNA here is from genome assembly GCA_945867215.1 of Epinotia demarniana. NCBI lineage: Eukaryota > Metazoa > Arthropoda > Insecta > Lepidoptera > Tortricidae > Epinotia > Epinotia demarniana. The sequence continues at coordinate 46,605,964 of OX244259.1, forward strand.
GGGCTAGCAACCTATCACTGCAATATCACATTTAGTCGATCTTTTATACCCACATATATGCTAAAAGTGGCGCTGGAACATACGTTTCATGTGCTCTGCCTACCGCTTTTGGAAATAAAGGCGTGAATGTATGTATGTATGTATGTATGTTAGTACGAGTATATATTATGTTAACGAAGTTTGGATACCTGTTGCTATTGAATGCTAGTGGCAATGATACCGTAGCTGTGTCCGACGAGATTAATATTTTGGCGCTCCAACGATATGAGAGGGCCAGTTCGAGTCGAAATGGGTGGCTTTCCCCGAGTTACAAACTCTACTTTTTATTCCGAATACGACGAAACGTCAGATCCGTAGATCCGATTTGAGAAACGTTTCTGTGCCTCTTGAATGAATTTAATATTGTTTGTGTGGACCATTTCCTGGACGTGTTAATATATATTGAAAAACATGATTTTATTGTTTACGTACCTATGCATTTTTTTACTGGTACGATGCTTTGATACTTATAATAAACAAAACAAAACTACAAACAAAAATAACGCATCATAATAATCCACAAGTTTCAAAAATCAACATGTATCTATTTATGAAAGTGCAGTGGCTTGGCTGTACAGGCTCGGATTAGAACTTTGTGATTATTTCATCCCTTGCTTTTTATATTGTATAGGTAATTATATTTATTGTTCATATTGACACTAAAACAAACAAAACAAAACTTATAAGAAACAAAGTTGCCCGCCCTCGACACACCCAAATGTTGCCCGCGGCATCGGGCCCAAGACGTTCGCCGCGTTTCCCAGTTGGATGGCCAGGCTCAGCCTTTGGGCGAAGTATGAGCCCGCCCTGAGGTCACCTGTGACCACGATACAGTTTTGGGACACTTTTTTTAACCCAGGAAAACCCAGGTCCAATACTGCAAGTGCCGCAAATACGTAGTTATCCTTTAGGAAAGCGTATTTGCGGCACTTGACTGTTTGGGCGTCCCTTGCTTCCTTTTTTCTCCATTTGACATTATGTTTTATCCTTTTTCTGGAAAATCAACATTATTTCATTTGTTGTCTATTACCATTCTACCCAATTCTATTCTTAGCAATGATAGACGCGCTGACGGTGTGTTCATTATATTATAAGATTTAAAGGTGTCAAACACGGGTGAAACACGGGGTGTAATTAGAACGATTAGCATACTTAAACTAACTTATTTTTACTTCCCCATGGAAGTAAAACTATTATTATTATTGTTCGTTGTATTGCTGATTGTATAAATAAACAATTAAGTAGATCGAATACGTCGCCGAACTCCAGTACGTTTACCATGAGTTTGACAATGACGCTAACGAGTATCGAGTTTTCTATCTGTGCATCTCTATTGCACTTCGACAGTACGAGCGGGATGCACAGATAGAAAACTCGATACTCGTTAGCGTAAGCCGTCATTGTCAAGCTCATGGTAAGCGTACTGTACCTAATCGGTTGAATTACGGAATGATTTAAGTAAGTTTTCGAAGAGGAATTAAATGAGAAGTGCTTGTTACATCGAACGACCGATATTGTTTTTGTTTGTTACGCTTTTCTATTTACGTAAACACCCGCTTTATTTGTATTAGGTACCTTCTGGCTGTTTGATAGAAAATACGATATTTGTATTCTTTCGGTTAGTCCAAGCAATATAATGAAATATAAGGTTATAATATATGTATATTGTATCTATAAACATTTATCATAATAGGTAATTATAGCCCTAGCAACTAATTAATGATAAGAAATAGGGAGTATAATATATAAGGAAGTCTAATACATTCCCGAACCACGATATGTATTTGTTAATAAGTACCTAAAAGTCCAGCCAACCATCAGTCCAATAGTTTTCGGGCTGATTTATCAGACGGTATGGAATCTCAATAGTGATTTAAATTAGTGAAATAAAACAGAGAAATACTACTTCATAAATGTCTGCTCCACTGGCACAATTTTTGGATAATTTAGATACCTATAAAAAAAGTCCTTAGCTTTAAGTATAAGGGACAAAAAACCTAAACAATAGTAGATTGTATGACAAGGGTCTAAAGTAAGCCGTATTACCACGAGATGGATATTTTCCCGAACGACGTGAGGGGAAATAGTTCGAGGGGTAATATGGCTTTTAGACCAGAGTTATACACTCTACTTTTCACTTCGACTGTGAGAAAATAGTAAAAACAAAGATTATCCATCCACAATCAACAATTCTACCAAGGCGAAAAGATTGTTCAATTTGGCGCCATTCTTTTTAATAAACTGTTTTGACACAGATACAAAATATTCACGAGACGAATAAACGCCTCTGACCGTCTAATAGCGGCGTAGTCTATCCCGCTCAATCTTCATAGCTTATGTCATGTAATTACATCCACCAATCACAACTCTTTAAAATAACATTAGTATTTGCTGTCTACTAACCAGAATACAGTTAGACATTAAAATCGACCAATCAGGAAACAGAATTCAATTCAAACATTAGGAGTTTTTCATTCCCTAATTTACAATAATTACAAAAGTGTTACAAAAATAAACGCCTCTGACCGACTATAGCTCCATCCAAACGTTCAAGCGTGGTTACATACATAACTCATGTATGCAGTTAACCACGCTTGAAAAACACCCAATGTTTGAATTGAATTCTGTTTCCTGATTGGTCGATTTTAATGTCTAGCTGTATTCTGGTTAGTAGATAGCAAATACTAATGTTTTTTTAAAGAGTTGTGATTGGTGGATGTAATATTGAACTGTTGTGAGTGGTCAAATTAAAATGTTTTATAAATCATAAATATGTATACATAATTTCCCTAGGGGCTAAATGTACTACTTTAGCCCCGCTTGCCAAGTCTAATATGATGCACTTTTTGAGCATGAGAAGTGAAAAATTCGTTGTTGTAGTGGGTTGCAACTTGCAATGCCGGCAAAGTAAACAAGCATCACTGTCATGCATAGCTACACTATATGTATGTAATTTTTAGGGTTCCGTTCCCAAAGGGTAAAACGGAACCCTATTACTAAGACTCCGCTGTCCGTCCGTCTGTCTGTCTTCAGGCTGTATCTCCTGAAACATGATAGTAAGACAGTTTACATTTTCACAGATGACGTATTTTTGTTGCCGCTATAAATAATACAAAAAAACAGAATAAAATTAATATTTAACGGGGCTCCCATACAACAAACATGATATTTTTCCGGTTTTCATAGATATATAGGAACCCTGCGTGCGCGAGTCCGACTCGCACTTGGCTGGTTTTTTTAATGCATAGTCAAACTAAAGTGTTTTGTTTAATCCCAATGTCTTGTCTTACGACATTTGAAAATTTAAAGTCATTGCGTTACCAACCAAAACATTTGCCTCACTATCACATACCAATTAGAAACTTATAAATTAGTTTCTGAACGCATTTTAGCGTGCCTACATCAGTGTGTGTGTATATCTACACAATTTTACGTTTCCCCTCTGCCTAAAAGTGGGAGTTACCGCACGCATAGCGGGAGGTAATTACCACTTTACGGCCAGGTGTGGCCTAAAAACTATTTTTAATATACACGATGATTCTAAATCCGATCAGTTGTCGAAAAATATTGATAAACAGCCAAAACGGATTTCAATGGAAGGTCTCATGCAATTAAAGCACTGTTTAGTTAATTAAATTTAATGATAATGATTACACTAATATCCACTGAATGTTTGGTCACCCTACATTTCTTGAAGTTAAGTACATACGTCATAGACACATACGTCAAATTGTTGCAAACTACCGTTAGGGTGACAATGATTTTGAATTATGAAGTGATTCCTTATTCAGTTCTATTCAGAAAAAAAAACGTCCGTTTTAGGTAACTTCGAGTTAATCATGTTTGGTATCAATTACAGAATTAGAAAAAAATACTCCTGATCGCGAATTAAGAATCATCGTGTATAGCGCATAGCGGTAGCCAACGCCGTAGCCGATTTCCTCTACTTTGTGGGAAAACCACGGGATCGACTACGAGCGTAGCGCGTAGCGATTCTAGCAGTGAATGTGTTAAGGTTTAGTGCGTCAGACTGTACCGTGTCTCGTACAAAGATGCAGTCTCCTGTGCGCTGTGGTTTGACGACAAGTTCTAGTCAAATACTAAACCAATAGCGTCTTTTGGCCATTAACTAGCGAATTTATGCTTAAAACTAGATTAATCACAGGCGGAAATTGCAACTAAGTAAGTAGGTAGGTAAGGCGACGTCAAAAGTAAGTGAGCAAAATCAATATTTCAAAGCATGACGGCTCATATAACATATAGAACCAAAATTTCATTTACAACTGAACACATTACATTTAGTTAAAAGAAAATAATCATAATAACACTGGAAAACGGAAACGAATAGACAAATTAATACTTATGTCAACGCCAAATAAAAATACATAATGTCATAACTAATAAAATAAATAAAATAATAGGTAAGTACATAACTATTTATGTGCCTACTGGAAACATCAATGAAATACACATTTTTACCCAAGTGTAAAGTGACGAACAAAAAGTAGTTCTTTTTGTTTTATTTCCTCCTATCTTTCTAAGTTGGCCCCCGAAGGGGCCCTTAACTAATTAGCTTTAGCTATATACAAAAAATATGCAAATCATGCAGTCCTGAACCTAAGAACATACAAAAACTAACTACTACCTTAAATCTAATAACAAGAAACACCACAGGGCTCGCAATCACCGTAGGCGAGACAGCATATAGCCGCGACATAATATATAAACTTAAATCTAACGTGCTAACCAAGCACTATAAAACTAACTAAGTAATGTACTAACCTTAGAATCTAACATATAAAAAATATTCAACCAGATGGGTTACATGTACACCAGATATGTACAAGAAACTAACTAGGTACCAAGTAGTGTGCATAATAATCTTGCAAAGGACGTCTTGGCAGATTATTGACAGTATTTATAGGTAAGAAGTAGGTTTACTGACGCAACGTAAGTTGTCTCTGGCCGCTCCGTACCTGAATTACGCAAACGTAATTATAATTATACACAGTGCAGAGCCCAGATCAGAGAGCCGATAGCTTTGCTTTAAATAAGTATGTGGCGCAGCTATCACGACAAGAATGAGACATTCTCAGCGTTTAGTAAGGAAAACTGTCGCGAGTTTCCTGCTAAGGCAAGAAATTAATGAACAGAAGGTTTTCAGCTGTGTAGCATGTACAGTAGTTTTTATAGGGTTCCGTACCCATAGGGTAAATACAGGACCCCAGCTATTACCTAGCTAAGGCTCCGCTGTCCGTCCGTCCATCCGTCTGTGTGTCCGTCTGTCACCAGACTGTATCTCATGAACCGTAATAGTTAGTCGGTTACTTTTCACAGATAATGTATTTCTATTGCCGTTAAGGGAGCTCCCATACAACAAACTTGTTTTTTTGCCGTTATTATCGCGCGAACCCTTGTGCGCGAGTCCGACTCGCACTTGGCCGGTTTTTCTCTTTTTACAGAGTATGGTGTTCTTAATGAATGATGTTTGGTTGCCAGGAAAACATAATAAAATAGGGGGATGGTGTATTTTTCAACATTTTCCTTCTTAGTAATTTTTTTAACAAACCCCCATTATGACGAAAGTAGACGGCGTTCCCGGCAGTAAGGTAATGTGTCTTGTAAGTATGAAATGTTTGATGGAACTGTTAATATTTTATTTATTTATTTAGATGTTTTGAAAAATAATACAAATGGCGATTTTTATTTACCCACTTGAAGAATAAATCGCACTCTGTATTTACTGGTGTTTTCGGCTTAAATTGGGAAAACTTAAGTTATGTTGTATCAGACATGAACGATATTCTGGATACATAGGTAGATACATACATATCTTCTGATTAACAAGAGTGCGTATCTTGGTGAGCGGAGATAATATTACCTAGTTGAAATAGTTTAAGTATTTATATTCCTAGCACCACAGAATGATTGACAGAACATGGAATACTTTACATTACAAAAGATTACATACACGCTATAACTTATACTTTAAAAAGATATTGGTAATCAGATTTAAACAGCAACGTAAACAAAAAAGGCAACAGACCGGAATAACCCTCGCTCATGGCCACTGATTTTGGAAGAAACATTATTGAAACGATCTTTGTTATCGTATTGATGTTACCTTAACTTGCCCCCACTATGCCAATTACAATGCTCGTTTTCCTGTTAAGGCGCCGTAGGTTCAGCGAAGTTAAGCGAACAGTGTTTTTGAAACAATATAATGCGTCTGTTTATAATAATATGATTTTAAAAAAATACGAATAGTAATCTTGAGGCTTTTCTGCAGGGAAATCAGTGTTTAGAAACATGATTAAGCATTTTTCGCTCGATAGAAAAAAAAATCACGAACATAGGTCTAAAAGGGTCTAAAATACACTTAAAATATTTGTTACAAATTACGAACAAAAGCTAAAAATATTAAAACGGCTTCTAAAAATCGGCAATATCATGTTTGAGGGAAATCAGTGTATAGTTTTTTATTTATTTAAACGGCCAAAAAATTAAAATTAAAAACATGATTTCCGCGCTTCCGAGCACGCACTTCCATCTCGCTCACGCTTATGCTCAGTGAGAGGGAGAGAAGACCATGAAACTACGGCGCCTTAATGAAAACGCTGGCAAGGAATAATAAAATTATTATTTAACTTGTAAGTAGGTTTAGATCTGATTAGACCTATCTGGAAAAAGAAGATCTGTCTAACGCGATCTACCCAATACCCCTAGGTATCATAATAAGTATAGGTAATGTAGTTGCTTGGTACATTACACCTCACCTCAACAACTTAATTTCGTTGTACTCCAATATAGTACGGACTTATCTCGAATTATTGTATATTCTTGAAATGTTGAATTGTCCTTACTTTACCCGTGATTTTCCTAATTTATTCATTGCCCGAAACGGCAGAGAGTAATAAGGAAGGGATATGTTTCTAGTTTCTAGCAGTCTATGTTTGAAATACCTACAGAATCGATTTGGATGAATGAGGTATAAAACGATTCCAAATTATGCTCCAGTTGACAAGGGCTGCCTTTTGTAGGTATATAAAACGCAGTTTATTTATTTTCCCTCGTCAGGATACACTTTTAAAGTTGTTATGATCGTTTGAGGCAGTTAAATCACGTCACGGAAGGCATGCCATAGATAATGTGAACGTCGCGAGTGCTCGACGCTGTACTGGTACATATTATCAAAGCAATATGGATTTAATTCGAATTAAAAGGAATTTCTTTCATTCGAATTTAAGCTGTCATCGAATCAAAGTGATTTGACATAGAGTGCACATGCCATATACTAGATACAGCGTCGAGCACTTGCGCGTTTACCTCAGGCTATGGTTAGCTATTAACTACAAACTTACTGTTATACTACCTACATCTTTTAAACCACTGCTGCATGTCTAGTCGTACGCAATGTTCGTGGTTATGCGCGCAAATAAATTAGCATGGCTGTGGCTAGTAAGCAAGACTTCATCGATTTTTAGCAGACTTCATAAAACTGGGAGCTTTAAGATACATATCATTAATATCATTATCCTTAATAATTTATTTATAAATATTGCTGAATATGGACTACTGTTAGGTTGTTAATTATTTAATTAAAATGCAATACAAGTTCTTGTTTTGTATTTAGACTGTGTAAACTAGTCACATAATCCAACGCCTGTTGGAACCGGTTCACGGGTATCTGCCGATGAGCCCGTGAATTAGCCTAGAATGGCTAGAACGAAGTTTGTTGTGATGTGACAGTTACGCCTGCTTCAGCATTCAACTTCGTCTCCAAAGGGCCTCTACGTATTGGATATATAGGTATATCTCCACGCCCGCCTTCCAAATGACCGGGGTTCGCCCCTTGAATTTCAATCGGAGATACATAATAATAATAATCATTTATTTCGAACCATATGATAGGTATAAATTACAAAATAAAGTACTTACATGAATTAATTAAAAAGAAAGATTACATTCAAATACATCGATTAACATCATTAAATAAGCAACATTAAAACAACACAATAAAATTACTAGCTCCTAAATTACGGCCTCCAACATTTAAGAAGTTCCAGTGAACAATGTTTTTCAGGGCTGTTATACGCTCGCGCGCGAATAGGGGGGCAGGAGGCTGTTGTCACGTCTCGCACACGGCGCATCGGAGAGGCGACTCGTTTACGTTAAGCGAACCTCACGACTCTCCGCTAGAGTGCAACGAAAACCCGTCGTGGCACGCCAGCTGCCATGGTTTAGACGTTATGCAACAAGTCTCCGGATCGTCGGATATTCTCGGATAAAGGTTTTAATGTCATATGACCGGTTTGACATAGGTTCAATGTCTTGGCTGGGTCAGCGAACCTTTTTGACCGTCGTGGCCACAAACTCTTTACAAACATAAAGGTGTAATTTCTTGTTTTAACTACTTATTGCAAGACTGTTATAACTTAAGTGTACAGAAGTCTACTTACTAGTGTGGCTTAAAAAAAAGTTATACGTATTTGCGGTAAATCGACTGGTTAGATCATTTTCCCAAAATCGTTATTTACCTGTAGCGTAATTTCTTTTAGCATTTTTCTCCATTCGTGAATTTTGCCACACGTATTTATTCCTCTCTTTTTTTTTCCTTTCGCAGTTTTCCCCGTTTGTGAATTTTACCGGACGCAAAATTTTACACAAGCAAAATTCTATACATTCGTAGTTTTCTTATAGTATATTTACTTTCAAGCAATTTTTTTTCAGGAGTGTTAGGTGTACTGCGACCCTACAGCGCGGGAGCGAAGCGAGCGTGCCGCGGCAGCGGCCGGCGAAGCGCCAGAACCGACTTAACGGATATTTTTTTTCCGAATAAAGTCGTTTCTGGCGCTTCGCCGGCCGCTACCGCGGCACGCTCGCTTCACTCGCTCGGCTCGCGCGCTGTAGGGTCGCAGTACACCTAACACTCCTCCTCGCTTCGCTCGTCGTCGTACCTACACCGACCTGCCTTAGAGTAGTATAGGTTGGTTATGAACGAACGATATTAAGTGATGTTTGTTCTATCTATTCCACGTTTGATATAGGGTGTGGACATTTGTTTCAAAAAAATGCTTGAAAGTAAATATACTATAAGAAAACTACGAATGTATAGAATTTTGCTTGTGTAAAATTTTGCGTCCGGTAAAATTCACAAACGGGGAAAACTGCGAAAGGAAAAAAAAGAGACGAATAAATACGTGTGGCAAAATTCACGAATGGGGAAAAATGCTAAAAGAAATTACGCTACAGGTAAATAACGATTTTGGGAAAATGATCTAACCACCCGGTAAATCTTGTTCCCTGTGACAGGGGCTATCTCAGCAGAAGTTAACATTATAAATTATAAGGTTATAAATTCCACGGAAATGACAGCTGTCATAGAGATGAAGATTCACCGCGATACTGTAGAGTAAGTAAGACCATAATAATAATTACTATAATGTCTATAATACATAGGAAACTTAACAAAAATATATTTTCTTGATTTATTCGGTAACAATGTAATGAATCACTCAATGTAATTTATCGCATTTTTCATAGAACGCTAATTACAAATTTGCCAGATGATTAGAACGAAAATGCCAGATACTTCAGTTGTACGTACACGCGCAAAGTGCCAGAATCACAATAATACGAAAATTGCTAAATCAAATAAGCCACACAAAAACCAGTTTGACGTTATGTGTAAATATCGCGTATACCTACATAATACATCGACCGCATTTGATACGTTAAATATAGCACCGATGGTAGCTGTTACGCCATTGAAAAAACTGTCAAACTTTCTCTATAAAATCGAATAATAATCACTGTAATCATATTAAGAGCTTACCTACCTACGTACTTAACTGATAAGCCCTTGGAATTGCTAAACTTAAGTGGCAGTGGGCACATGGTGCGGCACATTGCACGCAGAACTGATGGCCGTTGGGGCGGAAACTTCTTGAGTGGCGACCACGTATTCGAAGGTGAAATTTCGAGGGTAAAATTTCTATCTACCAGAAAATACCCCTTGATCATCGACCACAGATTATTTGTAGACCACAGATGAAATTAATGGAGTTTATACATACCTACTTGATTATTTTTTAAAAAGCTGTATATACCTATAACTTAGCTTTAATTTAATTTAGTTAATGTTATGTTAATTTTATGTGTTAGTTATCATCTTGTATATACCTAATTTAGAAAATAAATTTATAATAAAGGTAAAAAAGTATACAGTTATTAGATGCCATTTCAAAAACTACTAGAACATATTTCTACATATTAGACTCAATTCTTCCAAAGGAGCATGTATCCAATTTCTATTTACGATCTTCTGGTGGTGACAATTTCATGAACAACCGTATTTCGGTGCGAGCACGATATCCGAATCGTGATTGCGACATTTGCGATGTTAAAACTATAAAATTATGCGAGAATCGGAGGTGAACTCGTTTCCTCTTTCCTCTGTGTCAAAGGCGGGTATAAGCGTACGACACAGTTATCGAAGCATTAGTTAATAAGATGAAGAGAAGTGATCGCGGTCAGTCGGCGCACAAAGGATTGTATAGAGAGAGTCGAGAGGCGGCGGCCGTAACGGTGCCCGTGCGGCCAGGACCGGCTGCGGCCCGGGGAAGGACTATTGTAACAGTATGGGATCCGTTATCTCTGATTGCTGTTACGTGTCAGGTTTATCGGGTCAGCGAACTCATCGATTATCCTCTCTATACAATGTATTTAGAAACATCACTTACGATATGATATGCTAATGTATTCTAACGCTACCAGATTTTTGTTTGAATAAATCAGGATTGTATCTGTATTATTATATGCAAATTTAATGCAAAGCAAGGGGCAGGTTTGAAATATGTATGAAGTAGGCATTTGTGCCGAATATGAAATATGTGCGTTACCGACGGTTATGTAGGCATACCGGTAACACGACATTCACATATTATTGAAAGGAAACGTATTAAATAATAGTACATTACTACAAAGGACGGGAAGGAAGGGATTGCCTGAAGAGTGTCATATACGATAGTACTCGTAATACGAGGCACGCATTCCCTACTTCCATCCGAGGTATGATATATATACGCCTTTATGTATGTTTTATAGTGCCTTTCTCAAAAAAACTGCTCGGAAAATTGAAAATTATACGAAATAAACAAGTGAAATTCTAAGATTCAGAAAGACAACTCCTGCGTAAACCGGCGTCGCTGCGCCCGGCGCCAGAGGGCGACAGCACGGGCGGGCCCAAGCGCGGGCGGGCGGCGAGCGTGCCGGCAATTTCCTCTGCGAATTCCATTACCTACGTTACCATACCAGTAATTTTGTGACACCCGTAACAATGCGTTTACAAAACATATTTTAATTCCTTGACGTGTACGTGTATACGGTTGCATACGGTTACTGAGACAACATATGACAAGTGCAAAGGTATAACATATATAATACCTACATCAAAAACAAGGAGTCCGACGATGCGTCGTCAACAATGTGAGTGTAACAAACTCATTAGCATCGACTATGACTTAGCGCAATAGGCATGATGACACATTTTGAAAAACTGTTCTATAATGATTAGAAACATTTATTATGTACAACGAATAAGATTATTCAAGAGAATATAACAGTTAAGTAGGAAAAAAATGCACTTTAGTTTTTAAATTTAAAATTGGCGCTAAAACGCTTGTCAGTGTCATGGCGTCCCGAGTGACGTCACGTTTGTATAAGCAGAACGCAGACCTTTGACGTTTGCTAACTAGATCGCTCAATTGCTCATTGAATAAACATAAATTCAAAAGTTTACAAGTCTTGCGCGGCCGTGCGAGCGAGAAAGCGGGACAATGACGTATGAAGATCTGACAGATAACATGGTTCTATCCCTGTCTTACTATTCGTTTAGTACGTAAGTTTGTGAGTTTTCTCTGTAATCTGTGGTAATGGCCGTTATGGGTATTTTTTTATACAAACGTGACGCCATGCGCTCTGATTGGTGTTTAACATGTCATGGCGGGCGTCCGTATTTTTTTATCAAAATAAATAATAATATCTTACTTAATAAAAAATATGAGCATTTTTCGAATTTTATGATTAAAATTTCACTAAGAATATACCATATTTTAGTGATTTTCAATTACTGTCATCATGCCTATTATAAATTAAACCGCACAAATCATGTTACAACGAATAATTCCTTTTTTCTACTCCTGTACTTTTATCTGTCATTTACATAGTCCCTAACACTAATATAAAGACATACAAAATAAGTCTGCAGAAAAGTCTATACTCTATTCCCCATAACAGTACGGCACAACCGTGCTGTTTTGTCGCCAAAACGATACGCTTAGCAGCCATACGCTTCTAAACCTGGGTAGTGCTACATTGTGCCACGGCCTACTAGACACGATCGAGTAGGCCGCGACGCGACTAATCTAGAGGGCCATGCCGAAACATAAAATACATTAGGTACTACCAACTTAACAAACCACTGAATGTATTTACTTCAAATAAATTATTGTACTAAAGGCATTGCTGCCAACTTAAGAAAAACCTTGGTCTTAATATGACAGTACTGGCAAGTTGAATTAAGAACAAAACAGACCATAAACAAGAGGTGTCAATGTGTCATGTTTCCAATTTCCCACCTAAGTTCCAGTTCAAAATTATAAGACGAAATATGTCAAATATGATAACTATTCGTTATTAATAACTTCTTAAGATATGTACTCGTATATGCCTAGTTATATAAACAATGTTGAGAAAACTGTATAATCTCATTCCATATAACATTAAAATTTTGACGGACAAAGTCGTCTATGTTTTATCTAGAACTAAAGCTTCTGCCCGCGACCCGCGACTCCATCCGCGTGGAACTCGTTTATATCGCAGCTCCATACAAACTTTTACCCCCAATTTCACCCCCTTAGGGGATGATTTCGGGGATAAAACTATTCTATGTCACTTTCCATCCCTTCAACTATCTCCACTTAATAAATAAAAAATCACGTCAATTCGTCGCTCCGTTTTGCCGTGAAAGACGGACAAACACACACACACTCTTTCCCATTTATAATATTAGTATGGATTGATATGAAAAGTAAACATTGTACTAATTTTACTTACTTAGTTCGATTATTAAGAGCTTTTGAAACATAACAGAAGTATTTTGCATTTGAAAATGGTTGTCCTTTACATCGCATGACGATTAACGCACGTATTTTCTTATATTTGGAATAGGCTATAAGCACGTTCGGATATTTTCACTGGGATCTCACTTGTTTACTATGTTATAAACTTATATAAGGAGTTTGTAACTTGGCAGCAAGTAGAAGAGCTCCAAGTAAGTCGCGAGAACACTGAATATTTATTTACAATGGTCGAAGGCCGCAATGATAGTTATCGGTCTGCATGGCTGATTCCCTCAACTAACTACGGACCTTTGTTCTTTGGTCGACGTACATATACTTATTATAGTCTTGAGATCGCGATAACCTTTTAGTGCTTACCTACCATACCATACCATACCTTACCACATTAATGTAAAGAATGTACAAAATAATACGGCAATATTAAATTAACTTAATTAAATAATAATTTCGGCTTGTAACATTTCCGAAGAACTCATTGTTACAAGTTGTAATAATGAGTTCTTCGGAAATATATGTACGGAATATCATTTGATATAAATTTGCTGTTAGCTTTTCGGTGAAGGAAAAACATCTGCGAAGAAATCCAACGGTGTAAGTGAAATCCCCAACCCGCACTGGGCCAGCGTGGGGACTACAGCCCGTTCCCTCCCATCCATGAGAGGAGCCCTGTGCCCAGCAGTGGGACGTAATATAGGCTGATTTATTATTAGTCTTATTTAATATCTACACTTATAAGGTAAACGTCCGAGTGCTCAAATTTAAGCCATGTCATTTAACATAGAGTGCCCATGCCATATACTAATTAGTACAGCGACGAGCACTCGGACGTTTACCTTAATAAATATCTGAATGAATAATAATAATCTGAGAAAATAATCTGTCTGTAGAGTCTGGCTGATCTGTCACGAAGGATCGAACGGAATAACATGAAACATTTTTTTCAACACAATTGCTCGTAACTCTTATTGTGTCGCTTTAGGCTCATAATCCTGGATATTAAACACGCGTCTTCTATAACATTACAACACTCGTGTTTTGTGTTATGGTTATATCCCGATTAAGTCACGTTGGCACCTTGCAGCAAGATGAACGCGGTGCATTCTTAAATTAACCGGATCGTACAGAATGTTCAGCTTTTTTATAAATCTCACCAAATCGATTCTTACCTACTCGACTAAACAAATTGACTATTTCTTTTTGTATATGATATAGAAACGTTTAAAAAATTAAGTAAAACTATTCACTTTTGATAACATTTTACATGAATTAATAAAGATAACATTTTTAAACGATAATATTTATTTTATTTTGTATTGGTTGTTTAGAGATTTCATCCAAGTCTGGCTTAAGAGGGGGCGCTCCGCGAAATCGGAGTTCTTAAATTGAATATTTACCTATGAAAAACTAAAGCGAATGCCAGGAAAATGAACATACAGAAACTACATCATATTTGCAATCTATTTGTCTGAAAAAAACCATCATCATCATTATATTTAAGATTCAAAATCTTGTCGGTGGAGCAATTTCCATTCCTCTCTGTTCTCAGCTATTGTTTTGACCTCTTGATACGACGCGCCGTTTACTTTTTCTTTTATTTGGTCCATAAAAGATCTTCTTGGTCTCCCTCTCTTCCTCTTTCCCTCTATCTTCCCTTCTACTATGGTTTTCATAAAATCATCGTGTCGTAACAAGTGGCCCAACATCCTGCCTCTCCTGTTCTCAATGGTCTTCAACAACGTTCTTTTCTCTTTCACTCTCTCAAGCACCTCCTCATTCGTCTTCTTATCCTTCCAACTAATCCTCTCCATTCGCCTCCAGCACCACATTTCGAAGGCCTCCAATCGTTCTCTGTCACGCTGTGTCATTGTCCACGTTTCGCTTCCATACAACCATACAAAACCAAAATTGCCTCGATAGAAAACAATCGCCAAAACATGTCTTATTTTTACCTAATTTCAATTGTGTGCCGTTCCCGTGCATATAATTTACGTAAAAATTTAGTGTATAATAGCTCTTGATATTGCCTAGTGATTTGACGAGCGGCGTTTTTTTATGTAGTCCCTTTTCAGACTTATCGAGGTATAACGTATTTGGCGTATAAGTCTTTTTTATTTAGCGCGATACTGTTTCTCCCGTCGCATGTTTCGTGCAGTTTGGTATATCTTCTGTTGCCGTTCGCGGGCGGAGTCAATCGCAATCGCTCCGCTGAGACGAGAGGACTACGTTCTGTGCTCTCACGACAGCACGGTGAACATAATTGTTTCAATAATATTGTGACCCAGTATATTCGTCCAGTAAATGAATGTATCATTACATTCCAGTAGATATTTTGGTATATTTTGAAATAATATATTGAAAAGTCGACCTTAACATGTAGACCTTAAAGTTCAAAATACAACCATAAGATTACGCAGCGATCGGCCGGCGACCGGCTTCTTAGAAGAATTTGTGCAGTACATGCAAAACTACACGAACATTTTTTCTGTCGAGCGTGTATTTCCTTTATGAAAGATTATCACTATCACTACAACAACATAGTACTCTTTTTTAAATGAAAGGAAAAATTGAAAAATTTAATGCTCCGAGCCGGATTCGAACCGGCGACCACAGGCATTCATGGCCCGTCGCTACTACCAACTGAGCTATCGGAACAATCTGGTTCGGGCACCAAATCCTTCAATCAGTTCCTTCATTTAACGCCTTAGGGAGGCGTATGTAGCGACATCTACCAGAAGACTTAGGCTTCTTTACGGCACCAACGTCTCAAATTATGTTGAGAAATCGTCAGTAACGATGCGCCACCCCATACTAAATTAATATTTGTTTTTAAGCAGTAACGCTGCTAACGAAAATTATAAATTTTTTAAATGAAAGGAAAAATTGAAAAATTTAATGCTCCGAGCCGGATTCGAACCGGCGACCACAGGCATTCATGGCCCGTCGCTACTACCAACTGAGCTATCGGAACAATCTGGTTCGGGCACCAAATCCTTCAATCAGTTCCTTCATATAACGCCTTAGGGAGGCGTATGTAGCGACATCTACCAGAAGACTTAGGCTTATGCCTGTGGTCGCCGGTTCGAATCCGGCTCGGAGATTTAAATTTTTCAATTTTTCCTTTCATTTAAAAAAATTATAATTTTCGTTAGCAGCGTTACTGCTTAAAAACAAATATTAATTTAGTATGGGGTGGCGCATCGTTACTGACGATTTCTCAACATAATTTGAGACGTTGGTGCCGTAAAGAAGCCTAAGTCTTCTGGTAGATGTCGCTACATACGCCTCCCTAAGGCGTTATATGAAGGAACTGATTGAAGGATTTGGTGCCCGAACCAGATTGTTCCGATAGCTCAGTTGGTAGTAGCGACGGGCCATGAATGCCTGTGGTCGCCGGTTCGAATCCGGCTCGGAGCATTAAATTTTTCAATTTTTCCTTTCATTTAAAAAATTTATAATTTTCGTTAGCAGCGTTACTGCTTAAAAACAAATATTAACATAGTACTCGTATAATAAAACAAAGTCGCTTCCCGCTGTCTGCCCCTATGAATGCGTAGATCTTTAAAACTACGCAACGGATTTAGATGCGGTTTTTTTTAACAGATAGAGTGATTCAAGAGGAAGGTTTATATGTATAATATAATTTAATATAGTATCCGAGCGAAGCCAGGGCGGATCGCTAGTTGAGAAAAAATCCGGTTAATTTCAAAATCGATGTCCTCCCGGTCTCTAAATACGAATTTGAAGTCGGAAATAATTCAAAAAGTGGTCGCATTATTTTCATTTTTGAAATATTTGTTGTAAATTACGATGCGCGTTTTTTTTTAAAGAACAACATACGTTTTCAGGCTTTTCGAGAAATGATGTCCATTTTGAATTCCAAGATGGCGGACATTGTTTTTCGAATTTAAACTTTCGTGAGACATGTTGAAATAATACTAATACAAGGTTCAACTCACGTATTAAATGTCACTACGGGCGACATGTTTCGAACTCTGCGGGGGTTCATCAGGATGAGTGTTTTCGCGGCGGTTTCGCTTGAATCTTGTCGTGATTCAAGCGACACCGCCGCGAAAGCATTCATCCTGAAAAAGAACTCCCGAAGATTTCGAAACATGTCGCCCGTAGTGACATTATTGACATTGTTTTTCTTTGAAGTCATCACGGGTGTCGCTTTTAGGGTTATCGAGGGTGCAGATTCCAACAATTATTGCCTGCGAACTTGGTCATTTTTATATTAAAAAAAGTGAACACAATTAAGCAGTTTTTCTTTAGTACCTACCAGTATGTTCAAAATTGATAACTAAAGGGCCAGAGCGTCTCCATTGTCTCCAAGCAGGAATCCGAGATCAGAATTGAAAAATTTGGCCGCAACACTATGGCCTGAAAATCTGACTTTCATAGACATGATCGAAGGTTTCATAATATATAACAGTTTTTTTAATGCTACTTATAAATTCACAATTAAATTCACGTATTCAATGACATGACAGGCGACATGTTTCGAACTCTTCGGGAGTTCTTCTTCAGGATGAGTGTTTTCGATGATTGTTTTGAAGAAGAACTCCCGAAGAGAACGAAACATGTCACCTGTCGTGACATTTAATACGTGAATTTAACCGTGGTTTTATTAGTAGTATTTTAGACATGTCTCACAAAAGTTTTAATTCGATTATGGTTTTTTTTTGCTTTAGGTTTTTACTAGCCATTGTAACCCTTACGTGATTTAGTAAATAAAAAACCGGCCAAGTGCGAGTCAGACTCGCGCACGAAGGGTTCCGTACCATTATCTATAAAACAGTAAAAAAAAGTTTATTGTATGGGAGCCCCACTTAAATATTTATTTTATTTTGTTTTTTAGTATTTGTTGTTATAGCGCCAACAGAAATACATCATCTGTGAAAATTTCAAGTATCTAGCTATCACGGTTCTTGAGTTACAGCCTGGTGACAGACAGACAGACGGACAGAGAAGTCTTAGTAATAGGGTCCCGTTTTTACCTTTTGGGTACGGAACCCTAAAAAACGGAAGGTCATATTTCAGTTATAGCTTTCGAAACTCTGACTTAATAGCGAAAATAATATCTTCAAATATAGGTACAGATTTTGTCTTGCTTCCCACTTTTTATAATAGGAATGATGACTAAATTTTTTTATGATGTCATTTGAACCAGTTTTTGGACAGGAACAAATGTTTGTATTGGAGGAACTACAATTAAAGAACATAAATACCCAAAAATTTGAGACAAAGATTAACCTCGCTGGCGGCAGCGCAAAACGCTTAATACTGAAAGACAGACAGGCGTGACGTCACAGCCGACATTTGTTAATACAAAGTACCTACATGTATCGTCGTATGGAAAATCAGGTTCTTAAATTGTTGTTTCATTCGCGGAATACTGCCTTTAAGTACATAATTATTGTACAATTTTGTTTCTATAAAAGCCTAAGGATTCTATTGGTACCTTTAAATTTACTCTTGTACAATAATAAAAAAAAAACTAAACTTTCAAGGTTCATATCTTTTTACGATTTTAATTATATTTTATTATTTATACTTTATTACGGTAATTTGATGGTTTACTATACATTTAGCATCACTACACTACGTTATCAATTTGAACATGAGTCATCATGCCTATTATTCATAGGTATTCATCATGTTTCATCTGACTGTCGGGGCATATACTATGCGAGAAGGAGCAGGGCAGCAATAGACGCATCAGCGCGGCAGGTGCGGGGCGCGCGGGTGATTTCTGATTTTTCCCTGGCGGTACGCGCCCTCTTAACACACGCGCGCACTGCGCAAACTTCACGAAAAAAAAACTGTTGCGCGCCATTATAGGTTATTTCAGAAATATTTGTAAACATTGTTAATGCGTGTTTGGTTATAAGTAATCAAAAAATTTGACTCGTGGTGACTAGAAAAGTGATAAATAGAATGGACGCCACTGGAAATTCTTGGCGATGTGCAATTGTGCATTAAGTAAGTAAAGAAAATAACTTGGCAGGCCTATAAAATGTTCATCTAATGAAAATGTTTTTTTCCTTCTCTAACAATTTCGCCTCTGATGTAATTATTCATATTCATATTCATTTTCATTTATTAGTTGCAACCATGGTATTACAGGTGTTCTTAAATTAAGGTGAGTACAATCATGGACCCTACTAGGGCGCAGCCACATTTGTATTTCTACTTACTTCTAAAGGCACTCTCTTATAAAAATAATAATCTATAAACATTAATAAAAAATGGAATAATAGGTTATCAAAAATCTAATATTTACAGTATTAAAATAATTAAAATCAAATGTTTACAGTATTAAAATAATTAAAATCAAATACTTACAGTATTAAAATAATTAACATCAAATATTTACAGTATTAAAATAACTAAAATCAAATATTTACAGCATCAAAACAATTAAAATCAGATATTTACGGTATCAAAATAATTACAATCTAATATTTACGGTAATAAAATAATTAAAATCGAGTGTTGTCTATGCAACTAGTTACATTATTTTATCACTATAACAGTTATCGTGCTCCATTTTTATTAAATACATAATTATTATTTTTTAATCCAATTTTCCATAAATTCGCGATAGATTGTATGGGCATTCAGTTATAAGGTAACACTTAAGCTTATTTACAAAATTATTATGTTTGGTTTCATTTTTTATATACTGAGGGATCTGGTTATAAATTCGAATGGACATTGAGTAAGGGCCTTTACTGAACATTTGGAGGTTAGCTGGGATTGCTTGCACAAGTTTATTCCGATTTCGTAAGTTGTGTAGTTGTGGTTTGAGGTTTTGGTTTTTAAACAAGTTTTCGTATTTTCGCACAAATTTACAATTTTCCAAGATGTATAAGGATGTGAGGGTGAGTACCTATATTTAATTTCGCGAAATCTGGTCTACAACTTTCTTCAGTTGTTATTTTGGCAAGAACTCGTATGCATCTTTTTTGTAGTATGAATAGGTCGTTAATGTTATGATTGTCACCATACCTCACTTGTATCACAATGTACTATTATAGACAGGCATTATATATATTACATATTAATCTGCTTTCCGCTTAGGATAGTTTTTAAGTTTTTATCCGACTGCAACGATTAAAAGCTTTTCACCTCACAGGCTCGGAAGGCCCTTTTTTATCAGGTGGTGTGGACGCAAATATTATTTTATATTCAATTGTATTCAATGAAAAACATATAGTGAGTTGTTTTTCCCATGTAGTATTTTCCTCGCTTTAGTGAGGTGAAAAGATATGTGTTACACACGGGTGCAGTTATTTCACGTCTCGTGTGTTGCAACACTCGCTACGCTCATTATTCTATTTTTAAACCACTCGCTTCGATCATGTTTCAACCGAATACAATCCATTCGCTAGCTCGCAGTTCAACCCTAGAATCCATAATCCATTCGGTAGCTAGTGTTTCACTTCGACACTCGCAGTTAAAATACAACTTTGCACCCTTGTATAACAAATAAATATTTACACGCTTGCAGTTTTAAAAGTGAATTTAACCGAAGTGGCAAGACGTAGTGGCCTTGGTGGGGCACGTGCATACATTATTTGACGTGACACCTAGCCACAAAATGGCACGCTACACTAATTATTGAAGAAACTAGAATAAATCATAATAACGTTTACCGAAGTGTTATAATGTTTTAGCGCGAGCTGCATCGTCCACACTTTATCGACCGGTAATCGTAAATGTGGCGTCTAAAGCTAACACCGATTATAATGAAAAAAACTTAAGGGGATGCCTCGTTTCAAGTCGTTTCGCGAAAACCACGCCTCCTTGAAAGAGGTGCTGCGTCTAATGTCTTCCAACCACGAGAAAATGACATGCGACAATCTTCTAGTTATACAACTTTGTGAAGAGTGCGATGTTTAAAGCAAGCGTGTTTCTATTAAATCAGATAAACAATCATATAGGCAAGAATCATAGATCTGCAAATCAGTCCTTCATCATCATCATCATCATCAGCCTATATACGTCCCACTGCTGGGCACAGGCCTCCTCTCTCGTATGAGAGGGAATGGGCAGTAGTACCCACGCTGGCCCAGTGCGGATTGGGGACTTCACATACACCTTTGAATTTCTTCGCAGATGTATGCAGGTTTCCTCACGATGTTTTTCCTTCACCGAAAAGCTAACGGTAAATATGAAATCATATTCCGTACATAAGTTCCGAAAAACTCATTGGTACGAGCCGGGATTCGAACCCACGACCGCCGTTTGACAGCCGCATGCCTGAACCACTGGGCTACCGTAGCTTCAGCAATCAGTCCTTATTGTTTACAAATCTGGTCAGAACGGTTAACGCCGTAACACTTTTCAGTAAAGCCCGTCTTATATGTAGACCCAGGTACAGTCAAGTGTAAAAATATGGGTGCACACCACTTATAAATATGTCCGATTGCTGCCGACTGTAAGTGGATTAAATCAATATCAATTTTGCATTAGTCGTTTTAAATTTTGTAATACCAACAAATCAATTGCATAT
This sequence comes from Epinotia demarniana, assembly GCA_945867215.1. Taxonomy (NCBI): domain Eukaryota; kingdom Metazoa; phylum Arthropoda; class Insecta; order Lepidoptera; family Tortricidae; genus Epinotia; species Epinotia demarniana. The sequence continues at coordinate 46,627,663 of OX244259.1, forward strand.
TCGATAGTTTACGACAACCTGCAAGAGAGAGCTGTACCGATAGTACGAAACAACCAAGCCTTAGGAGAGATTTGAATAATTATTTTTATTATGAGGTTACCGGCGACCGCCGAGCACGTACGCGGATTGCATAGAAGACATTAAAAAAACCTTTGTATCGTCTATTATTACAATATCATTAACAGAGTTTTCAATACGTTTCCCATGATCTCCATGAGGAGAAAGACAAAGAAAGGGGAAAAAACTTAGTGTTATCATTACTTACTTGACGTTATTTCTCATGTTGTTGAAATTAGTGGCGATGTATTCCCCGTCCCCACTGCAACAAAGAAACAATATTTAGTACAAAACATAGATAATAAAATATCCCACGTCTATCTAAAGTCATGGAGGCATAATATGGTCATAAAAAGTCTTCATAACACACTCGGTTTATTTTCAATATAAAATGCATTTCGTACAGTTTGTACGAGTACGAGCATCAACTCACGTGACGCGCCGCGCAATGCCATGCGTGTCAATAAATGAGGCGTTATAGCTTCAAACATTATTTATTATACAATACAGGTAATTAACAAGCAGATCAGGCTGAGACCTAAGCTGATGTTAAGTACGTTAAGGAAAAGTAGGTATCATGCAACGAGTCAATCAACCATGGGCTATTTGTATTTTCTTATTTTTCGAATTCCATTTTGAAGTACAAAGATGTAATATAAAACTTCTAATATATATAGCGCTGGGCGTAGTACTACCATGGTCACTGAGGTTGAAACGGTTGAAATTACACAATACACCACTGTTTTTTTTCCACACATCCACGGAAATATTGTTTAATAAACTATGTTTATCTAAATCCAAGTGATAATAATGATTATACCACCGTCTGAAAATGCTCGTCAGTTAATCCCATCTTTCGCAGCCTCTATATCAATGAAAATATTACCAATAAAAACAATTGATTTTATTAGGGCTGTTGTCGATTAAGAGGTTTGGCCAATAGTGGGTGTCCCAGAGTTTAAAGTTTAAACCCAGAGACCGTGTGGATCGCTCTAACATTGGGTATTAATAAATAACATTTTATTAGCGTTTAAGTAGTAATTATAATTTAATGCCGGTTGAGAAACTTTGTTTTTGTTTACCGTGGGTAATTTTAGTAGATAACATTTTACTGGCCGACGTATGAATTAATTATACGTATGTGGTTAGAATTATTACGCAAATCTCTAAACATAGTACAAGATTCCGCCATAGGTGGAGTGCGTATGGCAGAACCTGACCCTGCAGTCCCTGCATCGTCTACGCTTTGCTACTCGACGGGTTTTGAGCACCATATATAGAGCTAATGGCTCACGCTCGATGTTATACCAAGTAATTCTAAAATTAGTCTACTTTTATTATTATTATTATTTATTTATTTCAGACTTGAAGTCCATAGGGTTAGGTGTATAATACAATATTTTACGTCACACCTGGCCATAATGCGAGTTTTCCTGCACGCTGCGCGTACGGGAAAACTCGCATTGTGGCCAAGTGAAGACGTAAAATTTTATACGCAACACGGGCGGTAATTCGTAAAGCCCCAGAGCGCATATTTATGGCCCTCACCTTCGGTTCGGGCCACAAACACCTGCAATCTGGGGCATTTACGAATTCACCGCCCTAGTTACGTAATGTACTATTATATATCTAGTGCTAGTACTACACTTAAAGAGACACAACAAAACATTACATAACATTTACAACTTTCGCGGCAGTACGGCGACAGGTGCAGGTCTACAACATATACTTATTATGTTTTACTACAAATCGGTATATTTCTTAAGTAGCATGCAAAAACCGATTAGGTATAAGGAAGGAAGGAAGTTCAAGTTTGGATTGTTTTCGTATACCAAAACCGTCTCTATTATTATATATTTCGTGGAAACTGGTGACCGCGAAGAGACTCTAAGTGCTAACAATGTTTACAAGTTCGCAGTGTAACCTAAAATAGTAAATTTAAATAATAACTAGGTAACTTACACATTAAACCGTAATTAAGGAAATTGCAGCCTAATAATAGATTGCATTCAACTCGCGACATTGGATATTGTTCTAAGGTACATTTCCGTTAGTCTTCGAGACAATCGTGTCTTTGGGTCAATGTGATTCGTCAATACAATGCAATATCCACTTATTTTGGGTAATACCTTTCATGGACACAATAGCGGAATTGGAGCGATTCTTGTCACGCGTTACGGGAGTATTCTAGGCCGCCACACCAACGTCATCAATTCATCATTTATTATTGTCTACATTAAACTGGACTGATAATAGTAGGACTAGTAGCAGAGCAGCAACCCAGTGTCAAGGCTGCGCCCAATTGGACACGAATAATAAAATCACCACTTAATACTCATTAGAATATAGACTTGAAGTAGATATCAAAGCATTTAATTATACTGATTCCAACTATTCCAAGCAGTTTGGTTCCCAATAAGTACATCTAACACTTAAACTACAAGACGCTGTAAACTGGTGGCTAGATTTGGGGGCTTATTTATCTCTACCATGAAATAGAGATACAATTAAAGTCTACCGATCACATATTCCCGAACAGTACGAGACAAAACTGTAGTCGAGTGAACGTGGCGATGAGAGTCTCTAATTTATCAGCAGAGTGTGATGCCAAACGAGCTGTTTCCTACTTTACTACAGAGCGCGTTCTTGAGCAGTTTCCGAGATATAAAACTTCGCATAGTCACACACCAGCTACGTGCAACCACTAGCCAGCGAGTTAATTGTGTTTTATTTAATTGAAGAACCAAATTTTGATTCGACATTGCATTGGAAGCTGGCCTATGGGATTTCCGAGATAACCTCACCGAAGCACGTCACGATATACGTATTAGTGCCAAACCGCAAATAACATGGAGTGCAATGCTGCAGTATGGGGACCACACGAGAAAAAGTATATCCTCATGGTAGAAAAGATACAAAATAAGTTTACCAGGTATCTGTACTGGAAACTGTATGGAGTCTACCCTTTCTACCCGTTGATGTATCCTACAGACTTCGTCATAGGCATGGTAGGCTACAATAGATTGGAAACGCGTAGGGATATGTCACTAGCATGCTACCTAGTCCGAGTTCTACGGGGTGTTATCTGCAACCCGGGTATATTGCAGCAGTTGGGTTTGCGTGTGCCGGACGGGTACGCGGGGCGGCGACGGCGGCCGCGGGTGCTGGCGGAGCCGAGAGGCAGAACGAACTTGCTTCGTAAAGCGCCTCTCAGTCGCGCCATACACACACTAAACCTAGTTGCTGACCAAACGGATATATTTCATTGTTCAATGTCCGAATTTGTTAAAGTGTGTCTGTGTGTCTTGTGCAAGTATAATAATTAGCTTAAATCAATTAGATATTTAAGGCGCTATTGCATTAGGTTAGCCTGTACAAATAGTTGCTATATTGAAATAAATAAATAAAAATAAATAAATAAAAAATAAAAATAAACATGAACCCTCGTGGGGATTCCTATTCCATAGCCAGTTTGAAAAATATGATTGTTCGTCATCCGAAAAATTATCACGGTAAAGGAAAATGAATCAATGTCCTGTTCAAACTATAAGTATTGTGAGTAAATTCCCCATCGGTCCAGAGTCCAGACTATTTTTATTGTATAGGTACCTACTTAGTTATATGTCTGATACCAATATTAAGCTCTAGATCTGTAACAGTAAGTGCGCACAAAATTAGATTACTTATACATTTCGCAAAAAAACCTTATTGTAGAACATACTCCAAAATTCTTAGAAATGAGCAAACGAATAAACAAAATTCAAGATTTCCTGCAGTAAAAACTGGCACAAAATGTGGTGGAAACAATGCTTAACTAATTGGTTTCCAAATTAGGGAGCATAGAGCAAATTCGATGGAATAAAATATTGCCAAACATAAGCATACCAGGCAAAGACTCCATCGCAAGGCAATCGTAGAAATACGACATTTTTTAACACATTTTGCGAGGAAAAAAAACCTTTTCATAAGATGAAAATTTTGGCCTGCCAAGTTATTTTCTTTATTTAAGTATTAATGATAACAGGTTTTTACTCACAATTCCATTCTATTTACCACTTTCAGCCAATACAAAATTAAATAAATATTTTCGTTTTTAAAATGTTATCTTTATTAATTCATGTAAAATGTTATCAAAAGTGAATAGTGTATCTAAATTTAATGTTTCTAATCCTATCCAAAAAGAAATAGTCTATTAATTAACAAAAAGGATTTAATTTGTTTAGTCGAGTAGAATCCATTTGCCGAGAATTTAAAAAAGCTGTAGCTACATTCTGTAGAACCCGGTTAATTTATGAATGCACAGTGTTCATGCATACATCTTGCTGCAAGGTGCCAACGCGAATTAATCGGGATATACTCGTAACCATAACACACAAGTGTTGTAATGTTATAAAACACGCGTGTTTAATATCCAGGATTATGAGCCTAAAAGCGACACAATAAGAGGTACGTTACGAGCAATTGTGTTGAAATAGTACATTACGTAACTAGGGCGGTGAATTCGTGAATGCCCCAGATAGCAGGTGTTTGTGGCCCGACCCGAAGGTGAGGGCCATTAATATGCGCTCTGGGGCTTTACGAATTACCGCCCGTGTTGAGTACAAAATTTTACGTCTTCATCTGGCCACAAAGCGAGTTTTCCCGTACGCGCAGCGTGCAGTAAAACTCGCATTATGGCCAGGTGTGACGTAAAATAATTTAAACTTTCTTGTCGCTTTAGCCTAGTTTGGTACACTTGGTAGTGACCAAAAGTAAGAAGCAAGAGGGTTCGAATCCCGGTAAGGGCATTTATTTGTGTGAAGAGCACGAAAACTTGTTCCCAAGTCATGAATGATTTCTATATGTATTTAAGTACTTATTTGGGTGAGGACCAAATTCTTGGCCAGTAGTTAGCCTAATTAATTGATAGTAGTTAAAAAGTTCCGTTGTGACACGAAAATTAGCCATACATTTTCTATGGTTAATTTTCGTGTCACAACGGAACTTTTTAACTACTACCAATTAAACGACGCTAATAACTACTGGCCAAGAATTTGGTCCTCACCCATTTACCTATATGTATGTTCATTGTCGTCTCATACCCATAGTAGGTACAGGTTTTCCTTAGTTTAGGACTTGGTTGATTTGTGCAAGTTTGTCCGCAAAAATGTATTATTTATTTAAATAGTGTGTTAATCGCATTCCCACGAATATATTTCGGAGACAGTGACATTGTCTTATAGGAAACGCAGCGGCGAACATCGGGCCGCGGTCCGTGGCTATGTGGAGGAGGAATTAGTTGACCGAGCAACGACCGACTCGCGTTGTCTTTTTATTCCAGAATCAATTTTCTGGATATTATCTTAGAATAAGAGCATAAAGGCTCCCGGTTCTGTTGCGTATTGTTTCTACAATCACGTAATGAAATCTCGATAACATTGACAATTTGAACCGTCAGCCATTTTTCGGAAATGTTTCGGCTAGCGTTCGGATCTGTCTCGCTTAATACCTTGCATTTAGAGCCGCGGGCACGCAATGATATGAATATATACAGGGTGAATTTCAAATCGTGAATCGTAATATGCGGGCACGTCTTTTAATTATCACTGACACAAGTCAAGTTCTATATGTGATTAATTTGGGCATACTTTGTCATGATAACGCATATAACTAGGTAGATGTTGTATTTCAAGCCTTGTCTTTACAACCTAGTCATCATTCACCTGGACTTTTCCCGTTTTCACGGTTGCGTACTCTTGGAAACCCAAAATTTACTACTAAATATATATGTACAGACCTACTAAACTATGATTTTCTTGGTCAGTAAAGTTTGTAGCTACTTTTTAGGGTTCCGTACCCAAAGGGTAAAACGGGACCCTATCACTAAGACTACGCTGTCTGTCCGTCAGTCACCAGACTGTATCTCATGAACCGTGAAAGTTAGACAGTTGAAACTTTTATAGATGATGTATTTCTGTTTCCGCTTTAACAACAAACACTGAAAAACAAAATAAATATTTAATGGGCCTCCTATACAACAAACGTGTTTTTTTTGCCGTTTTTATAGATAATGGTACGGATTCGCACTTGGGCGGTTTTTTTATTGCCCTATTGCCAATTGCACTTTTTGGCCACTCTGTAGAGATGTTGTGACTTGACTAATTTAATAGATATATAACAGGAAATCTGGCTTAATTAAACGCAATTTTCACCCTTTAGCATAGATTAAACAAGCCTCGTTGGGAGTAATACGAGTACGTGTTAATTATCAACAGATGAAAAGCGGTGGAGAAATCGTCTGGGCGCGTCCAGTTTTTCCAGCTGGCGGGATAACACGGCGGACGGAAGTTCGGAACTCACCTCAACCGTTGTTTTGGTTATAAATGGTATGCAAAGGCTGGAGCTTAGTTTCAATTTACGTAGGTAACAAATCAGTAAAGTCAAAAGGTAGTTGCCGCCAAAATAAATACGGAGGATAATACCTGTATGGCAAAATAAAATGTCTAACAATACTTTATTACAAAAGCATTGAGTAGGTACGTTACAGATTTTACATTATATTACTTATTATATACATAATTATATTAATTATGGCAACCAACGCCCTTCATTCTAAACTACTCATGGCAAGTATATACAGCAAGTACACTTGCGACACCTGCTCCCACTGGGGTAGGTATCCAGTAGGTGACACATTTAACGTATAAAGGTAAATATCATATGTTATGTTTCGCACTTATCCACCCATGTTAACTTCGAAGATATTGAACTACAAGGGTCAAATTTTTTTTTGGGAGTAGATTCTAAGAAAATATATTCCCGTCAATATGAATGGCTGATTTTCACACGGAACATATTTAAATAAATAGTCAAAGTCTAAAATCAAAATTCTTTGGCGCGCCCACAACTGTGTTCCAATTTTAAAACAGCTAAAATTGTAATATTTATTTCGGAATTTGAATTTTTCCCGTTTGTATAAATGTCTTATGCGCTGGTTTGTCCGTATTTTTTTTAACCGTCTAATAAAAAGTTATCATAAAATGAATTTCGTCCAACCAAAAATACCTAATTTATTTGGGCAACTTGATCAGCCTGTCATAACCCTATCTTACTATTTGAATAATTCCTACCTAGTGTCCCCGCACCCTTCAGTTACTATCCTCCACCAGAAAACTATAAATCTGTGCATAGATGGACGCATTTCGCTAGATTACTTTGTATTCACAGTATAGGTGTTTGTGGTTGTTTGTCACTGGCATCTGCCAAATTACTTCGGTAATCGAATTAATTTTAAAAAATGAGACGTAATTTTTTTAACTTTTTTAACGTATGTATATACGATTGCCTGCATTTATGTTTGATATATGAAATTATATAATAAATAATTACAGATATAAAATATGCTTTGTGTCCTTTTTCTTTGGCATCGAGTTCCAAAGAAATTAGATTTGTCCTAAGAAATTACGTAATGATAGAGGATTATCCTAACCACCTTAGGAAAACCCTTGGTTTTAGGTGTGTATTGTAATGCATTTTTTGTCCACGATAATTCCGAATCTTTTTTGGAAAACGTATATTTAGATAAAAATCTGATGGCTTTAATCTACTGAAATGAAAGTTAGGGTGCAAAAGTTGCTTCTAATTGTTTGTCTTATTGTTTACATCATTAAATATAAGATGATGTTTCCACTGCTCTTTGTTTTAACTCAACTCAATGTCTGATTTGTATTAAAAATGAACAAAATCCAGTTTTTATCAACAATAACATAATTTGTCGCATTTTCTAACTCAAACTCAAACTCAAACTCAAAATTATATTTATTCAAGTAGGCCCAGTAACAAGCACATTTTTAATCGTCAGGTAGAAACATAATCTTAAGCTAATTACTTCGAGTAATTTATTAAACATAAAAAGTAACATTTATATGAAATATTTAAAATTTTATATAAAAAAATACTAGTATAGAATGTTTCTAGAAAGACAATCTAATGTCAAAAAATAAATAAAACGAGAATAATTAATTAAAAACACAATGTCAAATTTTTCCAAACGGAATAAATAAATTATAAATCCAGTCAAAATTAGTCCCAAGAAGTTTTATCATTCATGTAGTCTTGTGCGCTATAATAAGCTTTCGAAATAAGTTTACGTTTCACATAGTTTTTGAATTTATTAATAGATAACTCAGTTACGTTTCCAGGAAGTTTGTTAAAAAAGTCTAAGTTATATGGCGCCTTTTTGATATGTATCTCTAATTTCGCTGGTATATTTTCTAATTTCTTTGGAGCAACTTTAATTTCTTTGAAATTGAATTGATATTATAAACTGCTAAAACATAAAAACTCCTTGACAAGTTATGTTATTTAATTTAGAGAATAAATGAAAAAGAGATTACGCCATAGAAATTATAAAATCTCAACCCTAATCTGATATTTACCCATAATACTACTCATGTTATTCAAACTCATGTCCCTGGCGTAAAACCCTAGTATGGTTACCCTTCTTAGAGTGTTAAGAGGAAAAAGTTTGAATCCAGTTTCATAGTGAACGTCACCTCTTTGCTTACCTAGACCGATAATTTGTGAGCAAAAGGCTTTCTGACACATTATTGAAGTTCTTTGTCATAGTCATACATTTAGTTTAGTTGGTCATTGGCGCGGATTCATTACTTTGAAGTAATCTAATTATGCCTCCTCCAACGGATAAGCTTTGACTAATATTGAGCGGTTAGTGAAGGTACTACATAAAATATATCTGGCGAATCTGGTTGCATTCCCTAGTACCACGTAATCTGTGTTACGAATATAGGTATAATATATAGTCATGAGCAATAAAAACGGGCAGATATAGGTGTACCTACCTACAATTCTATTTTTCCTGAGAGTAGCTAGAATATACGAATCGGAACAGCGAAGACGAATATCAAACTAAAATCTAACGTATAAACGCAATCAACATCTGCAGTCGGTAAACACTATCAGTGCTTTTATAGTCATAATGGAAACAAATCAACATTCAATAACCATAAATGTCATTCAATTGGGTTTTAATAGAACAGATGGTACTCCAGGGCAAAGCCGTGACGCAGACTAGACGAGCACTGCTGAAATATAAGGTCGACAACATGTCGGCGTCCAGTACCACCAGTCCACCACCGACAGCCCTCGACTAGAAACCGTCGCCAATTGTTTATTTTAACCGAATTTAATAGAAGGAATTGGTCGTTGTATTTGGCCCGGTAGTATCCATATCCAGGTGACCCGATAGGAGTTTGAAATTAGATTGATTACATCCAACCGCGACCGAGAATTTGCGTTAGATTCTTCTTTAGTCAAATTTACAATGTAACTCACTATGTAACGGAATCATGCAAGTCGATTTAGATTTTTTGCCTACTTCTCTTCTCTACCTGACCCTATGGAACTCCTCCATTATGGAGCTACTCCACGGATTACGATGACACTTTGTAGACGTAGCAGCTAGGAAACTCATCAAAATACACATTCTGAAGTGGAACTAAGGTACCAATGTAAATTTTGTATGGGATATTTAAGGAATAGACGGAACTCCTCTAACATTACGGCCTTAACATGGCTAATATCTGTAAAAACAAGCATCACATTTAATCTCGTAACCAGTCCATGTGGTAAACTGGGGAGAAAATGCAAAACTACACTTATAACTTAATACAAAATGGAAGTCGGTTTATTTTGGGTATTAATTATAGTTACAGCCTTGTTTACATGACATGTACTCGGAACTCTCGTACCACAATGGATCGGAACTGTCAGTTTCAGGCGATTGGACATTCAGAAGTCGAAACAGTTTTAATAGTATCCCTAGTAATTAACATTCGGAAATAATTAACTTCTGTAGGTGCCTAGTCTATAAGTACTATACTTATTTGTGTGATATTATCTAACGGCGCGTATTTTTGTTCTTCTAAGCTCAAGATAATATAATTAAATTGATTAAAAAAGCACTTGGCAGACTTGACGTCTTTCCACGGCTAATAATATATGTACCCAACAAATCTTTCGAAGAAAGCTCAATTGCCTGAAGTCCTTCAACTCCAAATTACTCCAAAACTAATGTAATCGGGTCTGCGTTCCACGAGGGGATCGTTTTGCATTCAGTACAGTAAGATTATATAAGTACACAAAACTGATTACAAAAAGTAATAAGTAATCCGTTTTTGTACTTATTGGCTTTGTAATCCATGTCCATATCATATCATATTATAAATGCGAAAGTGTCCGTCTGTCTGCCTTGAAGTCACTTCTTCACGCTTAAACCGGTGAACCGATTTGGACGAAATTTTGTATAGAGATGGTTTGAGAGCCGGGGAAGTGGGAAATGGGGAGTGAAAGTTTGTATGGACCTACGATATAAGCACGATATGAATCCACCACAATCCAGATCCACGCGGACGGAGTCGCGGGCTGAAGTTAGTGTGTTTATAATAGATTATGTTGGGCGCGCGCGCGCGCATGCCACATCAGCGGCCTGCGCGGCTCGTCGCGTCGGCGCTAGTGCGCATCTACTCGTACGGTAGTGCGTGTCTGCTCTGTAATAAAAGGCGTAATACTCGTAACCTGTTCCGGTTTTTAATCTCACGACGCCTCGTGGCATAGTAAGTAGCGATTATTCCCAATAATCTGAAATTTGAATAAGTACCTACTTACGTCTGCGTAACCAGGACGTCTATCATGAGACGGCCGCGTCATACTCTCGATTTTTCTCGCACTATACCTCTTGTTCTATGTGTTCTAATAAGAGAGAGACGGATAGTGCGAGAAAAATCGAGAGAGCTCGCGCGCCGTCGCGTGATAGCCGTGCAGTTGCTGAACTGGCAGGCAACAAATAGCACCAACAGAACATTCTTCACGATTTGGTATTGTTAAGTACAACATTGACACAAAATGAGGCACAAGACGACAAGTAGATAAGGCGACAGGTAGCTCCAAAAAATTTGTCTCTCTCGCTCGCTAAATATTAGCTCGATATACTGTGCCCTCACCCGCGCACTTACTTGCCAATTACGTAGTGTCAAGCAAATTATTATTTCAGAATACCAAACGCTCAGATTTGAGACATTACCAATATTTTCGAAAATACCCGCTTGTGGTTTGCACCAAATTTTAAGTTAAATACAGCTTCATTTAGACAAAGTGGTTACCTATCATAAGCTCGAAAATCGTTATTCTGAATATTAAAATCCCGAAAACGTTTCCCTTTTTATAAGTTGGCCGAATTTTTGTTTGCCCTAAAGCACATTTCCCATATTATTATTTTCCCAATTCTCAGGTCGTTGCAATTTTGTTTCGCTTGAGATTCGAATAGACACTTAATAAAATTCCGAAGGATCCTTTGCCAACAAGTTTTTAGTACCGAAAAGTATTAAGTCCGAAATGTTAATATCCCGCTATATCAAAAAATCAAATTGTAGCATGTAACCTAACCTAACCGCCAGCGTGTCGACGTCACCCCGCTTCGCGGGGTGCCTACTTTCGCTCTAAGGGACACAAGTGAACCCTAACCTAACCTACAAATAATACCATTGACGATCATTTGTTTTTTTTTTTTGTGTGGGGGCTAGCCCCGAGCCCTTTATGGGCTTTTTAAGAACTTGTGCAGGACTCGAGTTGCTTAAATGTTTTGACCTAATCTAATCCCCTTTTCTATCAATTGTTTATTTTGTAAGGTCACAGTTTTAAATCTAACCTAACCCAACTTATTAGCGAAAGTTTATTTTCGCATCGCAATATTAAAGGGCGCATCTGTAGGGTTTTTAGCATATCTAAATGTTTTTTAATCGTTGCAGTAAAATGAAATTAGGGAAAATGATATTTCGATTTTAGGTAGCATCGGAAATATAAAAAGGTGGTTAACAATTCGGTTGTAAAATAATAAAGTTGGCAATCGTTCTTCTGGTTATTGAGTTTTGGGAAAACGATAATGTGGGAAAACAAACCAGCGACATTTCATAAGTATGGTGAACGAAGTATATGGATTATGAGAATTCGGTTTACCGTTTTCGGACAAGTGAAAATCGGGCAAGTGTTTTTCGAAACTTCGATAGGTTACCAGACAAAGTGTTTAATGTTCTAAAATAAACGTTGATATTAGTAATGGCTGGTGGTGTTAGGGCCTGAGGCCAATCATTGACAAAAACTCTCAAGTTTACTATTGACCGAACGAGGCAGATGGCCTATAGTTATTAGTGCAACAAGAGAGCAAAGTTTGTTTTTGCTGCGAGTGCTAATTTTGAGTCCCGAGGAAGCGAAAGATTCTAAAATTGAATCACGAGCGTAGCGAGTGTTTCAAAGTTTGAATCTTGAGCGCAGCGAAGGACTCAAAAGCACGAGATGCAAATACTTTGCTCTCGAGTAACACATACAACTTTTCACCTCAGCAGTGAGAACATATTCACATCAAAAAATATATCATAGTATCACGTACCTATTCGTCTCAAGATTATTCAGGAAGAAAACTTAATTAGGCGTTAGTTAACTGCTTGTTTTAACTCCTCAGCGCCGGCCGCGCCGTTATTCAATACTAGAAAAGCGAGATAAGGCGCGAGAAACCAAAGGATATTTCTGTATCTAAGTATAATACGAGTGTCGCGTGACACTAACAACATCATTAAAAACTAACCGTGTTATTGTTAAAATTCAGAGATTGTACTAATATCTTCGAGATAATTTTGATATGTTTATCATTATCACAAAAGGCACACATTATCATATGTATTACGTGTATCTCGCGTGCATACCAAAAACTAGCCGTACTGTTGTTAAAATACTGCCTTCGTCACGTCACTGACTTGTTTCACGATATTTCCTAGTTAGATAGAGAATTGATTTATCCTAGTAGTTTTTATATTTAAAACCAATATCAATAACGCAAGATTGAATGACGAATAAATTCTACATAATAAAATCTCAAACAAATTAACAGCGCGCAACTTTTTAAGGCAGTGCCCCGCGTTTGCGTTTGGAAGCTGCATCTGTGGTATACGTTCATAGAATTTAATTCGTTTAAACTAGAATTTTTAATTAGCTAGCATAATATAAATCATGTTTACCTATTTGTTATGAAAAATGGAGTTTATTCTGTTTATTTAAATATTCTTCAATTTAAAATTCCTCTGAATAATTAATTTGGTAATTTAAACTTGTTAATTTGATAGTTTTCGAACGTGTCAGTTGTATCCGTTTTTTTGGGGGTCTACTTTGAAATTCGATGGTCCAACTATGCATCGACCTATGTCTGCCATTTTCGTTTTTCGTAAAGGAATGAAAGGGACAGTGCTAATAAAGTTCAAATATTCTGAACTTGTTCGAGCTGCCGAGGTGAAAAAATAATTAAATTTTAAGTATTCCTAGATTTAAGTAAGAGCCGTTTTAACAAAACTACCAGCTGGCGCCTTAACTTTTCGAGTCGTAAAACTAAACCTACTAACTACCTCATTATACATAGGTACCAACCTACATATTGAAATGAAAGTAGCAAAATGACGAAACTGTGTTATTTTAAAAACAAATTAAAACTGGATGGAACTGATCCTGGATCTTGAGGAATCTTAATGGGCGATGAGACCTATCTAAAATCATACAGTTTCATGATAAAGGTTGACAATATTCATCAAAATCATTCATCCCTAAATAGCGTACCTATCTACTAGTTTACCATCCAGATACAATAATAACTTAGAACTGATGCCGAACACAAAACAAATCCTTTATAGCTTTACTTACGACAAGAATGGATTTAGTACGGTACCTACCTAAACAATAATTTGTTTTGTCGTATTTACTGCGAGTATCTACCTATGTATTTCAATAGCGTGTGGCTGTAACGAGCTATGTGAATTGGCCCGCTCCGGAGCCTGCAACACTCGGGTTTAACATTAGAATATTAGAATGTATTCTCCATATGAATGTCCCATTTCAGATTTCGTTTTGCTCAGTCTACGCTCGGGATTCCCCGGAGTCTAACCGCAATCAATATCAGCAGGATTTATTATTTACCCTTCTTCGTATTTTGCTATCACATCATCTCATGTTCCATTCGGAATGGTGGTTTGCAGCTTGTGTGATGTTTAGACGGTGCTTAAAGTACCTATCACAAATTGCATCAAGTGTAAAAATATCGTCACTTTTCAGAATACTGTACGTAAAGGTAAGGTCTGACAAATACTGAAAATCACAGAATATTTCCTTTTGGAAAACAGATAGTCAATCAGTCAGTAAATATGTAGTAGGTATTCATGTGCATTTCGTAGCATGATTGCGTTTAAGCCTGACAAAGTATTCATCAATCCTGCACTTTCATGCCTGTTACGGATGCTGTACGTCAGAAATTAGGATAAACGGGTATCGGGTAAATCATGCCAGCTATGTCGGAAATGAAAAAACTAGCAGGTTTTATTTTTCTTTACAATCTCCAGACCGATTTATTAAAATGAGACTGTACGAGTATCTATAATTGATAGCGAGCTATGTGCCAACGAGATGTTGCTTTATACGTAGGACACTGCTGCTTTTAGTGCCCGCGTCCACACGCGTTTTACGATGGTGGGATGGATTGCTCTCAGAAAATATAGACATTTTTATGAGCGAATAGAGGTTGACGCAAGCAAGCCAGAAGCTGTGGAGTGTAGTCGTAAGGTCGAGCATCGACGGACAAAAGTGGCACGGCTGTGGGCTGAAAATCGGCTTTCATAGAAATAGAAACCGAAGTCTAAAATATTCTCTTTTTTTTCTTGAAATCGCATTAGGTCGTCATGCTCATACTACAAAATGAGCCTGAGGTAATTTGGACTTGTTGTTATTTTTTTATAGACATCTTAATAAAAATACGTATGGAGAATAAAGGTAAAACAGATGTAGCTCTGAAAGTGCATGTTCAACACAAATATCCCTGCATATGCGTATACTAACAATTATTAATGATTTTTGTTATTATTGGAATTTCTCCCCTGGGTGCACTTTATTTTTCAAAACCATAAAAATTATAATTTCATTTTTTTTTATTAGTTCTGTGTTTAATTAAAACCTGGGAAAAATATTATCAGTCAATTTGAAAGGGAAACGGATAGTCTATTAATTAGTTTTGTTTAATTTTCTACGGAGTCAATATGAAAAATTAGGAATATCCAGTAAACTACAGAAAAATACCTCTATTTCCTGTCAAGAAAGTAAATCTAATTGGCAAATTTATGAAAAAAACAAACTCATTATTTTTTTCCAAAAGTATTTTTTAACTTTTCTGAGCTTCTTTGACACTTCTGCCATCTACTCGTTTGCATAGCAGCTCTGGTAAACCTTCGGCACAATTCCTTATGATCATCGCCGTCTTCTTCAGAAAGTTCGTTGGGTAGGTGTGTGATTACTTTTCCATATATGATGTCTCATAATCACGAGAAGGTTCCTGGTTTTTCAAAATAACCCACAAATCCAAGTTACTCCTTAAATGGTCCATGGTTAGGTAAGTCACAAATGTTAACAGTTGAAAGCTCTTGGTAAACTAAGTTATTAAATTTATTTGTTCCGTATTTGTGGACGCACTAATGACACTTGTTGTTACTGACGCGTAGGCGTAAAACCCTAGCACTTACTCGTAGGAATTACTTATTACTTTGTGATAAGGTAAGTACTTATTACTAATCACCATGGTTGTTTAAAATCATTACAACCATATACTAATTGTCATTCATGCTTATTATTGTCATTTGCGAATCATTTAATCATGTATGGTCATGTAAGTAAAGAGATTAATGACCTAATTAAAAGAAAAAACATTTACTAAATTAGTTTTCGGCGTGTCAGCAATTAAATAATGATTGTAACCATTACTTCTTGGCAGGACATAGTGGTATTTTTCCGTAGGTACTTTAATAGATATTTCTAAGTTTTCATATATTGACACCTTAGAGCATTAAACCAACCGGAGTGGCCATGAGTCATTTTCTATACATAAAAAGTCTACCGATTTTTGCGGGGGAGGGGAACGTCAAATGTATGCGTAACGTGAAAATAGCTACGTCAGATAAACGACAGTCCATACAATGTGTATGACCACTGGTCATATACTTTTGGCAGAGGGGAACGCCTGTCAATGGCCACTCCGGTTGGTTTAATGCTCTAAGATTGACACAGTAGAAAATTAAACAAAAATAAGGAATAGACTATTCGTTTATCTTTCGAATTGACTGAAAATTATTTTCCTAGGTTACAATTATACACAGAAAATGCATAAAAAATACAAAAACCATTTTTTTTTGGATTTTTGGAAAAAAAGTGCATCTAAGGGAGAAGTTCCAATAATAACAAGAAGTCATAAATAATTGTTACTATGAGCATATGCAATGATATTTGTGTTAAACCAGAGATGGGCAAAATTTATTCGAATGACGAATAACGATTGAGAATAACAGAATCATTCGCGAATGACGAATACATTTATCGAATGATTATTCTTATTCGAAATTAGGCAAATAAATTATTCGCGAATTAATTATTCCACGAATGATTTATTCGCGAATAAAATACTCCACGAATAATTTATTCGCGAATAATATTGTCGAATAATTAGCTAATAAAATAACTACCTTCGTGCATCGTTACATGTATTTACAAAAAAAATATATCTCAATCATTTCAAATCTGTCTTTACAGATACATATATTTGGTATCTCAGAAAAGTTCGAAAAACTTAACTGACGTGTCGGCGGTGTGTGTTACCATTACATTCAACAAAACATATTCAGCTTAAACAAATTGATGAAATAATTTTAAAAATGATGGCAACGATGAACTGAACATTTGTGTAATGGATCATTCGTGGTATTTATTCGAATAAAATAACGAATGAATCATTTATTATTTGAAAATGCTACCGAATGATTTATTCGCGAATAAATCATTCGCGAATATTTTTTTAACGAATAATTGTTTAATCGAATAATTATTTAAATAAAATATTATTCGAATAATGCCCAACTCTGTGTTAAACATGCTCTTTCAGAGCTACACCTGTTTTACCTTTATTCTCCATAGGTACATATTTTTATTAAGATGTCAATAAAAAAATAACAACAAGTCCAAATTATCTCAGGCTCATTATGAAGTATGACCATGACTACCTAATGCGAGTTCAAGAAAAAAAAAGAATATATTTGACTTCGGTTTCTATTTCTATGAAAGCCGATGTTCAGCCCACAGTGCAAGTGGCGGCTGGCCGCAACATTAACTCAACATTAACCGAATCCTAATTTTATTACGACTCGATACCAATAATAAGCGATAGTTGCATCCTCCGAAAATTACTTGTACGCCTCAACAAGTCAACATAAATAGGTGGGTACCTCGGAATAAGTAAGTATAGAGTGATTTAGTAGACGACTCAAAAAATAGGAAGTGCTCGCAACAGCCGCATCACACACATAAATGCCCTTACCCGGATTCGAACCCAGGACCTCTTGCTTCGTAGGCAGGGTCACTACTACCTAGGCTAAAGCGGTCGTATAGAATAGATGCACATCTGCGTTTTCTGTGATTGACAAGAAAGTTCTTCGGAGAGTTGAATATCATCAATTTCAAAACTATGCCGTGACCATTATGTTTAACCTTCGTGTGTGTTTAACCTTCAGGAACGGGAGGGGCATTTTTATAGGGTATGGCCAAATTATCAGAATAATGTGCCTGAAGCAGCATGAATGTGGTCACGTGTCGCGTTTAGATCACGCGTTAATTCGAGAGACAGAGTGCGTGTTACTGTTATTGTTACACGCCACAGATAGCGTAACGTCGTTAAAGAAATGTACGAGTACATATAACAACTAGTTGTGTCTACTCTCATCTCGCGGAGGATTATTTCGCCTACGCAGTACGCGCCCTGGGAGTTTTGAGGTATCGGTAAAAGCGGAAAGTAAGATTTACATCTTAATTTGGATATTTGAACAAGAAATGTTTTAATGTTATATATCATATGGACAGATTGTAACGGCATGGAATTTAATCATTGGTCCGAGAGTTTCCACAGTTCATATTAGGATAAAAAATATTACAAATGTACCTAGATACTAACAGACTCACAAATTATCAGACAAATACCACTGAAGATACTTATACATTATGTTCTTCAAATTTTCAACTAAGTACAGCTGTTTCAGAAATAGTAAGACAAATAAGCACCTGCTGCTTGCCTTTGGACCATTTTACTAACACCATATTTATACGATATCCTCAAAATAAGTAACGGGTGCTTACTAAAGATCAGAAGGTCCACTTCTTACTGCTGACAAAAAAGACTCATCCAAACTTTCGCATTTATAGATACTATATTAGTAGGAATTCAATAATTTCCTAGAGACTGCCGTTCCCACAGTCAAACTGTTACTACAGTTTTGTGGGGCAATGTTTTCACTTTACCTTTATTTTAAAAATAAATTGTACTTATTAAATAAATAAATAATAAAAAACGAATCTCGTTTCATTTTGTGAGCAGGTTCGTTTAATTGTATTGATTTTTTGTCTACTCAGTTATAGGAAATTAGTATTTTTTTAATGAATAAATAGTTAACCCTCGCGAGTTCTACAGTTCACAGAGCCACTAGTAGGTAACTATTTTTTCAATATTTTTCAGTCTTAAAAGTTTCAGAATGTGCGGCCTGATGCCTTTTCATAACTGTACCAATGGTAAAAAAAACATTTTCAATACAATTTCGTTAGCCGTCTTCATATCTATACCAAATTTCTAAACGATAGCATACTTAATAAGTATATAGTTCTTAAAATATTTACCAGAAGTAATAGACGGACAGATAAAGTCGCATTCTTCCTATTTGGTGAGGAGCCCTAACAATCCGGCGCAGATTGTTTTCAGAAGACTCGGTAGAAAGAATAAGGATAGTCCAGGAAGAAAATACTAACAAGCATGTAAGTACCTAAAAGACAGCTCCGTGGCTATCGCTTGGGTAATTTGCATGAAAACATAGCTTTGCTCTGATGGTAATCCTGCTACTTTTCTGCATGTGCACATACAATTATTTTCTGTCGGATTTTTTTTTGAATTATCAAACGGGAAGGTACCATGCGAGTTGTCTTAAAACCTGCCTGCTAGGGTTTACGTTGTGTGCGGCACGGGTACTTACTATTTTCCCGTCATTGACTTTCGCTGGGTGCGGTGGTCAAAATCGTGAAGGATACAACAAGGTTCTCATGAAGTTGTAAAAGACCCAAATATATATTTCAGAAAAACCCTTCAATTTTGATTCAGGCGGATGTCACACTGCGCCGCATCTCCAGACGGAGGTGCGGAGCTGCATACAAATTTCGCCGGACGGAGGTGCGGTGCAGTGTGTCGCATCATACGGAATTTATATACAAACTGAGGTACTTGCATACGAGAAAATCGTCACTCCGCACCTCCTACGGGAAAATAATACCCGTTACGCACCACCGTATAAATTTGCACATAGGTACGGAACGGGTACGGGTACTATTTTCCCTTACTTGCGCCCCGTACCGCATCCAGGTGATAATACAATTAGTTTGTCGTAAGGTGGAGAGCACGTGTCGATAAAACAATGAGACGATCAGAGCGAGAACTTAATTTAGAAAGTGCTCTTAAAGGCCATTAAAAACTAGTGACAATACAAAGTCTCCTAGGCCATCCAAGCAAGGATTATAGAAATTATACATTACAGGGCACCAACTCCAAGTTTATATGAAAATGATTTACTTTAAAAACAAAGTTTTCTTTTAACCTACCTGGAAGTATATACTTACAAATAAATAAAAATTACGAATCGGCTCATCAATGACGGAGTTCAGGGGCCGTAGACAACGTTATGACAGATGCCGAAGAAACACTTTTCGTTAACATATGTCATTCCCATACATTTTATTAGTTTTCTATTGGCGTTAGCGCTTGTCGATTGTAACCTTGTCTAGGCCCCTGAGGTACCTAACACACATTGAAAAAAAAATACAACTGAATTGAGAACCTCCTCCTTTTTTTGAAGTCGTTTAATAAGTGATCTAAATATGTATATGTATGTGTATGTATTTTTTTATTGGTTACTAGAGGTTAATAGAGATCTTTAATAGAGTTTTTTGTTTGTAAAAGTACTTAGATGGTTACGTTTTGTTTGTCTCATTGAATAAATACTCGATTATCGACATTATGGACAACACACTGTCCCTACCTT
Source organism: Epinotia demarniana (assembly GCA_945867215.1). Taxonomy (NCBI): domain Eukaryota; kingdom Metazoa; phylum Arthropoda; class Insecta; order Lepidoptera; family Tortricidae; genus Epinotia; species Epinotia demarniana. The sequence continues at coordinate 46,647,918 of OX244259.1, forward strand.
ACATTTTTTTACTCTTAGATGCGGCACGGAAAATAATTACTCATAAATCGAAGTTTTTCTAAAATGTCTAGATCTTCTAAACGATTTCCCAGAGTCCGGTGCGACGAGAGCACCATAAACTACATTATATAAATAAACTACCTTCTGTCAAAATTTCAAGTTTAAGAATTGATTTTAAATAAAATTATAGCCATCCAAAGTAAATAGCCGCTACTGGAAAATAACCTATCAAATTGTAACGCACACTGTGAACTGACAAAATATGTCCCGTAACGCACCAGAGCGTAAAGTCTACCAAAATCGGCGCCGCGCACATGTTAAACAGTAAAAAGCGAAGATATATATTATTTACACTACATATTTATACGTAACGTAATAAGTTATCAGTTCAGAGCGAGATAGATATTTTGCCTCTTTCTTTCGGACAGGTGAGATGGGACTATTCTTTCTGTTCTGATGACGTCACTATAATGGCGGCAGCCGTTATTGAATTCTATACTTTGAATAAACATGTTGTGTAATTTTAAGTCTGTGTTTTCTTTTTGCTTTCCTCGTATTCGATATGAAAAGTAGAGTGTTTAACTCGGGTGAATGTCACGTCGGAAATATACGTACGATAAATGCCTTTCAGCCCTTGGTTAACAATCTACTATTGTTGCCCAAGCCATCTTCTTGAAATTGGAAATAGTTATTAATCACACGGTCCACACGGAGCCGGTGAATACGGATCACGAGGAACCAGCTCGAAGCCTAATTCGTGATTTTTTGCCATTGCAATAGTTGAGGTGTGCACTGGGGCATTATCTTGATGAAAGAGGACTTTCTTGGGGGAGGTAATTTTGATCCAACAATTCGGCTTTAAAATGGTCCAATAAGTCTGCGTAATAACGGTCAGTGATAGTCTTCCCCTTTATAACCGACTTCAAAAAAAAAGAAGGAGGTTCTCAATTCGGTTGTATTTTTTTTATTTATGATAATTCCTTCGCCATTCCAGAAAACTGTTGCCATCACCTTCCCAGCCCACAAACAAGTATTTGCTTTCTATGGGGCACGTTCACCAGCAGCCATCCATTGTTTGGACTGTAGTTTTGATTCTGGTGTAAGGTGTATAAATGGTGGACACAATTTTCGTACACAATGACAAATCGTTTCAAAAAAATCCGAGGAGTACGCTATGAGTACGCTTCATCATATCCAAACACAGCTTTGAAATTAGGTTTCGTTTGATCGTCAACTTGTAGAATTTTTTTTGCAGAATTTTCGACATTTATCGTTTGAAAGATTGTGCTAGTCAGTGTTAAACCCATTTACCAAAAAAATTTTTTTGATGAAAAGTTTTTTAATAATACTTATCATACGGCGCTCGTATCTATTAATAGTAGTATGGTCAATTGCTACGTCATTTAAATTTAACTGACACTAGTAACTAGCTAGATCTCATTCTTTCCACTTAAGAACTAAGACGTAAAAAAGATAGTGTACACAGAAATGTATTTATCATTTATTATTCTAAGGACACCTACTCCTTCATAATCGGTAAGCATTTTTTCCATTGTCTTTTAAATTAAATAGGGACCTTAACAGTGACTATAACACCACAACAACTCGTAAATCGCAAAGCACAATGACAAGCTACTTAGCACTTCCAAATGAAAACGCAGATTTATGAACTTACCTCATTGAAGTATTGCCCGTCTGTTTGTTTTTCTGTTAACACTTACGCGGGCGACATACGACGGACGATCGCGGCGCGAGTTGCGGGCGGCGCGGCTCACGTTCACAGCGTGCGCCTTCCGTGGTGAGACTGAGCGGTCAGCGAAACTACCGCCGCTTGAAGAAAGCGCGATTCGAACTCGATCTGCTCAGAGCTCACCTGACTGCTCGTGAGTAGCCGAGGAAGGAGGTCGCTGCTTGAGCTGTCGACAGTGGCCGACTGAGTCACGCGCCAGCCACACCATCTCTTTTATATGTCGAGCCCCTTCTCGAGCTTGCTACTTACACAGGAGCCTGTGGGATCAGGAATGTGCAAGCGACCTCCTATATATGCATCGCAGCCTCCGTTATTACCGCTCCCCGCTTCGTCGCGTGCTTCTAGTAATTTCCTGTCACCGTCGCAAAATGAAATACTGTCTTAAAACCACTTATAACATAGATATATTACAAGTTAGGTTGGTACTTACCATTTTTATGACGGTACAGGCAACTGATTTGAATTTATATCATATTCATATCTAGGAACTCTCAGCTCACAATATTATTAGGTATTCACAGGTGCGAAGTTTATTAGTACCTACAGGCACAATGCAGTTTTCGTAAACCGGTCAATGTAAAATACCCAGTTACCCGAATTTAATAAAGTAATAAAAAGCACAGACACAGATAACAATACTCATTAAACATCCACGTAGGAAATATGCCGTTTACTAGAAGATCAACGCATATTGACGAACATTATGTCAAAATTTTCCGTTACCTAATTCATACCTACTTACCCTTCTACTTAGATTTCTAATTGGGATTTATATGATATCAACCTACAGATTCTTGGATAAATAAATTTGAAAATATATAGTGAAACTGTAATAATATGAACTATTTCAAATGAATTGTTAAAATAAAGAAGAAATATACTGATTAAGTACAATATAATTTAATTCATAGAAAAAGCTACAGAAGAATCACTTAGTTCTTGCCCGCTAATTTTGTGTGACACTGTTGACATGGTTACCAAGAAGCAGTGAAATCAAATAATTATAAAAAAATCTCATCTGCTTTTTCAAAAAATATAGCCTATGTCACTCCCACGAGGACGAGGAACCAAACGACTCCTCACTTGCTGAAATCCATAAAACCGTCTGGACTGTCGCCCGTGAAACGGGTTACATTTCGAAAGATGTTTTGCCGATAGTCGCTACGTCGAAGACGTCTTATCGACTCTCCTTTTAGACGAAAGCTTGATCAATCGAAGGCACCATTAATTGAAGAGTCATTTCAACGAGAATTCTCCTTGTCGAGAGCTTAAGCATCGAATATTATTATTATTATTATTTTTATATTTATTAGTAGGTATATTATCATCAGCATGGTATGGGCAAGTAATGCGGAGGGATGCAAGTCATGTGACCAAAACAGTGTTAGGTATGACCGAGGATAGATGTAAGAGACTTTAGTGAGTTTTTTTAGCATCAGAAAGAAGGATAAAGCACGAAGCACGAGGTCTTTTATATAAGACACTTTATGCCATACAACTGTCAAAGTATCTCAAACAGCTATTAAAAAAGACTTACCTACGTTATTGTTGTCTACCGTAAAATGATACAAGTGTTTTCATTATTCATATCTAAATACTTACAACAATATGTTTATTTTCAAAGTATTTATTTTTTGTCTCTGTTATTTTGAATTTCGTTATTCAGTTCTGGAAAGGTTGCATAATATAAAACCTAAAGAAGAAGAGGTTTGAAATGATTGGTTTGTTTTTTTTCGCTGTCAACATTGTCAAAATTGTCAATCGTATGTTACGTTATTTTTCTTGTTTTCTTGGTAATCAACAAATTCTTGAAGATTACGAGATTATTATACGAGTATCTATTTGTTAATTAATATTTAGATTTTATTTTTCGCTGTGTGGTGGCGTGCGGACTGTGATGGACTAACCAGAGGCAGGTCCAAGTGGCTTGCAAAAAAGATATGTTACTCGTTCTCCCTGAACCTTTTGCCTTCACCACAAGCAAAGATACAGAAACAGAGTCCATTAACAACAAATGAGAAACATATAGTGGTGAACATTTACAAGTTGGTGTGTGTTTGCAGCAATGATGTATTTCCGGGTAACATCTAATATTTGTCCCAAGCAGAAAAGGTTGACAACGACTGCTTCTTTGTTTACCGTATTTCTAATCCTAAAAAAACGGACTATAGGTAGGGCATGGAAACGATGAGTGATATCAACAAATTCTTAGTTGCCTCAGTGAAATCGACCCTCAAATCTTGTCTAAAATATTTAATACTCAGCGGCTCAGGGCCAAGTTACAATATTAATGAATGAATCTTGTAACATAATTAGTTCACCATGTAAATAGTAATCTGCGTTGTAGTTTTGACAAGTACTTGAAGTACTTCTGTTTATTGTCCAGTCTGGGAAGTGTCAGCTGATTGTGCGTCACTTCGGCGCCGGCGCTGGCCCCGTAACCTATATTACTAAGTACCGTTATTATTCGGATTGTCCTTCGGTAGTTAGTACTTGACCATTGTTTTATGGTTCTTACCTAATCTAGTCGAAAATAATGTCCAAAGCAGTTGAAAAGGAGTGTACATAGTGTCTCGTGTCTGCGTGTCTGCCCTTTCAGAGTTATTGTTGTTTATTATTTAGCAGTGATGGCCGAAAGTTGGTATGAATACGCACTAAAATGACAGATCAAGCTAATTTTACAAAAAGCACAAATTTACCTGTTAACTTAAATACCATAGTCATTAATAAATTTACGGCAGTGTCCGTTTTTGATTATTTAACCGACTTGAAAACAACAGGAGGTTCTCAATGCAGTTGCATTTTTAAAATACATATAAACCTCAGAAATCTGCCATTTCTGAACCGATTCGTAATTTTTATTTTATTTCAATGTGCTTCCAGATGGGTCCCATAGCTTCCAAAAATCCAGTTTGATGATGGGATCTACGAGGAATTTAGGGAACTCCTCAATTATACACGGTGATTTTTATTTCGTAACCAGGAGCCTATTTTAACTCTGTTACCCAAAACAACATTTATTTTTTTGCTGAATAAAAGTTAATTAGGAAACAAGCCCCTAATTGACCCTGAGTCAGTGTCGCTGTAAACTGCATAATATACGTCATGTATAGTCAGGACAGTGTGTAATTGTGTATTGACATTGTGCTCTTTGTTGAATGTAAAATATATTTGCTATATAACAAATACCCGTTCAACCATCTGGTGTCAAGTGCGTACTTTTCGATATTGAAGTATTTTTCTGATTGTGACTCCGATCGCGAAGTATTTCGCCTTCCTTGCTGTTTGTTTACATTGGTGAATAGGGAAGATGCAGCTATAATTTCTACCATTATTTTGTGACCATAATTTTGAAAAAATATGAAACAAATAGCTACTGAACGTTTTTACTTTGGAGGGACTTATGACCAATCGAAATAAAAAGTGCTATTATAGCATTTTAATTATTTTAACGCATAAAGGTGCTTAATGTTTTATGGGTTTTCACTCTCACCCCGCCAGATGACCGTTTTTTTTTTTTTTTCAAACTTGTTAATAAGCTAAGTAGGTACTTAGTTTAGTATTGTAATTACTGCTGTCTGCTGTGAACATTAGCTCACTGTTTGCAGACCATAGATTTGAATTTGAATTTCGCGTTCTCCGATTGATGTCTGACCGGTTTTTCTGTTTGCAAACATCCTGTGATAGATCGGTGTACAATGGCACCGTTATAAACTTTGGTTAAGAATAAATTACAACAGGTTAACAAACGGTTTCGACAACTCTAATAAGTTTATTGACCTTTAGGTACCACACAGAATAGATAATTAGTAATTTAGTACCTATACTCTGTAAGGAACCCTTATCTCAAAAAGAAAAAGCGGAACCCTTATAGGATATAGGATCACCTGGTTATCCGTCTGTATGTCTGTCAAGACCTTTTATCTTGGGAACGCTTGGAGACATCGGTTTGAAATTAAAGCATATACTCAGGTCTACAGTCCTTTGAAGATGTGAAACATAAACTTTCTAAGTTAACGTAAATAAAGATACGGGCGTCTATGCCGCAAAAAATAGTACTTTATGCAATCGTTATATAATGTATGCTTTTTCATTCGTGTTCCACGTTTAGGCCACGAAGTTTGCTGAGTGGCCCAATTAAGGTAGGTACGAGACTTAAAAATATAACTATTGTATACAATACTTTTTCTACGAGTCAACTAAAAGAATTAAACAAACTTGGTATCTATTGAAAATCTAAGCCCTGTACAAACGAAGTGCAGTCAACGCCTTTTTTTGTGCGTTGATGTCTTTTAATTTTGACTTTCTCATGACGGCGTCCTATTGGTCGAATACATATTAGTTCAGTAAAGGCGCCTCGTGATTGGTCGAATTCATTTTAGTTGTCTACACCGTTGTATAATGTTGAGTTGGGACCTCCATAGTAAAAAGTATGTGATTTTAGTTTGGTGTACGAAGTCTTAACTCAAACATTAAAGTCGACGAGTATAAAAACGTATATTTCGACACTTTCAAGGGAATCAAAATGTATAGGCTACCTAGTTTCCGTTGACCTAAAACTATAAATTTTGCAAGTAATATCGTCGTATAAGTATACTATAAGTACAGGGAAAAATTTGAAAACTACACATTTGTAGTTTTGTACGGAACCCTCGTTGAGCGAGTCCGACCCGCACTCAGTTTTTTTGACTTAAATGCTTATTTATACAACCTGTAACAAGAAAATGCAAAACTCTTTAAGGCTTGGCAGGTATCGTGTTATGTTTAGAAAAAACTTGAGAAAAAAAAATGTCGTGGCAAACGGGCAGAATTCCAGACTGTAGTAGGTACTTGATATGAGTCGGCCACCTGCGACGGAAAATATGCAACGCAATAGGTTTTACGAAACTTTAACACCGCAGGGAAAATGTTAAATGTGATATTACGGACCTTATACCCATTTTCAATAAAGTTTGTTTGTATATCATCCTATTGAAATTGCTTAATTTATTGCATGAAAAATTAAAATTTTAGCGTATTTACCTAAATATTCTCTATACGCTTAAATTTAAAAAGTCAACGTATTTTTGGGTAAAGTAACGCTCAAATACGTATTAAGTACGTATTTTCTATTTTGCTTCTTCCGCTAATTTAGCAGGCATAAAAAAGCATATCTATACATAATGCTTACTTATACGTCACCCTTAGATTGTGAACACCGTCAGGTTACAATCTTACTAGCGATAATATACACTCTCGAAAAATTTACAACTGTCAAAACCGTTTACAATTTAACGTATTAAGTATTTTTTGCTAGCAGACAATGACAAAAGTTCAAAACGTTAAATTGCGAACTGAGATCAAATTTGCATGATTCGGGGCGCACCCTGCGCTGATTGGGTCGAAACGAGAATAATCGTTTTCCCAAAGTATCACGTGAAAAAAGAATTTCTCAAATTATTCTAGTTTATACAAGTTTATTCCAGGAAAGGGGGAATTTCGCGCAAATGGAAAGCCAATTTAGCTTTTATTAAGCTTTTTCACCACCTATGTTACGTTTTATGGTAACGACACGTTTATTTTTAATGTTAATACTAATAATTATATGTCAATACAAACAAAAAAAAAACAATAGTGTAAATGCAAAAGAGGAAAAACTAAAATAACAGACGTATCATATACAATTAGAAAGCTGAAATGGAAATGAGCGGGCCACCTAACCAGAAGCAACACAGAGAAATGGGCGAAATTATTTTCCGAGTGGTACAGCAAGGAAGAGACGGACGACTACATATATATGGCAACAGGTTAAACCTGGATAACCTTTGGAAAGATCTGCTGGGGGGAGGCTTGCGAAAGCAAAACAATCTTCCACGTATAAATTCAAATTCAAATTCAAAATATTTATTGCACATAAATATTTTGAATTTGAATTTGAATTTTTACAAGTAATAAAATGGACCCTGTAAGGGCACAGCAAAGAAGCTTAAGACTAGGTTACATCTATTTAGGTATATAACGATGTCTGTAGAATACGAACAAAGTAATAATAAATCATTATAAATATCGTAAGTATATACGTACGTAAAAACTTAGAATATAATATATGTTAATGTGAAAAACTAGAATTAAGATTTGAAACTAGAATTTTTAAGGTTGTTATTATTATTATCTCCGATTTAAATTCACGGGGAGAGGCCCGGTCAATGGAAGGCGTGCTTGGGGATATAGATCCAACACGTAGAGGCCCTTTAGACACGAAGTTTAATGTCATGTAGTATACCTGCTAAACCCATTCACGAGTACCATCATGATATAACTTTCTTAAGTTGTCGACCGGGGGAGATTTTTCATGCAAAACTGTTGCTAGCTCGCGGGCTGTTACAAGTTTACATTGAATTCCCAGCTGACACATTGAGTGCCACATTTACGCAGCGCTGCGTGCCTAGCCGATAAAAATACGTATTTCGATATGAAGCGAAAACTGACTACGAACAGTGAACCCGCAGTGTCACTACCGTCCTCGCTGTTGCGTTCACATGAAACACGTCAACCATGTTGGCAATGTTACCTAATTTGGTTCGAATCGGGCGGGAATCGTGGACTGGCAACGAGCAATTTGGTAGGGATATACCCAGATTAATTGATATTGTTTGTTTTGCCATGTTATATTGGTTGGTTTTACCTCCGCCCGAGGGTTGTTCTTGCTATTTCTCCTGGGATGTCTACCTGAACTAAATAATTTCAATGGATATTATGAGATGAAATAACTGATTCGTTGTTATTACAGTACTTCATACGGGTCATAAATATTAAAAATATTAAATGAAATTTTATTCTGCACGACACTTTAGCAAGTTTGAGTCTACCAGCGCTATTTTAGAGAACACTGTTGAAAGGAGTTTTTGTAATGACTCTATGTTTCGTCCACTTACGTAATGCTTTAAATTATATCTCATCAACACCCATTTATTCGCTATATTAACATGAAGTGATAATGATAAGGTTAATTAGATGTAATATTTTACTATTTAGATGCGCTTATGTTACGGGCATACACATTCGTTCAACAGGACGGCTACAAAGTTCGTACTGGTACTGGTAAAAATTCGCACTTCGTTAGCCGTAGCCTGTCTTTTTCCTGGGTTTTTTTTCTGGCATAAAAACCATCCATCCATCTGCCATCTTCTAAAAAAACAAAAGAAAAATAACAGAAGCAAATGAACTCCGACCCGTATCGTAGATACAGTAGAACCTGGATAATTGACATCACAAGGGGCCAGCAATTTTCTGTGAGATAAAGAGGTGTTTCATGCAACTGACTTTATCATTTTTCAGTGTCATTAAATTGTTAAAAACTGACATTAGATCTACCTGGCGCGCGTACAATGCGTTGCGTGATCGACCAGGCCCCTATTTCACAAACTCGACAATTGTCACCTGACAACGACAATTCTCCGTACATTGCAGGATCCACGAGTAACCTAGCAACCACCTTAACTTCTAGAACAAGCAATGTATGGCGAATTGTCAGTGTCTGGTGACAATGGTCAAGTTGGTGAAATAGGGGCCTGCTGTGTAACAATATGCGGGGATATGTACAATTGTACATATAGTGTTTTACATAAACAAGAAGCAATATATGGGTATCAGCTGGAACGGCTTAGCGGAAATGGAAAGCAGTAGGTACCTAGTCAGATCATTGGTATGCCAGGCTGTGGCTCAGTAGGCATGTCTTTAGATGCGGGCGAGCGAGTGAAGTGCATATCCGAGTAATCTTTTGTATCGTGGATCAAGGTAATATGGTTATATCAAGGTGCTACGAGCTGACAGTACCCACACAATACTGAAATGCCAATACATAGTTACTTATTCGGGTATTGTTGAAATAATGTACACGGCTGCGGGGTGGTTGGTAATGAATTAGGTAGGTAAAGGACACTTTAGTTGGATTAATCGATGTTCATGCCAATATCGATTCTTCCTGTTCACAATTCTACTCAATCTGAATTCCACACAATAGTATTTCACCGCATTCGCCATTGTGCACAGTCATTATTTGAGTACAGTAGCGATTCTTCCTGTTCGCAATTCTGCACAATCTGAATTCCCCACAATAGTATTTCACCACATTCGCCATTGTGCACAGTCATTATTTGTGTACATTAGTGATTCTTCCTGTTGGCATTGGCTGTATAACGTAAGCATCCTTTGCCCAATGCGCGCGCTTTTATGACAAGTGACGTTTGACAACAGATCACGCTGAGCCGGCACGGCGACATTGTAATTTCTTATAGAAATAAAGTAATTTCTCAAGAATATAAGTAGTTTTAAAACATGGTGGCAGCGTTGTGAGCACAAAAGGGGGACGAAGGTTTGGCGGCTGTAGTCGAGCTACAAACAAGACTTCTGCAGTCGATGCAAGAACAACTTGCAGCCATCCAACGATCCAATTCGAACCATTCAAACACGATAAATGTGCCTTGGCCGGCTCCAATAAACGTCAATCTTGACCCGGAAGATGCCTTCAAGAGCTTTAAATCCTCATGGGATAACTATTGTCGTGCGACACAGATGGACAAGTGGTCAGCAGACATGGAACCCAGAAAAGTGGGAATCCTCTTCAATTGTATAGGGGAAGAAGCATTAAAAAAATATGGTCGTTACGGTATAAAACAGACAGATATGCAACTACAAACATGTGAGTTAGTGCTACAGGCAATGACAGCAAAAATGGTACCAAAAAAGAACATCATATACAACAGATACATGTTTTGGACCAATAATCAGCAAGAGGAGCCTTTCGACATTTTCTTCAGTTCTCTTACAAAGCTTGTAGAAGAATGTGACTACAAAGATTATAAAGAAGAAATGCTGAGGGACAAAATTGTTCTTGGCATAAGAGATACATCTTTAAAAAAAGAATTATTAAAAAAAGAAACGTTGACCTTGCAAGATGCTATTAACATGTGCAGGGCTTCGGAGGCAACAAATGCACAAATAAGAAACCTGTCATTGGCACCATCTACGTCCGAAATAAAAAAAGTCAAAGAAATAAAAAAAGGCAAGTGTCGGTTTTGTGACAATATTCACATTTACAAAAAAGAAAGCTGCCCAGCATGGGGAAAAACTTGTCAACACTGCAGTGGCCGAAATCACAGTGAAAAAGTATGCAAAAAGAAGAAACTAGTTAAGCAAATCTCAGAAAAAGAGAAACAAGAAAGTATAGACAATGATGAATCTGGCAGCGACACGGATTCTGAAATGTTTTTTATAAAAAAAAATATTGATGATCCCCAAAAACATCTGGCTCAATGCAAAGTTCTTTACAAGAAAGGTCGTGACTGGAACCAAACAACCTGTTTGCTAGATACAGCCGCAGATGAATCATTGATAGGACTCAGCAATGTTAAGAAGATGTTAGGAGAGAACAGACTGAAGAAAAAGATGCGACCATCAAAAAAGTCTTTATTTAGCTTCGGTGGACACAACATTATGATTGAGGGTGAAATAGACCTTACCATCAAAGTTAAAGTTGCTGGTCAGACTTCGAAGTACAAAGTGACTTTCCAGGTAGTACACACTCCTCATATTCCCCTTTTGTCGTGTAAGATCTGTCTGGAGATGGGACTTGTCAAATTCTGTAAAGAAATAACATCAAACTACTCGAAAAAAACACATGAGATATTGGACAAATATAAATCTGTGTTTGAGGGTAGAGGAAGTTTTACAGGCGAAGTCAATCTTGAAGTTGATACAGCAGTTCCTCCAGTGGTCCAGAAAGCACGTCGTGTTCCGGTTTCCCTGCGTACAAAGCTACAAGAAGAGTTAAAAAAATTAGAAGAACAAAAAATCATAGTCAAAGAAGAGAATCATACAGACTGGGTAAGCAATATATTAATTATTGAAAGAAATAATCATTTCAGAATTTGTTTGGATCCGATTCCACTAAATAAAGCCATCTTGAGACCTAATTACCAGTTCACCACGGTTGATGAAATTCTTCCAGAGCTAGGAAAAGCCAAGGTGTTTTCTACATTAGATGTTAAAAAGGGATTTTGGCATTTAAATCTCTCGGAAGAAAGTAGTAAACTTACCACATTTTGGACTCCATTCGGCAAATATCGCTGGAAAGTAGTCCCATTTGGTATTTCCTCTTCGCCAGATTATTTTCAAATGAAGATGAGCGAAATAACTCAAGGTTTGTCAGGAGTTGAAGTCCTAGTGGATGATTTACTAGTTTATGGTATAGGAGATTCCATGGATGAGGCAGTTATAGACCACAACAAACACCTTGAGAATCTCTTACAAAGATTATTAAAATTTAACTGCAAACTAAATAAAACTAAGATAAAGCTTTTGCAAACTTCAGTAAAGTACTATGGACATGTCTTTACAAATAAAGGGCTTATACCAGATCCGTCAAAAGTTGAAGCAGTAAAAAACATACCAACTCCAACTAATAAAAAAGAGCTTCAAAGATTCCTGGGAGTTGTCACTTACTTAAGTCGATTCATACCAAACCTTAGCGCAGAATCAACAGAATTGAGATATCTTACTCATGACACAACAGAATGGACATGGAACAGTAAAACTCAGAAGGAATTTGACAACCTGAAGACACTAATCAGTGATATAGAGACGCTAAAGTATTATGGTAAGAGTAAACCGCTTATTATTGAATGTGATTCCAGTGAAGGGGTATTGGGTGTGGCGGTGTTTCAAGAGGAACATCCCGTGGCGTATGCATCGCGATGCCTCACCCCTACTGAGAAGAAATATGCCCAAATTGAAAAGGAGCTCCTTGCGGTTGTCTTTGCCTGCACCAGGTTTGATCAGTTAATTGTGGGCAATCCAAAAACTGTTATTAAAACGGATCATAAACCACTATTGAGCATATTCAAAAAACCTCTATTACATGCGCCCAAAAGATTACAGTCCATGTTGTTGACCTTACAAAGATATACCCTAGAATTACAATTTGTATCTGGAAAAGACAATATCATGGCGGATGCTCTGTCCAGATTCTACTTAAATTGCAATGATATAGACAAGTCCAAAAATATGAAAATCTTTGAAATCATTGAGAAAATAAATCCTACCAAAGATCTGCCAATTTCGGATAATTGCATAAAAGAAATAGAGTTTTTTGCTAACAAAGATGACAATTATGTTAAACTCAAACAGTTTATATGTCAGGGATGGCCAGCTTATTTAAAAGATATACCAGAAGCTTTAAAACCGTATCACAGTTTTAAAAATGACTTAACTGCATACCAAAACATCATCTCAAAAGGGCAAGCCATTTTGATACCCGAGAACCTGCGTCCAAAGATGCTACAAAAATTGCATAGAGCCCATTCTGGTATAGAGAACACTTTAAAATTAGCTAGAAAAGCAATTTTTTGGCCATCTATGTCCAAAGATATAAAAGATATTATTAAAAGTTGTTCCACTTGTAGTAAATATCAACCTAGTCAACAAAAGCTCACCATGCAGTCGCATAAAATTCCTGAATACACGTTCCAAATAATATCTATGGATGTATTTTTCTTCTCACAAAACGGCAAGCAAGAAAAATTTTTAATTACCGTGGATCACTATTCTGATTTTTTCGAAATGGATAAACTTAAAGATTTATCAGCCAAATCAGTAATAGATAGTTGCAAAAAGAATTTCTCAAGACATGGTGTTCCAGAAATTGTAGTTACTTATGGCGGTACCAATTTCCAAAATAATGAATTTTCTGGCTTCGCTAAGAAATGGAACTTCAATCAGGTCACCTCATCGCCAAACTATACTAAAGGTAATGGGAAAGCAGAAGCTACAGTAAAGATAGCAAAAAAAATATTATTAAAATCCATTGAAAGTGGTGAAGATTTATGGTTCAATTTACTATGCTTAACACGTTTATTGCGGTATCAGGTCTAAGAGAACCGATGATGGTCTATCCCGCCGAGCGGCACTAAATGTACTGTTCTTACCGCTGGTACGGGATAGATATCTTCGCTTTACCAGGGAGTATAAAAGAGATAGTTATAGTTTTAGAATTATCTCGTTAAACATTTTTCGCCAGTGGAATAAAAACCTATCAGGTCTATTGGATCTGATACCGATAGAGAAGATTTTTTTTTCACCTAGTGCGAATATCAGGTGCATTCGACCTGATACCCGATGACCTGATAGCCGCACTAGACATAAAGTCAGTTTATCTAGTGCCGAGCTCAAGTGCAGTTGATACAGAATAATCGTCGATGTGATAACATGCGGTTTAGTTTATTAATTATTGTTAATATTTTGGTAGTGTTTATCAGTATAAAAGGTGCAAAACTTAAGTAGCTACAGTTCTGTTGTTATGCGAATAATACTTGTGCGTCATGAAACGTTCGAGACGGATGCTTTTAATGTCGACTGGTGAAGTTGAAGGCAAAGAAAATAGAGAAGCTGATACGAAAACATCTAACAATGAGAGACCTACGCCCAGGACACCAGTGTATCGCCTGCGTACTCGCAATAATGTGAGTAATAATATTTATACCAGTCCCACCACCGGCCACACATTAACAATGCTTAAAAATGCATGTGAGTCACCTGTATCTACTCAGGCCAATTTAAGCAGCAATAAAATCCAAATATTAGGAGACATTTCTATTCAACCAGAGTGCAACAAAGAAAATACTGAGAAATATATTTTGAATGACATGTTTTCTACACATACACATCGATCTTCATCGAGAAAAATTCAGCTAAGTGAGACTTTAGCACCAGTCAAAAATAATACAATCGCACCCACATCCTCTGCTACAAGCAGCACAAGTACTTCCCACACATTCTCTAGTTTCCCAAATAGATCTTTTATACAACCTGACACACACAAAATTGCAAGCAACGAAAAAGTTCATACTAATACAGAAACAGAATACAACAATAAAAAAAGTGATGAACATCAAGGAAGTCCACCAATATTAACAGATGACGAAATCCATATCTTTTCTACACCTCAACGTCGGAAAAAAATTAAATTAAGCCAAACATTTAGCGAAAAGAAAGAAATAGTACCTGTGGCCTCCACTTCAGTAAGCAGATGCGGATTTTTCAGTGATATATCAACATCGAACCTGGTTTCACTTAATTCATCTTTTGATGAAGATAAGATTTTAGATTTAATTTCGACACCACCACAAAAAAAAGAATCCAGTCAGGCAAAATTAAAAACAATTATTTCGTCAAATAAAACCGCAGTGGAATCGGGATTCTCAACTCATGGTAGTAAAATAAAACCACAGCTACAAAAACCTCACCTTGATGTAACTAACACGCATACCGAGGACTCTGATTCAGATTTTAACCCAAATATTCAATCTGAAGATTCGTCATCAGAAAGTTCTTCGTCACCAGAAACCGATGATTCCTCGTCTAACGATGTAGATTCCATTCCAACTACAAACAATACTAATGAATATGACCATGAGTGGCAAGATATTACAGACGACCCGGAAACTTTTGGGGACTTTGCCTGAGACATTGAGTTAGTGATTCCATCTGATATTAGTCGTCCAGACGAATTTTACAAGCTTTTTTTAACTGACGAGATTATTGATGAAATGGTGAGTGAAACAAATAAATATGCCGAAGAGTGTATAAAGTTTGATACCAACACACCCAAATCACGAAATAAATTGTGGAAGCCAACTAATCGGGATGAGATGCACAAGTTTCTAGGTGTTTTATTAGTAATGGGACTTGTAAAACTGCCGAATGTGGATGATTATTGGTCTAAAAACAAAATGTACAGAAACGAATTTATTTGTTCGGTGATGAGCAGAGATCGATTTCTCATTCTGTTGAGATACTGGCACTTTAGCGACAACAAAAATTCGGGAAATGATAAATTATACTGGAAGGAGGAAATGATATTATACAAAATTCGGAGAATCTACGATATGTTATTAAACCAATTCAGCAAAGTATTAAAACCAGGAAGAGAAATTGTTATAGACGAAAGCATGGTTCCATGGAGGGGCCGGTTGCATTTTCGCCAGTATACTAAAAACAAGTCCCATAAGTATGGCGTGAAACTTTACAAAGCATGTACACCTGAAGGGTACAATTGGGTTCAATATCATAGTGTATACTGGAAAAGGCGACGGTGGCCGAGAGTTGAACCACGCACAAAATGTAGTTTTAAAACTGATTAAAGGCCTCGAAAATGCAGGAAGGCTTGTTGTTGTTGACAACTTTTACACATCTCTTGGACTTGCAGAGGATTTGATCAGCAAGAAGACGTTTGTGTGCGGCACATTACGTGCAAATAGAAAAGGTTTGCCAAAAGTAGTCGTAAGCACTAAGTTAAAGAGGGGGCAAATAGTGGGTAAGATTAATAACAAAGGTGTTAGAGTAATAAAGTGGTTCGATAAACGTCCAGTGTTAATGTTGAGCACATGCAGAAACCACGATACGTCTATGGTTAATACCGGGAAAAAGCGAAGAGGTACAGGACAAGATATTATGAAACCAGAATGTATATTGACATATAACAAATACAAAAAGGGAATTGATTACAGTGACCAGATGTCGTCGTATTACTCCAATTTGAAGAGAGGTCTTAAGTGGTACCGGAAAGTGATGATGGAGTTGATTTTCGGAACAGCGATAATCAATGCGTGGATTGTATATAATTTGAAAAATGAAAAGATGGCAAAAAAACAGTTCATTGAATGTGTTATTAGGAAATTTTGTGCAGACAAAGAAAATACAGACGAACAATCCACTTCAGCTGTTAACAAAACGCATTCATTGAACATAGGGGACAAAAAAAAATAAACTGTTCAGGATGTTATGATAAATTACGTATAACACTTTCAAGCAGAGAAGCCGCCAAAAAGGTCAAGAAAGTAAAAACGATGTGTGAAGCCTGTAACAAAACTTTATGTCGCGAATGTTTTAGTAGCAAGCATTCTTCAAAAGCTTTGTAACTTTTTTATATAATTAATAGTCATATTAAAGCTGGCGTAAAAAATATTTCTTTTTGTACTCATTTATTTGCTAGTTGATTTTTTTGTGTATCAATAAAACAATAATAAATTCATCGATATTTTATTTTCACAACCCTAATAACTTGTCGATAAGATTATCACTCAGTACTGACATCAGGTCGAAAGGATCTGTCATAATATTTTAATTAATTAACGTATGTCCCTTTATCCGATTTAGAAACGACTCAAGTAGTATCTCAATATGTTTATTTAAAGTAGTTTCCAATAAAAAAACTAATCGAAATGACGACCTCCAGCTTGTAAATTGCATGTGAACATACACATCTCGAACAGATCCATTCGACCTTATGACGCTGCAATGCAAAGTTAAGTAACAGGCCCAAAATATCTGATACAGCACCAACGAAAAGTCAGCTAAATAGACTGCCGCAATGAACGTGTTAAGAAACACGCCTAACAAGCTAAATTCCAGTCCAGTGCAACGTTTATACTCTCGAAGAACTAGGGGGTTCCTGCCTGTAGTTCCTGATCTTCTGAAGCCGCAAGTTGTCGAGGATGTCTCTGGTGACATAGAGAAAAAGCGAGAAAATATCAAAAAACATTATGATATAAGAGCTAAGAAAGCTGTAACACTAGAAATTGGGCAGCCTGTCTCTGTGCAGACATCCATCCGTAAGTAATACATGGTCTCCAGGTATTGTCACAGACATCCTATCGGACAGGTCTTACGTAGTCAATGTTAATGATGCATCTTATAGACGGAACTTATCTCATATACGCCCACTCTCGTTACCCTCAACATCTCAGGCAAGTCTTTCACAGAACGTTGGGGAACCGATGGACACTTCTATAGATTTAGATAATACACATACAATCCATCATGATACTTCATCGGATCACATCGTCGAGCAACCTAGCAATGTATCAATGGACAATAGTATTGAGGCACCTGAGTTCTTAGCCACTGATACCGATAATGATTAAAATTATAAACAATGTCCTTTAAACAACATGAATGAAAATAGTGTTCCTAATTATGTTTCTCCTAGACCTAAAAGAGAGACGCGCAAACCTATGTTTTTGAAAGATTATGTATGTTAGCCCTGGTATTTTTCCGCAATGAGAATACAGAAATGTTTAATTTCTTTTATAATTTGTAATTCATATGATGGTAGGTACTAGGTAGGTACTCACAGTAAAGTTGAGTGTTGTACTTTATATCCTATCTTGATTAATTAATGTCAGTACTTCATGTTATTTATAAAAGGTATGATATAGTACAGTTACAAAATTTATAAAGATTTGTACAAGTAGGTAATATTGTACTTCGCATACTTATATTTGGTCTAATCTTAATTTAATTAATTTGGTGTAGTCTGCAACTTGTGTTGATTAATTTGTAATCTTTGTAGTTACTTGTAGGTAACGTATATTTTGTATTTTATTTTTTTGTCAAAAAAGCGAACGTGTTGGCATTGGCTGTATAACGTAAGCATCCTTTGCCCAATGCGCGCGCTTTTATGACAAGTGACGTTTGACAACAGATCACGCTGAGCCGGCACGGCGACATTGTAATCTATATATATAAAAGAAGGATACCTGATCTACCATCAACGCACAGCCGAAACTACTGGGACTAGAAACTTGAAATTTACACCAAGACTTCCTTTTATGACGTAGGCAACCGATAAGACGGGATTTTTGGAAATTCCATCCCTAAGGGGGTTAAATGGGGGTGCAAAGTTTGTATGGGGGAAACTTTATATTATGAACTAGAGACTTAAAACATTGTAGAAAGATTACTTATTAAGATACAAAAAAAGTAATTTCAGCGTTTAAGAAAATTCCACCCCTAAGGGGGTTAAATAGGGGTGCAATGTTTGTATGGGGGAAACATAAATTTTTGAACTATGAACTTGAAACTTTGTAGAAAGATTACTCATTAAAATACAGTAAAAGTAATTTCCGCGTCTAAGAAAATTCCACCCCTAAGGGGGTTAAATAGGGGTGCAAAGTTTGTATTCAAAACTACTGGGACTAGAAACTTAAAAATTTTCCAGAACTTCCTTTATGACGTAAGCAAGGGATAAGACGGAATTTTTAGAAATTTTATCCCTAAGGGGGTTAAATAGGGGTACAAAGTTTGTATGGGAGAAACATTATTTTTTGTACTAGAGACTTGAAACTTTGTACGAATATTACTTATCAAATTACAAAAAAAGATATTTCAGCGTTTAAGAAAATTCTACCCCAAAGGGGGTTAAATAGGGGTGCAATGTTTGTATGGGGGAAACATTATTCTTTGAACTAGAGTCTTTAAACTTTGTAGGAAGATTACTTATTAGGATACAAAAAAAAAAACTTTCAGCGTTTTATAAAACTCCACTCTTAAGGGGGTTAAATAGGGGTGCAAAGTTTGTACTCAAAACTACTGAGACTAGAAACTTGAAATTTACACCAGCACTTCCTTTTATGACGTAGGCAAGGGATATGACGGGATTTTTGGAAATTCTATCCTTAAGGGGGTTAAACAGGGGTGCAATGTTTGTATGGGGAAACATTATTTATTGAACTAGATACTTGAAACTTTGTAGGAAGAAAGTTTATTAGGATACAAAAAAGTGGCTTCAGCGTTTTATAAAATTCCACCCCCAAGGGGCTAAATAGGGGTGCAAAGTTTGTATTCAAAACTACTGGGACTAGAAACTTGAAATTTACACCAGAACTTGCTTTTATGACGTAGGAAAGGGATAAGACGGGATTTTTGGAAATTCTATCCCTAAGGGGGTTAAATAGGAGTGCAAAGTTTGTATGGGAGCAACATTATTTTTTGTACTAGAGACTTGAAACTTTGTAGGAATATTACGTATTAAGATACAAAAAAAGAACTTTCAGCGTTTAAGAAAATTCTACCCCTAAGGGGGTGTAATGGGGGTCCAAAGTTTGTATAGGGGAAACATCATTTATTGAACTAGAGACTTGAAACTTTGTAGAAAGATTACTTATTAGGATAAAATAAAAGTACTTTCAGCGTTTTATATAATTCCCCTCCTAAGGGGGTTAAACAATAGGGAAATATTATTATTTGAACTAGAGTCTTTAAACTTTGTAGGAAGATTTCTTATTAGGATACAAAAAAAAACTTTTAGCGTTTTATAAAACTCCACTCTTAAGGGGTTTAGTTTAAATAGGGGTGCAAAGTTTGTATTCAAAACTACTGGGACTAGAAACTTGAAATTTACACCAGAACTTCCTTTTGTGACAGAGGCAGAGGGATAAAACGGGATTTTTGAAAATTCTATTCCGAAGGGGGTGCAATGGGGGTCTAAAGTTTGGATTGGGGAAACATAATTATTGAACAAGAGACTTGAATCTTTGTAGGAAGATTACTTACTGATACAAAAAAGGACTTTCAGCGTTTTATAAAATTCTACCCCTAAGAGGGTTAAATAAGGGTGCAAAATTTGTATTCAAAACTACTGGGGCTAGAAACTTGAAATTTACACCAGAACTTCCTTTTATGACGTAGGCAAGGGATAAGACGGGATTTTTGGAAATTCTATCCCTAAGGGGGTTAAATAGGAGTGCAAAGTTTGTATGGGAGAAACATTATTTTTTGTACTAGAGACTTGAAACTTTGTAGAAAGATTACTTATCTATATATATAAATGCCTTTGCCCTGACTGACTCACTCATCAACGCACAGCCGAAACTACTGGGACTAGAAACTTGAAATTTACACCAGGACTTCCTTTTATGACGTAAGCAACCGATAAGACGGGATTGTTGGAAATTCCATCCCTAAGGGGGTTAAATGGGGGTGCAAAGTTTGTATGGGGGAAACTTTATATTATGAACTAGAGACTTAAAACTTTGTAGAAAGATTACTTATTAAGATACAAAATAAGTAATTTCAGCTAAGTAGGGGTGTAATGTTTGTATGGGGGAAACATTAATGTTTGAACTATGAACTTGAAACTTTGTAGAAAGATTACTCATTAAAATACAGAAAAAAGTAATTTCTGCGTTTAAGAAAATTCCACCCCTAAGGGGGTTAAATAAGGGTGCAAAGTTTGTATGAGGGAAACTTTCCCTTTTGAAAGAGAAACTTGAAACATTGTAGACAGATTACTTATTATAAAATAAAAAAAGTTCTTTCGGCTTTGTAGAAAATTCTACCCCTAAGGGGGTTAAATAGGGGTGCGAAATTTGTATGGGGGAAACATTATTTTTTGAACTAGAGACTTGAAACTTTCTAGAAAGATTACTTATTAAGATACAAAAAAAGGACTTCCAGCGTTTCAGTACATTGCACCCTAAATGGGGTTAAATAGGGGTGCAAAGTTTGTATGATGGAAACTATTCCCTTTGAGCTAGAAACTTTAAACTTTGTAGACAGATTACTTATTTGTATACAAAAAAAGAATTTAAGCGTTTTGGAAAAATCCACCCCTAAGGGGTGATAAAAAGGGTGACATGTTTGTATGGGGGAAACTTTGTTTTTTAGGTAGAGTAAAAATTTTGTAGAAAAATTACTTATTCAAATATAGAAAAAGTCGTTTCAGTGACTTAGAAAACTCCACCCCTAAGGGAGTGACATTGGGGTTTAGAGTGAATATGTGGGAAACTTAGTTTTTGAGCTAGAGACTAAAACTTTGTAGAAATATTACTTATTAGATTACAAAAAAAGAACTTTTTGCGTTTTAGACTATTCCACCCCGAAGGGGGTTAAAAGGCAAGGGTTGTATGGGAAACGCTTTTTTTTAGTAAGATACTTGAAACGTTGTAGAAAGATTACTTATCAAATAAAAAAGTACTTCCAGCGTTTAAGAATATTCCATCCCTAAGGGGGTTAAAAGGGGGTGCAAGGTTTGGATTAGCAAAACTCTTTATTGAGCTGGAGACTTAAAACGTTGTATAAACAATTAATATCAGAATAAAAAAGATCTTTCAGCGTGTTGGAAAAAATCCTCCCCTAAAGGGTTTAAAACGGCATTCAAGGGATGGAGACCAAGAAAATATTATAGTAAGAGATTTGTAACTTCGGTCTTATAGCCTTTATCTTAAAAGACCACAAAACTGATTATTTTGAAATTCATCCCCTGGGGGGGCAACATAATTTAGACTGCTTGAAATGGATTCCATAAGGGGGTTAAAAACACTCATCCCCAAAATGAGCTAAAAGGAGTTTGATGTTTGTACAGGGAACAAGACAATTTTTAATTAAGGGACAACATTTCTTGAAATTCATCCTGTAAGGAGGTTAAAAAGGGTTGGAAGTATGTATGAGGAATAAGTATTTTTTGAAGTAAGGGAATTCATAGGTCTTTTATACTAATTATATGGTAAGCCAAAATAAATAATCCGACTGGTAGCAGAGAAGTAGGCAAGGATAAATTAGAACCACGACCCAATTAGAACCGAAAACATGGTAATGTTTCATTTAAACTGCGGATTATTTTGTTAATTTATAAAGTTTATTTTAGATAATCAAAATCATGTATGCTCTAACAACACGTGAACAACACCGTTAAATGGGGACAGCAGATGGAGATGGAAAGTTCTACGTCTTTTAGCATTAGATAGGTTTTCATAACTATACAGGTAGCTCGGACTAACGTGAACTACTGAACGGATTTAGGCAAACATTTCCAGTAATGTAGCTTTCTTTAATACATTATAAAAAAATGTACAGTTTTAGCAGAAATGTCTGTTGATGATTCTTAAAATATTTATATTTCTAAAAACGGAGTTTTCAATTTAAATTTAGCAATTTAAACTAATGAACTCATTTCACTGTTACCTTTTACGCTTAATCCCTGAACGGATTTAGATGAAATTTTCCGTAGGCTGAATTTCACACCCTTGGAAGGATATAGGATAGTTTTTATCTCTGAAATAATCCCATAAGATGGTAGAACTTTGTTTAGGTCGGCGATAATTAAGGTTTCACCTACAATAATTTAATACCAATCATTTTTCTAAGATACAAGTTCTACGCGGACGAAGTCGCGGGCAACAGCTAGTTTCTTATAGAAATAAAGTAATTTCTCAAGAATATAAGTAGTTTTAAAACACTTCCTGTTCGCAATTCTGCACAATTTGAATTCCTATTTCTATTATCTATAGGATTCAGCTTCTGCCCGTGGAACTCGTTTTGATCGTAGCTCCCATGAACATTGTCAAAGTTAAGGGCTGTAAAGCCCTTTGGTTGGTCTCATTCCGCATGTAGTGTAGGGCGTCCTCAAGCAATAAATAGTTATTTGTGTCACAAGGGAGCAAAATAGTATATTTACGGCGAGGGCGGTGTATTGAATCCTGAGCGTAGTGAGGGATACAAGTGTTTACGCCCGAGACGAAAATAATTTTGCTGCCGAGTGACACATACTATTTTTCACACCGACTACGAGGAAATTTAAAAAAAGCTATTGTTAAAGTATATCTAAATTATCTTAATTTTTATTACTAATTTTTAAATATTACGAAATACTTATAAATTTTTGTTATAATTAACAAATATTGTTATAGTTAAAACTTGACATATGTTCGTTTTCAATCGACTACGATGAAATTACAATCGATTATTTTATTAACACCTGCGTTCAATTGGCACATTGCGTACAAATGTTCCAATGCCAATGTATAAATTAAAAAAGTAGCTTGAACAGAAAAGTAGCGTTTTGGTCCCTCTCGTCGTGGAGCAAAACTTACTTTTCCGAATGAAAGGTGTGAAAAAAACATTTTACTGTGATTCTACTAGATTATAATATGCTGCGGAGCTCGGGCTCAGCTCAGCAGGTCAAGCCACAGATAAACCGCCATTACCTACTACTCGGGCCCGAGCAGTAATGGCGGTTTATCTGTGGGGTTATAAATGCGAAGGATGGACGTTTAGATATTTGGATGTTTTGTTACTCAATCATGCTTAAACGACTCAATCGATTTGGATAAAATTTGGCACCAAGTTAGTTTATAGCCGGGATTAAAATAAAGGATCCTGGGTAACGCTGACGAATTCGCCGGCGGAAGCTATTTGTAAATATGCCTGTAAGCCCTTAACTATTGACCACAGGAAAGACGACTTTTGTTTTTTGATTCTATGCCCTCGGACTCTATAAAATGCCCTATATCTAGAATATAATGAAGGTCACTTTCTGAACCTCAAATTGCATTTTCGAAACGATTACCCCTAGTTACTATCCACGTCCACGTCCATACATTACCAAGCACTCTGTAATCAATCTTTGTATAGGTAACAGCTAAACTCTGGTAGTGGTAGGAATAACGTCCGGGGCGCCCTCTACATATTTTGAGACAATTTTGTGTGTCGTGTCTCTCTGTCATCCAGTCTTTTCCATAGATGGCGCTAATACTAGTTTATTGGCGCTTGTTGGCTGATGACCATGTTTCCACAGGCAGCGCACAGATGGCGTGGCATGTTGTAGCTAAACAAATCACAATACACCGCGCCGACCCGTACCAACTCATACCAACGAACGCAAGATACGCTTCCGCCTATACATTATGTTTAGGTATCCCTCTCCTATCGTAGCCGTATGGAGTTAGTACGTTCGGTACGGCACGAATGTCGACCGTCGTACGCACGCACTCGCTGGACGGACGTTTCAGTGTGCATTGTGCAATGAATCTCGCCGGAATGCGCATTGGCGACTCCTGGAAACACGAAAGATAAATCGCTCGTTGGTGAACAATCCGTAAGTGAAATTAATTCCGAACCCATTGGAAGTTTATATAAGTTGTGAATTGAAGCCGTGTTTATACATTAGAGACAGTGCACTGTATGTTTTGGGTTACACGGGTGGCTTTGGACGATGGTAAGTACATTTAGTGTTTTTGTAGTGTATCTCTGCTACAACATGACTTATTGCAGATCAAGCTAATTATTTTGTTTCTTCGGTGTTACTTTATAACTATAGGATAATTAGTAGGTATATTGGAGTGATTGCGACACATTTAGTTACCAATTTTTATATTGCGATCTTCATACTTACCTACGTACTTATTTATGTTTCCACCAGTCATTAAACAAGAACGTAACTTATTAACGAACTTTTTGTATCAGAGGTAGGTAATTACTTTTCCTTCTAGTACCTACTATCATTGAAAGATTATGTGTAAGTATTTAGGTACCTATAGGTACAGCGTATGGTAGAGCAAAATATTGTGTTCATAGTTAGTTGCCTTAACTTAATCCGTTTTTTGATGTATACCTCAACTAAACTGAAGTAGTAAAGTAAATCCCCAATTCAAGGTGTCGTGCAATGCACCGGCTGCCTAGAGATACGGTAACACTAGTTTCCTCGTACCTACCTGCGTGATTTCAGTACATGAGGCCATACCAATAAGATTCATCCCGGAAATAACTAGGTTTCGGTTTTAAGTTATTTCTCATTAAACAATAGTATTCAATAACAATGAGAAATATAACATTTAAAACTCGTTAAATGGAAAAAAAGAATTTAAAGGCATTTAACCTTTAACCGTCACGTCATAAAGATGATGATAAGTAACCGTCTACCTAAACCTAACGTACCTAGTTACCTTTAGCGGGTAGTACAATTTTCATATGCCCGTATAGCCTGACTTTCAGGGGGTGTGAAACGTAGAAAATCACGTGGGCCTTGCAGGGGTTCAATAGTCGCTGCGGGCGGGATTGGGGTTACCAGATACATATTTTAAAAGTCTTGACAATCAAGAATTTATATATAAAAGAATATTTTAAAGAAAAATCTTGACATTCTTAAACCCATCGTGAGATTTTATGTCTGGTGACATTATACCCTATTCCAGATAATTAGGATTAGAAAAATCGTTAGTCGTCATGCGAATATTAGGAAAAATACTGAAACGCAAAGAAAAATTTAAGTAGCTATTAATAAACGAAGAAACGGAGACGAATTTGTCCGTTTTAAATCTAATGTCATGGAATTAGGTAAAGAGAGTCGCCTATTTGTATGTTATGTTAGGCATCAAAAGCCACTCGTCACCCCGCTGACCGCTGGCTTCCAGACAGCGGCAGCTTACTCCGGAGAAAGGGACGAGCGTATAGTTTTAGCTTCTATGTCACTAACATCGTTGGTTGCCAAACTATATTTCATTTTAACTCTTTCTTTAAAAATCAGTAGGATAACCATAACTTAGTCTATGAAAAGGACAGATGATATATAAGCTCGCTTAAGGGTTACGACTGAAAATGATATAATAACTCGAACCGATCTCCCGTCTTTACGCATGTCTAACAATGCCGAATAAACGTAATTAATTAGTCTCAAATCACAACACAATCAAAATTCCGGGCATGTTGGGAGAAGTCCTGGCGTCCGGCAACCCCGCGCGGGATCAATGTTCGCGCCACTCGTAATAAACGCACGCCGCGCCGGGTCCGACACGCTTGCGACACCTATTTTTCAAGATTCCTTTATCCTTAACCTGGACAAAAATTTGCAAATTTATATAATTATTTATTTTCTACTGTCTTGTTTTCAAGACTAGCGACCCGCCCCGGCTTGGCACGGGCACAGATTATTGTACAATACTGAAGTAGGGTCATTTTGCTGATTACGCGACCACCTTCGGTTAGCGACCACCTGAAGGAGAAGGTTTTTTCTATTGAAAATAACATCAATTCTACAGACCCTATTGAGACAATTAGTTGTACATGCATTTTTTTGTTGTTTGTGAATAGAACTCTACTAAAAAACCGAGAAAATATCCTTTCAGTTCGCCAACTCAGCTAAGTGGTCGCCAACCGGCACATGAAATTAGGTGGTCGCTAACCGGCGAAATGACCCTACATTATTTTGATCTATCTCGTAGGGTTCAGCCAGCGTTTGCAATGTAAGCGCAAAAAAATGTGTTTATTTACGACTTCGCATTCAACCTTTAAAATTAAATGTATGTATTACAATATAAACCTTCCTCTTGAATAACTATCTATTTAAATCGAAACCGCATCACAATCCGTTGGGTAGTTTTAAGGAACTAAGCATACATAGACAAAGACCTATGGCAGACAGGGCCCATGTGGAACTGTATTCTCTTATGTAAGATCTTTAACACCATGGTTGTAATAAAGATATTATGATTATGATTATGAAGACAGAGCTGGAAGCGACTTTTTTGTATCCTATGTAGTATATGATGATAATTAACATTAACAAAATCAAATTAAAACTAAGTTACATCTAAAAACGGCCCTCGAGGCATTATATCGAGGATGCCGGCGGGATTTCCTCGCTGAATTGCAATGCTGCGTTGTGAGAGAAAGCTGCCAACTCTTCGGTCACCAGGTACGTCAACCAGACGTAATAGTACATTGTGATACAAGTGAGGTACGTTGATAATTATCATATTCAAGCGGGCCGCAGGTGAGCGTGATAAGAGAGCCGAGTATGTAATTATCAAAGCTCACGCGTTTCATACGTTTTTCAACATATTTTGTGAGGAAAAATACCTTTCCATAAGATGAAAATTTTATAGGCCTGCCAACTTATTTTCTTTACTTATTGATGGCAACAAGTTTTTACTTACACATTGTATACTTACATCGCCAAGAATTTCCTGTGGCGTCCATTCTATAAATTACCTATCACTTTTCTAGTCGCCACTAGTCAACATTTTTGTTACTAACCAAACACGCATTAACAATGTTTACAAAATATCTGTGAAATAACCTATAATGGCACACAACAGTTTTTTTTATCCATTTTGCCGAGAATTAAAAAAAAAGCTGTACATTCAGTACAACACGGTTAATTTACGAATAGGTACACCGTGTTTATGCATACATCTTCCTGCAAGGTGCCAACGTGACTGAATCGGGATGTAACCATAACACACGAGTGTCGTAATGTTACAAAACACTCTCGTTTAATATCCAGGATTATGAGCCTAAAAGCGACACAATAAGGGGTACGTTACGAGCAAATGTGTTGAAAAGATATTATGTAGAGACGTAGAGACCAACCTGCTACCTAATACCTGTGTGTAATGGAGATAGAATGGAAATATTTAGTCTCAGCTCACTCTAAATATAATGTACATTGAATCGGAATATTTAATAAAATGTGTGTCATAAATTAATATTCATGCTCACAATTCTCACGCATGTAAAGATGTTACCTAATATATAGAATTTATGTTTACTAAACGGGACATAGTTAATCATGTATAATTAAATGTATGTACTTCGAAGTTTAGCGAGGATGAATCGGATGTGTTGTCAACATCCCGTTTGGTAAAAATAGAAGTCACAATTATACCATGTAGGTATTGTTTATTGGTTTGCTCTTTTTGCACAGACTCTGAATTTTTTTCATACTAAAGTCAACATCAGTTTATTTATTTATTAGAGAAATGGCAGCCTCTAGGGCCTTTGCCAAAAACAGTGTACAGAAAATAGAAATAAAAAAAACATTTCACATGCATGATGTACGGTGTAAGGCCTTCACGGTGCACTGAGTGATAGCTCCAACATCAGTTTCCAGACTACAAGTCATATCATGTGTCATAACTCATATGTTAGGGTAATCTCGGTATATTTGTCAGATAACAGACTCGCGAAACAACAACAACAATAACACCTCTCAGGTCTGTCAAGGCTTGAATATGAGTTCCTGCTCGTATTGCATCAGCTCGATTTTTTGAAAATATTTTAAATAAATCCTTTCTGAATGTCGAGTTCTCGTTTCGACATTTTGACTTTCTTTTGTTCCGCTTCGACATATATTGACTTGGCATTTCGTTTCTGTGTCCGTCCTGTTATCATGATCATTTTCTTTTGACTATAATTAAATTAAAAAGCGGCCAAGTGCGTGTCGGACCACGCACAACAAGGGTTCCGTGCCTATTAAAAAGGTCGTATCCTTACTGAAATCATATGGCACTTACATCCTTTTCTTTAAGTAAGGCGGTTTTTTAGAAATATCTCGAAAACCTTTGAACCGATCTTGTTCAAAACAATTTGCATGATTTTTTTCATATTTTTGAAATACACGGTTCAAAAGTTAGAGGGGAGAGGGGGACACAATTTTAGTGACTTTCGGGGCGATTATCTCCGACTCTATTCACTTAATCAAAAAATTTGCTTAGAAACCTTATATTTATTTTGGAAGGCCTATCGATTGATGTGCCACACGTGGGCATGCATTTTTTTTGTTTCAATTTTATTTATGGAGTGCACGCCTAAAAAAAAACTTTTTTTGTAATTTCATTACATAACTATGTAGCGGTTAACAAAATACACCTATCCTCAAAATTTTATTCAAATACACCCTATGGTTTTCGAGTAAAATGCCTGTGACATACGGACGGACAGACAAACAGACAGACAGACATGACCTTGCAAAAGGTAATTAATAGCATTCTATGATATACAATCCCAACACATCATTTGGAAATGCGCTAATCGTTACCAATTTTCATCATCATTCATTTTTGACCTTATATCTCGTAATACTCGTTTTATAGATGTCGTGGTCGGGTGATCATAAGAGTGACGTTCAAAACCCAGGACCGTTTTAATAAAATCGACAGCTGATCGCTACTTGACTGTACGCTTACATTACATCGCAAAAAAGAAAGTATTTAAAGTAAAGGCAGGTCGAAAATACAATTATTTAACAAACTGAATCTATTTCAAGGAAACTAAAATGATTTCTTTTTATGGACTCTGTCAGCTGTACTATATGTACTTACGGAAATCTCAACAATTGTTTTGTATATAATATTTGTACAAATATTTGAAACTGTTTATTCCCCACTTGTAAAATAAAGAAACCAGATGTATTTGTGCTTTCTGTTGAAATAAATAAAATTTATAACGCGACCATTCATTCGCTAAACGCTAAACGCTAAAGTTTTGACGTGAGCAGTCAAGTCACATTATATGTCACAATAAACTAAAAAGTATTTAATCTTTTGATGTTGGTTTGCTAATATATGGTGCTTAAGGTCTAAAACACTGAGTTCTTTTTTTATGAAACATATATTGATGCAGGTTATAAGTAAACGCTATTAGCAACTACTGAAATGTAGCTAGAGCTGTCATTCTGGGGCCATGAACCTAGAATACTATAGACGGGCTGTACGTGTTGCCACGGTGAGGGACGGAAAAGCTCTTATGCAGCTAAATTAAGAACCGGTCCTAAAATGGCTGATGACTTGTCATAAACAACTTACTACGGGACGGGTACTGGTTTGTGTGGCACAACTTCATACTAAATCAGTTGTGGCAAAAAAAATAAAAAGTGGAACTATGATAAGGACAATGAATGATATTCCCCTTTCTGTCACACTTATAGAGATTTGTATGCTACCAGCTCGCTCGCACGTGGTATTATTATTACCATAGCCTGTCCAGAGTATTCTTCGTTCATGTTCTGGGGCATATCTTGGCATATTTGTTTGACATTGTGCATCTAGTTCTATATACTAAATCAAAGGTTACCTACTCGTACAGATAACGGTAGTCTAACTTTTTCAACTACACTGCGTGATACTGATAACGGTAATAGGACTTTTGGGATAGATATTATAAAGCATAATATAGTGCACAGCAGTACGGTGGTATGGTTCAGTCCCACCCTACACCCAGGGGTATTGCTAGGGGTATGATGGGTCTGACATGAAAAAGGTCATATCGTTACTGAAAACTTATGGCACTTACGTCCTTTTCTTTAAGCAACACAGTTTTTTATAAATATCTCGAAAACCGTTGAACCGATCTTGTTGAAAACAAATTTCGCTGGTAGAATTTTATAATCCCTATGAGCATGATTTTTTTCATATTTTTAAAATACACGGTTCAAAAATTAGAGGGGGGGGGGGGACACAATTTTAGTCACTTTCGGGGCGATTATCTCCGACTCTATTCACTTAATCCAAAAAATTGCTTAGAAACCTTATATTTATTTTGAAAGGCCTGTCGATTGATGTACCACACGTGGGCTTGCAATGAAAAAATATTTTTTGACTTTCAGTTTTATGTAGGTGCACCCCTAAAAAAAAACTTTTTTAGTAATTTCATTACAAAACTATGTAGCGGTTAACAAAACACACCCTGTCTTCAATTTTTTATTCAAATACACCTTATGGTTTTAGAGTAAAATGCCTGTGACATACTGACGGACAGACAGACAGACAGACATGACGAATCTATAAGGGTTCCGTTTTTTGCCATTTGGCTACGGAACCCTAAAAATGACACTTTAGTATAATTTGTTATGCTAGAACATGTTTTGAAATATTGATTTTGACCACTTACTTTTGACGTGGACTGTACATAGTACTTGCTGTCACTGCGCTGCATGTCGGGTTGCATCGCTTGCATCAACAAATGAAACCAAATGCGACCGGGCGTGGATTCTTACTCAATTCTTCTTCGCATTTGAGGGTTTTGGCTCCATCTCCTGGAATTATTTACGTACATCTCATGCTTACTTAAGTTTAAGAGGGCTAATTCTAAATCAACCCACATAAAGAAGTCTTATGTTCGTCGCTATTGTTTGTGGACTCTACTGCTGGTCGATTGCGTGACGCTTTGTACAGTCATGGTCAATGTCATGATTATTAATGTGCGTGCAGTCACCGGCATCAATATCTGCCGTAACAAAACCGGCAAAAATATCTGACACGTTCTTATGGCATTAGACATACTGATTAGAGTCGTGTCAGATATTTATGCGTGCTATGTTGTGGCAGATCTTATTGCTGGTGACTGTAAATAAATAAGGACATAAGCGTCTGACCAGGACTCTAAAGCCAATGAAATAAAAGGCCTGTACAGATCTTTATGTACGTATATATTCTCCATCCATATCTTATGTATTATGTACCTATGGAATAATTTAGATTAAAAACAAAGTTTAAACCGACTTCAATTCAGTAGGTACTTCGCCAAGCCACAAAGGTACATATAAATTTATACGTTTCCTTTCCAATTTACCACATGAACTGCTTTCCGACAGCAAATGCGTTGATTATTGCAAGTGCTCATAATAGTTGAGGAGTTCCCGCGAGTCCACAAAGATCTCAGAATTGACACTTCCTTAGTTGCTACTTCAACGGAATCATGTCAGAACCGTTGACGTACTTTACATCCTTGAGGAGTTCCATAAGTCATCTGTGGTCTTTACCAAAATCGCGACTTCCGAAGGTAAATACACGAGTTATACTTAAATAGAGAATACTGAAATCTCAATACGCGTGCCCAGAGTTGCCAGCGTGCCTATAAAATGTGAAGGTTGCCCTCAATTTCCTTGGGATCACATCATCAGATCCTGACATGGTGACAATGGGACGAACTCAGGAGCATACACTCTCGAATAAAAAATAATTTTGAAAATCAGTCCACAATTGACAGTGAAATCGGCGAATACATAAAAAAACGTTCTAAAGTTACGTAATCATCCCTCTGCCCCCCTAGCACACTAAGTTTTATGTCGGACATATAAAACATTCGTCCCATTCTGGCAAATATGCGAGTGCAAGAGGGACAAAAGCTTTACGTCGGACATAAAACCTAGTGTTCTATATAGGGTGTCTGCAGGTGTTTTATTTAATGAATAGAGTCTGGCAAACGAAAGCGTGACCTGGACTTTTTTTTAAGTGGCAACATTATAATCTGTCAAAGGCACGTCAAATTCTTTGGTTAGAGTTTTCAGTATTTTGTTTACACAATTATTTTGCATTAATAATTTCCGTAATATGGGTAAAACAATAAAAAGTAATGTGCGAAAGCTGCTACATACATGATAAGTAATTTCAAGCAAAAACAATGGGGAGAAAGAAGTTGTTTTCCAAGAGAAACAACAATGTTTAGATGCGATGTCGGATTTTTTAGGTTAGTATGACTTTGTAATCTTAATCCTTGTCGGCTGATTATTTGTTATAATAATATTGACGATAATGATGATACTTTTCTTATGTTTACAGATAATCTTGAAAAATTCAAGGAATCCGTAAATAACAAAAAATGTGTAAATACCACATGTAGTTTTTTTTAATTTGCCGCGTTTTCTCAGGTCACGCTTTCGTTTGCCAGACTCTAGCATATCTACCAATTGATCCCCGATTCTATTAGAATAAGTGATTTTTATACACATATTTATTCGGTCGAGTTTACTGTTGGATACACTGAACTGTTCCTTCGACCAGCTGTATTGTCAATAGCGTGGCGCAACTCGTAAGAGGGCATGTTCCACTTGCGCATAATACAACCAGTACCTCTACCTACATGCGTGACTAATTGACGGGGCACGCCTGATGTACTGCCTGCCTACCTATACTAGAGCTAAGTTCTCTTATTGACCTATTGTATTTCATATAAGAATCCTAAATCAGTACACTACATAGCCGCAACAACGTAGACCTACATTGTGTGTTGCTACTCGAGTGTTCAGCCAAGATTAAATTAAGGATGTAGAAACTGAACAAAACGCGAGTGACAAACATCACACATATATTCCCTGCAGTTTATAGTGAGCCTCCATGCAACTTCGCAAGTTCGCAATTTATCAATAACTAACTCGCACTTGAGATTTTTTTAATCGGCGTAATCGACGTTCGCGTTTCGTGCCTAACTGTGTTCTCTGTTGTTATTTATGCGTTATATTTTACGCCAACCTACACAAAATTGTGCATAGGCTAGTAATCTAGGAAAATTACGCAATTTCCCACTACAGGTGCTTAGGAAGGCAATATCGCCACCGACTGAGCGTGGGCGACTGATTTACTTAACTGGCCAGAAATAGCTAGGTGGTGTAGGCAAATACTTGCGTGAGTACTATACAAATGTGTACTTACTTAACTTCTCAGATAAGAAGATACCTGCTACCTTGGTAGGTGTGAAAACTTATGTGACCTAAGTTATCCATAGAGGATCTTGGCCCCCGAAAAAACAAACAACACTTTTCCCGATCCAGCACCACTTCCTGCCTATTTTCATCCTGAAACTGACGAAGATCCGACTTCACTCTGGCAGTAATGTAAATAAAACTTTTGTTAACTCGTTCACGTGCACAACGTCTACAGACGTCGCGACATAGCCTACGACTTAATTGGGCTTAGGCACCTCAAGTGAGTGTACACTATCAATCACCACGGCTATCATGAGACAGCCCGCGAGCTCTCTCGATTTTTCTCGCACGATCCGTCTCTCTCTCATTAGAACACTTAGAACAAGAGGTATAGTGTGAGAAAAATCTAGAGTATGTCGCGCCCGTCTCATGATAGACATGCTGTACTTTCCATAATATACGCTCTAACGATTGCGTGAGTTATTATAAAATTGCGAAAAAAGATCTTTTCTACAGATTGGTTTACACGAATGATCGGCGGAAGGTTCCCCTATGGGCCCTATAATATGTGCAAGTGGATTTTACAATATTCCCTCCTGGCAAGCTGCAATATGCTCTTGCCCGTGGTCAAAAGCCACGTGATGAAACCTCATTGGAACCTTGCCTCGCCCTGCGGCTGCGCGATAACATACGGCGAGCTCTAAAATATTGTACTCGTACAATATTGAATCATATTTCCCAGACATAACTTTCGTAGGTATAGAAGTACAATCATAGACGGGACTGCACCTTTCAGCACTGCAGACAAAAACTTGCACAGACAAATATGAGGTATAAGTGGCCAGGCTAATTTATTGTTATATAGCTATATAACTTCCGCCCGCGTTTGCATCTGCGTGGACAAAGGATAAAAGCTATCGTATATTAAAATATAGTGATAGTTAATAGCCCGGATTAAATCCAGGCTATAAACTAGAATAATTCATTTTTCTCCAATATCCTCGGAAATGTTCGCCTTTCTGTAGCAAAAATAGTACGTGAAGTTCCTCGTTACTGACGAACGCAGATTTATAAAGTTAATAGTACATTGTGATACAAGCGAGTTATGTTGATAATTACATCAGAGTAGTCACCACGAGTCAACATTTTGATAATAACCAAACACGCATTAACAATGTTTACTGCACGCTGCACGTACGGGAAAACTCGCATTGTGGCCAGGTGAAGACGTAAAATTTTGTACGCAACACGGGCGATAATTAGTAAAGCCCCAGAGCGCATATTTGTGGCCCCCACCTTCGGTTCGGGCCACAAACACCTGCGATCTGGGGCATTTACGAATTCACCGCCCTTGTTACGTAATGTATTATTACAAATATTTGTGAAATGACCTGTAATGGCGCGCAACAATTTTTTTTCGTGTAGTTTGCACAGTGCGCGCGCATGTTTTAGGCCAGACTTAAATGAAGTCTCTAAACAGCCAATACAAATAAAATAAATATTTTCGTTTTAAAACGTTTTCTTTTCCTAATTCATGTAAAATGTTATCAAAAGTGAATAGTTATACTAAATTAAACGTTTCTATATCATATCCAAAAAGAAATAGTCAATTAAGTAACAAAAAGGATTTACTTAATTTGTTTAGTCGAGTAAGAATCCATTTGGCGAAATTAAAAAAAAGCTGTACATTCTGTACAACCCGGTTAATTTAAGAATGCACCGTGTTCATCCATAAATCTTGCTGCAATGTGCCAACGTGACTTAATCGGGATATAACCAACCATAAACCATAACACACAAGTATCGTAATATTATAAAACACGCGTGTTTAATACCCAGGATTATGAGCCTAAAAGCGACATAATAAGAGGTACGTTACGAGCAAATGTGTTGAAAAAGTCATTACTGTACAGTTTTAGCGGCAGGAAAGTACCTACTGTATGAAATTCCTTTACTGTATACTTTATAACTTTGCCTAAGACAAATCACTACAAACAGCCAAGTGCTCAAATGTTTAAATACCTTGCAATTTGTCACAACAACTTGCGATAGTTAGACTGGTTAAGTAGTGCATGGCTGTTTCTCTCCAACTAATGCAAGTTGCTGTGACAAATCACGCCCGTATCTAGCCTGCTTTAAGATTTCTTTTTTTTAATGGTCATAGACAAACTGCGTACTTTTGGAAGTGATCGAAGTGACTTTTTTAAATTTTTCTCAAATAGTTTTAAATGAAGAAATAAACATATTTATCGAAATAAAACTCACAACGAACTGAAATGCATTTAGATTGAAACTGGCACGATGAGTCGTGCCGTACCTATACATACTCAAACATGCAATGAAATGTCGTCGTTACGTGCGTCATAACACACACACACATACACACGTATCACATTTCGGACGGAACAATTCGAGAGAACTGTAAAGCAATTTCATACAAAATTGAAGGCCTAGGCCGGGAGGTATTTTTTTTTTAATTTTAAACTAAATATGGCGTCTGTGTTCATGAACAGGCCAAACAGCTGAATTATATATTTTTAATTTGTTTTCTAGTGGCTGAATGGATATTGGACCAAAATTTATCCGCGGTTGCCCACGAACTGATTTAAGAATAGAAATCTGTATGATTCAATGTGTTGATAAATAAATTTAAAATATTGTCTATTTGTAAGTCACCAGAGACCATAGACAATATTTAAATTCCTCTGCATTTATTTTATTTATATCCTCTGCATTTATTTTAATTATTATAGAAATTAAGATTCTCATTATCAGTTTGTGTATAATGGCCCTAATAGGGTCTATACGAACACTACACACGCGTAATACGGACGACTTCCGTAAAAAACATTATGGAGGGATTGGAGGGAAAATGAAAAGTCTTTTGTCGTGTAGCTGGATTTTATATTTGTGGTTGTGGTTGATATTTATAAATAAAATTTCAAAATAAGTTCCGATGATAACAGCGACGAAGAAACTAATAGTATTCCGCCGGAATTGAGGGTGGAGGCCGAATTAGCCATGAATAACTTGTTGCCGCCAAAATCGAAGTACAAGTACATAAACACAGGTTGGTTTTTTGAGTAGTGATATTTCTTATTTAATTGCGTATGTTTGAGAAAAGCACTATACATGCCTAGCCGTGAAAAGGGCTTGCCGGCTTCGTATCATCACTATCCCTACTCACCCGGCCAGCCCTTCTTTCCCGGCGGCTGCAGTAATGTACTATTAAAAAATAAGTTGGGCGGGAACTTGATAGGTTATTGACATACTCGCTATTTTATGATTATTGAAAATAATTGATTTCCTCACATTTTTGGAGAAAACCACTACATCTGCCTTAGCGGGAACGGCAATTCGTGGATTCGTTTCTATTGTCAGATGAAGCGAAAGCTGAATACCACAATAGACGCGAATCCACAAATTGCTACTTCCCGGCCACTGCAATAATGTACGTACTATTTCCAAAGTATCAAGTGACAAACAAATTTCTCAAATTATTCTACTTTATAAAAGTTTATTCTAGGAAAGGGGCAATTTCGCGCCAATTTGGATAGCCAATTTATGAAAGTGTGTTACATAAGTTTCTTAAAATATCACGCCATTAATCTGCGAATGTCAAAAAACGTTTTGTATGGTCGGCGAACCACCTTAAGCTTGAACAATATTTTCACCTCACCGGCTCGAAAAGGCTTGCTTTATCGCTCAAAATCTGCGCCCAAAAGTCCATTTTATCCGCTAGCGTGGAAAGAGTTTTTGAATTTGGAACGTGACGGTCAATCTCGAGATCCAACGTTTTTCTATACAGAACGAGAGGTGCGTTCAGAAACTGATGGTGTTATGCCAGTAATTAATTGTTATTATTTTGATAAAATAAAATTAATAATACTTATTCTTTCTTAATTAAGTAGGGCCATACGAAATATTAATATTTAGACTGATTTATAAGGATAAAATACGAATAAATAATTTCAAAATGTAGTTCTATGTTTCAAAAAATTTCGCTTCTTCCAAATTTGGAACGCACCGTTTGAATAGTTACTTTAAGAAAAAACTCAACCTACTTTTAATTTTGTTTTGTTCTAAAGCCACAGACAGTAAAACCAAAATAATGGTGGTTATTTATCGATTTTAGTGCAGAAGATATACAGCTATTAGCTAATAGCTAAAAGCATAAGCAAATTTGAGCCTTAGTTTACCCGTGAGTACCCAACATAACTTTGACTTTTTTAGTGTAGATAAGCGGGGTTTATTTAAAGATGCAAAAATATATATGTTACATTAAATAATTATAAAATGCTAGATCTTGATGAGATGTAAACAAACCTTTATTGAAAATAAGTATAAGGCCCAAATTACTTCTATTACCTACATTTACCTACAATTTTCCTCGCGGTGGTGAGGTGAAAAGTTGTGTGTTTCGCACGGCAGCAAAATTGTTTGGCGTCTCGTGCCTTGAAAGCCTCGCTATGCTCAGGATTGTACTTTTGAACCATTCGCTTCGCTCATGGTTCAATTTTACAATCCTTCGCTAGATCGGCTTTCAATACAAGCACTTGCGCCAAACAACAACTTTGCAGCCTTGCATAACAAAGAACTATTGTTTACTGAATCGTGTTATGGACTTGATAGTTTATTTGTATGTTTAGATGACGTCTCCCTCCCACAGGTTTAAATGAGGTAGCGCACAACATGCCCTGTCCTTTGCAATATGGTTGATATACGATCCGAAACGGGACATGATCTAAGGCCGACACCGCAACGTGAGGTGTCGATTTCCCTGCAAACAACAAGACACCTACTTAGATATGTATTGCACACATCTATGCCTGATAATTTATAATGAAAAAATACTGTAACTTTGGTATGTATCGCTAAAAATAACCCATTTGTAATTTTTGTCGAAAGTTTATGAATAAAGTAAGCACGTGCTGTGTTCGACTTACATACAATACAATGCTTGACACCTTCAACCTTAAAACAATAGAAATATAGATGAGCAACTGGGCCTCAATTATTGGAATTAAGCTCTCAAACACTAGTACATAGTAAATGGAGATTGATAGAATGAACTAAGTTTAAGTAATAGTTTTCTCCTCGTAGGACTGTAAATGACCCGCCCTGACTGACGCTACAGGGCCTCCTATACCGTGGCGTGGTCGCGCTCCCCCTTACATAATTTCTGGGCTCCTTACGGTTTTTGGCAATCTATATACACACATTATTATTGGGCTGACAACTGATGAGTCACTGCCCTGCCCGGCGGGCCGCGACCAGGGAGTGCCCCGGCTGTGACGTCACGCCGACCTTTCCACCCTCCCCGTGGATTTTGTACTTTGTACATCCAATGATTTACCATGTCCATAACAATCTAAGTAACAGGATTGGCGACTCTTCAAAATTTGCTTTATTTATTACACAATTAATCGGTAAACTGTCTCTCAGACCGTAAATTCCACGGTGTTTTATATTTTTTCTGAACTTTAAGCGCACTTTTTAGGGTTCCGTACAGGGTAAAAACGGGACCCTATTACTAAGGCTCCGCTGTCTGTCTGTCTGTCTGTCCGTCTGTCGCCAGCCTGTATCTCATGAACCGTGATAGCTAGACAGTTGAAATTTTCACAGATGATGTATTTCTGTTGCCACTATAACAACAGTTTATACTAAAAAACCAGCCAAGTGCGAGTCGGAGTGGGGCTCCCATACAACAAACGTGTTTTTTTTTTCGTTTTGATAGATAAAGGTACGGAACCCTGGGTGCGCGAGTCCGACTCGCACTTGGCTTTTTTTACAAAAGTGATGGCACCAATTTATTCTTAATTTACCATTTTGAAACAACGAACGACATCAATAAATATTGTACTGGATTGTATTGTACAGTAGACACTGTCTATGGGTCCGTATTGCCACATAAAATAATGGTTGCCAGTCGTTATTTTCAACGGGTAAAGAAAAAAGTGTCAATTAGGTGCCACCACATTCATTATTTTTCTCAAACATGCTCGGAAAGCGTCGCATTTTGTTTGAAAAACATGGAAAAACGAACACGCTAAGTGCCTAATTTTTATCCGCCAACATTTAAAAAGTTAAGTCTCTTCCCTGCCTGGGAGTATAATAACCCATGCAAAACCCATTATTTTCCGCTGCATTAATTTTATTAAATCCTGATAACGCTCGCCATACTAAATCGAGACGACTAAGGAAAAATCACATTCAGCCAAAGAAAAAGACCCGCGAGCCCCGCGGTTTCCATGGAGATATTTTTTTAATTTTATTTTTCGCTGTTTATTGTATACTAGCTTTTGCCCGCGGCTTCGCCCGCGTAGTAAAAGTAATTTTCCAATAATTGTTGAATTGCTACGCCGCCTACTAACCTACTACTACTAACTTCCCCTACGAATAACCCTTCGTCATAACCCATTATGGTAAATTATTATTTTTTACTATTATTTTTATGCCCGTGTGGTGGCGGGTTAGAATTTCACCACCCTCTTTCTTCCCGTGTGTGTCGTAAAAGTCGATTAAGAGAGCAGGGTTGAAGTGTGTTGTGGGTGATGGGCTAACAACCTAAGCAATATCACTTTTTGTCGATCTTTTATACCTACATTTGTGCTGAAAGTGGCGCTGGAATATAAAGTTCATGTGCTCTGCCTGCCCCTTTTGGGAATAAAGGCGTGAATGTATGTATGTATGTACGTATTTCTGTTATTAAATTTACAATCATGATTAATGAGAATCTGTCCTCTGGAATAAAAGCTACTTTATGTTCATGATAATGTTGAAATACCAAAATATCTCCACGAATGTCAAGTCAAATTTGTGGCCTGGACATTGCTATAGGCTTCTTTCCTAAGATTTTTTTTCCATGCTTTTCGAACCAGTATTTAACATAAATACCCAAAAAATTGTTTTAATTTAACGGCGGCCAAAATGCTTATCTTATAAAAAGTAAGCAGATCTTCGTGCAGCACCTTGAATGTACTTATTACGGATGCAGGCACTTTCCCAATGTCTCCTACCCTCCCGTCCCGCCGCGCCGCCCGCACTCGCCTAGGTACCGATTGCTCTTGATTGTTGCCGATTGTTGACGATCGAGATGGCACCAAATACAAACTTTAAAACCTATAACCCTAACGCGGGTCTCGTTCCATACCTCAAAAGCTAAAATAGAACCCTTACTCGTATTTATAGGATCACGTGTGGCGGTATGTCAGTCCGTCTGTTACAACCAATTTGCTACGAAAAAAACTGGACCGATTGAATTGCAATTTGGCACAAACATTTTCATGAATTTTCATGTCCACAACATTACATTTCAATATCTATGTGATTTTCGTTATTTACGTCCCAAAAAACCGTAATAACAACGCCCATATTGATATTTAGACGCTACGTTGGAATGTAAAATCGTTGTTTTCCTAATCAGCGACCCGATAAACCATAGAAACAATAGATGCCGATGTTGATTTTCAGATTTTGTCACCATATGTCTCCTTTTAGGGGTTGAATTCTTAAATAAAACCGGAAACACTTGTTTACTCATTTATCGTTAGGAATTATCCTGTGAATTCTCGAATAAAATTGTCTAACTAATCTTTTTTTCTCCATACAAACTTTGGACCTCCTTTTTAACCCCTTTAAGTGTAATTATTTCCAAAACGCTGAAAGCACTTTATTTGTAAATGAATAAGTAATCTGTCCACAAAGTTTTAAGTACGTAGTAGCTAAAAATAAGTTTCCCTTATACAAAATTTGGACCCTCATTTAACCCCCTCAGGGGTGTAATTTTATAAAACGCTGAAATTACTTTTTTTGAATACTAATAAGTTATCTTCCTACGAAGTCTCTAGCTCAATAAATAATGTTTCCCCCCCACAAACATTGCATCCCTATTTAACCCCCTTAGGGGAAGAATTTTATAAAACGCTAAAAGTACTTTTTTGTATCTTAATAATAATATTCCTACAAAGTTTCAAGTCTCTAGTACAAAAAAATATGTTTCTCCCATACAAACTTTGCACCCCTACTTAACCCCCTTAGGGATAGAATTTCCAAAAATCCCGTCTTATCCTTTGCCTACGTCATAAAATGAAGTTCTGGTGTAAATTTCAAGTTTGTAGTCCCAGTAGTTTTGAATACAGACTTTGCACCCCTATTTAATCTCCTTAGGGGTAGACTTTAATAAAACGCCGAAAGTACTTTTTTGGTATCAATAAGTAATCTTCCTGCAA
The DNA here is from genome assembly GCA_945867215.1 of Epinotia demarniana. Classification (NCBI taxonomy): domain Eukaryota; kingdom Metazoa; phylum Arthropoda; class Insecta; order Lepidoptera; family Tortricidae; genus Epinotia; species Epinotia demarniana. Next base: position 46,689,691 of record OX244259.1, read on the forward strand.
AGTTATAAGTCTCCAGTTCAATAAATAATGTTTCCCCATACAAACTTTGGACCCCCATTTCACCCCCTTAGGGATAGCATTTCCAAAAATCCTGTTCTATCCCCTGCCTACGTCATAAAAAAAGTTCTGGTGTAATTTAGAAGTTCCTAGTCCCAGTAGTTTTGAATACAAAATTAGCACCCCTATTTAATCCCCTTAGGGGTGGAATTTTATAAAACGCTGAAGATGTTTTTTTTGTATTCTTATAAGTAATCTTCCTACAAAGTTTCAATTCTCTGGTTCAATAAATAATGTTTACCCCATACAAACATTGCACCCCTATTTGACCCCCTTTAGGGGTGGAATTTTCTAAAACGCTGAAAGAACTTTTTTTGTATCCTAGTAAGTAATATCCCTACAAAGTTTCAAGTCTCTAGTACAAAAAATAATGTTTCACCCATACAAACTTTGCACCCCTATTTAACACCCTTAGGGATAGAATTTCCAAAAATCCCGTCTTATCACTTGCCTACGTCATAAAGGGAAGGTCTGGTGTAAATTTCAAGTTCGTAGTCCCAGTAGTTTTGAATACAAACTTTGCACCCCTATTTAACCCCCTTAGGGGTAGAATTTTGTAAAACGCTGAAAGTGCTTTTTTTGTATCTTAATAAGTAATCTTCCTACAAAGTTTTAAGTCTCTAGTTCAAAAAATAATGCTTCCCCCATACAAACTTGGGAACCCCCGTTTTACCCCCTTAGGGGGTGAGTTTTGAAAAATCCTTTCTTAGTGCTCTCCTACACCTTATAAGGAAACTACGTGCCAAATTTTAATCCGTAGACCCAGCGGTTTGGGCTGTGCGTTGATATGTCAGTCAGTCAGTCAGTCAGTCAGCTTCTTCTTTTATATATTTAGATGGTTAGAAAAAATAATAATTTTAAAGTATCAAACCGTAAGTAAATTCATTTATTTGTGATAAATAAAACATGAAATTAACTAAATGTGTTATATTTAATAACTTACTTGAAACACTGCATTGAATGTAAAATATAGTGGGAAGTGAATAGGTACCGCCTTTGAAAGAATTCGTAGAAAGAATGCTTACATATAAATCATAGTACACGTATAGTATAAAACCGCGTTATTAGGTATGTCGCAATATGTTTTTTGTTATGTCTTTGTATTATTTCCTCGCATGTTTGAGAAAAGCACTATACATATTTACCTTGGCGAAAACCGGGGTTGCCTGACTCGTCTCTCGGCAGGCCTCGGCAAGCCTCGGCTCGCCAAGCCTCGGCTCGGCATGCCAACCCCTTTCTTTCCGGGCCTCGGCAGTAATGTACTATTATGCCGTGTAGGTACCACTTGCATTTTACGATACCAGACTGATTCGGCCCACCCATCGGTCGAGCCGGTCGGTATAACCTACTTCCACTGTCTGTCCGCAACAGTAATCATCACCGTCAGTACACTCCAGTCCGCAAATATGTATTCAATTCGTCACCTCATTGCATTGACGCAGAGATAAAAACGCATAGGTAACTGTAACTGCGACTGTATATCGTCTATCTGTCTATCTATGCCTGATTTGATTAGGAAAGTAATAGGTACCTACACCTATCTGAAATTAGTTAAGTAGTTAATTTATATTAAAATAAGTAAGTACCTACCCAATTTATATTATCGGTAAGTATATTAGTACCTACATTTGATGATAATTGAATCAGTGGCATCCTTTCCTATCCTATACTATTATTAAACAAGCACGTAATGTATATATTTTTGAAATCACGTTCTCGAATACAGCTGTGACGATTTAAATGAAATTTGGAATTTAGGGTTTTACGGGGGCGAAAAATCGATCTAGCTGGGTAATTTCAAAACGAATTTTGAAATTACTCAGCTAGATTCTCCGTATTTTCACACGAGCAGAGCTCGGTCGCCCAGGGACTTTATATTAAAGGTACCTAAGAAATGTATTGTCATCCGATCATTCGTTATCATAATAAGTAATAATAACTTACTTTATTACGCATCACAAATAGAAAAAAACTATAAACGAAAACATATAACATTGTAATAGGCAACAACAGGCGGTCTTATCGCTAAAGAGCGATCTCTGCGAGACAACCTTTGCTGTGAGTTGAATTATCCCATTTGTATCAGATATAAATATGGAACATAAATAAGTATACGAACTCCATTTTTAGTATATTATATTACCAACCTTTGTTGCGAAGCGCGTCTGGCAACCGAGTTGACGTAATAGAAATCTGTAGTAAGACGTTCATTCACCCCTAGGGAGGCGCGGGCCGCACTGCTTCCGTCCGGCGCACGCCTAGAGCTCCTACCTATTCACCAGGCTTACCAACTCGCCTCTATTGAACCAGTATAAATGTTACCTCCATAGTTAATATGAATCACCGGGGAGGGTTATACCAGAGACGAGCGCTGATGTGAGTGAGCAGCTTGCTTGTGAATACGCATAGGAGGGTTCCGGAAAACAACGCCGTTTTACTAGGTATATAGTAGATATTTACAATCTACCCGTCACCTACATTTTATTCGCGGTATACAACAAAAGGGCAGCTTTGCCACTTTGAACTAAGCTTTCTGTCCGTATATATCGGCCAAGCTAAGCTACGAAGCTGTGTGACATCAGTATTGTAATTTGTAAAGCCGCGAGCTCAGTTCTTGGGGAAAATCTGTATTATAATACATAGTCAAAAGTACCTACGAGTATGTATCTGAAATCACCGTAGAAACTACAATTAATAGAACTTATCACTGTCATATATTTATATATTTATATATATATATATATATATATATATACATATATATATATATGATATCTACCTACATAGTTAGCTTTTTATAAAATGATTAATCTTATGCCCTTTAGAAAATAGTAAAGTGATGATGATGATAACCTTTGGAGCTTAATTTTTGGGGTTTTCACCTTCACAAAATGACCGTTTAATTTATACGTCCTAACGCGCGTTTGACAATTTACACAATTACCCTGCTGTTATCGCATTACGCGTCTCGAATTATACGATCGCTTTAGCATAGTTTGCAGTGGTGGTTTGCAGCGAGTTCAATAATACAAGTTGCATCAAAGTTATTTACCATGCTTTTGTCAGGAGCATCTTAGAATACGCCAGTTGTATCTGGTCTCCTCAATATGTAATTCATAAAGAGAAAATAGAGAAAATTCAGCGCCGTTTTCTTCGACACCTAAATTTTCGGATCAGAAAGTGGGATACGTCCTACGAGTCAATGTGCAGCCGTCACCATCTTCTGAGCCTTGAAAGTAGGCGCTTGTCGCTTGATATGTCGGTTTTGCATGACATCTTATTTGGACGCATTGACAGTTCCGAGCTACTTGCGGAAATTAAATTCTCCGTTCCAGCAATTCGAACTCGGCACACTGAACGCAGTCTGTTCAGTATACCAGTTGTGCACACAAATTATGCTCAGAACTCGCCTCTAATTCGTATGTTAGGAAATTATAATAAAAAGTTTTATAGTATCGACTTATTCAATTGCACCAAAACTACCCTTAAGACGCGTGTTAATTTGTTATTAAAGGATAAAGGATAAGGATCACAGCAGAGTAAAGGGAACAGGAAAAAAAAAATGCTTATAATTATAACTAAAGTTTATATTCCGATTCACACTTTTTACAAACATAACAAACATATGCATTTTCCCTCGCATATGCACACAACATACACAACACACACACTCACACACACAAACACACTCACACACACACATTTAATGACACATTTACCGAGCAATGTTTTAATTTTAGTTCTGTGTTTATGTTCTTTTTCCATTTACTGTATTTCGGTGGACATCTATAACTGGCTTTGTTATTAGCTATTAAGCTTTGTATTATTTTCTTGTAATGCTGTTGATGCCCCAAATAAATAAATAAATAAATAAATAAAATAAATAGTTGGTAGGGACCCTGCTTACGAAGCAAGTGGTCCAGGGTTCGAATCCCTGTAAGGGCATTTATCTGTGTGATGATGAGCACGAATATTTGCTCCTTAGTCATAGAAGTCTTCTATGTAGGATTTAAGTATTTATTTATCTATTTAAGTATGTTTATCGTCGTCTAGTACCCATACTACCCATAGGTACTTACAAGCTTTGTTTAGATTTCGACCTAGACGATTTGTGTAAGTTTGTCCCCTAATATTTATATAAGTATTATTTATTTATTTAAATTTCGTTTTACAATGAATTCATATATATATTTATATTCATATAAAGATGACCACGATTGATACAGTAGGTAATGAAGTGGCGTAAAAGCGGCGCCTCGCTTATCGACACGACACACGACACGAACAACGAAAGGTCAGCCCTCGACCCGCCCGGCGCGGCGCCTGCGCCGGTCGCGGGGAGCAGGAGCAGGACATCAAACCTTCAGCGGCAATCCACCATTGATCATGGTTCATATACAGTTCAGTCTGTTTTCCAACGTGAAATTGAGGCCGTGAGGCCATTATCACGAATTATTTAAAACCATGAAAAGTACCATTGTTATACTCGTCGACCTTAATGTTTGAATAAAGACTTCGTACACCATACTTAAATCACATACTTTTTACTATGGAGCCCAACTCAACATTTCATAACTGTTGAGACAACTAAAATAAAATTGACCAATCACGTGGCGCCTTATATGCAACAAAAGTTCCATCCAATCAGCAAGACAATACGCAGTTCCGCTCGGAAAGTAATTTATAATGTACCTATAATAGCGATTAAAAAAAGCGATTGAAAAAAGCGATGTCTTGCGGAATATCAAGCCGAAATCATTTTGTCGGAATTAGACAATGTTTGTAGATTTTAATTATTGTAGACTACTAATAAGTGTTGAATTATGAATGGTTATATTCGTTTTATTTAATTCCTAACGCTAGAATTACAGTAAATTGATAATTTTCGTTCAAACTTCAAACTTCTTCTTCAAATTTTATACTCCAGGCAAAATACGGTTTTGAAAAACAATAATTTATAATAGCGTTTTGATTGTTGATTTCATTTAAAAATGTTATTCTAAGATGCTTTATTGAAGAATCCGGAATGAATCGTGCGTTGTCTTTTTTGTGTGATTTATCTTGCATATTAAGAGCAAAATGTAAATTATGAACCAAAATAGAGACAAAAATATTTATTAATATTTTTTCTGACTCTTCACTCTTTTCAGTAGCTAGTTCATTCATTGTTTTTTTGATTCTGTCTCTGGGCGACTATTTAATTGATAATATATCCGTTACACAAAAAAAATAAGCTATTATAAATTATTTCCAAAATTGTCATTTTTTCCATACAAGTTGTCAGTTCATTGCCTGGTACCAAAACCAACTTGGTACTTGCAATATATTTGATGAATTTTAAGTGTTTTAATTAAGTGTACTTGTAACCAAAGTGCAATATTTGGAGGAAGAAGAAACTGTATATTTATTACAGGTACCTATACTATTTGATAAAATTGGTAAACAAAACTTGTATTTAAATTAGCATTATGTCTACATAAACATTCTATAGATGTAATGTTTGTGAGTTGGTTTGCCTATATCAATGTGTATTTGTATGTATTTTTTCTAAATTAGTAACCAAATTTAAATAATGACATGACATTTAAGACGTTTCGTAGTAAAAACTGAAGTATCAAAATCTATAGGTCGTGCTTTTCGTGGTGCCCCTATTATTTTGTACTCTTTTTTGCCAAACTATAAGTTCGTTTTATCATGTATGCTGATGTTGGATGGCAGTTACTTTCCGTCCAACCCGTGTAAATAAATAGGAAGGAACGTAGGTATCGTACAATAACGGCTCAGATAAGTAGATATAGGCCGGTCGTTGTTGAGCTACAAGCGTTGCCAATTGAAAAGTCAAGTAAACACTTAATCCTGTGAGCATAGATAAGACACGTTACGTTCTTGGCAATATTTCAATTACCGACCTTATTATATCCGACCAATTCTACCAATAGCCATTATCTGTTACCGTAACGCGTACTAATTTATTCGTATTGGAATCGGGCGCTTATTCTTTTAGTCACAATTTTATGTAAAGTCCATGGTCTGGCTTTTTGAGGATTAATATTTTTATACGTTTTTCATATTCATTTATTTAGTTGGCTGTACCAATATTCGAAGATTGTTTTTAATTTGTCATCGTTTAATAGAAAGCATAACTTCATTAAAGAGCAAGCATCAAAATAATGCAATTACATTGTACAAAATGCGCCTGTTTAAAAAAAATACTGGGCTCATCTTGCAGAAGCCAACATCCAGTGTTTGGCTTGCAGCTTCTGGTTACAGTTATTCATATAAGTGAACCAAGCGTTTAGTTGTCTAGGTAGTGTAGGTACACCGACTACTATTGAGACCAAAAAGTGACACCAAATATGCACATGTGTTTTTGTATTGTGAGAAAACGTAATAAATGTACAAACAATCAAATGTGGCGTTATCTATGAAAAGGGACATTGTTGTCGGTTTTAGAGTTGGATGTTCAGGAATCAATAAACAGGGTCTAAATCTCTAAAAGAGAAACAGTATTGAAACGTTTTTTAAAGATAATGTGATAAGGAATATAATAACATAAGAATGAAATACATTTTTGGTTCCTTCATTTCTGATTCCAACGCAGTAGTTACCATTGATACCTGCATACCTGTTATCTCTATTATCCTTATCAATATTATGTATGTACAAGTTAGAGAGGAGAGACCGAATGTCCCTCCCAGGCCCGTACTGGGTACTAACCAACTACTTACTGTAACTCAGTAACTGTAACTAGACGCACACCCCATTGGTAGTCAGTCATCCGACACAATCGGCGCGGTTAATTTTAGCTTAGATGGCTTTAAATAGGATCCCTAGTGCTTCCGACAACGAATGGGCGCAGTTCTCCGTACGTTAAGTGAGATACATTTTTCATTATTCACAAACCATAACAAACCTCTGCTAACTAAAATACATTTCTTCTCTTTCTTATATCTAAGCAATAATGTTAATCTGACAGATTGCAGACTCGAGGGCATTATTTTAGATTGAACTTAGTTTCATTTAATTTAGTCGATGTAAATTATTATGTTCACTGCATTTTAACTAAAATAGTATTGATGGACGTTTATGACTAAGGGACCACTGCCAATAGTGGTTACGCATCAGCAGCCTATTTAAAGTGTTAATAGTACATTACGTAACTAGGGCAGTGAATTCGTAAATGCCCTAGATCGCAGGTGTTTGTGGCCCGAACCGAAGGTGAGGGCCATAAATCTGCGCTCTGGGGCTGTACGAATTACCGCCCGTGTTGGGTATAAAATTTTACCTCTTCACCTGGCCACAATGCGAGTTTTCCTGTACGCGCAGCGTGCAGTAAAACTCGCATTATGGCCAGGTGTGACGTAAAAAATATATTTTATCTATGCACATATCATTAGTGCTTTAAAATGCGTTCAGAAACCGTAGGAAATGTGGTCATTTCCTAATGAAACGCTAATGCTGCTGCATTACTACAACCGATTTTACTATGAGAACTTTCTTGTCTGTGGTAGTAGGTAAAATCTGTACTGTAATGTCATTACAGTACAGATTTTTGATAAATTTGTATCGTTACGAGTTTAAATTTGGAACAGCTGTCAAAACTCAAGTGTGTCTATTCTAGTATTCATAGATATTAAAAAACAGTTATCGATACGAAACGTCAATTCAGTACGTTTTTTAATACAAACCGCACGACATTTGATCTCGAGTGATATGAGTATAGGGACTTCATTCGTTTGTCTATGATTTAAAAAAAAAACATTCGTCATGACGGATGATCGAATTGCCGCCATTGCTGTTGTCATTTTATTGTTGATTTTTTGCTGTTACTTACTACTACTTATGATATGTGTGTAGATAAAGTAGTGTATGCAACTGTACATAATTAGGCCTTAAAATACGAGTGTGGTTTTATGAAACGAGCGTCAACGAGTTTCATAATAGGATCACACGAGTGTTATTCTCATTATGGATCAGTCGCATAAACTACTATTTCTACTCCTGTAGGTACCGTTATCTGTCAATTATATAGGCTTTGGCTCAAATACAATGACACCGATAATAAGTCGTCAAAAAACTCTATGGTCTATGGCCCATAAACGCACTGTTAGTAGTGTTCCTGTCTGTTAGTACCATAAGCGCACTTTTATGGTACTTGTTTTGGCCCGATGTCAAACCATCTAACTTTTTTATAATCAGCCGCTATATTGCAGTGGTACAAACATACATGAATATAAACACGGACATGAGACAGCAGATACAAATTATAAGTATATCGTTTGAAATGACACCATTATGAAAGGTGCGCGGGAAATCGTGCCGTAGTCAAGTCGTAGGCAGGGTAGGCGCGGCGCGAAAGACAGCTCGTGAATTTTTATATGAACGTGCGTTGTCAGCCGGAAGACGCTTCCGTCGCGTCGCGCCGGCGCGCTGACTCATCGGCCTAATCGCGACCCGCGACCAGCGACCCGCGACCCGCGTTTCCCCCGCCTGCCTATTCGTCATTTAAAAATCTGGAAAAAAATACCACCTCATAAATATTTGACTCAAAACTTACCACCACTCTATGGCAAGCGCCTGATCCAGGATGACACCAGGGTTCCATTTATAACTAAAAATCTGCATTCAGCACGTACATTAGGTAGAACCACTGGTGGAAATCTATTTATTTCCTACACAGCATTACAGTAATTAAGGCGCTGTGGAATTCATAAATTACTTCACAAGAATTACTAACAATAAGGACAACATCAGAACTTAAACAATAAATACTTTCACTAAGATTTATTGCTAATTCCTACGAGTTTTCCTATCCAACCGATGAATATTATTTAGATGGGACTACTCCCGTTTTGTTTAAACCTCAGTATTTTTAGTTTACGAGTAGTACACTGTGGATGTCAGTTTTACTTCTAAAGAAGCTCCTAAATGAAACCGTAAATGGACCTAGCGGGTAATTTTTGAGTATACGAACTTCATAATATAATAATATGTATATTGTTTTTAAAACCTTAAAACGAGAAAAATGCGGTAGATTGTTGGACTAAACGGAAGTGCGAGAATGGAGTTTTTATAGAACTATTTTTAGACAGACGGTCTCGAAGCGAGGGAGGGATTCTAAATCGCGTAACAAATAAACTGGCTCCGGGCTGCTTCAAAGTCCTTATGAATTTTCAGATTTATTTTAATGTCAAGTTACTTAGTCGTTCTCTTCCGTCCTCTTTGTTTGTAAATGCTACGCTATAGCTAGTAGCTACACTAAAATATACCTACGCATACCTATGCAACCAGCATGATAGGTTACATAGTCATGTTTTACGTGACGTTTTGGGACATTAATAGCGTAAAACGTGACCATAAAACCTATCGTGTCAGCTGGGCTATAGTAGTCATTCAGCCAATGGTATAGACTATAGCACAAGCAGGTAATTACTTAGATTGTTAGAGTAGGTGGACATGATTATTCCGTCAGCAAATAAACCATATTAACATTATCCATGTCATTCATGGAGGCGGGCCATGCATGCTTCGACCACACATTAAACGCTCCTCTAAGCATATTAAGACGACTGTATCCCCCAACTTTATGACTTTAAATATATTTAAAGTCATAAAGTACAGACATATTATATAATGTCTCGCTAGCTCGCTAATGTCAGCTCGATATACCGTGTTCTTAGCCCGCGCAACGACCGACTTTCGATATTTAATACTTCGGAATAAGCCACGTTCAGATTTTAGATAAATGAGTAACCATTTAATTTATAAGAACCGAGAAAAATTGTAGTTAGGTACTACTTCTAGTTTTGAAACGGTTAGCGACTTCTAATTAGAAATAGCCTCTTATCATTCAACATTTTGACAATGTATTTAGTCTGCTACTAAAAATTCTTAGATTATTAAAGAAGTAATAGTAGATTGTATGACAAGGGTCTAAAGTAAGCCATATTACCACGAGGTGGATATTTTCCCGAACGAAGTGAGGGGAAATAGTTCGAGAGGTAATATGGCTTTTAGACCAGAGTTATACACTCTACTTTTCACTTCGACTGCGAGAAAATAGTAAAACCAAGGATTATCCATCCACAATCAACAATTCTACCAAGGCGAAAAGATTGTTCAATTTGGCGCCATTCTTTTTAATAAACTGTTTTGACACAGATACAACATATTCACAAGACGAATAAACGCCTTCGCTGACTGTCTAATAGCGGCGTAGTCTATCCCGCTCAATCATCATAGCGTCCGCAGTAAGCTCGGCCGAATTTCACCTTCCCATACAAACGTAGTTACGCTCTCATTTTAAAACTACGTGTTGGATTGTGACGAAACATTGCATATACAATGACATGAGGTATATCTATGTCTGTAATTAGTTTATATGGTTCCAGTTTATAAAACAAACAAAATATAGCTAAAACCAGTTTTGTATTAAAAACTTAAATTCGCTGTATTTTTTTTACTATGGTATCTCAGCTACATAAACTAATTACAGACATAGATATACCGCATGTCATTGTACATGCAAAGTTTCGTTACAATCCAACACGTAGTTTTAAAATGAGAGCGTAACTACGTTTGTATGGAGAATCGAGCTTACTGCGGAGTTGCGAACCCTTATGTCATGTAATAAAATTATATCCACCAATCACAACCCTTTAAAATAACATTAGTATTTGCTGTCTACTAACCAGAATACAGTTAGACATTAAAATCGACCAATCAGGAAACAGAATTCAATTGAAACATTAGGAGTTTTTCATTCCCTAATTTACAATAATTACAAAAGTGTTACAAAAATAAACGCCTCTGACCGACTATAGCTCCATCCAAACGTTCAAGCGTGGTTACATGACTGCATACATGACTCATGTATGCAGTTAACCACGCTTGAAAAACACCCAATGTTTGAATTGAATTTTGTTTCCTGATTGGTCGATTTTAATGTCTAGCTGTATTCTGGTTAGTAGATAGCAAATACTAATGTTTTTTAAAAGAGTTGTGATTGGTGGATGTTATATTGAACTGTTGTGAGTGGTCAAATTAAAATGTTTTATAAATCATAAATATGTATACATATTTTCCCTAGGGGCTAAATGTACTACTTTAGCCCCGCTTGCCAAGTCTAATATGACAAACTTTTAGAGCATGCAGAGAAGTGAAAAATATATTTTGTCAGATCTTTTGCATATCGTACCCGCCTAAACTCATTGTCTGATTGTACGATTGAAAAATACGTGTGTATATCGACAATTATAAAACAGCGCTGTAAACTCATCGAAGTGTGAAATCGACCCGTCAAAACGCCAGGCACACTCGCGGCTCGCTCCGCATCGACTGATCCTATTCCAATTATTGCTCCTCCCTATTAATTATTACATTGAACTCCGTTCTACTACGTTGTGCGTAATGGCAGGACTCATTGCATCGATATTTTATATACCTATCGGATAATAGCGTCGGGTGCTGTAAGTAAATTAAGAAAACAAAAGTAATTTTAGTGACAATAGACATTGTGAAATACACATGTACGAGTATGTTTAAAAAAAATACCCTGTCAGCGATAGATAGATGCAGTGTTGCATTCTCCATGTTACAAGTTTAATGTGTTTGTAATGAGTTTACTTAATATATTATGTAACCTTTCTTTGGGTTACATTTGAATCTTCTGTAATTTTCTAATAGAGTGGGCTGTCGGCGCCTACTCCTAATGAATAGGAATATATTTCAACAACAGGATACGCCCACTACACGACCTTTTGTATTTAAACCAAAGTTTTACTAATCTGCCACTAGGTCATACATATATTTCTTCACATTTAAATTAGTCCAATGGGTTCTACACTGCTAAACGCACGAGTCGGTAAATCGGTATATTATAAAGCAACTGAGCAACTGCAAATATTCGCTAGCTTCTATTAACAATCTAAATATTTTCGCCACGTCAGAAGACGACAACGCAACGCTGCGGCGGGTCCAAATTTCCTGCTGCCCCTTCCGCTGAAGCCGGAACAGTTTTAATTTATCTTCAGATCGCTTTTCATATATCGGGTGAAAAACTTTGCAAACTTGTTCCTTGTTCATAATAATATTTACTTATCTAAGTATCTCACCGGATCAGTCGAGCAGTCGAGGGGCTATTGGATCATGAACTTCCCGCTGATACTTGCATGGCACCTAAAAAAAGCGTGGCGCGGGGAGAGCATTGTATTTTATCAGTTTGTGTCCGTGTAACAACCACATTAATATGAAACTGCTGTAACAATATAGAGCTCGAACCTATCGACTTTGTTCCATTGGCATTATATTGATTAGTAAGCTCTGTTTCCTTGCGATTGCCTTACGCAACCCGGTCTCTGACTAAAACTTTATTGTTTGCTCTGTTTGGCCTGCGCGGTCAGTCTTGTGAACATTTTTCTTCTGATAAACCTCTATATAGGTATCTGACAACAAACAACGCTAACCGCGATATCGGGTTACATCATGCCAGCTAAATACTGGTTAAGTAATAAGTAATAACTACTGATTAGCTAGCTATTAACAGTGACAAAGAACTTTAACTATAGAACCATCAAATTAGGCCATCAGTTGTCTTCTTTCTTTTTCAAAATATTTGCGTAACCAACTAAAATAAAGATGAAGGAGGAGGACGTTTGTTTGAAAATGTTCTTTTCTGAATTGTGTTGTAAAGCCTGCTGATTGGTAACAAATAATGAAAGATAGAAGAGAAAAGAAAGAAGATATATTCAGAAATTCCTCTTTCAAATGTTATTTCGCATTGGATGGAAGCGTTAGGTCAGAGACTGCGGATGAACAAAGGCGGTGGTCTAGACAGAGTAAACCCATCCTGTATTAAACCTTCACGTTTGTATGTAACATTTGATGATGTGCCCGTGCTATATAAATATAAGATATAAAGCTGTTTTGTTCATTGTCCGAAATTCCGTGTACCTATTTAGGGCATGTCCGCGTGGCTCTGGCTAGTACCGAGCTTCGACGAGATTAAATTATTAATTGGAAGGATTTAAACTTGACGTTGACTGCTTCCTATACTGGCGACCGGCAGTTCTACAGCGAGGACTGTACAGCTTTGTAATAGATGAATGCTTTCATCATGATTTCAGGCGGATGTACATAATATTCATGCGCAGGAAACTGTAGCACACACATTTTTATTCGTTATTGTCTATGGACGACAACATCAACACGCGACGGCAGAGCTACGCATCGCGTCATACGAAGATTATACGTAAGAGAAATATGTGATTATTTATAAAGACTTAGATTGTTTAGAGTAAATAAAGAACCCAGTAGTTAGATTCCCCATAGTAATTATTTATATAAAACACCCTCTCATAGCATTCATTTGATATTGTAAACATTAAAGTAAAATCCTAATACAAATTGTATTAGAAAGAGAGAGGAGATGTTGCCTATGCGCGAGCGCAGCGCGGACTGGCCGCCATGGAGGGGAGGGGTGTATCGCGCCAACATGACCGTAACGAGAGCCGCGGCCACCGAGCCTGAATTAGAATTTAGTACGGCGCATTTTCACTTTGTATTTAATATGTTTACGTTTATAACTTTACAACGGCTCATCGTATCAGAATGATTTATATATTGTTAGAAAGCTTATTAAAAGTTCTATTAAATGTTTAAACTTACAAATAAGTAAACTCAGTAGGTTCAGCGCAAATGATGAATAAGTGTTAAGAAAGGGACCGAATTACGGTTTGCCCGATTTCCATGTATGATTATTCAGATAAGAAAATATTTACGAACCCTACTGTACTTATAAGATCTCAATCCATATTAGAACTTTGTAAATCAGCTTAGTCTTCCACCCATTTAAATGTATAACATCCCAATAACATCTTGCAATGTAAATTAGTCAAGTCAAAGTGGGCGTAACCTCTATTGTCTCATTCAGCACGTCTTGCTCACCCACTAGCAGGTATAAATAGCAGGTACGGCCCGGAGCAAATCAGTGTCCGCTCGTCACTCCTGGAAGTAACATCTCTACAAGCAACAACTAGTGTCCGCTCGTCACTCCTGGAAGTAATATCTCTACAAGCAACTAGTACCAGCAAGAAAATCAGCAAGTAAGCATCAGTTCCAGTATCCAGTTCCAGTAATCCAGTTTCATCAACGCCGGCTGCCGCATCGAGCAAGTGGGAGTTTAGTCGATCGGGTCCTTCGACCGGATCAATCTACGAGTCACCGATCACGCCTGGGGCGATAGCGGGCCGTTCCCCTCGTCCAGGACGATGAATCGAGGTCGAGCTCGGGCCGGCGCGACGGGTGCGCACGGCAATCGACTCGGCTACGCGGGCCGCGGGCACCGCAGGAGCAGCACATCGGGCACCGGCATAACTTCGAGTGAAGATAGTACGAGCAACATCACATCAGGCGTCAGGTCCCTCACATTCCACGAGGCTCACGACCGAGCCTCGCCATCTGAGCGGGCACTCACGAGGGACCTGGACCCAGTCGCGGCGGAGAAAATAAAGAAGGAGTTGGAGGAAATAGCGCGTCAATTGGAAGACGCCGAAAAGAAGATAGCCGTCCAGAAGGAGGACTGGCGCAATAAATTAAGCAAGCTCAGGGAAGCTTTACGTACCAAGGAGTACAAAAACCCGGGTAAGGGTTCGGTTATTAATAGACAGGCCGCCGGTCGTCTATCATCGGATTTGGGGGGTCCGATCAATCTACGTGTACACACACGCACACCGTTCAAGGCAACGGTACCGCACTACGGGGCACACGCAGCGGCAGCGTGCGCGAGCCCGACTTCGCGGAAGCCCATGGAGGGCATCAACTCCGTCGCGACATCAGCATCAACAGTGGACTGTTTCCACACATCCGTAGAGCAGCCGGGAGACGCCAATGCCGCGGCCGATCTCCCAACATTGAAGCCCAGCGAGAAGAGGATAGCGTGGGCAGAGTGGCGCCGCAGACGCAGCGACCACCGGGATAAGGAAAACGAGGCGCCGAAGGCGCGGAATAAAGCAGAGAGGAAAATATACATAGCTCAACCATCGAGGGAACTAGTTGAAGCAGCCTGCAGGAAGGCCAAAGAAAGAAAACGGGATCAACTAAAACTGAAGATTACCATACCAGTCAAGCAGCCACCTGAAGCAAACTCATTAGAAGTCGTCGAACAGTCATCGAAGAAATTTAAACCCGGAGAATGGGAACTTTAACGTAGCGTCAAAATAATAAGTGTTAGAATCAGTGAAAGAAAAGTTAATCAGTGAAAGTGCCTAAGTGATAACACCGTTGCAACCAATAGTGCGAGGCTTCGCCTCACACTAAAGGGGGAGAATTATGGACGACAACATCAACACGCGACGGCAGAGCTACGCATCGCGTCATACGAAGATTATACGTAAGAGAAATATGTGATTATTTATAAAGACTTAGATTGTTTAGAGTAAATAAAGAACCCAGTAGTTAGATTCCCCATAGTAATTATTTATATAAAACACCCTCTCATAGCATTCATTTGATATTGTAAACATTAAAGTAAAATCCTAATACAAATTGTATTAGAAAGAGAGAGGAGATGTTGCCTATGCGCGAGCGCAGCGCGGACTGGCCGCCATGGAGGGGAGGGGTGTATCGCGCCAACATGACCGTAACGAGAGCCGCGGCCACCGAGCCTGAATTAGAATTTAGTACGGCGCATTTTCACTTTGTATTTAATATGTTTACGTTTATAACTTTACAACGGCTCATCGTATCAGAATGATTTATATATTGTTAGAAAGCTTATTAAAAGTTCTATTAAATGTTTAAACTTACAAATAAGTAAACTCAGTAGGTTCAGCGCAAATGATGAATAAGTGTTAAGAAAGGGACCGAATTACGGTTTGCCCGATTTCCATGTATGATTATTCAGATAAGAAAATATTTACGAACCCTACTGTACTTATAAGATCTCAATCCATATTAGAACTTTGTAAATCAGCTTAGTCTTCCACCCATTTAAATGTATAACATCCCAATAACATCTTGCAATGTAAATTAGTCAAGTCAAAGTGGGCGTAACCTCTATTGTTTCATTCAGCACGTCTTGCTCACCCACTAGCAGGTATAAATAGCAGGTACGGCCCGGAGCAAATCAGTGTCAAACGGAGCCTCCTGGAAGTCACAACAAGAAGAAGAAAAAACTACAAAGTAATAGGAAGTTAGGGACTTGAAATCAAGTCACTTAGGGCAGTGATAGGGCAGTTAGGGAAAAGTAAATAAAAAGTCTATTTCTCGTTATTCCTTCTTTTATTTTGGTAACATCGATTACCCAAAGTGTCTGAGGACACGGGCGAAGCCCAAACACACCATTCGGGCGCCGAGTGGTAGTACGCGCTGTCCGTACACATAGGGGCGGAGCTCGTCCGTCGCCGACTTGTGTCACGGAGCGTGGTCGACGCACTGTCCGAGCACATAGGGGCGGAGCTCGTCCGTCGCCGACTTGTGTCTCGGCACTAGGTCATTCTTAGGTGACTGTGAGGGGCGAGCATTGCCGCGGCCGGTAGCGCGCGCGCTCACTCGCCCAGCCGACGCCGCCGAGAGCGGACGTCGCTCACATTGTCATTGTCACAACGGCGACAAAATAACGCGTTTAATCTTTCTTGATTGTACATCTATATATATAAATGCCTTTGTCCTGACTGACTCACTCATCAACGCACAGCCGAAACTACTGGGACTAGAAACTTGAAATTTACACCAGGACTTCTTTTTATGACGTAGGCAACCGATAAGACGGGATTTTTGGAAATTCCATCCCTAATAGGGGTTAAATGGGGGTGCAAAGTTTGTATGGGGAAACTTTATATGATGAACTAGCGACTTAAAACTTTGTAGAAAGATTACTTATTAGGATACAAAAAAAGTAATTACAGCGTTTAAGAAAATTCCACCTCTAAGGGGGTTAAATAGGGGTGCAATGTTTGTATGGGGGAAACATTAATTTTTGAACTATGAACTTGAAACTTTGTAGAAAGATTACTCATTAAAATACAGTAAAAGTAACTTCTGCGTTTAAAAAAATTCCACCCTTAAGGGGGTTAAATAAAGGTGCAAAGTTTGTATGAGGGAAACTTTCCCTTTTGAAAGAGAAACTTGAAACTTTGTAGACAGATTACTTATTAAAATACAAAAAAGTACTTTCAGCGTTTTAGAAAATTCTACCCCTAAAGGGGTTAAATAGGGGTGCAAAGTTTGTATGGAGGGAACTTTATTTTTTGAGCTAGGAACGTGAAACTTTGT
The DNA here is from genome assembly GCA_945867215.1 of Epinotia demarniana. NCBI lineage: Eukaryota > Metazoa > Arthropoda > Insecta > Lepidoptera > Tortricidae > Epinotia > Epinotia demarniana. The sequence goes on from OX244259.1 coordinate 46,707,019, forward strand.
AGAAACATTACTTAATAAAATACAAAAAAAGAAATTTCTGCGTTTTAGAAAATTCTACTCCCAAGGGGGTTAAATGGGGGTGCAATGTTTGTATGTGGGAAACATTATTATTTGAACTAGAGACTTGAAACTTTGTAGAAAGTTAATTTATTAAAACAAAATAAAGTAATTTTAGCGTTTAAAAAAATTATATCCCAATGGGGGTTAAAAAAGGTTAAAGGTTTTGTACATAGGGAACACTGGATTTTTTAAAGAAATGTACTCTTGATTAACCTGTCTCCATTTCTCGATTTCCAGTGCTGAGTTTAAGATTGTTTTAACAGCCTTACGATATTTAACTTTTTTTTTATTCTTACTCATAATAACTAAGATCCCCATTTTCTAGCTCCAAATCCATGCGTCGCTCTATATCTTGCAGAGTCATTTTTGCCAATGATTAAAATTAGATTCAAGCATGAGGTAACTGACGGAATAAGTATGAAGCATTCTGCAAACAATTCCCGTAATCTCATTGGAAAATCTTTAATAATTCTTTAAGTGTCTGCCACTGTTTGAAATGTAATATATCTAGACCATTTTAACTAAGAATTAAATTCACTTACGTATTTAAAATCTTTGTCATCATCAAAAATCTACATGGAAGAAGTCGCGGGCGGCCGCTAGTAATATAGATTCTGGTACGATAGTACACTCCTCATATTTCTATGAACCACGATCGTATTATATGTTTAAAACATACAGTGTAACTCGACAAAAGCGAATATCGCATTACGACTATACATACAGATTGCAGTAAACTTGTAGCAGGTGGCAATTGTACGACATTTGTGAGTGCCAGAAGTCCATGGGGCACGGACGGCCTATCTCGACACAAGACTTGTTGTGCTTGACTACAAACTCGTGCCTAATATAATTCGACCCTTACATTCGAAGCTATCATACGAAATTATAGGTCAATTTCATACTGGTCATCGTCTAGCGAAGTGGTTGGCAATCTTTGGGAATAGGGCCCTGCGCTAGGTGGGGCAACATCGTGAAAGGAGCGGACCAAAGGCTCTGTGGGCAGCGCCACGTGGGTGGACCCGTTCCTGTCTAGTTTTTCTCACAAGCAACCTTAAGTTTATACTGTAGCGTAACCTAGACGGCGGGAATTTAGCATCCTGATAAATCTGATAATGCATCTGCTCTCTTGATATTTATTGTCGCCTGGTGTTTTATTAACTTTTGACGCTAGTTCATATTCATATTCATACATACCTACTTTAATAGTGAGGACTGCGATGGTTACAAATTTCGGGGGATTTCTATCTTATCAGCATTTAATTGGAAAGCATTCAATCTTACCTTTGAGGTATTACCATTATGTACGTTACGACATCGCTTCTATTCAGGCGCAGTGGGCGAGTGTTCGAACCGCTCGAGTACCGAGAACCATAAGGTAAATATCTTACACTATACTGCAAGGCCCGAATAACACAGAGCGATAATGCTTGATTGTATGTATGAAGTACGTGAAACGCTTCACTTATTGAATTTGTGACTGATATCATAACCGCCTGTGTTACCCATGCCATGCCATGCTACCAACGATCGGTGTATGGCGATAAATTTGAAGTAACCCGTTTGAATTGCTATGCGATTCACAACCAGTCTCGATCCTAGTAGATCATGACCCCGTGATGCCTAACAACTATGTCTAAACGGAGGTCACGCTTATAGTGCTTTGCCTTTGCACGCGAGTTGTCAGTAAGCGTTTTGTGAATACCTACCAGTGTTGAACGTGTGGCAGCATATTGAACCAAATTTTCTTCCCACACACACACTCGCTTTTCACTGGCCAGTCACAACCGACCGTTTGAGACCCGCGATAGAAGTGCATGGTCATTTATAAACGAGCCCGCGAGACCGAACTGGGTCCGGTACGGTGGTGTGCCGGCTATAAAGTTCGTCATTGTCTAAAAGATCGTTATTTACGCGACTATCAATCAAGCTATTATACCGTTCGTATTTAATCCTAGACTTAAGGCATCAATTGTCAGGCACTATTTAGATTGTTAGTTTGTTCTTCTTATATTGTTTTCATGAGAATCTCCCAGATGATTGGACAACCTTGGCCGAATAATGTAAATATGATGTAGATCGTGCCATATGACATTGCTGCTTTAAATAGTTGCGACAGAGTCAAAGCTGCGGCGTCTTAGCGCTCGGATTGCCTCGATTATGCGCCATATGTTTACATTCCCATAGGAGATTGTCGACGTCAAACGTGGTTCTACATCGGTAATGCATGGGACAGAGCATAGTATTAGCTGTAGGTACAGAGGTTAGCCAATCAATGAGATTCGTAAAGTGCGCCATATGGAGTGAACCTTAGAAGTCCGAGTCCTTATGGTCCAAAGGTATTTATTACGGAAGATCTTAACTTCTCGACGAATATTAACCAATTCTGTTACTAGTACTTACGTAGCTACATATATATAAATCGCTTTATATACATATTTTATATTATTATTTTACACGGGTCTAACGCGCAATTTATTAACCGAGGATGGTACGAGAAGCAATTGAAATCAAGAAACACTCGAAGAATTTCAATAGGGAAGATGGTACCAATCTATCGGCGACTTGGGGATCAGTGATTCGGAAGCTGCAATCTCGGGAAATATCTTCGGATTTTTGGGTCTACCCTCCACATTTTCTTGACTTTTCTAGGATAGTGAAATATTGTGCACCCATATCTCCGTTGAGAACTTGCTGGGACGACAGTCGTCTGCGGCCGTGACCGGTGCAACCGTGGCGAAACGTCAGAAACAAAGGTTAATAAATATCGCCTTTAGACCCGCGTAGAATAATGATATAAAAATGTAGCTACGTAGATATCTATAGTATCTATAGTTCGGTCAATCCCCTTCCTTTCGACGTTCTTCCTAATACCCAATACTCAATTTTCATGGCGCGTATTTGTGGAGATGGAGTCACCAACCTGACACATACTTATAAATGATAAACAAGTCGTTATAGACTTAACTTATGTTGTGTCCAGTATTTTTAGAACGTAATAGTGAAATGTGTCTCTTTATATGCCATCTTTATAAGTGTTGCACGAGTATGTGCAAACAGAAAAATAATGTGTTAGTTGCGCGGCCGACAACGGGCAAGCGCAGCAGCAAGTTATGCAAACGCACGCCCGCGCTCTAGGGACATCCTTCCGGCGGTTTAGGACCCTAACAATCGGTTAACACGTGCCGCGACTTTATAAATATCCGCAGCGACGCCACTAATGTTGAATGCAGACAAAACGTGCATAAGTATTACAACCGAATCCTCCTTTGAGTTGGAGAGAAAATCATCTAGTTACACTATGAATTGAAACAGTCCAGTTGCTTGGAAAACTTACTTTGTAATCGTTACCTTTTCAAATCGATCAACCAATTTGATGCCTTAATATTATTTCATTTAAAAAATAAACACCTCTATCTATGGTAGGTACAAAGTTACAAACCGTCACTGTCAAAATTTCGCAACAACCCTCAAGAATTTATATTTTTTTGTAATCAATAATCCAGAATTTAGGAACGATCATGGTACGCTGTACGGAATGCACTATAATACTTGCTAATTTGTAAGTAAAATACACACTTACATGAAAAAAATGTGTCCATGATTTGAGCCAAGTTGTGGTTTGCTTTTCAGCCAACAACAGCAACAAGTGATAGGAGAAAGATGATATTAGGTTCATTCATATTTATTATTCGATAGTTGGTAAGTATCAACTTTGCAAAATTATACGCTCACTAGCTTTTGCCCGCGGCTTCGCCCGCGTAGTTAAAGTAATTTTCCAATAATTGTTGAATTGCTACGCCGCCTACTAACCTACTACTACTAACTTCCCCTACGAATAACCCTTCGTCATAACCCATTATGGTAAATTAATTTTTATTTACTATTATTTTTATGCCCGTGTGGTGGCGGGTTAGAATTTCACCACCCTCTTTCTTCCCGTGTGTGTCGTAAAAGTCGATTAAGAGAGCAGGGTTGAAGTGTGTTGTGGGTGATGGGCTAACAACCTAAGCAATATCACTTTTTGTCGATCTTTTATACCCACATTTATGCTAAAAGTGGCGCTGGAACATAAAGTTCATGTGCTCTGCCTGCCCCTTTTGGGAATAAAGGCGTGAATGTATGTATGTATGTACGTATTTCTGTTATTAAATTTACAGTCATGATTAATGAGAATCTGTCCTCTGGAATAAAAGCTACTTTATGTTCATGATAATGTTGAAATACCAAAATATCTCCACGAATGTCAAGTCAAATTTGTGGCCTGGACATTGCTATAGGCTTGTTTCCTAAGATTTTTTTTCCATGCTTTTCGAACCAGTATTTAACATAAATACCCAAAAATTTGTTTTAATTTAACGACGGCCAAAATGCTTAACTTATAAAAAGTAAGCAGATCTTCGTGCAGCACCTTGAATGTACTTATTACGGATGCAGGCACTTTCCCAATGTCTCCTACCCTCCCGTCCCGCCGCGCCGCCCGCACTCGCCTAGGTACCGATTGCTGACGATCGAGATGGCACTAAATACAAACTTTAAAACCTCTAACTCTATATAACGCGGGTCTTGTTCCATATCTCAAAAGCAAAAATAGAACCCTTATTTATAGGATCACGTGTGGCTGTCTGTCAGTTCGTCTGTTACAACCGATTTGCTACGAAAAAAACTGGACCGATTGAATTACAATTCGGCACAAATATTTTCATGAATTTTCATGTCCACAACATTACATTTCAAAATCTATGTGATTTTCGTTATTAACGTCCCAAAAAACCATACTAACAACGCCCATATTGATATTTAGACGCACGTTGGAATGTAAAATCGTTGTTATTTTCCTAATCAGCGACCCGATAAACCATAGAAACAATAGATGCCGATGTTGATTTTCAGATTTTGTCACCACATGTCCTTTCAGGGGTTGAATTCTCAAAAAACCGGAAACACTTGTTTACTCATTTATCGTTAGGAATTATCCTTTGAATTTTCGAATAAAATTGTCTAACTAATCTTTATTTCTCCATACAAACTTTGGACCTCCTTTTTAACCCCTTTAAGTGTAATTATTTCCAAAACGCTGAAAGCACTTTATTTGTAAATGAATAAGTAATCTGTCCACAAAGTTTTAAGTACGTAGTAGCTAAAAATAAGTTTCCCTTATACAAAATTTGGACCCTCATTTAACCCCCTTAGGGGTGGAATTTTATAAAACGCTGAAATTACTTTTTTTTATCCTAATAAGTTATCTTTCTACAAAGTCTCAAGTCTCTAGTTCAATAAATAATGTTTCCCCCCCCACAAACATTGCATACCTATTTAACCCCCTTAGGGGAAGAATTTTATAAAACGCTGAAAGTACTTTTTTGTATCTTAATAATAATATTCCTACAAAGTTTCAAGTCTCTAGTACAAAAAAATATGTTTCTCCCATACAAACTTTGCACCCCTACTTAACCCCCTTAGGGATAGAATTTCCAAAAATCCCGTCTTATCCCTTGCCTACGTCATAAAATGAAGTTCTGGTGTAAATTTCAAGTTTCTAGTCCCAGTAGCTTTGAATACGAACTTTGCACCCCTATTTTAGCCCCTTAGGGGTGGAATTATATATAACGCTGAAAATACTTTTTTTTGTATCCTAATAAGTAAAATTCCTACCAAGTTTCAAGTCTCTAGTTCGATTAATAATGTTTCCCTTATACAAACAATGCACCCCTAATAAACCCCCTTAGGGGTAGAATTTTCTAAAACACTGAAAGAACTTTTTTTGTATCTTTATAAGTAATATCCCTAAAAAGTTTCAAGTCTCTAGTACAAAAAATCATATTTCTCCCATACAAACTTTGCACCCCTTTTTAACCCCCTTTCGGATAGGATTTCCAAAAGTCCGGTCTTATCCCTTGCCTACGTCATAAAAGGACGTTCTGGTGTAAATTTCAAGTTTGTAGTCCCAGTAGTTTTGAATACAAACTTTGCACCCCTATTTAATCTCCTTAGGGGTGGAATTTTAAAAACGCTAAGGATATTTTTATTTGTATCCTAATAAGTAATCTTCCTACAAAGTTTCAAGTCTCTAGTTCAATAAATAATGTTTACCTCATACAAACATTGCACCCCTATTTGACCCCCTTAGGGAGAGAATTTTCCAAAACGCTGAAAGCACTTTTTTTTTATCTTAATAAGTAATATCCCTACAAAGTTTCAAGTCTCTAGTACAAAAAATAATGTTTCTCCCATACAAACTTTGCACCCCTATTTAACACCCTTAGGGATAGAATTTCCAAAAATCCCGTCTTATCCCTTGCCTACGTCATAAAAGGAAGTTCTGGTGTGAATTTCAAGTTTGTAGTCCTAGTAGTTTTTAATTCAAACTTTGCACCCCTATTTAACCCCCTTAGGGGTTAAATTTTGTAAAACGCTGAAAGTGCTTTTTTTATCTTATTAAGTAATCTTCCTACAAAGTTTTAAGTCTCTACTTCAAAAAATAATGCTTCCCCCATACAAACTTTGGACCCCCGTTTTACCCCCTTAAGGGGTGAGTTTTCAAAAATCCTTTCTTAGCGGATGCCTACATCATAGTGGCTATCAGCATGCCAAATTTCAGCCCGATCGGTCCAGTAGTTTGGGCTGTGCGTTGATAGATCAGTCAGTCAATCAGTCAATCAGTCGGTCACCTTTGCGTTTTATATATATAGATTATTTGCTTTTAAAATCGTGTCACAATTTTATCCAATATGTCATAAAATGTGCGTCTGTGTGCGTCTCTGAATGTGACACTGACAGTTAATTAACATCAGTTGGAAACTACACTACAAGTGTTCTGTTCTGCCACTTTTCTATTAACTAAGTGTTTTTATTAGGGTTCCGTACCCGAACCGAACAGTTTTTATTCCGATGTATTACAGTACAGTGTGGATGTCGCGCCACAAGAGTACATCTAAAGATGTACTGAGATGACTATCTTGTCTGGCCGGTCGTCGGATTTCAATACCCATAGGAAGTCAAAAATGGTAAACATTCGGCTTGTGTTTTATTACTCAGAATACTGTGACCTACTGTAAATAATAGGTTTAGTGAAGTTTCACTGTAGTCTGGTTAATTACGCATGGCATCTATTTTATGTTAATAACCGCGAGCAGCTCTCAATTGATACAGAGGCCGTATCTGTTACAAGGACGCGCTCTACAACATAAATGTGTAACTACGGGTACCTACTTTAATCAAATGATGGACAGATATGCCGCTCCACAACTGTCTTGTCATGGCATAGGGACACGTTGTCCTATAATGTCAATGTTATTCCGAACGCACTAATGCTCCTCACCTCACCGGCACGCCTAACGAAACTAGACCTACGCTTAGTTGCTACGAATCACGGCGCAATATACAAAATATTAATACAAGATCTGGGCTATAACATAACATAACCACATAACATTAAATAGTTATAACCATGGAATTGAAGTGATATCTGGTGCTCTCGCAATATTCCAGCGACAATGAAGAACTTCGTATTCATAGTTTTAGGGTACCGTACGTTTCCCACAGAATTCTGAATTATAGGCGATGTGGCGTACCACAAAGCAGTCGTAGTACCAGTGGGATGACATCACAGTTTTCTAAAAAGGGTGAAAATAGTTATCGCTCAGTTAGCGGATTAAGGTTTAGGTAGGTACTTACATATTTGTGAGAGGATAAAATCGATACATATTTTTCCACTTAACTGTACCACTCGTAGTAATACACGATGAGGTCCATCTCCCCTGCACACTAACTAATTGATCTACATATTCTACATCCAACAAAATCATTCAAGTATATGTAAAACGGATGTAGATTGAAGGTGACCGTTTAATTGCCACTCAATTACCCATACACAATGAAATTGTTTTTTTTGTTTAGGTAATAATACCCGTCATGCACTTGCGTAATAACGGCTGATGGACGTCTAAATGTAACTAGGTTCTAATTTCTAATCGCATATACGATGTATTTTGTTATGTAAATAACAGATACTCTTGGACTAATAATTAGACCTTCCTAATAATCTATCTATAGGTATACCTAATAGCAAGCTTGTTATTATAGTTTCTGTTGAATATTATGTGCTGCGAGCTTTGTACACAATGCAACCACTTGTGTACTGCGGATACCTATTTAATCGGAGCTATGCTGAAACGAAATGTTTTGAATTTATAGCTTTTCCATTAGGTCGCAGTTCCACACATTCTGTTGTGTTGCGTATCGTGTTCTCATATTCCAATGTTATGGCGGCGCCAACGTGTAGGTACCTTAGCATTAGGTAGGCACTAGCACGTTTGGAATGTTTCTTTACGTACCTTCTAATTGTCTAGACTAAACATTCCAGCCCTTTGCCCTGGCATTTGATTTTTACTGGTTGATCATAACAGTTCTCAGATTTTCCCCCCGTAGAATGTTTGTAGAGCAGTAAATTTCTAAAATAAGCAGTTGTGTTTCAAATTCATATCATACACGTCGCTGCAAATCGTGCAGATGCCGCTCGTGACTTGCTTGCATATTCCTGAGAGTTCGGTTCGCCGACAAAGGTACCTCAAGCACATACTTAATGAGGGACGCAACTGCATCCACTAGTATTAAGCCTCTTTTCTTTTGGTAAAAAAGGGAATCAACGTTGACTCCATCTACCTACAGTCTACAGTCTTTGTACTTCGATGAAAAGAGCCGTAGTTTCTATCCGCTTACAGTCCCGATGCTTAAGTAATTACTTGTTTGCCGTTCTGATTCTCGGGTTCTCGGCCCATCGACTTAACGATTCGTCCGAAACATCTCGAGTCCGTGACTGTCTGGGGACATTGTCTCTTTCGACCCACGCACCGGAATAACTTTAGTTCTTGTTTGCTTTTGGTAATCACGGACCCACATTTACTCACGTAAGAGGTTCTCAACTCTAGTGAATGCAAATAACGTTTTTAATTATTCTTTTTATCTGTACATATAAAAACAATAAGTGTGGAAAAAATTATGCGTTTACTTAGCTAAAGTAGAAAAGTATATTTCGAAACATTCGGATGGAAAGTTAATTGCCGCTGAGACTACCAACCGCTCTTGTCTCATTTGCTTATGAAGGGGTGCAATCAAGCTGAAGCATTTACTTAACACTCGTGGTGTTGGAGAGGAGGGCTAATTGCCTATTCAATATAGCGGATGAGGCTAAAATGCATTCGTAACCTCCCATATTGACTACGACTGACATTTCTATACTCAAGAGCAAAGGAAAAGGTTTCCTCAAAATCACAATCATGTAACCGGAATAACTTTAGTTCTTGTTTGCTTTTGGTAATCACGGGCCCACATTTACTCACGGAAGAGGTTCTCAACTCTAGTGAATGGAAATAATGTTTTTAATTATTCTTTTTATCTGTACATATAAAAACAATAAGTGTGGAAAAAGTTGTGCGTTTACTTAGCTAAAGTAGAAAAGTATGGTTCGAAACATTCGGATGTAAAGTAAATTGCCGCTGAGACTACCAACCGCTCTTGTCTCATTTGCTTATGAAGGGGTGCAATCAAGCTGAAGCATTTACTTAACACTCGCGGTGTTGGAGAGAAGGGATAATTGCCTATTCAATATGGCGGATGAGGCTAAAATGCATTCGTAACCTCCCATATTGACTAAGACTGACATTACTATACTCAAGAGCAAAGGAAAAGGTTTCCTCAAAATCACAATTATGTCACACAAGGAAAAGGTTTCCTCAAGATCACAATCATGTTACACGGGTAAAAGGTTTCCTCAAGATCACAATCATGTCACACAAGGAAAAGGTTTCCTCAAGATCACAATCATGTCACACAAGGAAAAGGTTTCCTCAAGATCACAGTCATGTCACACAAGGAAAAGGTTTCATCAAGATCGCAGTCATGTCACACAAGGAAAAAGTAACCTCAAGATCACAATTATGTCACACAAAGAAAATGATTCCTCAAGATCACAATCATGTCACACGGGTAAAAGGTTTCCTCAAGATCACAATCATGTCAACCAAGGTAAATGTTTCCTCAAGATCACAATCATGCTACACGGGTAAAAGGTTTCCTCGAGATCACAATCATGTCACACAAGGAAAAGGTTTCCTCAAGATCGCAGTCATGTCACACAAGGAAAAAGTAACCTCAAGATCACAATTATGTCACACAAAGAAAATGATTCCTCAAGATCACAATCATGTCACACGGGTAAAAGGTTTCCTCAAGATCACAATCATGTCAACCAAGGTAAATGTTTCCTCAAGATCACAATCATGTTACACGGGTAAAAGGTTTCCTCAAGATCACAATCATGTCACACGAGTAGGTTTCCTCAAGAACACAATCATGTCACACGGGTTCTTATTGTGTGGGGTTTTTCCCTGTTTGTATTACTCTCGAGAGTATCAAACCACATTCAAGTTAGGTATGCCTATATCAAGCCTTAATTTCGTTGTAAAATGTATAATTGTGGATCAAGGATGTCGCTATCAAACTGACTGTTGTCCACATACCTAATACCTATCAAAGATTAGTTGTACATATGTTTGACCTTCCGCCAATGTTATACGGCTTTCGGTATTTAAATTTGCAAACAATATACCTAAATAGCTTAAAAAAACATATTTGTCGAAGCATTGTTAAAAAAATCGTGTCGGGCCATGCGTAATGTAGAGTTCCGTAGTTGCCTGTCTGTCTTATGTAGTATGTGAGTTACATCGACACGCGCGCGCGCAAACTAAATGGTGCGGTTGCGTTGGCCGAATTTGGAAGATCGGACTGTGTAAACTATTACTCAGTAGGTAACTATAGTTAATCTCCCACCGATTTTGTTTGATGGCGTTTTGATCCCGTACTCTCTGCAAGTTAAGAACCTTGGCGTTATCTTGGACCGCACTCTTTCGTGGGTGCCACAGATGAATGAGGTTAGCAGGAAGATGTTTGCAGCTGTGGGTTCTTTGAGAAGGCTTCGTAATTTCCTTCCCATTGCTACCAAAGTTGCGCTTGCTCAATCGCTTCTCCTCCCTATTTTGGATTATGCTGATGTGTCCTATATTGATCTCTCTGAGGAGCAACTTAACAAGCTTGAGCGTATTCAAAACTTATGTATCAGGTTCATATTTGGGTTACTCAAATATGACCACGTATCCAGTTTCCGTTCGCAACTCAAGTGGCTTCCTATCCGATTCAGACGTAACTCTCACATTCTCGCCCACCTTTATGGAATTCTTTTTAACCCTGCAACCCCCCGCTACCTAAAGGAACGCTTTAAATTTCTTTCTTCTGCAAGGTGTGCTCAGATGTTGCTTCTGAGGGTTCCTCAATCAAAAACTCTAAATTTTACAACAATTCTTTTACTTTTCGTGTTGTTCGATTGTGGAATTCTTTGCCTATTGAGATTAAACGTGCTAAGTCTCTTCCCATTTTTAAAACTCGACTTAAGGATTACTATTTATCTCTTCCGTAACTAGTCATTCCTACTTGGTGTGTGCTGTTTGTTTTCGGCTGTGTGAAGTGATACTGTTTCTATGACATTTAGTTATTGTATGTGTATGTAGGTTTATATATATATATGTATTTATGTAAGTGTATAGTCTTTCTTATAGTTAAGTTGTTCTTATTTTCTGTTTTCACCTACTCAAATCTTATCTTTTCTTGCATCGTCTCCACCACCCAAAGGTTGTCTGTCGCTTTTTAGCGATAAGACCGCCTGTTGTCTACCATTGTTTATGTTTAACTTACCTCTTTTTTATTTTTTACTATGTCTGGTGAGCAATAAAGAATATTTGTATTGTATTGTATTGTATAGTTATGCCTTGTTAGCCTCGGTAGTTTTCCTTATAAATTAATTATATTATGTACTACTACTAGGAGCCTTTGGAGAAGTCTGGTCAACAAGAAGAGGACATGATGTCACGATCCTCAGCATTAAGGGAACGACTAATGATGATGATGTACTACTGCCACGAATTTGTTCACATTCCCAGTAGGAGCCATTTAGCCAGCAAAGGGGGGAGACACTTGAATCGAACAAAAATTAGGGCCTAGCCCAATTGTTGAGTTGAGTTGGAAAATGGTTAACACATACTTAATGATTTTAAACAAGCTATCCAACGAAAACCCACACCATGGGTTTAAAGAGAAAACTTACTTACTTACCATAAAGATTCTACAACAATTATTCAACATTTTACTCTATCCTTTTTTTGACATGATATTATTATCCGTGCCGAATTACCAGCTTTCTAGTAGGTCCGACGGACATGGGGAAACTATTGACTACGGAACCCTAAAAATGGTCTATATGAAATTAATTTATAAATGTACAATTTACATGTATTATACTCATCATGTATTACAAGTATGTTTTCTGTATAACTGTTGTTACGTTTTGTCGATCTTTTATCGCCACATTTATAAATGCTAAAAGGAACTGGAACACAAGTTTCATGTGCTAGCTTACACCTTTTAGGGATAAAGGCGTGAATGTATGTATGTATTATACTGGCATGTAGAAAACTATATCGCATCGCATTGTAGTAAAGTAAATTGTTAGCGCCGTACATGGTTCGAGGTTTCCGCTTGCGACATTTATATGCCGTGAATGGAAGTGGCTCGGACACGTCTTAAGCTATAGCTATTGAGCTGCATTACAAAACAATGCACTACTCCTACTCTTACGTTCTTGCGGAAAAAGAACAACATTGCATAGCATACTAATAAATATAATGTGTCAGATCGCAGTATGTCCATGTGTGTCCTACGAGTCGACGGCAAGGGCGATGAAAATATAATTGGAGCCTTTTAATTATTATTTTATTTATTTATTTAGGTAACAAACAGTCGCAAAGAAATACACTTATTTTATTTGTTATCAGTCACCATGTACTTACAACATGTTACTTACTCTGCGCAGGAAGTAGGTTTTCGCATGGCGGGTGGTAATCGTTGTTTTACGTCATTACAGGCTATATGAAACAGACGTTATTTAATTAAGGATGGTAGGTACTAGATATGTAAACTATAGGCCGTATTCATAAACGTCCCACAAGTTCGTTTCCCCTTATCTGTCACCTTGACATTTGTGTTCGTAAGACAGGGACAAAGCACATTTTATTTAGCAGAGGCATTTTAAGTTTTATGAATAAGGGGTTATGTGATTGATTAGCTACAAAAAACATTTGTCACACATCGTTCAATTCAAACTCAAGATGTCTGCCATTTAAAATCCATTGCTTACATATAAGTACATTTTAAACTTTATTTTTCCTTTACAGATATTGCAGAGAATGCACTCACAATTGCCTTCTTGAAGTAGCGGGTAAGTAGAAGCCAAGTTAATGTACCAATTTTTTTTGGAATATGCTAATTAGGGATTATTCAAGTGCAGCATAGTTATAAATGTTATAATAATTATATTTGCAAGCGTGGCGAGTTCTACAATGTAAGCACATATGTATTTAAAACGATCTCACGGTTCTTAATACTGATTTGCCATACGATAAATAAATTTAAAAGTCAAAGCAAATACGTTCACGTGCGTGTAGTTGTATTTAGCAATCGTTGGACGGTGTACGCTCATTCTGGACACCCCGAGCTATAAGCTGCCGCGCAATTCTATAACTTGTTTTAACCTCACCTCACCGTTCACGCACAAATGTAAATTGACGCCGCGATTCGTAGTAACTAAGCGTAGGTAGAGGTCTAGCTTCGTTAGACGTGAAGGGTGGGGTGAGGCGCATGGGCGCGTAAAGAATAACAGCCCTGATCCGGCGGCGAGGGTCGCAGCAGGCTTCAAAGGGGCGGAGGCGGACACTCGCGCAATTACTCTTTGAATGACGAATCTCTCCCGGGAATCGGCAACGTTTACTGTTGCCCGCCGGATTACAGTCGACGAAGTGCCTGGTGACCTGCGCGATATAGGGACAGCTAACGGGCTAATAAATTGCCTTCCTAAAGGTTTTTTTATACTTATTATTTTTATTATCCTATTTTAGTCAGGGTACGTCTAAATCATAGTTCACTTCTGAAATATCTTCATATTCTAACATAAGATAAACAACCTGAACTCCCTTGCTGCAAAATCGCCGTGAGGAGCTCTCGATATCTACATGTATTGGTAAATAAAAAAACTAAACTTAATGCGAAACTTCAAAATAAGTGGTCCTATGCTCCGACTTAAATAGAGCATTCCTCTTTTTCAACCGACTTCAAAAAAAGGAGGAGGTTCTCAATTCGGTTGTATTTTTTATTTTTTCAATGTTTGTTACCTCAGAACTCCGTCATTGATGAGCCGATTCGATTTTTTTTTTGTTTGTATGTATATGCTTCCAGGTGGGTCCCATTTTTGCAAAAATCAGTTAGATGATGGGATCCATGAGGATTTGAGGGAACTCCTCAATTTTATTAGGCACGCGTGTAGTAATTTTGGTATTTTCTATTATAACTCGTGTATCCGGAAATCATAATTTTGGTGGCGAGGAATTGATGATGAAGACCACAGATGACACATCAAATTTCTCAATTATGTACTTAAAAGTGCAAAAGTACGTCACAGGTTCTGATTCCGTTGAAATTGGAACTAATGAAGTGCCATTGGTGATGATCTTGGGGAATCGTCGGAAGTCCTCAAATATTATCGGCCCACATACAGCGATTCGGTTTTTTTCTATAGTAATCATTTGCTCATGCATTTGCTCTCGGAAATCAGTTCATGTGGTAAATTGTAAAATAATGTGGAAATGTTCTCGTGGCTTAGCGGAGTACTAAATTGAAGACGGTTAAAACTTTGTTTTTAAAGTAAATTATCTCACTCACTTTTTCTGGTGAAAGAACTTTTACTTAATTACATGGTATAGATATCGTTTAACTAGAACAAGAGCAATTCTACTAGAATAATGCAGCCTGTGAGTTGGTCTTGATTTACCTAGCTGGTCGACGGGGTCGGTCTTGTTTGGTTTGTTTAATATAGACCCAGGTTTCACCCGCTACATTCACACCAAAGTGTCGCGTCTCATGTCGCACCGTGTTGTGTGTATAACTGTGCACCGGCGCTCCTCGGGCGTCGTTAGCATCTTACTTACTGCCTTTGTAAAATAACGGTACACCTCCCTTTTTGGAATATAATCGATTTACAATCGCTTAAATGCGAGAAGCATTGGTGTCCTCTACCAACATACGAACGACGAAGACGGCTTACGTGCTACACGCACCGATCGTTTAATAATTCAACGGACCACTGCGATTTGCAGTCAATTAGACGTTGATTGATTTGCTCTGGGGTCCCGGTGGATGCAAATCGTATCGCGTCGTCTCCCCTTCGCCGAAATTTCGCAATAAAGTATGCACTTTATCGAGTAACTTGGAGAGTTATGCAAACAGAAGGGAGAAACTGTTTCAGTGAGAGCTGTGCCATCCGGGCTAAATATAACCGGGCGGAGACAGCTGGTAGGGCGGCGGGCGGCGGCGCGGCCGTCGACCCGAGCAACCCAGACCTTGTAGCCGACCAGCCCGCGCCGCACTGCCCTGGCTTCCTGCCCTGCACCGGCAGCCCCCAGCGAAATGACAAAAGCGCAAACCACAAGCAAATCTATTACTCGTAAGCAGGATTTCCTTGACACCAATGGATAGCCATATGAGCAGGACAAGGCAATTTAAGACAATGTGCGAAGATAGCCGGCGGAATCAACCGGCTGTCAGTTAACAGTATAAATGAATAAGTGTCAGTTTGCATTCCTTTGGCGGCTTCTGTCGATATCTGCGCCGCGGCGGTCGTTAGCGCTCGATTACGCTCACATGACGTTACAAAATGTTTGCAGGTCAATAGCACCGTTAGTTGAAGGTCTGGGCCGCTGCTCACCGACCTCCCATTCTCTTCTGTACCACCCACCCTCAGACCGGATACTATTTCTGACACCCACGTTTCTCGCTCACCTTCCAGCTCCGAATTCATCTCGAAGGCGTTTCGGTGTCGAAACAATTATAAATTGTCTTAGGTGCTTACCTGTAGCAGTATTTAACAGTGCCTCTGATTAAACTGCAATGACATTATGCATATCGGCTTGCATTATCAGGTAATGACTGAACCACCCCTGTTAAAAGTATAGCTTTTAAATATTTGTTTCGGTGAAAATAACAAATCATTTTTGTAATAAGTTTGGCTCGAAAAAGCGATACCCTAAAATAGATAAGGTTGATTAAAGTGGCAGCTTTTACGTGGAGAGTTGTACAGGGTGACACTGCATGCATGTCGCAAATAAATATTATTTATTCGATAGGTACGGATTTATGGCACATGTGTCAAAGGAGTTAAGGAGAAAAACGAGTTTTATTTCGGGTGTCCCGCAATTTTTGGCAATACCTGTTACTATTAAAGGAAAATGCTTTTTTTCGAGTTGCAATGGCAGGTGGTGCAGTGCCGTTCGAGCGCCGATCAATATCCCACCGCCGTCCCCGCCCGCGGCCGCGCCCCTCGCGTGCACCGCTCGCCGCGACAAACTCCCGAGTCTCCCGACCCAATATAATCTATTCATTATCATCGTTTACGTGCTCAACAATGAATAGGTACACATACAATGTAATTATGATTGTATGCTTATGTATTGTGTACTTGACATATTTATGAAAATCGGACGACAAAGGAGCGGAGACGGTGCGAATGAAATAGGTAATGTCTGTCACTACTCGTTTGTGTTTTGACACATGATTAGCGGTGGGAACTTATTATGATATTATTAAAATTTATTGAAATATAATAAAATTTATATTGCACAATAATAATTATTTATTACCTATAGATTTTTATCCCGCCCACGGGACAATTATTATGTCCCGGACCTTTGGGAGGCGTGCGTGGAGCTAGGAACCTACAAAATATCAACAATATCCTGAGAATCTCATTGAAATTCAATGAACAATAACTGTTCGTTATATTTTTACTTAGTTCAGTTTAGGGCCTAATCCAACCTAAATGCGTGTGTTATTATTATTATTATTTTTTTAATAGCCTATATTGTGTCCCACTGCTGGGCAAAGGCCTCCCCTCCTTTCCGCCACTCGTCTCGGTCCTGTGCCAGTGTTCGCCAATCTGCACAAAACGTATCAAGGTCGTCCCGCCATCTCCTTTTCGGTCTGCCTCTACCTCGGAAGCCATCTTTTGGAAGCCATTCGGTGGCTAATTTGGCCCATCGCTCCGCGTGCATCCGGCAGACATGTCCAGCCCAGTCCCACTTTAGCTTCGCGGTCTTAGCACCCACATCTACGATGCCAGTTTTGGCACGCAGCTCCGTGTTCCTGATCCGATCGATCCTACGAACGGGAAATTTCTTGTAGGCAACTGGTGAACAATTTCGGTGAAAGCGGGTCTCCCTGTTTAACCCCTTTTTCGATGTGAAATTTTGGACCGGAAATACTAAATTTAATGCTGGCTGTGCTTTGTTGAGTTAGTTGTTGTGAGTGCGTTGTTGATAGTTCCAACGAGTGCAATATAGGTGTTGTCAACCTGTTGCTGACGCATGGCTGAAAATAGAGCAGAGTGCTTGACGCTGTCAAAAGCCTTGCTGTAGTCCACAAATGCAACGTAGAGTGGTTTATTGAACTCGTTGGATTTTTCTATGATTTGGTTAAGAGTGTGGAGGTGGTCTATGGTGGAAAAACTGGGACGGAAACCGGCTTGTTCCGGGGGCTGATGTTTGTCAAGCAGAGGGGCAATTCGGTTTTCGACTACTTTAATAAATAATTTATAAATGTGGGAAATTAAACTAATTGGTCTGTAGTTCCCAATATCGGATCTGTCACCTTTTTTGTGCAGAAGAATGATATTTGAGTGGCAGAAGTCTTGAGGAAATTGGCCGGTATGTAGAATGGAATTGAAAAGGTTTGTTAGGTGGGGCAGTAGAGTAACTTTGCCTGTTTTTAAAACTTCCGTGGTTACACCATCCTCTCCAGGGCTTTTCTGGTATTTCATACTCTTAAGAGCAGCGTTGACCTCATACCCTGTTATGGCAGAGATGGTGTTGGAGCAGGAATAGTTGCCAGTTGTAGATGACGAATCAGATGGGTCTGAATATAGTGATGAATAAAACTTTGTGCAAATCTCGGTCACTTTGTCTCTGCTGCTGTATTTTTGTCCGTCGTCATCCCTTAAGCTCGTTATCCATGCCCTTCCTTTTTCAACTCCGTTTTTGGCTGTTCTGAGTGAAGTGTGTGTTTTAATGGCAATTTCAACTAATTTTGTATTAAAATTTCGTATATCTCGTCGTATGCTACGTTGGACTTGTCTATCCAGGGTTGAGTAATGGTTTCTGTCGTGTTTGTTTTGTTCTCTGTATTCTATTAAATTAACTGTGGATTGCGTCAGCTTATTACTGTTTCTTTTAGGTTGTTTGATTTTACTGCTTGCTATTTTAACACTATTTATAATATTGTTATATTGTGTCTGTACGTCCATGTCCTTGTCGAGGAGGTCAAATTGATTTCTTAATTCTATGTTGAAGTTATCCAGGTTTGCGAAAAGGATATCTTTATCGAGATGTTTAATTTTATTCTTGAATAATTGTTGCCGGTGAACTTTTCTGTCAAATCTTATCTTTGCTCTTAAGGGCTGTGATCAGAAGAGAATTTTATTTGGTTGAGAACGGAAACATCTTTAACTATGTATTGGTTGGAAGACAGGATGTAATCTATTTCGTTTTTTGTGTTTCCGCCTGGTGAAACCCAAGTCCAACGTCGGTGCGGTTTTTTGTGAAAATAGGTATTGCAGATGTTCAAGCTTTGTCCAAAACCAAACTGAATAAGTCAGGTGCCACGTTCGTTTCGACTTCCGCATCCATGTGACCCGATTACGTCGTTGTTATCCAGTTCATGTTTTATGCCGACCTTTGCGTTGAAGTCGCCAAGGACCATGTTCCATGTTCCCCGGTTTTCTTCACAAGCCGTGTTAAGAAGGTCGTAGAAACTTTCTACATCGTCGTCACAATGAGAAGATGTTGGTGCGTACGCTTGAACTAAAGTTATGGTGTGGTTGCTGTCGATACGGAATCTCAGCACAGCAATTCTCTCAGAGTAGCCTCTGAATTCGATGATGTTATTTTTCCACTTCTTGTGTACTAGGAATCCGACTCCGTTCAGCCCGCCTGCTGCTCCAAAGTGGTAAAACACACCATCGCTTCTCTCCAAGGTCTGTTCTCCATCTCTACGCACTTCCGACATACCTACAATGTCCCAATTAATGTCTTTCAGAGCGTGTTCTAACTCAACAAGACGCTCTTCCTTCATCAATGTGCGGACGTTGTATGTAAGTACGTGAAGTAAATCGGTGTCCTTTGTCGTAGCCTGGGTCGTTTTATTAGTTTGACGGGGAATCGTATACGCCCGGGGATTCTTAGCACCCCCTTCTCCAGGGCTAGTCCGGCTTTCGTCAGGGCCGGAGGCACTGGAGCGACCGGGCACTGCGGGCCGAGACGGGGAATTGTACATTTCATTGAGGGGGTTTGGACCGTAAGCCGTGTTATTTATAGAAAACAAAATTAAGAATTCGTCACAGTGTATACATATATGTATGTATAGTAATTTGTTTTTAACCTCTTTTTTTCAGCTCGAACAAGCATATTTTGCTGCGTGAAGATTTGGCCGAGGCACTGTCATTTAATAGTGTGGAATCTATTATAAATTCAAAATATGCGGTATAATGCGGTTATGTCAAAAATTCACTTATAGAAACTCTGAAAAATTATTAAATATCGGATACGTAAAGGTACTTGGAACCAGATATGGAGGAATAGGTATTTATCATCAAGCATTGAATTTTTACATTCAATAATCAACACTATGCCTATACACGACGTATGTACATTATTGTCATATATATTAGATAGGTATCTATGCGGTTAACAGCGACACTACCTCAGGTCGAATTCCTAGTCAGACTATATGTAGTAATACACGCGGAAAAATAAATCTTCCTGAATAATCACGAGACGAATACGCAACTAAAAGCCGATTATATATTTTTGAATGTGAATACAAAGTTATTTGCATATCCGTGCTTTTGAGTTCGTCGCTACGCTCAAGATTCTAATTATAGAATCTTTCACTTTCTTTAGACTCAAAATCAGCACTCGCAGCCTTTAACGGATGTCTGCCCGCTACCAAATAAAAAAAAACCGACATAGAAAAAGTTAAATTTAAATATCTCCATAAGTTCGAAATTGAATGCCGCCGCTATTTCCCTCCGACCGCGCCAATAAAATAATAATGCGAATTTAAATCACCTTTTCACATTATCCCATTTCCATTTTATATTATTCCATTTGGGTTTTTCATTTAATCGATTTCTCGGGCGTCTACCTACTTATTCCGCGAGGCGGGCTATTCAAGCTCGATATCGAAAAATTATAAAACTGAGGATTACTAAACATAGTTACTTGATGAACTGATGAAATAGTAGATTGTTAACCAAAGGCTGAAAGGGACCCATTTCTGACGAGATATTTTGGCCAATGGTTCGAGTCAGAAATGGGTGAGTTTCACCCGAGTTAAACACTCTACTTTTCATATCGAATACGAGGAAAGTCAAAAAAACACAGACGGAAAATTAAACAATATGTTTATTCAAAGTATATGATTCAAAAACGGCAGCCGCCATCATCGTGACGTCATCCGAGCCGACACAATAGTCCCATCTCACCTGTCCTAAAGAAAGAGGCAAATATCTGTCACGCTCGCGCTTATGGTTATATGGTGTAATTCGGTTACGTGACATACAGATAATACAACTACGATTTTAATTTTGAAAATAAAAATATTGCTCACGTTTTTATAACCAAATAGTGTTACATATATTCGTATTTCCTAAGTTAAAACTATATGAATATACTTTCATAATTTAATTGTGATAGACGAAAATAGCCCATTCAAATATTTTTTATTTATTATTTAGTTGAAGAGGTGGCTGTATGCGTTTCTGCCTTAGCTCACGTGCACATCTTTGAGTTAAAGAAAGCATTGTGGGTGCTGTATTCCATTTGTCACCACCTCATAGACCCTAGTGGATATTTTAGCTAAAATAAAAGAAATGAATTTACAACATAAACTTATTTAATTAAATTCTATAAACTAGTACCCAAATATAAAAGTACTTCCCTTTGTCAGTGGCGGGGTAAGTATTGATATTTATTAGAATTAGTAAAGTTTATAAGGCGAGGACTAACTGGAATACACTACTTTTCTGCACTAGAGCAGAAACGTATAACTTTCAGCACACTTTTTAGAACAACAAAGACCCACTTTCAGAGCATGAGATAGTTATGAAATAGTTATTTATGATACAAGTGCGGAAAGTTGGTAATTCCCAACGAGTGGCGATCACCTAAAACACGACCGTCAGGGAGTGTTTTTGATCGACACGAGTTGGGAATTACCTATCCGCACGTGTATCATACAAAATTTTACAATGCATCATGCGAGGAAATTAAAAATTAAACAAAAAAGGTGAAATTTGAATTGTCATGAAATCTCATTCTCGCACGCGTGTTGGAATATTGGCCCGAAATCCATTCCTGCACGGCCGCCGACCCCCGCGCGGCGCCGTGCCAGCATGGAGGGCTTCGCCGCGCTTAGGATTCGCCGCGCGTGGATGAGGAACAACTACCACCGCTCCCCCCCGCCCGGATCGCACTACTCCGTCAATCGCCACTATCTGCGCCGTTGTACCGCCCGTCGAGCAGCAGTCAGCCCCGGCCCCGGCCTCCCACAAGCGGGTCTCACCGGGGTCTGGCCGCCACAAAAGCGGGTAAGGGCAGCCGCGCTGCCCGCGATCGCGCGCCAAGCGCCCCCAGCGTGCCCTCACCAGGGCCCATAACAACCCCCGACCCCCCGCCGATGACATCCAAAGGTGGGGGTATGCAAATAAATCGTGTGGGCTAAGTACCCACACGCAGAAAAAAGATGCCGCCACCGCCCCCGCTCCCCTCAGGAGCACCAAAGGAGCGGAGGACCCACCCCCGGACATTCCGCCGCACCCCCGGCCTAGGCGACGCGGCCAGAATCGCCCGAAACCCCCGCGTGCAGCACGCGTTTAGAACCGCCTTGAACGCGCATTTCGGTCGCGAGGCCGGCTCGACGCCCAGCACACCCGGCACACCGACCAGCGAGGGTGCCGGTGAAGCCCCCTTTCCTCGGCCTATCGACCTGGTCCAGGAAATCCTCGGCCATCTCGCTCCGCTCACCCAGAGCAGAACCGTGGCCGCCGATCGAACGGCCACCACAAGACCCGCCGCCGCCGCCGCCGCGCCCAATATAAGAGGCCGCGCCGCCGCAGCGCCAGGCGAAGCACGCCACGCCGCCGGCGCCCAACTTGAACCGCCCGCCCTGCGCCCGCCCACCGCGGATGAGAAGGAGGGCAAGCCCGACCGCGCTGCCGCCTCTACGGGCGCGCGGCCCAAAACTACTACTACCTACGCCGCCGCCACCACATCGTCCACCAATAAGAGGGCCCCGGCTCCCGCGCCACAGCTCGCACCGCAACCGCAGCGCGCGCCCGTAGCGCAGCGCCAGACCGCGCCGCGACCGCCGCCCGCCCTCGGAGCGGGCCCGGCGAACTCAGCGCTCCGCGCAGCGCCCGCGTCACGATCGCGTCCCGCCCTCGGAGCGGGACAGACGTACTCGGCGCCCCGCGCAGCGCCCGCGCAGCGCCCGCGCAGCGCCCGCGCTGCGACCGCAGCCCGCCCTCGGAGCGGGACCATCGAACCCGACGCACCGCGTAGCGCCCGCGCCCGCGCCGCGACAACCCGCCCTCGGAGCGGGGAGCGCCGTGCAAGCCCCGCAGCACGCCGGGCTGCTCAGAACGCCGCCTTTCGGGGGACTCACTACCCCCACCACTACCGCATCGCCGCCGCTGGTATGCACCCCGGCACAGGCGCCCTCCGCTACAGCCGCGCTCCCCCCGCCATTGGGGACAAAGCGCAGTTTGGAGTCCCCGAAAGAGAGGAACCAAAAACCGAGCCACCCCCGTCTGGACCTGTCCGCAATGGACATCCTGGACCTCGGGGACGAAAGAGAGGACGCCGGCACCGACAGCGACGACGAGCGCCAAAACACGGCAGCCGCCGCGCCCACAAGCCCGACGCCCCCAACAACAACAACAAATATGACCACGACCCAGCCGCCTCAAAGGAAGCCGCGGCCAATAACGGTAGATAACCTCCCGGACTGGCACGCGCACTTTAAGAACATCAAAGAGCGACTGGGCCGCTACCCAAACTCCCGCCCGTACGGGAACGGGATCCGATTCCTGCCGGCTGACCACGATGAATATAGAGTGGTACAGGGTTATCTCGAGTCCCTCGGGGACTCCATCTCGTGGTCGGCCCTCTTGCCGAGGGAAGAGATCCCATTAAAAGTGGCCATCAGGGGACTGCCGGCAAACACGGACCCGGCCAACATAACCGAAGACCTGGCGGCGAAAGGCTTTGCCCCAATATACGCCAGGCACGTGGACGCACGTGCAGGAAGGCCTGGGTGTATCTTCTACGCCCAATTAACGAAAACGGAGGACCTCATCCCGGCAATTTATGAAGTCCGGGAATTGCTCGGGATGACGAGCGTAGTAGTGGAGGCGTGGCGCGGCAGGAAGGGGCCGGCGCAATGCCACCGCTGCCAGGCCTTCCGACACTCATCCCACATCCCACGGCTGTCGCCGCCCCATCAGGTGCGTCCGCTGCGCAGGGCCGCACTTCGCAGGAGAGTGCGACAGACCACGAGACCAAGAGGGCACGTGCGCCAAATGCGCCGGCCCCCACCCCGCCAACAGCCTGACGTGCCCCATCTTCAACAGGGAGGCACGAGTAAAAAAGGCCGGCACGGCCCCCCGCACAAACCGCCGCGGGGAAATCGTGCCCCAGCAGCAAACCGTCGAGGCCGCGGAAAACGCCCCCAACTCCCTCACGGCAAGGGCAAACGACGCGGCACCCATGCGCCGCCGCCGCAGAGGGAGAGGCAGGCGGGGGAGAGGGCAACCCGCCACCACCGCCATCGCCGACACCGACACCAACACCAACACGCAGACCGCCCCCGCAGCCGCCGCCACGCAGGTCACCGCCGCCGCCGCCCACACTGTCGCCGCCCGCACCGACGCCGCCCGCATGCCTGCCCTCGCAGCGCAAGCCGGCCCGATGCGCCACACTGCCCCCCTCTCCCTACCGACAAGCCAAGATGGCAATAGGGAGAGGACGATAGCGCAGTGCATAGAGATCCTGCAGGGCGTACTCGGCGCCCTGCAGAGAGGTGAAAACCCCGTCCCCGTCGTCCTTAGGGGGCTGGCCGACCTTTACGGAGCTGGATAGCCCCCTAAGGATCCTTCACTTCACCTCAACTTTTTGGTTTTTAAAAGATACTTTTGTGATTTTTTAACTTTTGTTTTATCTTTTTAGTGTTTTTTAAATAAATATACTACCTTTGTCACTTTATAATTTTCAATTAAAATTACCTGGAAATAAGTGCTCACACGCCCAATAGTCTACCGTTTAATTTTTTGTCCCTGTTTCAGGCCACACCCTGTATTGTATACCCATGCCGAATTACAGCTTTCTTTTCTAGTAGTAAGGGTCTTTGAGCTAAGCCGCAGACGGACAGACGGACAGCCGGACATGGCGAAACTATAAGGTTTCCTTACGGAACCCTAAAAAGCTATACCTATATCTGGTATCAGGTAAAATCTGTTGCAGAGCAATTAAAGAATTAATGAAAAGTAAGTCAGCGTGCAATCGGTGTGGATTCTTCGCTTACCGCTAATAAACCACTTCCTGATCTCGACTAAACCCCGCTGAGCACGATACGAGAAGACTGTGCGTGCTCATAGGGTTCACGAACATTCTAATAAAATAAACTAAATTAAAACTAGGACCCAAGCGTGGTATGTGTTATCGACCTCATTCTGGTGCATGAAATCATTGCCAGAAAGCCGCAGGATGTAGTGAGGCGAGAGAAAAGAAAACTTTATTATCAACCTTTTAACTAGCAATAGCCATAAGAAAAACTATGCCGTGCAATGAACTTGTACCCAATGTATAACTTCAAAAGTGCATGTAGGTGTATCATTTTCGAAAAGGAAACGAAACTGTACGCTTACCATGAGTTTGACAATGACGGCTTACGCTAACGAGTATCGAGTTTTCTATCTGTGCATCTCTATTGCACTTTGACAGTACGAGCGGGATGCACAGATAGAAAACTCGATACTCGTTAGCGTAAGCCGTCATTGTCAAACTCATGGTAAGCGTACTGCTTGTGTACGAGTAATGTATAAACTTGCCGGCTAAACGCAAGGTCATTTTCCGAGCGATATTTTCGTTCCAACGGGTATAAGCTCCTTAAAATAAGCAGCTCATTTTCAACCACTTGCTGTTACTTTTTCGTAGAACCTTAAGTTTGTATTTTTCAGTATGAAGCCAGCTTGTCTTAGTCCCTTTGCAAAGGAAGCCTGGGGGGCCCGGGCTGCGGGAACCGTCGCCAATAGGTATAACCGACCCGTTACGCTCGTACTCGCTCTTTCGAAGAATTCATTTAATTAAGACCCCACTCTCCCCTGAGTTATGAAATTCCTTGTTATTCAGCCGTTTAACGACGTACGTGAGAGCATTCAGTATTCTTGGAAGTGATGCTATAAATACTTTTCTCAGTTTTACTTGTTTTACAGTAAAATCTAAATTAACATTAAATACTGAAGTATTGACACAGTGCTAACTGTGTCAAGTATTTTGTCAAATTGAAGACATGTGACGTATCGGGTTAAGATTATCTTAGCTGTCACATAGAGGCGTGAGGCGTGAGGTGAGAGTTGAGGTGGCCAGTAAGTTGAATGCGTACGACTCCGTCTCAAAATTAGAGAATTGCACTCCGGGGCTGTTATTCGCTACGCGCTAAACCGGATCACCCTGCGGTCACCCGTCACGTAGACCTCTACCTACGCTTAAGCACTACGCATCGCGGTGTCAAGATATATTTAGCCGGGATGAGTGGACGACCGGAGGGGAGGCCTTTGCCCAGCGATCCCAGGAGTTGGACACTCTATAGGTTTTGAAAGAATAATAATACTGCTATTCACTTATCTGACTGTCTCAAACAGTTAACTAATATTGTTTTTCTGGCTTCATCATTTTATGCATAATAGGTGTTCTTTCTTCATTTTTTTACATAGGTAGTCTCCATTCGCTAATGTGCCCGACAACTGACTATAAAACCTTAAGTGAACGAGTTAAGAGCTATATTCGAATAGACGGTTAATCGTGTTAATACTTGGGCAGCGCCGCGGCGCACTAAAATAACCCGAAGTTGCGTCACGCTGCACATGCAGGGCAAGCCTTATATGTTAAATCCATTGCAGTTTAACGGGCGAAAACAGAACCACACCGTACTGTTATATTACCCAAACACATTTTTCTGTGAACGCGTTAACTTATTCTTTGTTGTATCTTATTCGTTGTTTTGGTCTGATAGGTATCACGCATTTGTTGCGACTCACGGAATAGTTTTGGATTTTGCCTCAATATTACGATGATCCGCACATATGAACTTTGTAAATCGTGATTCACGATACCTACGCGGTATTTGGAGATTAAATGCTTGTAAACAAACGGAGATTGTGGGCGTTTTGGCAAGCATCTTAACAACCACTTTTAGCTACCCGCGCGTCTCTGCCCGCACTACAAAGAACGCAGGCGGAGTCGAGGCATGACATATGGCCTATGCCCGTCCCGAGGGTCCATTTGTATTGTAAGAGTTTTAGAAGTTTGCCCGGACCCCTTAGGTACATATAAAATTACAACGCTACGTTTGTAAGTACAATGACTAACTTACAAATGTTACAATGTGACAAACTTTACTTATATGGCATACCGAGACTTGCTGCCTCCGCGCGGGTCCGCCCGCGTAGGTATTGCGTATGACAGAGAACACGGACTGAAACAGGGAGCAGTACAGCATATGTTTTCAGAAATTAGATTAGCCGCTAGTTGTCTAGCGTTGTAAGTCTGTGAGGTTGTAGCTCTGTGAAAAACAGACTTTTTTTTGTATAATATTAATATAACTAGGATGAGTCATTTACCCGAGAACGGTAACCCTCGCGGAAAGCGTTCGCTTTTCAACCTAACGTAGTGGTTAAAGAGCATACATTGGGAGCTCCAGCCGCCGGCGCCAGGCATCAGAACCTGTGACTCGTAAATTACAGTGAAGTCGTGCATTTTCTCGCTTTTCCTGCCGCGGCGCCTCGGAGGCATTAGTCAGACACATGATGCCCTGACGTCATTTACATTTTTACCATATCTATCATAGGAGATGACGTCGTCTCCAAGACGCACATAGAAGCACTTTAATCATTCGTTTAAACGTTGTCAGCCGAAGCAAACATGTAATAACGGGTTATCATTTATCTTGAGAATCATTAAACGAATTGAGTTGAATGTGAGTCGATTGTGAGTGAATTACCAGTCGTCCTTGTCGGTTGCGGTGGAGACATCGTGCGCTCGTAGTGCACTGCACAGAGTGCAACACCGCTGTGCCGTGTGACTGTTTTGTTATCGACGAGTTATGCTGCTCGTTGTGAAGGCCATATCGGAAGGCGCCAACTTACTCTGAGGCCCACATTGCGAATGCCATCAGGTAGGCTTCTTATGGAATACAATGATTAAACTGTCTTAAGTTCAAATGATGTCAGGTCATTAAGTAGCACTAAGCCAATGGAATGTTTTACCTTCTATTGTGTCTATTGTGGCACCGTGTTATGCTTCTCACGGTCATATTTATTTAAAGGAACTTGTATCATCGATCATTAAACATTAATTGTTTATCTCCGCCTTTCCGCAGGATATTGATTCGTAATTTTATAGCGATGCTTAGGCAGTTGTCCCACCGCCGCGCCGCCGCCGGCGAGTAGCGAGCGAGTACCACTCTCATAGTAATTCTGACTCGCGCGAGTAAAACCGAATGAGAGTACTCGCTACTCGCCGGCGGTGCGACAAGTGCCTTGTGAATACTAGTTTTAATACAATAATAAAATTTTACTTCTGATAATAATAAGATTAAAAGATACAAGGCCAAAACCTCCCAACAAATAAAATACAAATAAACAACAAACAAATAAATATTAGCATTGCAAAGTAGCCACATAACAAATTAAGTCAATGATTAATGATAATATTGTATTGTTTACGTTATACATTTGCATGTATCTACTTATAGTTAAGTGCAGCGTGTGTGGAATACCTAACTAATAAGTCTAGTAACATTATATTCGCGTGACATTATCTAACAAAGGGCTTCTTGACACTGACCGCCATCATTTTTTATGCCGTGTTTATCGTTAAAGTTATGAAATGGAACTACCCAAAATCATAAAAAAACTAAAATACAAACGTCCGGAACACTTATTATACGTGTCCCCAGCCTGTGGACACAGAATGACTATCCTCGTAATCTACTTCTCACAAAAGTTTTGATTTTAATTAGAAGTAAAAATAAAAATAAAAATATTCTAACAAATTTAATTCCAGATAATCGACAGAAAAAAGTAGCATACTGTATCATTATTGACAGGAATAAGGTGACAAGAGATGCCTGTGTTGAGTATGACATGCATGTCAAAGTCAAAAGCAGCAGGGATATGTGTGCGTATGTAGATACGAGTAGCAGGCAACACACACGATCGGAATTGGTGAATGTCTGATTTACCAGCAATACTACAGTGTACGAGATTTGGGACTGGTCTTTGGACAGTTCCAATATTCGATGAGCAGTGCCAATTTACGTTATATGGGTGTCGCAATGTGTCAAACGACCAGTTCCAAATCTCGAACACTGTAAAAACACATCATACGAATACATCTAACTAGAATCCACAATTGTTTGACAAAGGAGGCAGTAGTTATCATATCACACAAGATGTATGTGTGTTTAATAAAATCAATCGACAGCCGCTCTGTTAAAGTCTTGATGAAATACCAGTGGAGGTATTCCGTTTAAGTAATTCCACACTCAAAGAAACCGGCCCGGAAACTGTTTTCGGTGCTGTATCGCAGAGCACTATCACCGCCATATCACAGCGCATATCGGATACCATTATGTTGTCGTCAGAGCCTGCATCCCGCATGCGAGGAACTCATGTTATCTGGTTTTATCCTTCAATATTATCAAGGATAGCACGAGCTCCCCATGCATGATTCGGGTTCTGAAGACCAGACCAGCGTAAATGGGCTGTAAGTTTCCTTCAAGGGATTGCGAAGAATTCAAAATTACTTTCAAGAATAGTCACTTCTTTCAATAGTTTTACGTTTAATCAAATTACTTTGATGTTTAACATAATATAGTTATTATAAAAAAAAAACAAGAACAATGCACCATTGCATTTGCTATTGTACTTTTGTATATTAAATAATATATTTTAGCTATTCCTTTGTTACATAACATGGCTAGTTTTAAGTGTCAATCGACCGAAGGATTACCTTTGGGAAGCTATTATGGAACTAAGCAACAAAAACTGGTTGAGTATTCGAAAACGTAAGTTTTTTCAGTTGTATGTGGTTGTATTGCGTAGATAATTTCGTCGTGAATCTACTAGCATGGTTATAGCCTCTGTTCACAAAACGTTTTATACTCGTCCCTGAGTCGTTTGTATAATGTGGACTCCCAGATGCATCAAAACTAGCTAATCGCAGTTTAGGCTTATACTGGTTCGCATGTGGTCGGTAAGTTTGTAAATAAATGCCTTGTGAGCGTGGCCGGGACCGCCACCCGTGCCGGAAGGTCTTAAGAACCTCGAAGCCCGAAGTGCTCACATCTGTTTGATGGCGAGCGGGGCGGAGCAGCCGGCCGCTGCCCGCATGGACTCGCTTATTGATGGCGACGCACATCGAATTGACGCTGTTAATCTATCTTCACAACTGACGCTACACTTTCCCCCACTAAATGGGACTATTTATTTTCGGAGAAAGCTTTAATGCTAGCCCGATGCATTAAGTGTATACATTACAGTATGCGAGAACATGAGAGGTTGTGTAACTTTAATCAACGCGAAACCACGAGCTAATTTAGACCTGGCTAGGAGTCTGGATTTTTAGATGCTTGGCTATCGGGGGCCTAGGCGGAACTGGCACTTGGTAAAAGTTGTTGTTAATCTGGTTTCGCTTAGCACAATGGTGTGCTGTCAGAAATAGTATTTTTCACAATCGTGTTATAATAGAGAGCTTTTTAGTCAAGTACCGTGTTTAGACCACGAAGCTTGCTGAGTGACCTAAGTAAGGTACGAGATTAAAAAGCTTGATTATGACAGTATTGTGAACAATACTTTTTGTACGAGATCATTAAAATTAATAATTTAAGTCATTAATACGAAAACTAAATATCGCTTCGTAAGTACTATATTGTCTAGTTCTAATATCTGACTTCTTTTACACAAGATAATCCATAGATAATCACACCACCGGTGTCCGTAATGTTGCAGTACTGTGCTGTGATTGGCCAATCACAAGGCGTAGTTTATTTTTATTTTTTTCATGCCCTGGATACAGCAGCCAGTTTAAGTAGATTTTTGACAGACGACGCGACGCTGCATAGTACCGAAACGCCATAGATTGGCAATTTTGTATCGGATCAAGGACACATATTATTGAAATACGAAGTTCTATTTTCAAATTTTTTTCGATTGTCTAGAGCGTATCGAAAAAGTTATTTCGGTTGTTTCGAAACTAACATAGACTATTCAATGACGAAAAGAGTGACGTTGCAGTATTCTCTATGTTCAAGACAGTCATTATTTAGTAAATTTCGTAGTCTTATTCCCATCTACTATTATAAACACATGTAGTGGGTAAATGTGAATGGAAACATTTCGATCCGCCCACATAAGAAAAAAGCGTATTGAGCAAGCAGGCGCTCGATATTATGCATCTCGTTTTAATTATAAAACATGTGGTGGGTAGATGTGAATGGGACTGTTTCAATCCACCTACATTTAAAAAGAGCACTGAGCGAGCAGGCGCTTGTTATCTTGCGTCTCGTTCTAATCATAAAATGTATGGTGGGTAGATTTGAATGGGAGTATTTCGATCCACCTACAATGCGAAAAATAAGTAGTAAGCGCGGCGCGCGATATTTTATTTCGTTTTTAATCGATACGTAAATATGACTGCAGCGCGCGTTTCAGTAGTACCTGAAAGTTGATGTACACGCATGTATTGTAAAGGTGAGAACGAAATTTGGATTGACAAATTTATACTCATATTTGTTCGATTAAGCTACCTTGGTTAGCATATTTCTTGTGCTTACGTATTAGGGGGAGACTGTTCAAGGCAGCCGTCTGTAAGACAAATACATAGCTTTGACTCTTTATTTTACCATCTTAACAGCTCTCTTTGGTTCATAGGTTTCAGACTTATGTCAAGATACTTTCTCCTACAGTTAACATCTTATATGAGCGGATTGGTTTAGTTTACTAACCATCCAAATATACCCGGACTTGACAATAACGTGTAGGTAAAAGCCTCCGTTAAGAGCTTTAAGCTCCAAACATAAATAGGTAGACCAAGTTGTACCATTTATAGAGGTCACACCTTTGGTAGGTGTGCCTCATGATTCAAATATTCCTCATTGATTGTGACTTTGGCCTGGCCGCCTGAAAAGCCGGTGGCTGCAAAGCTTTCAGAGTGCGCTTTGCAAAGCTTTCAGTCACATAACCAAAGCTGGGTTCATTTAGTTTTCATACAAGGTT
The DNA here is from genome assembly GCA_945867215.1 of Epinotia demarniana. Classification (NCBI taxonomy): domain Eukaryota; kingdom Metazoa; phylum Arthropoda; class Insecta; order Lepidoptera; family Tortricidae; genus Epinotia; species Epinotia demarniana. Next base: position 46,738,841 of record OX244259.1, read on the forward strand.
GTTTCCATATTTTCTAAATTTACTTAATTTACATTCATGTAGAATCACAAAACAACCTTTGCTTATCCGTAATTAATTCTGCTTAAAACGGCAATGCGCCGAACGTAGTTAAGGATTTAGCATAAGTTTTAACCGTAAGAGCTTTCACTAGCTTCTAGCAAGCTTTTCTTTATATTCAGTAGAATCTGCATATAATTGCATTAATTTTGTAACCATAATTATATTCTAGATACATGAGTTGTTTACATACAAGCTTGATAGTAAAGTTAATAACTTGCCTCCTTTTTCTGTAGTAAATTTGCATAAGCGGCACTATGCCACGGTAGGTAAAGCTCTTCAAGCTAATTAGAAACATGTATTATAATCATTTCCTTTGCACAGCTCATATTATGGTAGTTTTCGCTTGCACTATGCTCATAATTCATAAATATTAGACAAGCCTTAAGCTTAATACAGTAAACTTTACTACATCAATAATCTACAGTGTTATATTAATCTAATGAAATAACTGAGAATAGTGCTTACGACCTCTGTTAGATATAACAAAGGAATCAAAAGTATTAATTTATATAAAACTACAAAGGTTCAGTGTTTAGATAGGTATTTCGCCTAAACTATTTGCAATGTATTCATTTAGCCTATTAACAATTATGCACTAAGTAATTCTGTACAAGATTAACATAATTTAAGACCTAGGTTTACCTAGATTAAGACGGTACTGGAATGCAAACGCAAGAAACCTAAGACGAATTTGTGTAAAGAAATGATTGTTTATTTGAAATAAAGATGTTTCACTTTATGGTAATGTTGGAAGGTTTATATATGAGGTGGAGTATAAGCAAAATGTTCTCATAACAAGCTCGACTATCACTAGAGCAACATATACCCATCTCGCTCCAACCAACCAGCCGTGCCATCAAGCTTTCTCAAGAGTATCGGAGTTTTATTTCCGCCTGTGGATCCCGCTTGTGTGTGAGCGCGACGACAACTGAGCTCCCGTCACGCTCGCACCGTGCCTCCGCTGCTGCAGTAAACAGTCGACGGCCACACATGCTAATTTGTGGGCGCGTCGACCTACTTCGCGGTTCGGACTAGCGACCTCGCTAGGTCAGCCCACTTAGTCCGAGGCTATTGAAGCCAGGCACCAGACGTCGCAACCCTCTTCCCGTGATGTAACTACGGGGCAACGCGGCGTTCAATGGTCCTTCGAGAGCCGGATCCCTGACGAAGCAAGCAGTTCAAGCAGAAGATTTGGCTTTAAAGAAGATTCTTCTATCAATCAAGCATTAGATTGGCCCTTTTAAAGAAGACATCCTCTAACAATCTTCAAGCATCGTACGAGAAGCTGCCATTTGAAGCAAGCAGTTCAGCGCGAACAGATTGGCCTTAAAGAAGATTCCTTTCTAACAATCAAGCTGTTGGATTGGCCTTAAAGAAAGTGAACTTCGAACAATCTGCGCCGTACGAAGAAGCTGCCAGGAAATAAGAACAAAGAACTCTCAAGCAAGAAAAGCCCTCAACAGGGTTAATGAAGAAAGAAAGCAGAAACAAGAAGAGCCCTCAATAGGGATAACGAAGGCTCAAGCACGAAGAGCCCTCAACAGGGTTAACGAATAAAGAAGCCTCAAGACCGAAAAGCCCTCAAAAGGGATAACGAAGCCTCAAGACCGAAAAGCCCTCAACAGGGATAAAGAAGCAAGAAAAGGCGTACCAGCGAGGAAGACACACCAGCGAGGAAGACTTCGAAATCGAAGCGTCAAGTCGTCGTGGTCATCGAGCATCAGTAAATCCTATCAGAACCGGGTATATGTCAATCCCCGTTGTAATCTGGTAGGTGGCGTGGCTCTGGCCTAACGGTGTCAACCAGAGCTCATAACACGTCTTAGTGCGGTATACCGAGTGGTTACTGCAGCGCTCTTTTCAGAGCGTCTTTATAACTCGGCCGTTTGCTGGTATTGATACTTTGCGATGTTTGGCCACAGGTTGGCAAGCTGAAGGGCGTGGCGTTCCACCACGTCCCGAGCACCTACATCGCACAGTGGTCCTCTGCCAGACGGTACCTATCACCTCCTTCCTCCCTACGTTCCCATTCTCAATCGGCATCAATACGGTAGTACGCCGAGCGAGCAGATAGGGCCTGTTAGTGCTAGGCAGGTAGGGACTGTTAGTGTTAGGGGGGTAAGGTTAGGATGACAGGTAAGGGGGAGGGTCGAGTAACGAGGTCGAGGAGTAGGCAGGAGTCAGACAGCGGTGAGGATGAGAACCCCGTTCTAGCCAATAACGGTAAAATTCTAGACGCCAACAGTTTAGGCGCGAATGTAGGCAACGTAGTTCACGCGGGCGTTGTCGATCAAGTTGTAAATCCGCGTAGTGGTTCGAGAACCGGTTCAGTAGAAGGTGAGCGGGCACAAACGCCACCTAGGGTCATTGACGCCACTGATTATGACGCCGTAAGAGCTGAAGACAATAGGTTAGTTAGACTACGTGCGGAGTCGGAACTCCGCGCGTCGCAGTTGGAGCAAGCCAGGGCAGCCGTCGCTTATGCCGCTTCTAGGTACGAATTGTTGTTAGCTGAAAGTCAACATTCGGTTATAAGAGCGCCGCCGCCCAACCCTTTTTGTTTGCCCAACGAAGCCACGCATGGTAGAAACGTAGCTAACGCCTCTCCCACTCTGGGACAGCCAGGTAGCAGTAGGCCACCACAGCATAGACCCCAAGAAACCGAGGGTGTAGATAGGAACCACAGCCCAAACAATGCGGCTGGGGAAATTAGCGCTCTACGCGACGCTATAGTGCAAGCCATCAGTATGAATAGGACTGACAACCACGTTTCACCCATGCCACAGCAATTCACCTCGGGCAAATATATAGGTGACTTGCCCTTTTTTGACGGCAATCCCTCGGATTGGATTGCATTTAAACGTGTTTATTTAGATACGGAGAGTTCGTTCTCCGACATAGCTAATATGGGACGCCTTCGGAAGGCAGTCAAGGGACAGGCACGTGAGTCAGTAAGGTCTATGTTACACACATGCAGTAATCCTTACGAAGTAATCGCCGCTTTAGATAGAGCTTTCGGCAAGCCAGACGTAATCATTTTGTCTGAAATTCAGAATGTCAAGCGGATGCCGCGATTGAGCGATGATAGTCGGAACATTTCTGAATTCAGCAATCGTGTATGTAATGTAGTAGCCTCTATTAAAGCCCTGAATAAGCCACAGTACCTATACGCTCCTGAGTTAGTTAGCCGTATAGTAGAAAAAATGAATAATATAGTTAGATTTGAGTGGTATAGGTACAAAAGCAACGCTAATGACGTGCCGGAACTCTTATCATTGTCAAGATTTTTGAAGGACTTGAGTGAGAACTTTAACTGTATGTTCGCGTACGAACAGTCCAAGATCAAGTCGGGTGTGCGCTCACGTAGGGTGAATAACATTAATTCACGGCATAGGTATAGGGAGAGCTCGGTGTCGTCCGACGATGAGGGAGGTAGTGATTTCTACGATGACAATTCCGTATCAAGTCACGACTCTCGCGCGTCTGCGTCACATAGGCAGGATAGGAAAACTCTACCTATATCAAATGATTCTGATAGTGAAGCCGATTCGGAGCAACATTATGTTGCAACGGCAAACAAGCGCACAACGCGAGGCGGCTTCAAGTCTAGGCGTAATAATGATAGGAAGTTTAAACCACAGGAAAATAGGAATAACGTCTCTGCTAATAACAGTCAGAAAAGTAAGTGTGCAGTTTGCGCAGGCAATCATCCTGTAGCAAGTTGTGCTGACTTTATTAAGCTGAGCGTTAACGATAGATGGGACGTTTTAAAACGCTATAAGCTCTGTTTCCGGTGTTTAGGTGACATGCATAAATCCTCATACAATAAATGCAAATATAACCCATGTGGGAAGGGAGAATGCGAGGCATCCCACCATGCTTTATTGCATGGCAGGAAAAAGAGCTTAGAGCGTAAAGAAAAGACCGTAGCGACTAAAGAGCAAGTTAGTTCGGTTAACTACTCGAACCAGTCTCAAGCGTATTTAAAAATAATTCCGGTAGAGCTAAAGGGTTCAAAAGGTACCATCTCTACATACGCTTTGATGGACGAAGGCGCGACGCTATCGTTAATCCAGAAGGATATAGCTTTGCAAGTTTCGCATCCCGGTAAACGGGAAACCCTCTCCTTCGAAGGAGTAGGTGGTCACGAGGTGATAGACAACGATTCTTCGCGAGTAAAACTTAGAATTAGAGGTACCTCTAGTAGAGAGTTTCATGATTTTACCGCGCATACGATAGATAAGTTGAACCTTGCGTCGCAAGCTGTAGATAGGTCGGTCGTTCGTAAATGTGCTCATTTACGGCATTTAGAAGATGAGTTGTGTTACGAGTCAGCACAACCCACTATACTTATAGGTCAAGACTCATGGCATTTGATAGTGAGTAGGCAAGTATGTGAAGCAGGTAGAGCTTTACCCTGTGCATCCCTGACGCACCTCGGTTGGGTGCTTCATGGAGTTAACGATCTTCCTCGTAAATTGTTAGGGGCGGTTAATCACATTAAACCTACTTGCGATAATCAAGATCCAGCTCTAGCTTTGATACGCGAGCACTTTAGTATAGAGTCATTGGGCATAGAGCCGCGTAAACAAATTAACGATCCAGAAGATAGAGCTGTTAAGTTGCTAGAATCTACGTGTAAGCGTATACCTAACGAGGATAGGTTTGAAGCAGGTTTATTGTGGAAAACTGATGATGAGACTCTACCGGATAATAAAGCTCACGCATTGCGACGCTTATACACGTTAGAGAAAAAACTAGATAGAGACCCGGAACTTAAGGCTGAATATAATAGGCAGATGGATGATCTTATAGAACAAGGTTTCGCTGAAAGAGTTGACTCTATCACGGACTCACCGCGCGCCTTTTACCTCCCGCATTTTAATGTTATTCACCCCCAAAAAGGAAAAAGTAGAGTCGTTTTTGATGCTGCGTGTAGAACAAGCGGTAAAGCACTAAATGACGCGATTTTACCTGGTCCCGATTTAATTCAATCGCTTTTCGGAGTTTTGATAAGATTTCGTGAGGGTCGTATAGCGGTAATTTCGGACATAAAGCAAATGTTCCTTCAGGTTAAAGTCATAGAAGCGGATCGCGATAGTTTACGATTTTTATGGCGCGGGGAAAGCAGGGACTCGCCTCCACAGACTTATAGAATGACGTCTTTGATTTTTGGTAGTGCGTCGAGTCCTGCTACGGCTATTTATGTTAAGAATAAAAACGCAAACGAATATCGCGATACGTATCCTGAAGTAGCTAGACTCACGGAACGTAACTTCTATGTAGACGATTTTTTGGGCGCATTTGACACGGTAGAGCAGGCGCAGAAAACCATTAGCGACATGGACAAGGTGTTCAGAAAGGCCTCGTTCACGCTATGTGGCTGGGCATCTAATGAACCTAGAGCTGTGTGCAACGTTAAGGATGTGTCTAAGGACTCTACCACGATAATAGGAAAATCGGACCACGAGCGTACCTTAGGACTTTTGTGGAACCACCAAAATGACAGCTTAGGTTTCAACTTGAATCTACGCAATACACCTATAGACGTAGTCAAGGGACTTAGGGTACCTACGAAACGACAGGTCACAAGCGCAGTGTTTAGCGTTTTCGATCCGACTGGCATGGCGACACCAGTAACGATTTTTGGCAAAATGCTAATTCAAGATTTATGGAGAGCGTCTTGCCAGTGGGACGAAGCGATACCAGAACATCTAAACAAAGCATGGCGCGAGTGGTTGGATAGTCTGGACTTATTACAAGACCTTGATATACCTAGGCATATACCTAGATCGAAAGGACCAGCTTATCTGCACGCCTTTTGCGATTCGAGCGAGAAAGCTTTTGCAACTGCGATATACATTGTAGTTACCGACTTTGACGGCAATAAAACATCACATCTGGTCAGTAGTAAAGCTAGGGTAACACCTTTAAAGTGTATTTCGATACCTAGACTTGAATTACAATCAACCGTCTTAGCTTGCAGACTGGCAGACGCGGTCCGGCGTGAAACGGACTACGAAATCTGCCAGTCCTACTACTGGACTGATTCTCGAACCGTACTCGCTTGGATAAACTCGGATCCTAGGACGTTTAAACCGTTCGTAGCACATCGCTTAGCCGAATTAGAGACTTTTACGAGACCTTCCGATTGGCACTGGGTACCGACCAGTGAAAATGTTGCGGACATTGCGACACGCGGTATAAAATCAGATTTCGATATAAACCACCGGTGGTTTAGAGGCCCTCAGTTTATTTTAGAGTCTCCAGATAAGTGGCCTAAAATTAAAACGATAGTACAGGCTACGTCTAACACCGGTGAAGAACGTAAACCGGTTAATACTGCCACCGCCGGCAATGTCACCAAGGATAGGTTCGCTCACCTGCCAGATCCGCAGCGTTTTTCACGTTTCGTCAGATTGCAGCGCGCTCTCAGTCGTTTGTTGGTGGCTGTTGAAATTTTTGCCTCTAGGCAAGTAAAGAGTACGTTAGGTAATGACATGATGCCTTTCGGTAGTTTCAGCGATAAAAAATCTCTTAAAAATAGCTGGCAAGAAGTTCAGCAGCTCGCTGAGAGATTCTGGAAGAAGTGGCTCATAGAATATAAACCAACTTTGTTACCACGCAAGCGGGCCTCCGACTCGCCAAACTTAAAACCCGGCGATATTGTTTTAATAGCGGACAACACTTTGCCTAGAGGTATTTGGCCCCGCGGGCGTATAGAGAAAGTTTATCCTGGACCTGATGGCAAGGTACGTGTCACAGAGGTAAGAACATCAGCTGGACTCATCCGTCGCCCGACCTCGAGACTCGTACTGATAGATTCGACTAGTCTTGATTAGTTTTTGTACTTGCGTACTGGGGGGAGATTGTTCAAGACAGTCATTATTTAGTAAATTTCGTAGTCTTATTCCCATCTACTATTATAAACACATGTAGTGGGTAAATGTGAATGGAAACATTTCGATCCGCCCACATAAGAAAAAAGCGTATTGAGCAAGCAGGCGCTCGATATTATGCATCTCGTTTTAATTATAAAACATGTGGTGGGTAGATGTGAATGGGACTGTTTCAATCCACCTACATTTAAAAAGAGCACTGAGCGAGCAGGCGCTTGTTATCTTGCGTCTCGTTCTAATCATAAAATGTATGGTGGGTAGATTTGAATGGGAGTATTTCGATCCACCTACAATGCGAAAAATAAGTAGTAAGCGCGGCGCGCGATATTTTATTTCGTTTTTAATCGATACGTAAATATGACTGCAGCGCGCGTTTCAGTAGTACCTGAAAGTTGATGTACACGCATGTATTGTAAAGGTGAGAACGAAATTTGGATTGACAAATTTATACTCATATTTGTTCGATTAAGCTACCTTGGTTAGCATATTTCTTGTGCTTACGTATTAGGGGGAGACTGTTCAAGGCAGCCGTCTGTAAGACAAATACATAGCTTTGACTCTTTATTTTACCATCTTAACAGCTCTCTTTGGTTCATAGGTTTCAGACTTATGTCAAGATACTTTCTCCTACAGTTAACATCTTATATGAGCGGATTGGTTTAGTTTACTAACCATCCAAATATACCCGGACTTGACAATAACGTGTAGGTAAAAGCCTCCGTTAAGAGCTTTAAGCTCCAAACATAAATAGGTAGACCAAGTTGTACCATTTATAGAGGTCACACCTTTGGTAGGTGTGCCTCATGATTCAAATATTCCTCATTGATTGTGACTTTGGCCTGGCCGCCTGAAAAGCCGGTGGCTGCAAAGCTTTCAGAGTGCGCTTTGCAAAGCTTTCAGTCACATAACCAAAGCTGGGTTCATTTAGTTTTCATACAAGGTTGTTTCCATATTTTCTAAATTTACTTAATTTACATTCATGTAGAATCACAAAACAACCTTTGCTTATCCGTAATTAATTCTGCTTAAAACGGCAATGCGCCGAACGTAGTTAAGGATTTAGCATAAGTTTTAACCGTAAGAGCTTTCACTAGCTTCTAGCAAGCTTTTCTTTATATTCAGTAGAATCTGCATATAATTGCATTAATTTTGTAACCATAATTATATTCTAGATACATGAGTTGTTTACATACAAGCTTGATAGTAAAGTTAATAACTTGCCTCCTTTTTCTGTAGTAAATTTGCATAAGCGGCACTATGCCACGGTAGGTAAAGCTCTTCAAGCTAATTAGAAACATGTATTATAATCATTTCCTTTGCATAGCTCATATTATGGTAGTTTTCGCTTGCACTATGCTCATAATTCATAAATATTAGACAAGCCTTAAGCTTAATACAGTAAACTTTACTACATCAATAATCTACAGTGTTATATTAATCTAATGAAATAACTGAGAATAGTGCTTACGACCTCTGTTAGATATAACAAAGGAATCAAAAGTATTAATTTATATAAAACTACAAAGGTTCAGTGTTTAGATAGGTATTTCGCCTAAACTATTTGCAATGTATTCATTTAGCCTATTAACAATTATGCACTAAGTAATTCTGTACAAGATTAACATAATTTAAGACCTAGGTTTACCTAGATTAAGACGGTACTGGAATGCAAACGCAAGAAACCTAAGACGAATTTGTGTAAAGAAATGATTGTTTATTTGAAATAAAGATGTTTCACTTTATGGTAATGTTGGAAGGTTTATATATGAGGTGGAGTATAAGCAAAATGTTCTCATAACAAGCTCGACTATCACTAGAGCAACATATACCCATCTCGCTCCAACCAACCAGCCGTGCCATCAAGCTTTCTCAAGAGTATCGGAGTTTTATTTCCGCCTGTGGATCCCGCTTGTGTGTGAGCGCGACGACAACTGAGCTCCCGTCACGCTCGCACCGTGCCTCCGCTGCTGCAGTAAACAGTCGACGGCCACACATGCTAATTTGTGGGCGCGTCGACCTACTTCGCGGTTCGGACTAGCGACCTCGCTAGGTCAGCCCACTTAGTCCGAGGCTATTGAAGCCAGGCACCAGACGTCGCAACCCTCTTCCCGTGATGTAACTACGGGGCAACGCGGCGTTCAATGGTCCTTCGAGAGCCGGATCCCTGACGAAGCAAGCAGTTCAAGCAGAAGATTTGGCTTTAAAGAAGATTCTTCTATCAATCAAGCATTAGATTGGCCCTTTTAAAGAAGACATCCTCTAACAATCTTCAAGCATCGTACGAGAAGCTGCCATTTGAAGCAAGCAGTTCAGCGCGAACAGATTGGCCTTAAAGAAGATTCCTTTCTAACAATCAAGCTGTTGGATTGGCCTTAAAGAAAGTGAACTTCGAACAATCTGCGCCGTACGAAGAAGCTGCCAGGAAATAAGAACAAAGAACTCTCAAGCAAGAAAAGCCCTCAACAGGGTTAATGAAGAAAGAAAGCAGAAACAAGAAGAGCCCTCAATAGGGATAACGAAGGCTCAAGCACGAAGAGCCCTCAACAGGGTTAACGAATAAAGAAGCCTCAAGACCGAAAAGCCCTCAAAAGGGATAACGAAGCCTCAAGACCGAAAAGCCCTCAACAGGGATAAAGAAGCAAGAAAAGGCGTACCAGCGAGGAAGACACACCAGCGAGGAAGACTTCGAAATCGAAGCGTCAAGTCGTCGTGGTCATCGAGCATCAGTAAATCCTATCAGAACCGGGTATATGTCAATCCCCGTTGTAATCTGGTAGGTGGCGTGGCTCTGGCCTAACGGTGTCAACCAGAGCTCATAACACGTCTTAGTGCGGTATACCGAGTGGTTACTGCAGCGCTCTTTTCAGAGCGTCTTTATAACTCGGCCGTTTGCTGGTATTGATACTTTGCGATGTTTGGCCACAGGTTGGCAAGCTGAAGGGCGTGGCGTTCCACCACGTCCCGAGCACCTACATCGCACAGTGGTCCTCTGCCAGACGGTACCTATCACCTCCTTCCTCCCTACGTTCCCATTCTCAATCGGCATCAATACGGTAGTACGCCGAGCGAGCAGATAGGGCCTGTTAGTGCTAGGCAGGTAGGGACTGTTAGTGTTAGGGGGGTAAGGTTAGGATGACAGGTAAGGGGGAGGGTCGAGTAACGAGGTCGAGGAGTAGGCAGGAGTCAGACAGCGGTGAGGATGAGAACCCCGTTCTAGCCAATAACGGTAAAATTCTAGACGCCAACAGTTTAGGCGCGAATGTAGGCAACGTAGTTCACGCGGGCGTTGTCGATCAAGTTGTAAATCCGCGTAGTGGTTCGAGAACCGGTTCAGTAGAAGGTGAGCGGGCACAAACGCCACCTAGGGTCATTGACGCCACTGATTATGACGCCGTAAGAGCTGAAGACAATAGGTTAGTTAGACTACGTGCGGAGTCGGAACTCCGCGCGTCGCAGTTGGAGCAAGCCAGGGCAGCCGTCGCTTATGCCGCTTCTAGGTACGAATTGTTGTTAGCTGAAAGTCAACATTCGGTTATAAGAGCGCCGCCGCCCAACCCTTTTTGTTTGCCCAACGAAGCCACGCATGGTAGAAACGTAGCTAACGCCTCTCCCACTCTGGGACAGCCAGGTAGCAGTAGGCCACCACAGCATAGACCCCAAGAAACCGAGGGTGTAGATAGGAACCACAGCCCAAACAATGCGGCTGGGGAAATTAGCGCTCTACGCGACGCTATAGTGCAAGCCATCAGTATGAATAGGACTGACAACCACGTTTCACCCATGCCACAGCAATTCACCTCGGGCAAATATATAGGTGACTTGCCCTTTTTTGACGGCAATCCCTCGGATTGGATTGCATTTAAACGTGTTTATTTAGATACGGAGAGTTCGTTCTCCGACATAGCTAATATGGGACGCCTTCGGAAGGCAGTCAAGGGACAGGCACGTGAGTCAGTAAGGTCTATGTTACACACATGCAGTAATCCTTACGAAGTAATCGCCGCTTTAGATAGAGCTTTCGGCAAGCCAGACGTAATCATTTTGTCTGAAATTCAGAATGTCAAGCGGATGCCGCGATTGAGCGATGATAGTCGGAACATTTCTGAATTCAGCAATCGTGTATGTAATGTAGTAGCCTCTATTAAAGCCCTGAATAAGCCACAGTACCTATACGCTCCTGAGTTAGTTAGCCGTATAGTAGAAAAAATGAATAATATAGTTAGATTTGAGTGGTATAGGTACAAAAGCAACGCTAATGACGTGCCGGAACTCTTATCATTGTCAAGATTTTTGAAGGACTTGAGTGAGAACTTTAACTGTATGTTCGCGTACGAACAGTCCAAGATCAAGTCGGGTGTGCGCTCACGTAGGGTGAATAACATTAATTCACGGCATAGGTATAGGGAGAGCTCGGTGTCGTCCGACGATGAGGGAGGTAGTGATTTCTACGATGACAATTCCGTATCAAGTCACGACTCTCGCGCGTCTGCGTCACATAGGCAGGATAGGAAAACTCTACCTATATCAAATGATTCTGATAGTGAAGCCGATTCGGAGCAACATTATGTTGCAACGGCAAACAAGCGCACAACGCGAGGCGGCTTCAAGTCTAGGCGTAATAATGATAGGAAGTTTAAACCACAGGAAAATAGGAATAACGTCTCTGCTAATAACAGTCAGAAAAGTAAGTGTGCAGTTTGCGCAGGCAATCATCCTGTAGCAAGTTGTGCTGACTTTATTAAGCTGAGCGTTAACGATAGATGGGACGTTTTAAAACGCTATAAGCTCTGTTTCCGGTGTTTAGGTGACATGCATAAATCCTCATACAATAAATGCAAATATAACCCATGTGGGAAGGGAGAATGCGAGGCATCCCACCATGCTTTATTGCATGGCAGGAAAAAGAGCTTAGAGCGTAAAGAAAAGACCGTAGCGACTAAAGAGCAAGTTAGTTCGGTTAACTACTCGAACCAGTCTCAAGCGTATTTAAAAATAATTCCGGTAGAGCTAAAGGGTTCAAAAGGTACCATCTCTACATACGCTTTGATGGACGAAGGCGCGACGCTATCGTTAATCCAGAAGGATATAGCTTTGCAAGTTTCGCATCCCGGTAAACGGGAAACCCTCTCCTTCGAAGGAGTAGGTGGTCACGAGGTGATAGACAACGATTCTTCGCGAGTAAAACTTAGAATTAGAGGTACCTCTAGTAGAGAGTTTCATGATTTTACCGCGCATACGATAGATAAGTTGAACCTTGCGTCGCAAGCTGTAGATAGGTCGGTCGTTCGTAAATGTGCTCATTTACGGCATTTAGAAGATGAGTTGTGTTACGAGTCAGCACAACCCACTATACTTATAGGTCAAGACTCATGGCATTTGATAGTGAGTAGGCAAGTATGTGAAGCAGGTAGAGCTTTACCCTGTGCATCCCTGACGCACCTCGGTTGGGTGCTTCATGGAGTTAACGATCTTCCTCGTAAATTGTTAGGGGCGGTTAATCACATTAAACCTACTTGCGATAATCAAGATCCAGCTCTAGCTTTGATACGCGAGCACTTTAGTATAGAGTCATTGGGCATAGAGCCGCGTAAACAAATTAACGATCCAGAAGATAGAGCTGTTAAGTTGCTAGAATCTACGTGTAAGCGTATACCTAACGAGGATAGGTTTGAAGCAGGTTTATTGTGGAAAACTGATGATGAGACTCTACCGGATAATAAAGCTCACGCATTGCGACGCTTATACACGTTAGAGAAAAAACTAGATAGAGACCCGGAACTTAAGGCTGAATATAATAGGCAGATGGATGATCTTATAGAACAAGGTTTCGCTGAAAGAGTTGACTCTATCACGGACTCACCGCGCGCCTTTTACCTCCCGCATTTTAATGTTATTCACCCCCAAAAAGGAAAAAGTAGAGTCGTTTTTGATGCTGCGTGTAGAACAAGCGGTAAAGCACTAAATGACGCGATTTTACCTGGTCCCGATTTAATTCAATCGCTTTTCGGAGTTTTGATAAGATTTCGTGAGGGTCGTATAGCGGTAATTTCGGACATAAAGCAAATGTTCCTTCAGGTTAAAGTCATAGAAGCGGATCGCGATAGTTTACGATTTTTATGGCGCGGGGAAAGCAGGGACTCGCCTCCACAGACTTATAGAATGACGTCTTTGATTTTTGGTAGTGCGTCGAGTCCTGCTACGGCTATTTATGTTAAGAATAAAAACGCAAACGAATATCGCGATACGTATCCTGAAGTAGCTAGACTCACGGAACGTAACTTCTATGTAGACGATTTTTTGGGCGCATTTGACACGGTAGAGCAGGCGCAGAAAACCATTAGCGACATGGACAAGGTGTTCAGAAAGGCCTCGTTCACGCTATGTGGCTGGGCATCTAATGAACCTAGAGCTGTGTGCAACGTTAAGGATGTGTCTAAGGACTCTACCACGATAATAGGAAAATCGGACCACGAGCGTACCTTAGGACTTTTGTGGAACCACCAAAATGACAGCTTAGGTTTCAACTTGAATCTACGCAATACACCTATAGACGTAGTCAAGGGACTTAGGGTACCTACGAAACGACAGGTCACAAGCGCAGTGTTTAGCGTTTTCGATCCGACTGGCATGGCGACACCAGTAACGATTTTTGGCAAAATGCTAATTCAAGATTTATGGAGAGCGTCTTGCCAGTGGGACGAAGCGATACCAGAACATCTAAACAAAGCATGGCGCGAGTGGTTGGATAGTCTGGACTTATTACAAGACCTTGATATACCTAGGCATATACCTAGATCGAAAGGACCAGCTTATCTGCACGCCTTTTGCGATTCGAGCGAGAAAGCTTTTGCAACTGCGATATACATTGTAGTTACCGACTTTGACGGCAATAAAACATCACATCTGGTCAGTAGTAAAGCTAGGGTAACACCTTTAAAGTGTATTTCGATACCTAGACTTGAATTACAATCAACCGTCTTAGCTTGCAGACTGGCAGACGCGGTCCGGCGTGAAACGGACTACGAAATCTGCCAGTCCTACTACTGGACTGATTCTCGAACCGTACTCGCTTGGATAAACTCGGATCCTAGGACGTTTAAACCGTTCGTAGCACATCGCTTAGCCGAATTAGAGACTTTTACGAGACCTTCCGATTGGCACTGGGTACCGACCAGTGAAAATGTTGCGGACATTGCGACACGCGGTATAAAATCAGATTTCGATATAAACCACCGGTGGTTTAGAGGCCCTCAGTTTATTTTAGAGTCTCCAGATAAGTGGCCTAAAATTAAAACGATAGTACAGGCTACGTCTAACACCGGTGAAGAACGTAAACCGGTTAATACTGCCACCGCCGGCAATGTCACCAAGGATAGGTTCGCTCACCTGCCAGATCCGCAGCGTTTTTCACGTTTCGTCAGATTGCAGCGCGCTCTCAGTCGTTTGTTGGTGGCTGTTGAAATTTTTGCCTCTAGGCAAGTAAAGAGTACGTTAGGTAATGACATGATGCCTTTCGGTAGTTTCAGCGATAAAAAATCTCTTAAAAATAGCTGGCAAGAAGTTCAGCAGCTCGCTGAGAGATTCTGGAAGAAGTGGCTCATAGAATATAAACCAACTTTGTTACCACGCAAGCGGGCCTCCGACTCGCCAAACTTAAAACCCGGCGATATTGTTTTAATAGCGGACAACACTTTGCCTAGAGGTATTTGGCCCCGCGGGCGTATAGAGAAAGTTTATCCTGGACCTGATGGCAAGGTACGTGTCACAGAGGTAAGAACATCAGCTGGACTCATCCGTCGCCCGACCTCGAGACTCGTACTGATAGATTCGACTAGTCTTGATTAGTTTTTGTACTTGCGTACTGGGGGGAGATTGTTCAAGACAGTCATTATTTAGTAAATTTCGTAGTCTTATTCCCATCTACTATTATAAACACATGTAGTGGGTAAATGTGAATGGAAACATTTCGATCCGCCCACATAAGAAAAAAGCGTATTGAGCAAGCAGGCGCTCGATATTATGCATCTCGTTTTAATTATAAAACATGTGGTGGGTAGATGTGAATGGGACTGTTTCAATCCACCTACATTTAAAAAGAGCACTGAGCGAGCAGGCGCTTGTTATCTTGCGTCTCGTTCTAATCATAAAATGTATGGTGGGTAGATTTGAATGGGAGTATTTCGATCCACCTACAATGCGAAAAATAAGTAGTAAGCGCGGCGCGCGATATTTTATTTCGTTTTTAATCGATACGTAAATATGACTGCAGCGCGCGTTTCAGTAGTACCTGAAAGTTGATGTACACGCATGTATTGTAAAGGTGAGAACGAAATTTGGATTGACAAATTTATACTCATATTTGTTCGATTAAGCTACCTTGGTTAGCATATTTCTTGTGCTTACGTATTAGGGGGAGACTGTTCAAGGCAGCCGTCTGTAAGACAAATACATAGCTTTGACTCTTTATTTTACCATCTTAACAGCTCTCTTTGGTTCATAGGTTTCAGACTTATGTCAAGATACTTTCTCCTACAGTTAACATCTTATATGAGCGGATTGGTTTAGTTTACTAACCATCCAAATATACCCGGACTTGACAATAACGTGTAGGTAAAAGCCTCCGTTAAGAGCTTTAAGCTCCAAACATAAATAGGTAGACCAAGTTGTACCATTTATAGAGGTCACACCTTTGGTAGGTGTGCCTCATGATTCAAATATTCCTCATTGATTGTGACTTTGGCCTGGCCGCCTGAAAAGCCGGTGGCTGCAAAGCTTTCAGAGTGCGCTTTGCAAAGCTTTCAGTCACATAACCAAAGCTGGGTTCATTTAGTTTTCATACAAGGTTGTTTCCATATTTTCTAAATTTACTTAATTTACATTCATGTAGAATCACAAAACAACCTTTGCTTATCCGTAATTAATTCTGCTTAAAACGGCAATGCGCCGAACGTAGTTAAGGATTTAGCATAAGTTTTAACCGTAAGAGCTTTCACTAGCTTCTAGCAAGCTTTTCTTTATATTCAGTAGAATCTGCATATAATTGCATTAATTTTGTAACCATAATTATATTCTAGATACATGAGTTGTTTACATACAAGCTTGATAGTAAAGTTAATAACTTGCCTCCTTTTTCTGTAGTAAATTTGCATAAGCGGCACTATGCCACGGTAGGTAAAGCTCTTCAAGCTAATTAGAAACATGTATTATAATCATTTCCTTTGCATAGCTCATATTATGGTAGTTTTCGCTTGCACTATGCTCATAATTCATAAATATTAGACAAGCCTTAAGCTTAATACAGTAAACTTTACTACATCAATAATCTACAGTGTTATATTAATCTAATGAAATAACTGAGAATAGTGCTTACGACCTCTGTTAGATATAACAAAGGAATCAAAAGTATTAATTTATATAAAACTACAAAGGTTCAGTGTTTAGATAGGTATTTCGCCTAAACTATTTGCAATGTATTCATTTAGCCTATTAACAATTATGCACTAAGTAATTCTGTACAAGATTAACATAATTTAAGACCTAGGTTTACCTAGATTAAGACGGTACTGGAATGCAAACGCAAGAAACCTAAGACGAATTTGTGTAAAGAAATGATTGTTTATTTGAAATAAAGATGTTTCACTTTATGGTAATGTTGGAAGGTTTATATATGAGGTGGAGTATAAGCAAAATGTTCTCATAACAAGCTCGACTATCACTAGAGCAACATATACCCATCTCGCTCCAACCAACCAGCCGTGCCATCAAGCTTTCTCAAGAGTATCGGAGTTTTATTTCCGCCTGTGGATCCCGCTTGTGTGTGAGCGCGACGACAACTGAGCTCCCGTCACGCTCGCACCGTGCCTCCGCTGCTGCAGTAAACAGTCGACGGCCACACATGCTAATTTGTGGGCGCGTCGACCTACTTCGCGGTTCGGACTAGCGACCTCGCTAGGTCAGCCCACTTAGTCCGAGGCTATTGAAGCCAGGCACCAGACGTCGCAACCCTCTTCCCGTGATGTAACTACGGGGCAACGCGGCGTTCACTCTATTTAATCTTAATACACAGATTTTAATCGACGAGTACAAAATAATTGTTTATATAATAGTATTTAGATTTAGAACCCAATCACTTTTCATTACTTACTATCACCGTTCAAGTAAATGACGTATTAGGCAATTGTATTGTCCCGTTTATTTTCTCCCAGTCCAGTGTGGCTCTCTCGTCCCACGCAAAGCGATTTGTAGGTATTTTTTATTTAGATAAATACGAGTATATAGGGTGATTCGCCAATTACTGGCCACCCTTCAATAACTAGCCCCGCTCATACTAAAAATGAACTCTGTTTCCCTACAAACATAATTCAATTTACCGATTTAGTATACTAAAAAAATATTAAGTTTACTAAGGGTGAATATACAGAGTTCATTATTAGTATGAGTTGGCCAGTTATTGGCGATTTAATATCCACTGGGTAGGGACCCAGTGGATTATTAAAGATTCGCTTTTACATTAGCTTTTCCAGTAAATATGCGATTGAAGAGTAGCGTAAACTTATTTCGAAAGCTTATTATAGCACACAAGACTACATGAATGATAAAAATCTTGGGACTAATTTAGACTGAATTTATTATATTTATTTATTCCTTTTGTAAATTTTTGACATTGTGTTTTAATCTATTATTCTCGTTTTATTTATTTTTTGACATTAGGTTGTTTTTATAGAAACATTCTAAACTAGTATTTTTATAAAAATGTTTACTTCATATAAATTTTACTTTTTATGTTTAATAAATTACTCTAAGTAAAGCTTAAAATTATGTTTCTACCTGACGATTTGAAAGTGCCTGTTACTTGAATAAATATCATTTTGAGTTAGAGTTTGCATAAGTACCCTAGATACTGCCTCTATATATAAAAATATAAATTTTAATAGATAGTGAGGCACACCGTCGGTAATCCAGTACAACGAAATAGCCCGTTGTATTTTGTTGTGATAGATAGACGTTACGTAAGATATTGCAGTGGGCTGGCTTTCCTTCCTGGTTATGGCGATATTATAACAAAAACTTAATGCAGGGCCGATGTGCCCTGATTGTCTATGGCTAGATTACGACGTTCCACTTTCATCGGTTTTGTGCTAGTATGTACTTTTCAGTCCACCTCTACATTCGGCTGCAGGAATAAATTTCGGTTCCTAGTTACCTAGTTCTTACATGCACTACTTATTGGAAGAAAGCAAACATTATTTTAAACCTAAGACATTTTAAAAGTTGCATAAGTTAATAAATGGATATTTCTAATCTAGTTATCTTTTTGCATTTGGTCCAGTACTGAACAATGAAACCTTTCGCTCGATATACGGATAACCGCCGTATCAAGTGGGTCGTCATACAAAGCTGTTGATAATAATCAGCGTACTCGTATTAAAGTTTACTGTCGTAAACTCTCACTCGTTGAGCGGCGAGTCGTGACAACTCGTTTGGCAGAACCAGTGTAACCCTGACCCGCTGATTACGCACAGTTGTTGCGGATCTCGGGGTCAGGTTATAGCGGGACAAGTGGCGAGGAGATTCGAGATTGCGAAGCACATACATGCCTACATAGATATAGGCACGTGCCTCGATTGCATATCCAGATAGTTAAGTTGCACGGAGATGCATGATATATATTTACTATACATACCTACTATAAAACATTCTTACTAATTTATTTCTGTGCATTACAGTCTGTATTTTTCTCTGTAAGCAACCACGTGGTAACCTTTTGTTCCTTAGCAAAATAGGTGATGAAAGCATCGTCGGTCGTCTGTTCACTGAACAAAGAAATGAGTACGAGTACAACAGCGACTTGTATGCAAGCAGTAATTTTGGCACACGTGTTCTTTCTAATGTTTTAAACTTCCTCTTCCTTAAAGTTTAAAACAGCGTGTCTGGATCAAAGCGTGCTTATTTTTTGTGTTTTTTTACTCTTAACTGCTATTTTTAAATTGTTAATAACCCATACATTATTCCAGCCCTACCTATAAAGTGTATAAAGTTATAATATTATACGAATTACATATTGTAAAAAAGCATCCCATTAAAAAAATCGATGTAAAAAAGAGACCAAGTCTCGGAACTCTTCCTCCATAAAAAGAGGTTCAAATTGAAGAAATTTGGAATATACCTTATTTATACGAGGCCGGCATCATACAACTTATCAATACAAACTCCCGCTCCCCATTTCACACCCTTGAAGGATGACTTCCGGGATACAAAGTACCTTATGCCATTCCCCGGGATTTAAGCTATCTCCATACCAAATTTCATCTCAATCGGGTCACCTGTTGAAGCGTGAAAAGGTAACAGACGGACAGGCAGACAGAGTTACTTTCGCATTTATAATATTAGTATAGGATGGATGGATAGTATGGATTGATTAGTGTACGGAGGTACTTGTAGTACAAGAGAGAGGTCTCGATCCTCGCTCTGGGTCATTTCTCATGCAAAGGTTGGCCATAGCAATTCAGCGCGGCAATGCGGCTAGTGCATAGATAACCTCCTATAGATAGAGCCTATAGGGCGACGTGCGGTCACCACGCATATATGTTCTAGCACTGTTAACCCCCCGCTACCCCGCGCCATATTGTCAGTTGCGACCAGGTACGCGATCTATACGTGCGTCAAATAACCAACAAATTAAAATTGTTTTTGCGCTGAAAAAATGAGTTATTGCTGTGTGAAGTAGTGTGGGAAAAACTCCCGAACGTCTAATTTTACAACCGATGGAATAACATTTCACAGGTAAGTTAAATTTATCACATAAATGTAAATTTCATTCTGTCACGCGGAGTTCATTTTACACTGGTCTATAAGAAGTAGTGAAGTATGTATGTCCCTTTTCATCAAATGGAAATGGCAATATACTGTTCCTTTCTCACGAAAGCACGTGACACTCTAGTGATGGGCTAGTGAATGTTTTCGAATATTACCGATTCAGCTTCATTTAAGGAAACACGATTGTTTAATATGAAATTTCACTAAATATTATATGTATATCCATTGTCAAAATTATTTTGTTAGAAATCATAGATAATGTATACGATGTACTCGTACTAAAGAGGTTTAAACTGCACCAAGAAGGCAGCGTGGCGGACTGCAACCATCTTACAAGCTATGAGGTAGAGGGAGACGTAGTAAATTACTATCTCGCGCTATTTTATAGCTTCCATAGACTTCTTCTCTGGAAGCTATAAAATAGAGCGAACTTCCTAATAAACGGAATATATAAATGTAGTACATACAGCACGTCTATCATGCGACTGCGACATACTCCCGATTTTTCTCGCACCTCTTGTTCTAAGTGTTCTAATAAGAAAGAGACGGATAGTGCGAGAAAATTCGAGAAAGCTCGCCGTCGCATGATAGCCGTGCTGGAATTTCTTTGTTGGTTTAAGTAGTTTTATTTTATTTATTGGGTAATTTAGAGTATTGTAGAATAATGCGAGTATGTAGTGTCGAAGTTTAGCTATTGCTAAAAAAGTAGAATGAATTAGAATTTAATAATGAATACATTGGTCGAGAGCAATTAGGTTAGGACTAGTGTTACGAGATGGACCTCATGCTGGACTTCGACGACGTGTGAGGGATCTTGGAGGTGGTTCGAGAGCAATTAGGTTAGGACTAGTGTTACGAGGTGGACCTTATGCTGGACTTCGACGACGCGTGAGGGATCTTGGAGGTGGTTAGTAATGGAGCCATGGCATTTGGGTTTTTTCTAATAGTGATGAGGATTCACATCATCACATAATATCAACCAAATAATTTTATCACATTGAATAAATATATGTTCTTTTTTATGACATCGTTTTTATTTGTCTTCCTTACCAAGCTATACCAATCTCAAAATATCATACATCAGCCTAGCTAGCACATTCGCACTCGTCCTTTCCTAGTAAGTATATAAATACGAATGGAACGAAGGCTTCTTGTCCTACCTAAACACGATAATGCAGTAAATGTTGTAAAATACCTAGAAATAATTATTTTATATGACTAAACTCGATATGATTAACATACTTTTTTATGTTATTGGTGATCTAAATAATCGACGAACGAAACATGATAATAATATAAAAGTGACAGCCGTTCAAAAATTTTAACCTTGGCAACAGGTACCTACGCCGTGTAAAATATTCTACTTACAATTATTTGCGGCACCGCTAAAAACCGTTAACGACCAACGCACCCCATCACTACGCTTCGGGCGCCATGACGTGACAAAGCGCGCTATTTTCGAAACAGCCAATCGCAGCGCCGTTACCGACCTCCCCGCAACCGGCACTTACCGCCAACTGTGGTGACCTTTGCATAGAACTAAATCGCTTATAGGCTCTATCTATAGGAGGTTATCTGTGGGGCTAGTGTTATTGGCACCTTTGCACCTGGAGTGACGCGGGGCGGGTTGTTCCATACTTAGTTCAGTACTTTTTGACTTTGTTAGTGGGTATTTAATTTAAGATTTGTAACATTTTATAATTTTAATTCAGAGATTAATATACATTCCCTTCATTCGTTGTAGTACAACCTACATTGGGATTACGTTCATTAAGTAGGTACACCGCACGCCTTGTATAGCAAAATCTCGGGGAATTATCTAAGAAAAACACACAGGCTATATTTAGTTTTTATCCCGCGTATCCGCCTGGGTTCTCTGTGATAAGTTGGGGAGCCGCGAGGGCAGCTAGAAGTATCCGTTTGTTACTGCTACTACTAGCGTTTAGGCTAGACAAAGGGATGGCTACTGTTAAAAACTTTAGGGAAGAAGAATCTCCGCGGGAAAACAGATGTAGAGCTTTAAATCCACGTGGAAGCGGTCCATTACCTTTCATTGCGTACTAGATTCGGTCTTATCCATAACGTAGGGAGGATTGGGCGCTTCTCCATATTTCAAATGGTATAAGTAGAAACTATTTATAACATTGGCGTAGATTGTGAAGTGCCTACCCCGTGATTCTACCACTATCGTGCATATAAATCCTGTGCACCACAGGCGGGGCGGCTGACTGACGGCTGAAGGGGTAGTGATAAATTAACCTGACTAAATTGAGAAGTATAGGTATACAGTCAAGGTCAAGGGCACCAATATACACCACAGTCTCAAAAATATTTATGAAATTTTGAGTGAATCCATTCCTTTTTAACCCCCGACGAAAAAAGAGGGGTGTTATAAGTTTAACGTGTCTGTCTGTGTATCTGTCTCGGGTATCGTAGCTCCCAAACCGATGGACCGATTTGAATGCGGTTTTTTTGTGGCATTGATAATTTTATCCCGAGTGTTCTGCCATGTTTCATCAAAATCTGTTCAGCCGTTTTCGAGATATTGGACTTTTGAAATGAAAATGTCGGGGGTTTTTCAACTTTTCTAAGTTGTAGTTATTTAACACGATTCTGCTGACATCTCTTGTCTGAACTCGAGTATTTCTTCTATGTTTTCTATGTATAAAAGTATTTATTTATCCTATAGGTACCTACTTAACCTATGTATATCGTCGCCTAGTACCGATGATACAAACTTTGCTTAGTTTGGGACTACATAGATTTGTGAAAGATTGTCCCCACATGTATCCTTATATAATTTAGTCGTGTTCATAACTTTATAGTCATCAACGGCAGTCTATTGATTTTTAACATTCCGTTGACCCTCATCCATGAGAGGAGGCCTGTGCTCAGCAGTGGGCCGTATGTAGATGTATTTAGGTGGTTCATGACGGTGTGATAAACAAGGAAAGCCTATACACAGTGAGGGATAGGAGACAATAGGGCATTGTATCTCGTTCCCACTTGTGTTATTGTCTATGATGTCTATTATCTTTGTGTGTGACATTTATACCTGATATTTTGTGAATGGAACTGCACCAGTAGCGAGGCGAGGCTGATGTGGTCGGCATTGGTTCCAGATGGCGCTGGTAGAGGAAGCGGGCGCGGGCGCCGCCGCCGACGACCCCGAGGCGCTTCTCAACGAGTGGCTGGGCGAGCTCACCGTGCTTACTGCGGTAATAACACTTAACTTAACCCTACAAACCAGGCAATACGGACCGCAGCTTCAGGGCGGGTGGCACCAACTTACGATTACGCCCGATCAACGTTTAATGGGCAACTTTTTAGTGTCCCCCCCCCCTTTCTACTATTTATTACGGCGCGCGAGCTCTCTCGATTTTTCTCGCACTAGCCGTCTCTCTCTTATTAGAAAACTTAGAAAGAGACGCAAGACAAATCGGAAATTATAAACCTAGCCAGATCGCGTCTAGAGCCGTTTTCGAGAAACCATTTACAGGGTAACAAGAAAGATAACAGCTTACATTTTCTTTTATTTTATAAATCTTCACATGTGAAGTCAGGTCAGGAAAGGCCCGGCCGGTTGTCTGCTCACCCTCCCCACTCCACCTTAGTTTTGATGCGTAAGTGGCACGGCGGCACGGCGCGTGCCGTCTAGGAGCGTCTATCTATCTGCAGCTAAGTCAAACC
Organism: Epinotia demarniana; assembly: GCA_945867215.1. Classification (NCBI taxonomy): domain Eukaryota; kingdom Metazoa; phylum Arthropoda; class Insecta; order Lepidoptera; family Tortricidae; genus Epinotia; species Epinotia demarniana. The sequence continues at coordinate 46,762,306 of OX244259.1, forward strand.
CACGTGCGTCGTGGTTAAGTCGTGCGGGTCAGCCGGAATGCGCTCTTCTTATATTATTATTGTTACTCGGCAATTTTTAATTCTTCTCTCATCCAATACCTAATCATATTAAATGACAGACAAAATAAATGCGAGAACATTCAGTTTTCTATGGTTAAACGCTAACATCAAATGAAGGGGTCTTAAACTTTAACTAGTTCGATCATCGCATCTTATACCATGTATAAGTATAAAATAAACTACCGTAAATTAGGCACCAGCTCGACTTGAGTTTATCTTTGTTAATTTATTCGAAGGCACCACCTGGTCAAAATCTCGAGCCGACATAACGAGAGAGGCTCTCAAATAGGAAAAAATATGAAAAAACAAATGAAGATCAGCGTGTGCACGTGTGGTGCCGCAGCCGGCGCGGCAGGTGCGCGACCGTATGCCCGTATCATGATTTTTCTCGTGCTCCAACCTTTTATATTATTATCTCCTGATTATCTATTCACCACATTTGTACTAGACTGAAGCCTTTATTATAACATGATGAGTTACATTCGCTCAGACTGCGCTCGTTTAGTGTTGGGAGTAGGGAGTGCAATCTGGAACCGATCTTGGGTCATTCGAAATTTCGCGGCATAATTCTGATGTCGAGATTAGGGAATCGAGATCTCTTTAGCCAAATCAACGATCTCGAAAAATCTCGACAATATCGTGTTTTCACTTTTTTTAAACTTATAATGCTAAGAATTAGTCGTTAGTAACGGTCAGAATTACCCGCATGCGACTATAACAATACCTACTTGCTATTATATAAAGACATTTTTCGTTGACAACACACGTAAAAAATGTGAACATACGCAATTACGCACCAATAATACATGATTTTATTTTAAATTTCTTTTGAAGCACTTGCCAAGGACTGTCCGACACGAAATATTAACATGATTTGCGTACTGAAATCTCGATCGAGATCTCGACAGAGGTTTCAACAGATGAGATTTCCTGCCACCGACTTAAAACTCTAAAATTCGCTCGAAAGCTCATGCTTTCAAGATCTTGCGAGATCGAGATTGTATTCCCTAGTTGTGACTTGCCTGAAGGTTGCGTTTCTGTCATAACTGTGCCATTTATGGTTTTGTCAGAATTGGATCAATGTTTTATTAACATTGTAAAACAAGAAAAACAGGAGCCTAAGGTACAAATGTAAATGTACAAGAAAGATGTTATACCTTTTACGTCACACCTGGCCATAATGCGAGTTTTACTGCACGCTGCGCGTACGGAAAAACTCGCATTGTGGCCAGGTGAAGGCGTTAAATTTTGTACTCAACACGGGCGGTAATTCGTAAAGCCCCAGAGCTCATATTTGTGGCCCGAACCGAAGGTGAGGGCCACAAACACCTGCGATCTGGGGCATTCACGAATTCACCGCCCTAGTTACGTATTGTACTATTTAAATTGGTACCCATATTATCGAATGCTTTGGAGTTTTATTTTTTGTCACTCGAAATCGCTAAAAGCAACGGCAGCTGTGTCTTGTCATCCGCCCGCGCGACCAAAAAACTCCTCCAAATACTATAATGTGTGTCGTTGGGACACGTGTATGCTCTTTCCGCCTGTCCCCTCCGCATCTGTATCGCAGAATAATAAATTAAAACTCACGTACTGTCCACCGAATTATTGAAATCTATATCCGAACCTCTAAAAAGACCTCTACAAATAATATTTAACAACATATTAGAAAAAACCACAGCTCCAAATCAGTGGTCCAAGTGTACAACGACTCTACTTCATAAAAAAAGCGATAGAGCGAACCTAAACAATTATAGACCTATAAGCCTAATGAGTAACGTCTAAAAAATATTTTCAAAAATCATCTTGAACAGACTATCCAGGACTTTGGATGAGAACCAACCATGCGAACAGGCGGGCTTTCGAAAAAACTTTTCTACAATTGACCATATTTACGTCATGACTCAAGTAATAGAAAAATGTAAAGAATACCAGAAGACTCTATATATATGTTTCATAGACTTCGCCAAAGCCTTCGACTCCTTAGATCATGAAGCGATATGGAGGGCACTATTACAACAAGGCACAAACAAGAAGTACGTTGAACTCCTTTACAACATTTATTCAAAATGCTCCTCTAAGATACGGTTGGAGAGAGATGGCCCAGAATTCCCTATAAATAAAGGTGTAAGGCAAGGAGACCCGTTATCACCCAAAATATTCTCGGCTGTACTGGAAATGGTTTTTAGAAATATTAATTGGGAGAGCCAAGGTATAAGAATAAATGGTGAATACTTAAGCCACTTGCGATTCGCGGACGACATAGCAATATTTGCAGAGGAGAGTACGCAGTTAGAAAAAATGGTAAACGAACTAGCCAGGGAGAGCAAAAAAGTTGGATTGTCTCTAAACGCAACAAAAACAAAAATAATAACTAATGGCAGAGATCAAATTATAGCAGTAGATGGAGAAACCATAGAGTATGTCTCGGAATATATTTATTTGGGCCAATCTATTTCGTTCACGGACCAGACTGAAAAAGAAATCAATAGAAGGATAGCGATTGCATGGAAAAAGTATTGGAGCCTAAAGGAGATCATGAAAAATAAAGATATAGACATAAGAATAAAAAACAAACTATATGACATTACGATCTTACCCAGTTTGACGTATGGATGCCAAACATGGACTCTACGTAAAAAAGATGAAAATAAACTAGCCGTACATCAACGCAGAATGGAAAGGAGCATGCTGAGCATAAAAATATCAGATAAAATTAAAAACTGTGCAATAAGAAAAAAAACCAAAGTGACTGATATTCTGAAAAAATAAGAAACTTAAAATGGAAATGGGCTGGCCATATATGTAGAATGCCATGCGATAGATGGGCTAGAAAACTCGTAGAGTGGGTGCCTAGAAATGGAAAAAGAAACAAAGGTAGACCAAAGAAAAGATGGGAGGATATATTTAAGGAAAAATGTGGACCAGAATGGAGAAGACAAGCTAGAGACAGAGAAAGATGGCGTAAACTGGGGGAGGCCTACGCCGCCGAGGCGACTTACACATGTTGATAGATAATTAAGCAATGAATAAATAGGAATGGAATTAAAATAAATTAAAATTATAATGTAATGTAATTGAAAAGTATATAACCAATTAAATATATATAAATATGTATAATTAAGAAAATGAAGCATATAATTGAAATAATAAATCAGAAAAATGTATAATAATACTAACAAGATATTTTGCTATTGTTTTGCGATAGGAAATTAAAATCACTATGAAATTGTTGCATGTGTTAGAATAAAGGCTATTTTTATTTTATTTTATTTTATTTTATTTACTGTCCACCAGTGGACTGACATTACCATGCCCTATTTCGTCCGGGACGAAAGACCCGAATCATTTCTTCTTCGTCGCATAATACGTGCTCTTTAGAAACGGTTACGGTACGTTACGGTTAGTCAAATTAAATAACTAAACCACAGAGTAGAACTAAATTATTAATAAATAAGTTAATTAATAAATAAAGAGTTGGGGAAGACGACTTGCGCTTGCGGCGAGCGAGTAGGTACTAACCGTGATCTCGTGATCTACTTGGGGAAGGCCAGGCCAGGATCGGGTCGGCTCATATACCCGTAATCGAACCGCCAATGGGATTGCACGCGACTGTTTTGCCATACAAATACGTCAAAGTTTATCAACTGACATATTCCAGTACTATTTTAAGCGCGGTTCGATAACACTCACGTCCCTCCCAAACGATCGTCTGTACAAGCATTATTATATCCGTCACCCGGGTTATTATTCTCCATGGTTGACTGGTCTGTTGTATCAGGCTACGCACATTTTCTCCAATATTCTGGGCGGTGTTCTGTCTTAGGCCCTCGACCGATTGCAGAGACTAATGACAAAGATCATTCAGTCGTCCCTCATACAAATGTTAATTTTGTTTTACTTTCTTAATGAAAGCTGGTCAAATGGTTTTGTATGCGTGAACTGCTCCATTGGTGCGTGTGCTTGCTCCTCGCTAAACAAAACAGAGATGGAACTGTAGTAGGTACCTAGACATTTATGCTAAAGTCTTCAAGGTAAATATTACAAGCATTTTACAAGTTTATATTAACTTGCATGCCATGTTAGTATGTATGGGACAAAACTTGCAAGCTAAATTTGATCCACTTCCCGGTGACCAATTGAGCTGAAATTTTGGGTATAAGTAATAGTTTGGATGACAATTCAGTATTATGGTACCATCGAGCTGATCTGATGATGGAGACAGAAGGTGGCCATGGGCCCTGTTAGTAAGTTATATTTGACCCACTTCCCGGTGACCGATTGAGTTGAAATTTTGGGTTTAAGTATAGTTTGGATGATAATTCAATATTAAGGTACCATCGAGCTGATCTGATGGAGGAGACAGAAGGTGATGATGGTACATAGAAAAGTACAGTCGGCAATAAAAGCTTGTACCAAAAATGAAATTTATGACAAACTTATTTATTTATTGGTCTCCAAGTTTTCATACTAATATTATACAGAAAATAACCTTGGGATCTGCGTGAGTGTGACGCGACCAATGTCGCGCCTCTTTGCGCTACAACCCATGAAGCCGATCTGTATAAATATTTCGTTTCAACATAGTTTGTGTCCCAGTCCCAGGAGTGCCAAGCTTGATTGTTTTAATTTCAATACCTTTTGTCCGCTCCGCAAAATCATTTATTTCAGCAAGATGTGTGGAAGTTACAAGTAAGTTGTTCCATGGTAAAAAATTGTGTTATTTGACCAATAGTTATTGAGTAGCATTATTTTGAGTCGTTTTGGTGATCGAGTTATTTTGCTTACTCGTATAAACATGAGTATGAGATGTACATACTTAGTGATATTGAAAAGGGACTGGAATGAAATGATTATTTGCAATTTGAGTTCCTTGAGAGCCAGGTGGGCGCTATTATACGGTAGTGGAACACGCTGCGTGCTGCGCCGCCACTAAATCGTTCTCGGTCACCTTGCGCGACAGGTGCACTGTCAGTGATTTGGTTTAAACGTATCCAGGGGTAGGGGGCATCGGGGGAAGGGGGGCCTTGGTCCAGGAGGGCCTCCAAATGCTCGCATTTAAGGCTGGGTCCTCATTCAATTTTGCCGCCCGCCTTATTAGGCCTTTAAAGAACTTGGACCGCTACACTTAGTATAAGAAGAGACACTCAATGTACCTTTCTTATGTCCTTCTCTAACTATCTCCATGCCAGTGAAATTTCTTATAAATTAGTTCAGCTACCTAAGCTTAAGATTTAATAATGTAAACAAACAATGTATTGAAATTGACGTTAAATGTCAATTTCAGTATGACAGTTTGTTTACATAGTTAGCAAATTCCATTGAATTAGATATTAAAAAGGCTAGTTTAAATAAAGCAATGTTGCTCACCGTGATTTATTTACTTCAAAAGTGGGTACGAATTTAGTGTAATAATGCATTAAAATGGCACTTACCTATTGTACTGTGGCTAAATTGCGTGTAAATATACAGAGGCTCACCATGAACATTATTGTAGCTTTATTACTACTATCTATTTAAGTGCAGGTTGACGACAAAGTGGTCGTATTTTGGCGTATATAATAGATGTGTTTGTCAGCGGCGAAGATTGAATGCCATAAAACATCTGTCCCGCGGCAGGTGGAGGCAGATACCACCTGTTGATCTTTTTTTATGCTCGACCACCTTTTTTTGCGGATAGAGGTACAAGTGGGTACCTGATGCTTGCATACAGCATTCATCCGGAAGCTAAGATTAATAGAATTAACATTAACAGCTCGTTAGAGTAAATAGGTATACCTACTAAAAATATAGGTACGTCTTGTCATAAATTAAAGTCACGTTGTATTTTATTTCATTTAAAATGCCGTTAAAGTTGACATCATCTCATCTGCTACTTCGACATGTCTTTTTAGGGTTCCGTACCTCATAAGGAAAAAACGGAACCCCGTACCTCATAAGGAAAAAACGGAACCCTTATACGATCATTGCACTTTTTGGTCCGTCTGTCGGTCTTGCCCTTTATCTCGGGAACGCCTGGTGGTGTCGAGTTGAAATTAAAACCACATCTCAGGTCTACAGTCCCTTGAAAGAAGCTGTGAAAAAAACAAACTTCTAATTTAACGTAAAAAAAAAGATACGGCCGTTTATGCTGCAAAAAACGTATTGGACACGTAACGATACTCTCAAGGGAATCACAATTACTTATTTATTACTTTCCGTTGACCTAGAACTATTAAATTCGGCAGGTAAGTACAGGGAAAAATCTGAAAACTATTTTTTTGTAAGGAATTAAGTACGGTGGGCGAGTCCGACTCGCACTTGTCCCGTGTTTCTTTTATCTGGGGGCACGGCAGTGACCCGCCAAGACGAGCCAAGCGAAGCGCATTGCAACCTCGCATTACCTTTTCTCGAAGCGCTTCGCCGTTTTTTTTAACCTCATAACTTGGGTTTGGATTATACCAAGATTATACCAGATATACAAAATTCTCGGGATATGTATTTATTTATCGTATGGCAAATCAGTATTTAGAACCGTGAGATCTTGGAAGATATCAATAGTAGACTTATTAAAATTAATTTGGAAAATATCATCATAAATTAATTCGGCGCGAGAGTCTATGCGGCGACCGGGATGTGCCCAACAAAGCTATAACTTCATAGCCAAGATGTAGAATTTGATGTGCGCGGCTGGTAGTGGTAGAGTTACACCGCGCGGAGTATAGGAAGCTTGGCGCTACTGATGATCTGAAGCTATATGAGCTAGGGAGTCTTGGCAATCTCTTTACATGTAATGTTTTTAGTGGGATTGTTTTTACTAGAAACGGATTTAAGTGATTCTCAATTTAGCTTATTCCTATAGTGAACATTCGCTATCGACATTTTTCCATTTGAAAGTTGAAAGTTTTAATCTTATCTGGCCTCTTGCCAGTCAAAACTGAGATCCAGAAAGTATCGCTGGAACTCCTCGAATGTTATTTGGACGTTTAGCGATGTATGATGATATGATATGATGATGTACCTACCTATTTATTTATTAAAGAAACTGATGCAATTGTAAAGATTTATATAATATGAAATCAGATCGGATAATAGTCTTTAAAGTCTGCTGCCTGCTCCAGCTGTTAGTTCTAATCTAACTAACAGATAATTGATTTATCGTTTATGAAAAAAAAAACAAAAATATTAATAAAGTAGGTAAAAATACATTCGTGGCTGGCGTACGTCTCCCGGTAAGTATAGCAATACTTGTGTTGGGAGACTCCGCTCTTCGTTTATATGGATGTAATACAGTTTAGTAGATACAATTTCATTGATTGATTAAATTACTATTTAGTACAAAACTTAATTTAGTTTAGTGCATGCACATGTGTGTGTGTGTGTGTGTGTGTGTGTGTGTGTGTGTGTGTGTGTGTGTGTGTGTGTGTGTGTGTGTGCGTGCGTGCGTGCGTGCGTGCGTGCGTGCGTGCGTGCGTGCGTGCGTGCGTGCGTGCGTGCGTGCGTGCGTGCGTGCGTGCGTGCGTGCGTGCGTGCGTGCGTGCGTGCGTGCGTGCGTGCGTGCGTGCGTGCGTGCGTGCGTGCGTGCGTGCGTGCGTGCGTGCGTGCGTGCGTGCGTGCGTGCGTGCGTGTGTGTGTGTGTGTGTGTGTGTGTGTGTGTGTGTGTGTACGTGGGTGGTTATGTGTTGGTGTGTGAATGTTTTCTGCTGTTTACATACTTAAGATAATAAAGATTCAGTGTATTCATAGGTGAGTGTCATCAACCATTCCGTTATTTTTTCTTTACAGTTGCGTAATTGCATCGGATAAATATAGATCGTTTTATTTAATTTATTGTATAAGAGAGACGACACTGTGTTGTATTGCCCCTTTGCAATCGCCGATTTTGCAGCACTGGTAGGAGTAACTGAATGGTTTATGCGTTTTGGTCTAACAGGTACATAGTTCAAAGTCTTGTGTACTTTTAATACCGTTAATAGAATGTATAATTTTCGCATACTAAGAATGTGATTATCTCTATAGAGCTCATGTGTGGAGTGTCTGATGGGTAACTTATACATCACTTTAAGAAGGCATCTTTGCCCTCTTTCTACCTGAAGAAATTTTGTCTTTGTAGCACCACCCCAGACTATAATACAGTAACTAATTACCTACTGATTGTGCTGGTGATTTGTACAGTTGATTGAGTAATGTTTTATCAGCAATGTGTCGAAGAATTTTGAAGACCCAGATTAATTTTCGAACTGCCTGCCGAACCTGATAGCCGCTGGTCCAGAATAACTCCGAGGTACTTAACGGTGGATACTTTTTTAAGTTGTGTGCAATTACAGTGTCTGAAGTCGCTCAGATCAGAGCAATGCATTTTTAAGTGTAGCATGGACTCCGGTTGGATGTTATTGTATGCCAGGACGATATTAATTTTAAACCACCTTCAGCGCAGCTATATAGACCTCCTGCCAGGTTTATGAGTACCTATTAGGGCAGATAGATGGTCATTAAGTCAATTAAAAGACATGTACCAGTTACTTGATGTACTCGTAGCTTCCAGAATGTTAAGATCGCAATGTTCGTTTTCGATAATATTTTTACTCGAGTTTCAGCGTAATCTTAGGTCTTGAATGAAAATATGTAGGTACATTTATAATTGTAATCGTGTGGGCCTGATTTCTTTTTTCCACCCTCTGCGATCATGAATTGTGTGGGTTGACTGGTGTGTGCGGTACGCGTGATGTTCGTGACATAACACGACGCGTCCTGGTCGGCGCCCTAGTGTGCGTGCTCCAGTAGTGTGGGTGCGAATGCGAGACGACAGGGACACGCGGGAAGGGACCGGGTGCGAGCTTCAGCAACGGGGGGACTCACGCACACACCAACAATCGCGCCCCGCACACGTGCACGATACGCGGTGCTTATACTTGTCTCCCTTCCCCTGCGCTGTAGCTTGCCCGTTGCTGGCGAGCGAGCGCTCGCTCGCGGTCCATAATGTGTCAAAACTCTAGTTGTGTTTGAGATTGCGTACGCTGTACGCGTTGTACGTGGTCACCGTAAAAGTTCTTTGTGCTATACTTTTAAATGCAGTTTCGCGCGAAACAAAATTTTTATGGACTTATATTTAATATCGTCTCAAGTGAATGGGCGAGGTCAGCATTGTACGAATAACTGTTTCGGTATTGGGTCGTGCGCAGACTCCCGCGGCACTCACTTAGACATTCTACTCCTTTTCATACTTCCTGTGTGTCTATTTCCTTTTAGAAATCGTCTGAAGTCCTGTTTTATGCTTTTTCTTAGTTTACAATAGTTGTAACTGTTTTGAATAGGTATGTTATAAAGTTAAAGTGGTGTTTGGTACCGGCGCATTGGCATACTTGGCCGATAAAATGTGAAGTTCTGGTTTATGAGTCACGAGTTGCAATGTAAACGGAATGATGGATGTTCAAGTGAACGAGCCGAACAAATGGCACCGTGTGGGTCTCTTGTGCACGCTTAACAGAAGTTTTCGACTGGCCAGTGGCAAATCCAGAAACTCTAACATTGAAAACAAGCCCATCATAAGCCTTCCTGAGATGTCCTCAACGGTGAGTTGAGTAGTGTTTAACTTGCAGATGAATAGTAGCCGTAAAAGATAAATTTTGCTTCCCTTCTTAAGGTTATTCAATTGACCATAGAGCTTCCTAATTTTTTTATTTATTTATTAAAATTAATAAGATTCCTAATAATTACCTATGTACTAGGAAGGATATGCTAATGCTGATCCTCCCATGCGATATCGTGGTAGTTTCTCGATGGACTAATAACACGTGTAGTCTGTTTTGGCTAGTAAGCGTGTAGGGTGGTCTGGTGGAGACGGAGGGTGGCAGCCGCCCGGAGCGTCGACCCGGCACACTTGCCCAGTACAGTAGGCCCGGCCCAACTTCCGAACACGGAAGCAAGCCTGCACGTCTATCAATTTTTATCGCACTATACCTCTTGTTCTAAGTTGTGTTCTAATAAGAAAGAGACGGATACTGCGAGAAAAATCGACAGAGCTCGCGCGCCGTCATTCATGAGACGAAGTTGGGGACCTAATTTTAAGCTCTCTCTATATTATCGCTACCGGTAAGTGCTAACTAGTACTTACCTACTTGTAAATCAATAGTGGGTATAAATTAGTCGATGTCACTGTCGGGAATTTGTTTTGATACTTATTGATGATACACTTTGTATACATACCGTTGTGACCGGTAGTTTATAAACCGGCGGAGTAATGTCGGAGCGATAGTCAATAGGTAAAATAGTATGTACCTATCCTATCCCTTTGGTATCCCTGGATTCCGTGACTCCTATTGGAGCCAAAGAGAAAAATATTTCTTACTAGCTGTACCTGCGACTTCGTTTGCATGGTAATGTGGTGGGAGTTATCGCATTTCTTCTCTTGGTCTTACAGTGTTCGAGATTTGGAACTGGTCTTTTGACACATCGCGACACCCATATAACGTAAATTGGCACTGCTCATCGAAATAATAAAAAAAGTTTCAATCGCTTCCGAGTTACAAAACAAAGTTCAATCTCCATGCACGCTCTTTTTAGCACTTATAAAGTTATTGTCATATTTTTTTACGGCTTATTTGTATAGAAATTAGCATTGAAAACTCGGTATGCAAACCATTACGTCCTACGACTTTTTATTTTTAAATTTAGTGATATACTGCTTTAATCGTTTGGAGTCTGTCAATTTAGAAAGAAATCGATATGAATCAAATAATTGTGAATAGGAAAATAACAATGTATTATTTAATTACTGTTACGATAATACGAAATAAAATTACATCGATCGAAACCGACATATTTGATTGTGCAAAATGTTGCCTTTGAAAATATGGCATTGATTTCTGCACGGCGCGCGAGCTCTCTCAATTTTTCTCGCACTATCAGTCTCTCCCTTTACTTACAGGACACTTGTGTTAACAGACGACAGTGTATAGGCTCTCTATTTGATTTCCTAAAAATAATTATTACACAGTAATCAATCGATTCCTTTTATTAGCCATCATCAATCGTAATCGGATATTATGACAATCGATTTACTCTAGCCACATCACTCTTTACATCATATTGGAACTGTCCAAATACCAGTCCCAAATCTCGTACACTGTAATTTAGCCTATCACGTAAAACGTTGAATAAGCCTATTTTTTAGCTGAAATGCCGTTAAAATTACCACTAGGTAAGCTCTACAACCATAACGCGATTTCAAGGCCCTTTTTCTATTAAAGTAATTATTAAAAATATTAATTAAAGTAATACCTATGTTAAATTTTTTTCATACTTATTGCAAGGTTTCAGATCACATTCTACCAAATCTTTTATATGTTCCCGCCATTGCCAACTTAATAAAATGTGTATTGCAAGCTATGATAAAAGTATTTTCCTGTATGTTGGCCAATTTCTGTGTCTCTATACATGCTCTACACTTGTTGGCTGAATGTCAACTTGATCGCGTGAAGTACGAAGTTATAATGCCGCCTTAATACTGACGTGCTTGATAATTAATGTTTATAAAAGGCCCGTTCTGTACTGATTAATACATACTGTTTATTGCTGATAAATATAAATACTGACAAACCAGCACGGCTATCACAAGACGGCGCGCAAGCCCTCTCGATTTTCCTCGAACTATCCGTCTCTCTCTTATTAGAAAACTTCGAAAGAGACGTATAGTGCCAGAAAAATCGAGAGAGCTCGCGCGCCGTCTCGTGATAGCCGTGCAGTACTCCGCGTGTACCTAATCTTGCAGAAACTCAAATAGACTTTATGACTGAACGCTAGGACAGCGCGACAGCGCTATGCCATGACATTAAAAAAAAGGGGAAGAGAGTCTTACTTTTGACATTGGACGTTATTTTGTTGAAATTTGTTGATACATTTATTGAAATTACACCTCAATACGAATTTAGCGCATATAAGTTTCCTTATCAGAATCGATTATATTTTTATACTTTAGAATTTTATATGCGTTTTGTGAAGGTCTTTCACAACATCGGATCGAAATTATTACTTTTGGATACCTATTTAAGGCAAGGCCGCCATTTTGATGTCACTGACTTTTGAGTTAACAGATATGGCGGCTATGATTTCAAGCAGAAGAAATAAATAAATTAATGAATTCAAATGTTTCTGAAAATTAATTAATCGTCGCAGTCGGATATAAACTATTCTAAACGGAAGCTAGAATAATAATGTACTAGTAAAAAAAGTTTCATGTATTTCCGTTCATGGGAAGCCGAGATCATTCGTGACACAAAATGCTTAGTTTGATACTGGCCGATTCCTTTTTGAAATTAGAGATTTATTAAGAGAGAAGAGATAAGAGAGAAGAGAGAAAGTAGGGATATTATGTGTGGACATTAGCCGCGAAAGTATTGTATAGGAATCAAGGGTTTTAAGTAAATTTTACTCAGAAAAAAGGTCCGTGCAAACCGACGGGATAGGAGCCGTCCACAAATAGCGTCATCGTTTTTTTTTTGCGTTTTTAAACCCCCCCTCTCCCATCATCATCCTGTTATTCCCTTGAAATGGACCCTCCCCGCATAATAAAATGACTATCGTCATCCAATGGCCAGGCCTATTTTGAAATGACGTAATTTATGAATGGCCCCATTCGTATGACACAAATGGGTGATACCTACAACCTACCTACCTACAACTTAGGGGGAAAGTTTCGACTTGATTGTAAGAGTTAGGGTCAACGCTGCGATTCTCCAAATCAATAAAGGGCCGGAAATATGCATGTTTCTCCTCTGGGATAAACAATATCACTGCATGCAACTTGATATACCTACTTACCTAGGTTTACGTTCCATCACTACTTACTTCGTCACCAAACGAATAAAAAAAAAACATTTTATAACTTTATTAGTAAACCAATCGAAACGTAGCGTGTTCACGTCCTAAATAAATCGTTCATTTATCACAACCAAGGATTTTTATTCACAATCTACAAGACATCCTTTTAATAATAGTAAATTGTGATAAGTAAAAGTGTCATTTGTTAATCGTTACACCCAAGGCGGAATGAGTTCGATAAGAGAGCCGAGAGTGGAATGATCTAGGCTCCACGTGTTTCATAACGACGTTTTTCAACACATTTGCGAGGAAAAACAATCCATGGGTTGAAACTTTTGTAGACCGCTGAATAGATTTTGGTGGTAATTGGCAGCCTATAGGTGTAATTTATGCAGCATTACAATTTTGCAAATGGCTCTTTCCCCTACACGAGTTTCGCTTTTCATATTTAATAATCAATGAGACTGTAAATGATATATTTTACAAGTACCTAGTTAAAAGAGAAATATGCGTATTGCGTGGTGCGTATGCTGAGCATGTTTGAGATAAATAAGTTATGGACTCTCCATCCCACATATATCTATCTGGTACCTAATACGCAATCTATACAATCTTCATTTAGGTACCATCTAAACATAATTATTGGTTGCTTCTAATGTTTGTACACGGTTTACAGATGCATCTTCTTTAATCGTGTGAGAAACTATTATGACCTATTTACCTATCTATCTTCCTTATGTAAAAATATGCCGCAGGCTTTATTCCTCAGCCTAAAAAAAACGTCAAGTCAACTTACTTGGCGTGAACCTTGCTGGATGGAAGGTACTCAGTACGTGTGACGTGTGACTTGAGTCTCTCAAATATCCCAGCAATACATTATGTATGAGCAGTCTCTGACGCACATCTAGGTACCTAGGAGCTCGAAGTAGGTCGTAGCGAGCGACCTGTTTTAGGCCAGAGTACATTGTTCTATCGTGTTATATAAAATGTTTACTCCATATATTCTTGTAGACTACCTATTCTTCCCATGCGAGATGTCCGTGTTCGGCTGTTTGCAAAATGTAGCCAATTATACCCGTCAATATTACCATACGGTATAGTTTAACTGTTTCAGTTACGTCGTACAGGACGGGTGTATTTATCTCCGAGATATTCATCTATCACAATTTGCGAATACAATTATGTTTTAATTGGATATCGAACGACAGCTGTGGGGGGAAGGCTGAGGGATGCGACTCTCCAACTCATGATCTTGTTAGGAAGGGGTTGGTGCTGTTGGTCGTGTTACAATCTAACTACCTATAGCTAATTACTTTCGCATCGGATATTAGTTCGGTAGCTATAGTTTACCCTTAGTGCAGGTAGCACCAAACCGTCTGTAATCGTAAGCGGTGTTCGTAAAAATCTGAATGTTTGGAAAGTTTGACAAGTTTCTATGGAATGAAAGCTGACGGCGCCATATTTAACGCTGATCGGTCTGTACCTTAGTGATTAGATTCTCTTTGGCTATAAGTATGTACATAATAGAAATGATGATGTGCCGTTTAAGTGAATACAACTATGTTGCTACACGAATAATTGATTCTTAAACGTTAAGGGACTCCTAATTCTTATTCAAATCGTCCACACACATTTATAGCTCAAAATTGGTTTCCTGGGGCTCATTAAAGGTGCTCGCTTGAATGCTTAATCAATTCAGGAGAGCTAATACCTACTTAGTAGCAACAAGTAAGCTGCCTAATAAGGCCCAATTCATTGTCCGTGGGGGATAGATAACACGGTTCTAGCAAGACGCCCAACGATGGGCAATGAATGGGGCTCATGCCAGTGAGTGCTATGCACGAAATAATCTCATTAGGGCTTAATAAATGTCGATTCATTTTCGACAATGTTATCTACACTTAAATAATAAATCTCTGAATTAAAAAAAGAATCAGCCAGTATGAAACTAAGCATTGTTCTGTCACGAATGATCTCAGCTTTCCATGAACGGAAAAACATGAAACTTGTTTTATTAGTACCCTATTATTCTAGCTTCCTCTTAGGATAGTTTTTATACGACTGCGACGATTCGTTAATTTTCCTTAATATTTGACCTCATTAAATTTTTCATTTCTTCTTGAAATCCTAGCTGCCCTGCCATGCTAAAATGCCTATCAACTAATTTCAACAAAATAACGTCAGACGTCAAAAGTCCGACTATCTTCTCTTTCTGTTTTTTAATGACATGGCATCGCGCTTTTATAAAAAATGGAAGCCTGGATGTATATATTAAATCGTTATAGAACGGACCATTTGTAAACATTATTTCAGTATTAAGGTAGGTTTGTACGTGTTTTGATTATTTAATATTTATAAAACAGTGTTACAAAAAATGTAGAAAAGAAGCTCATTATATGTAAATTTTAATGCTGCAGCCTAAGTCCTACCTGTTTGATCTATTGCCACACACATCTACTAAACTTTTATCCTCTTATTTATAAAACTTAAAATTCATTTGATAAATAAAATGCGTTTTGTCTCTTTCTTACGAATTTAAATATCAGAGTGACAGATAAAGACTTGATAGGTTAAATTAATATATCCAATCACCATAAGAAGAAGCTAAGCAAAATAACACGCTCTTAAAATGACCTAAACAGATCTTCATTCCCTTGACATTAGAGTTCGTGTGTGGATAACGGGTGCGCGAGCAAACCGCGTTTTAATAGAGTGCAGTAGGCAAAAGTCGGACGGAGCCGGTCACATGTGTCGACAGCCGACCACAGCCGTCCACATCCGCAAGGAGCCGACCGGCCGCAAGTACATTCAAATATGAAATTCAACGTCTATATTAAAGCTTCAAATTCCTTTGGCAACTTGCAAAAAACGCGCTGTCGCGCTTCTGCCCGGCCCGGTCGGTGAGAATCGTACATTAAATAGTAATATGATAATCAGTGCCAGTTGTTGGTTTAGACGATAATTAGATTACACTCGCTCAAAATGGACCACCACCAGTTCCAGTTTAACCTTGCACAAGTTCAAATGTAAATGGTGAACGATGGTCAAACTTCGTAGTAGCAAATCGCTTTGAAGTTTCATAACGTTGACTTGTCGTAGGAGACGTCTACCTACTATAACCAAAGCAATGTTGGCAGGGTCTGAACACGTCGAGCGAGCCCGAGAGCGCGCTGAGGCCGCTGGAGATCGTGGCGCCGCGCATCGACTCGTACCGGTTCTCGATGGCGAACCTCGAGGAAACGCAGGACGCTGACCTGGACGCCATCCTGGGCGAGCTGTGCGCGCTCGACTCCGAGTACGACGAGGAGATATCTAGGGTCTCCTCAGGTAAATCAATACTTCCATACTAATATTATAAATGGGAAAGTGTATGTGTTTGTTTGTTTTACGGAAAGACGGACGTCTTTCACGGCAAAACGGAGCGACGAATTGACGTGATTTTTTAAGTGGAGTTACTTGAAGAGATGGAGAGTGACATAGGATAGTTTTTATCCCCGAAAACTTCCCCTAGGGGGGTGAAATGGGGGGGGGGGGTAAAAGTTTGTATGGAGCTGCGATATAAACGAGTTCCACGCGGACGGAGTCGCGGGCAGAAGCTAGTACTTATCTTCTTATCTTCAGAACAAGCGGTTAGCGCCACATAAAATTGACATTGTACATTGAACTGTAAAGTCTTACTCAATAGATTCAAAATGTGCTAAAATATTTTAAAAAACCCGCTCACAGCGACGCAGGTACAAGGCGCTGTGTGTGGCAATTTATCTCGTAGCTAACTTGGAATCTATAGTAAAAGAAGATAGAGTTCAGTATTCAATGAACATTTTACGTGGTGGTAACATTTTTTTGCAAAATTGGCACGTGCTGAACGCAAACAAAGGCTATTCACGAGTTCAATACAATGGCCATTCATGAGCTCAGTTCAAATAATTTAAACTATACCAACACAACGCATGTAACGATCACTTGTCCACTTACACCAGGAACAATTTGACGAATCCGGTATCCTCGACTGTGACGCTAAGTAATGTTAGGTTTAGAACCATCCAACGAACATTCTCCTTCGAGCCCCAGTATGTGTGATCGTTCGGTTGGTCTAAAGTCTAAACGAAAGACACCAATATACTAATAGAGAAAAATACAACACTATTTTAAGTCTTAGAATTATGATTAGTGTGGGCAAAAGAGAGTTAAGAGTAGTACCGTTCCGCCTACATTACTAGAGAATGATTGCCCTGCTGCTGAAATTTAGAATAAGAAACTGGCGCCCATGCATTTAATGGCCGCTCGGCCGCTCCACACTTAGAACATTAAACCAACCGGAGTGGCCATATTGACAGGCGTTCCCCTCTGCCAAAAGTATATGACCAGTGGTCATACACATTGTATGGACTGACGTTTATCTGACGTAGCTATTTTCACGTTACGCATACATTTGACGTTCCCCTCCCCCGCAAAAATCGGCAGACTTTTTATGTATAGAAAATGACTCATGGCCACTCCGATTGGTTTAATGCTCTAAGGCTCCACACGATGGGCCTTACTGACCCATCATACAGGACGCGGCTATGCGGTAGAACGAGACATAAATATGTCTTACTCCCTTTATTAACGCATAGTTGCGTCCTATATGATGGGTCAGGATCTCTGGATGGCCCATCGTGAGGAGCGGCCATTAAACTTTTGAGCGCGAGACAAGTACCTACTTAATACCCACACATGAAACTGTAAGTAGGAGTTCCTCTTGTCTGCATATAATTTCTACATTGGTCTTCCCAAACGGCGGCGGCGACATAACTTTATAGTTTCTATATCCCTTTACGGTTGAAGCTAGCTTGGCTATTTGCTGTATGAATGATGTTTTCGCAGGTTACTCGTCATCGAGCAAGGAGCGCGATGGCGAGGTCTGCACGCGGCGCCAGGAGTGCAAGGACAGCTGCGACGGCGCATCCGTCGCGCGGACCGATTCGCCCGACAACGATTCTGCCTTTAGTGATACTGTAAATATTCCTATCACCATTTAAATGTTACACCTTCTAGGCCGAGTTTATGAACAGGCTGGTTGAGTGTGGGAGCGTTTCCATACAATTGTAACCCGTCCATAAACGGAGCCTTATTGCCAATACATATACCTCTAACCTCACTTCGTGCTCAAATTTATATTTGTTTCAGGTTTCAATGCTGTCGAGTGAATCCTCGGCTTCGAGTAGTGCTAGTGCAAAATGTAAAGCGATAAAACTGAATCTACATCAAGATCAAAAGGTAAGTACATCGAAGAAGATCCTGTTGTGTAACTACCTCTAATACAACAAAGTATCTATCTAGGTTCTGAGCACAGTTTTACTATGAAACGTATTTTCAGAATGCAAGTTTCCAACAGAAGGCGGACAAGATCAAACTAGCGCTGGAGCGCATGCGCGAGGCGAACGTCAAGAAGCTGTTCATCAAGGCGTTCTCCACGGACGGCTCCTCCAAGAGTCTGCTGGTGGACGAGAAGATGAGCTGCGGCTACGTGACGCGGCTCCTGGCCGACAAGAACCACGTCTCCATGGAGCCCAAGTGGGCCGTGGTGGAGCACCTGCCTGACCTTCACATGGGTAACTATACTCTACTACCTAAGGCCTAGCTGATGGACTAAGGTCGGGGCCGCATTCGTGGACGGCGATCTCAGTATATCAAGTCGCCTAGGTTGTACTGAAATCGCCGACACGTCGTCAATCGCTTCACCAGTGCGGCGTCGACTTAGGCGTGGCGTTAAACGAAGCGAAGGAACACGCGCAAACGCGCATGCATAAGTTTCTTTATGCAAATTTTTATGCAAGTTGTTTTATTGCTCCGCGGCTTCATAAAATAGGCTTTACGATTTTGCTTTAAAGTGCCATATAAATAAAATATACTTTACGTATGATTCTATTGTGTAATATTTATAATATGCACTTAATATTACCTAAATATTTACTTTTTCGCAGAGCGTGTGTATGAAGACCACGAAATGTTAGTGGACAATTTAATGTTATGGACAAGAGAGTCGAAAAATAAAATATTATTCGCGGAGAGACCTGACAAAATATCATTGTTTCAAACACCGGAAAAATTCCTTTTATCGGAGGACGACAGAGGTAAGATATGTTTAATAAAGTACTTCAATGCTGTAGTTATTGATGGTGATCTTTCTTCACATGGAGCAATTTTTTTAATAAAATAAATAATAATTAAATCAGCGTATATACGTCCCACAGCTGGGCACAGGCCTCCTCTCATAGATGAGAGGGAACGAGCAGTAGTCCCCACGCTGGCCCAGTGCGGGTTGGGGATCACATACACCTTTGAATTTTTCGAGGATGTATGCAGGTTTCCTCACGATGTTTTTCCTTCACCGAAAAGCTAACGGTAAATATCAAATGATATTCCGTACATAAGTACCGAAAAACTCATTGGTACGAGCCGGGATTCGAACCCACGACCGCCGTTTGACAGCCGCATGCCTGAACCGCTAAGCTACCGTAGGTCAATCTTTTATCCCAAGTAAAATACTGTCACAAGACAAGCGCGAGATGTGCAAGAGCGAGTGAAGCTAGTACTAGTTTTTGTCGCAAAATAATGAAAGCTGATTTGACTTGCCTTTATTCTCAGGATGGTCAAGCGAACACGACGAGCATTCTAGACAAGTCATACTGGAAGAATTCTTCGGTCAAAGTGGCGCCACCAGCACCGCGGCGCCCTCTGTCTCCGGACACCCCGTGCCTCCCATGGAGGGCCCGCTGTACCTCAAGAGCGACGCTAAGAAGGGCTGGAAGAAGTACCACTTCGTCCTTCGGCCCTCCGGTAAACTCACCTTCTATAATGTTGTCTCCTCACTGCTTTCCAAGAAATCGAACAACATTGAGGGTTCAACTAACAATGTGTGGCCACACTTAGAAAAATCATGCCCAGCGAGTTCTATGCCTCTGCGAAGTTATACAGCTTATCGCATTTGCAATATATTATTTGTCATTACATTTTTGTCTCTTAAATAGGTCTCTACTATTCGCCCAAGGATAAAGTGAAGACGCTGAAAGAGCTGGTGTGCTTGGCGACTTTCGACACTAATGAAGTGTACATAGGGTTGAATTGGAAGAAGAAGTACAAGTCGCCGACCGACTTCTGCTTTGCTATCAAGCACCCGAGGCTGCAGCAACCAAAGAGTGTTAAATTTATTAAGTTCCTGTGCGCGGACGACCCGCGGACGTTGGAGCGATGGGTCACCGCCATGAGGATAGCCAAGGTGAGCGATATTCAATCAACGAACTGCTTACCTAAACAGTGACAACCTATTATACGCGATTAAGTACCGTTTAGTAGAAATAACGCCTTCCGGACTGGTAGTTCCACTGCTAGGTTCCACCAGTGGGCCCCGCCGGATTTTCAAGTACTCGTGGACCCCACAGCAATAATGGTGGGGCTATTAGGATTTGCAAATATTTATATCTCCACTTCTAATGTAAATTATAGGTAGGCGAGGTTCTCTAGGGCTCATATTTCTAGTCTGCCGTACGGGCATCTCATACTTATCTCATCTAACCTACTTACTCTACGAGTTGGAAGAAGTGAAATATGGCCAGTGAGGCCCACTAGTCCAAAATAATACTGGCTAAAACTAATATTATTGGTAAATGGGTCCACGAGTACTTGATAATCCTGCTGGAACCACTGGTGGAACCTAGCAGTGTAACCAGTCCGGAACCACATAGTTCACAAAATCATGAACGTTTCAATCAATATAGTGACAACTTAGGTTGCGAACCTCGAGAGACGCGTCTCTCGAAGTCCGCCGCGGTTTGACAGATTGTCAAGTTTACTATTGACGACCACTTAAGGCATAAATAGGAGTTTAAGCTGCGTCAATGTTCGGTTTCGTCGGTCCATTGCATCGGTTTTAAACTTTCAAATACTTTAAGAAACCGCTCATTCTCAGTAGATAACGCTATTTCAGCGCTCCCTAAAAACTAAAAAGCCTCTCGCTTTATCAAATACTGTATCGGGTGGCTGTCGCTCTTTTGAACCTGCAGAAAATATACGAAAATGAGTTTCTGTCAAAAAAATCATTTTTAGGTACAAGCTTTATTGCCGACTGTACTTTTCTGTATACCATCATCAACTCGTCATTGAGACGATTCTAACGAACCCAAACTAAACGGGGTTACGTCGGTTAAGTACTGAATTCCCATGGCCACCTTCTGTCTCCATCGTCAGATCAGCTCGATGGTACCATAATATTGAATTGTCATTCAAACTATACTTAGACCCAAAATTTCAGCTCAATCGGTCACCGGGAAGTGGGCCAAATTTAACTTGCAAGATTTGTCCCATACATACCTACTAACAGGGCAAGTTGATATAAAGCTTGTAAAAATGGTCACAGCATGTATTGGACGAAGCAACTATAGTAGATTGTATGACAAGGGTCTAAAGTAAGCCATATTACCACGAGATGGATATTTTCCCGAACAAAGTGAGGGGAAATAGTTCGAGGGGTAATATGGCTTTTAGACCAGAGTTATACACTCTACTTTTCACTTCGACTGCGAGAAAATAGTAAAAACAAAGATTATCCAACCACAATCAACAATTATACCAAAGCGAAAAGATTGTTCAATTTGGCGCCATTCTTTTTAATAAACTGTTTTGACACAGATACAAAATATTCACAAGACGAATAAACGCCTCTGACCGTCTAATAGCGGCGTAGTAACGTCTATCTCGCTCAATCTTCATAGCTTATGTCATGTAACACAGATACAAAATATACACAAGACGAATAAACGCATCTGACCGTCTAATAGCGGCGTAGTCTATCCCGCTCAATCTTCATAGCTTATGTCATGTAATTACATCCACCAATCACAACTCTTTAGTTGACTCATGTATGCAGTTAACCACGCTTGAAAAACACCCAATGTTTGAATTGAATTCTGTTTCCTGATTGGTCGATTTTAATGTCTAGCTGTATTCTAGTTTAGTAGTTTAGTAGATAGCAAATACTAATGTTTTTTTAAAGAGTTGTGATTGGTGGATGTAATATTGAACTGTTGTGAGTGGTCAAATTAAAATGTTTTATAAATCATAAATATGTATACATATTTTCCCTAGGGGCTAAATGTACTACTTTAGCCCCGCTTGCCAAGTCTAATATGATGCACTTTTTGAGCATGAGAAGTGAAAAAGATATTGTGGTGTTGTTCCACAGCACGGCAGACAGCTGGTGGAGAACCACCGGTCGCTGGTGGAGGAGCTGACCCAGGAAGACCTGGACCACCTGGCGCACGCGCGCTCGTGCTCGGTCAGTCTTATCGCATCCTATCGGGATACATTACTACTACATAAGTACCTACATTTAGTGGATAGCAATACCACATAACCCAGTCATCCCCGATGTTTATGTTTGTTTGTTTGTTGTTGGTTCCTGGTACGCAGGTTAAAAAAAAGGTACATTTAAACTGTCACAAAAGTGGCTAGTCCATTCCATATTATTATTAACAGGCCTCCGCCCGCGATTTCGCCTGGGCCCGGGATAAAAGCTATCCTATATCCCGGCTATAAACAATCTTAGTTCAAAATTTCATCCAAATCGGTTGAGCCGTATAAGCGTGATTGAGTAGCAAACATACAAACATAATAAATGCGAAAGTAACCTGTAAGTTTCTGTGTGTCGCCTTTTCGCGCTTAAAACGCTGAACCTATTTAGATGATTTCCGGTATAGAGATAGTTTAAGATCCTGAGAAGGACGTAAAATAATTTAGATCCCGGATATTATCCCCTAGGGGGGAGAAATAGGGGGCGTAAGTTTGTAAGGATATATGTAAAGGAGTTCTACGCGGACGAATCATCGCGGGCAGATGCTAGTGTTCGTGATAAACACATTTTGCGAAGGGCAAAGCTAAAATATACATATTACAAATAGTAGGTAATCAATCTCTCACTTATAATAAATCTCTAATTTGAAAATGGAATCAGCCAGTATCAAACTAAGCATTTACGTGTCCCGAATGATCTCGGCTTCCCATGAACGGAAAAACATGTAGATTTTTTCATAAGTACATTATTACTCTAGCTTCCGTTTAGGATAGTTTTTATCCAACTGCGACAGTTAATTAATTTTCGGAAACATTTGACCTCATTAAATTATTCAGTTCTTTTGCTTGAAATCATAGCCGCCATATCCGTCAACTGTCAGTGACGTCAAAATGGCGGACTTGCCATATCTAACTAACAGTAATAATTTCGATCCGGTGTTGTGATAGACCTTCACAAAACGCATATTAAATTCTAAAGCATAAAAAAATAATCGATTCTGATATGGAAACTTATACGCGCTAAATTCGTATTGAGGCGTAATTTCAATAAATGTATCAACAAATTTCAACAAAATAACGTCAAAAGTCTGACTCTTTTTTTTTAATGGCATGGCCTACGTTGTCTCGCGTTCAGCCAAAACGTCCAGGTTTATGACTAAATTTCTGCAAGATTACACGCTGAGTATTTGTCACGATACTTAACGGCTATCACAAGATGGCGCGGGAGCTCTCTCGATTTTTCTCGCACTATACGTCTCTTTCTAAGTTGTCTATTACGAGAGAGACGGATAGTTCGAGAAAAATAGAGAGAGCTCGCGCGCCGTCTTGTGATAGCCGTTCTGGTTTGTCAGTATTTATATTTATCAGCAATAAACAGTAAAACTATATTAAATCAGTATAGAACGGGCCCCTTTTTTTAATTACATTAATTATCAAGCGCGTCAGTAGGTATTAAGGCGGTATTTTACTTCGTACTTCGCGCCTTCAAGTTGACATTCAGCCTATATAGAGACACAGCACGTCTAGCACGACCTTAGAGCATTAAACCAACCGGAGTGGCCATGAGTCATTTTTTATACATAAAAAGTCTGCCGATTTTTGCGGGGGAGGGGAACGTCAAATGTATGCGTAACGTGAAAATAGCTACGTCAGATAAACGTCAGTCCATACAATGTGTATGACCACTGGTCATATACTTTTGGCAGAGGGGAACGCCTGTCAATGGCCACTCCGGTTGGTTTAATGCTCTAAGAGCACGACTAAGCCAAGCGATCGGCCAACATACAGATGAAACTTTTATCATAAAGCCTGCAATACACATTTCTTAAGTTGACAATGGCGGGAACATACAGAAGATCGGCAGAATGTGATAGTGCGATCTGAAACATTGCAATATGAAAAAATAAACATATTAAGTACTTTAATATTTTTAATAATTACATTAATTACCTTTAATAGAAAGGGACTCGTACTCGCGTTATGGTTCTAGAACTTAGTTAGTGGTTAGGTATAGCTTGGAAAATATAAATTCAGACGTTAAAAAAGAGATCTTTTGTTCCGCGTAAACACTTACCGGTCAATGGGTACCTACTCCGGGTACTCGAAAGGATTATTAATCTATTTATTAATTCTATACACATCTTTACCTGAGAGTCGGAGTGACTCAAGATGATTTCAGGCATCACGTTTGTATTTATTTAATATAAAACAGTGTTATATTATGTGTGTGTGTTGTGTGTGTGTGTGTGTGTGTTTATTATGTAGAGAAGAAGATATATAAACATTTAATGCTGCAGCCTGTGTCCTACCTGTTGGATCTATAGCCACAAACATCTACTAAACTATTACCCCATAAAATGAGTTTTGTCCCTTTCTTACTAATTTAAACATCAAAGAAAAGAATTTTAACGGCATTTTAGCTAAAATAGGTTTGTTCAACGTTTTACTTGAAAGGTTAAATTAGAACTGCATGTGTCCTATGTCCAAAATAAGAAATTCGTTAACTCCCACCACATTACCATGCAAACGAAGTCGCAGGTACAGCTAGTATTACATAATTTAATTACCTATGTGCATTATTTCGAGCAATGCATCTAATCTAGGTGTGATTTCTGCGCACATCTCCAGATGTGTTTTGGTGTTATATGGTATGTGACTAAAATACAATGTATAAGAGCGGTAATAATAGGTACAATAAAAAACCAATTAGGTACAATTTTTTTTACCAATGGTTTATTGAAGAGAATTTAAAAGCCAAAAAGTAAAGATGTAAAATATCGGCAATATGATCAATATAAGCTAGTAATATAAATTCAGGGTGCATTGCACATGAGAGACAGAGAGAGACAAGATTAGATTATGCTCGTGAAACTGAACCACTTTTGTTCGTAAAATGACTTGATGATTGTTCTATAATTTTTAGTGTTTTGTGAGTATATTTATTAGTGCGGCCCCGACGAAAAAGAGGGGTGTTATAAGTTTAACGTGTCTGTCTGTGTATCTGTCTGTGGTATCGTAGCTGCCAAACGGATGAACCGATTTGGATGCGGTTTTTTTTGTGTCATAGATAATTTAATCGCGTGCCATGCTTCATGAAAATCTGTTCAGCTGTTTTTGAGATATCGGACTTTGAAATGAAAATCGGGGGTTTTTCAACTTTTCTAATTTGTTGTTATTGCAATTAAACTAATGGATGATAGGTATATGTGATATATGATGGATGATATATGATGTGTATTGAAAATTTAGTTAGATTTTTATGAAGTAATACTAATGGAAAAAGAGCATATTGTTGAAAAGTTGTGGAACAAAGGCAGTTCCGTTTTAGGAGAATAATCGATACTTTCATTTCGGAGCACCAAGCTCAGGGACACCCAGTATTTATTGACATAGTATTCTGACGCCGAACATTGTTGTTTAGATAACGTCGATCCCGACGAAGACCGGCGCGGCGCCGGCGGGCGCGGGCAGCCCCGCGCAGGCGTCCAGCAACGCCAGCGTCGCCAACTCCGACATCAGCAGCGGGAGGTACTACCCGCTCTACTATACGCCACAGCCACGTAGACGCGGCGACTCTCACGTCTGAGGCTCTAGTATAACTTTTACCGAAACAAAACGTTTCGACCGCGTTCGCGTTTAGCTTTCGAATCCCATACAAATTGAGGGTAAAACGCAAACGCGATCGTAAAGTTTTGTAGTATAGTGTATATAGTAGTATAGAGCCTCAGAGCGGCTACTATGAAACGCCTCGTTCATGTATCTCTGTCGCATTTGTATATGTAAACGACAAAAAGGGCGACACTTATTGCTAGTTTCGATTTTCGTGGTAGCATGCCGCTGTGATGAGATACGAGGAGGGTGCACGAATACGACGATTCCCGCTCGTTACAGATGAAAGAAGCGTTGCGTCTACGTTGTCTGCGCCTTAGCATTACACACATTTTGAAATAATGGCTCTCCGGAGAGAGCAAGGGTTTTTGGCTGTGATTATGCTCCTAAATCTAGTGTGTCCACCTAACAATTTTCCCGTCATTGTATTTTGATTCTTGGTCAAATATTAAAGCTTGGCGTGTAGTCCGTAAGCCCACTCCTAATAATACACCTACCTACGTCTCATGACATAACGAAGGTCGAGAAACTTGTACTAACCTTGAATCAGAAAATTGTCGCACCTAAAATTGCCCGAAAATTTGAAATTCCTTCACTCTCGGTTAAAATTTGTATGGGTATATTTACCTCCTGTTACAAGAGTAAAGTTGCCAACCTTTGGCACCGTCTGCAAAGTAATTCCGGCCATTTTAGGACTAACAGACTTCAGCTGATTTTCCACCGGAGGGGTTAGACGAAACGAGGCGAGGCGAGAATTGAAATTTGTATGGCACTTACTATTTCCGCCGAAGATGCGCGAGGAGAAAATTGAGAATTTGCCATACGAGTTTCAATTCTCGCTTTGCCTCTACTCGTCTCGCCCCTCCGGTGGAAAATCAGCTTTAGGTTTATGTTTGCTCTCTCTACGATTAAAGGGCTAAATGATGCCACATGTCTCGTACTGTTGTTACTCGTACATTTTTATTTTTATTTTCTCTAGCTCAGCACAACTTTCTCGACCTGCTGCCATGCATTTTATCTGTTGTCATGGGACGTAGGTGTATTGGGAGTGGGCTTGCAGACTAGTCACTAGTGGCATGTCACATTATTTATAGTTTTAGTAACTCGGCAATTGGCAATCGGTAGTTTTTCTTTAACCAAATAGGCCTAAGCAAAAGCATTGAATCGTAATCAGAAATCACCATCAATAGCAGCAATAGCTTATATTCCAACACAAAGCCTTGCGAATTTCAGACTAAGTATTAAGTGTTACTGTTTTGCCTGGTCGTGCAATGGACATATTTACGAAGACGTTATGTCTTAATTTGACATATCTTTTCGAAAAGGACCTGTCAACATCCCGTATTTGGGACATCGCTATCTCCTATATTATTAGTTCTCAATACAATGGTGTCTGAAGATGTATTGTATTGAAAGCATTTTATGGTATAGTGCAGTGAAGTGTGTTGTGCAGGCATTCGCGCGCCTCGTCCTCAAGTTCCAGCGGCTGTCTGTCGGACGGCGGCACCGCGTCCGAGAGCGCCTTCGACTGCGAGTTCCCTATGGGTAAGTCTCCATACAATTTTCTACACTCTTTTTCATTCTAACAGACAGGGGTCAGCACTAGGGAGTGCTGACTTAGAACCGTGTATTAGGCAAGAACCCAGGCCATGATCAGTAAAGAAATAATTCCAAAAACTGTGAATTTGTTATATCGCATAAAAATACTGTTTGAATAAAACAATAGGGCACCCGTGCACCCCGACCTGCGGCGGCAGCTCACGTTACCCAAAAGTTAGTTTAAATTAGCTATAAATCATGTATTGGTATGGAATACTCATGAGTTCTACTCCCAACGTGGCGGTTTTATTTTGCTTCGCAAAAACTAAAATCGCTCTCTTGTAGGGCTTCTTTTAAAAATAACTGACCCTTTGGACGCCATTCTTCACTCAAAAAAGGTGTACTATGGCCCAACCTACTTTTTAACCGACTCAATTTTATTACGCGTGTAGTGATTTTGGTATTTTCTATTATAATTTGGTGGCGAGGAATTGATGATGAAGACCACAGATGACTTATCGAATCCCTCAATAATGTACTTAAAAGTGCAAAAGTACGTCACAGGTTTTGATATGGTGATGATCTTGGGGAATCGACGGAAGTCCTCAAATATTATCGGCCCACATACAGCGATTCGGTTTTTTTCTATAGTAATCAACGCATTTGCTATCGGTAATCAGTTCATGTGGTAAATTGTAAAAAAAATGTGGAAATGTTCTCGTGGCTTGGCGGAGTATACTAAATTGAAGTCGGTTAAAACTTTGTTTTTAAAGTAAATTATGTACAGTACATGTGAATATGCTCCTTAGTTGTAAGCAAGAACGCGACTTTCGCAGCGCTTTCACACCTTGGGTGTTCATGGATCTATGGATCTATTGAACTGTGAATGCCCTCTACAATTATATGATAAATTGTGTGCAGCTTTCTCCGGTATTTATAATAAATCAGAAATTAAAATTCCTATTCGTAAAAAGCGTCAAAATAAGCCTTGGATAACTAAAAAAATAAAGTGTATGATTAATTGATTAATCAAAGGGACAAATTATTTAGCAACTGGAAAAAAAGCCGAACGATATGATCTTGGTTATAGTATAACAGATATAGAAATAGGGTTAATAAATATATATTTAGAGCTAAAAATAAGCACAGAAAGGAAGAAATATTAAAATGTAAAAAGAATATAAGAAAGATCTGGTCAAAAATAAATGTATGGACAGGGAGAGAAAAAGTGGGTGTGGATGCAATTATACTAAAGTATTTAGGTAAATTAGAGAAAACGGAAGTAATATGTAAAACATTCTCCGAAACTTTTAGCAAGGAAATTCTAAGTATCAAGCACGACTGTAATATTAAGTTCTTGGATAGATCGCTGTATGTTAAAAGTAGTGAGGTCTCGTTAAGGTTTAAAAAAGCTTGCCCAAAGGATATAGTTAAAATCATAAATAGCTTAAGTGATGATAAGTCGCCTGGGCTGGATAAAATAAGGATAAAGGACATAAAAATTGTAAAACAAGGCATTAGTCAAGTGTTAGCGTTATTTATTAATGTGTGTGTGGAGAGGGGGGTATATCCAGGCACTCTAAAGGCAGCTTTAATACGTCCAATATATAAACAAGGCTCTCATATTGTATATTCTAACTACAGACCTATAGTGATCCTTTCCGTAGTTAATAAAATTGTTGAAAAATATATAGTCGAACAGATAAGTACTTTTCTGGAACGGAATAGTATTATAACTAACTCACAGCATGGCTTCCGGCGCGGGCGAAGCACGGCGACGGCTCTGGCGCAGTTCGCGGACGACGTCAACGAGTATCTGGGGCAGCGGAAGCAGGTGGTGGTGGTGTACCTATGTACTAGACTATGTAGACTTCAAGAAAGCTTTTGATACTCTGGGGCACCACCAGCTGCTTCAGGCTATGGAGTGTGGAGTGCGCGCATACCTCACGGACAGAACCCTCCAGACGGTCGTTGGCGGCGTCAGCGGCGCGCCTGCGCACGTCACGTGCGGCGTGCCGACCGGCTCCGTGTTTGGTCCCGTTGGCTACATCATGCATGTGAATAGCATGTTCAATTATGGTACAAAATTGTAAAATGTATATGTTCGCGGAACACACGTGTCTACTGTACGCGGATAAGGACTTGTGTGTAGTAGAAAACAAAATACAAGAGGATCTTACTAATATCATTAAATGGGCACACGACAATGGAATTGTTATCAACATAAGTAAAACCAAATGTATGCATGTGCAATCCCTGTACAGTAGGCAGGTTAGACGGCCGCCACACTTAATTGGTCACACGTATGGATGCCTGCACAATGTGCTTCAGAACTGTCAGTGTGAGAGTATCGCGGTAGTATCAGAGTACAGGTACCTGTGCTTATTAATAGATTACAATTTTTCTTGGAATAATCATATCAATAGGTTATGTGACAAGCTAAGGACGGTACTTGTAAAACTTTACCACTTAAAATCTGTACTAGATAGGACCACGATGTTTACGTTATACTACGCGCTGGCACACTCTCTGCTTTCTTATGGACTGGCATGCTATGGCAGGACATTTAAAAGTTATCTAGACAAAGTTAAATTACTACAGGTACGCTTTATGAAGCTATTAGTGGACAAAAAAACTAAAACACGCTGTAAAAAAAGTAATTATGAGGAATTATTCGTGGAATGCCGTATGTTGCCGGTTCATGAGGGCGTATTGCTGATGCTGGCTTTCGAGCAGTTCAATAAAAACGAATTTAAAATCAATATAAGTCACTCAAAATTAACAAGAAAAATTAGTAAAAAAATGCTAGAGGTGCCGGCGTGTGGTAATAATTATTATGGGAAGAGAAGTAGGAAGTACTTGGTCCCCAAAATATATAATGATATACCGTATGATATAAGAGAATGTAACACATTTAGAATGTTTAAGGTTAGACTGAAGGAGTTTTTCTTAGAAAAAACAAAATTTAAACTGGAAATGTAGTCTTACAGGGATCACGTGAGCTGTACCTACCATTACAAAACAAAATTATAAAATTAAAATACTATAGCTAAGCCTACCCATCTATTGTTTGTAAGGGAGTCCCTCTGCCAACAAACTGTCATGCAGTTTGGCAGAAGAAGATTTTTGTGAAACAAGGGTTTTTTAAGTGAATAAAATTTTCTTATTCTTATTATAAGTATTCTTATTCTTGACGCCGTGGGCGCGACAACACGCATCCTTTTATTAGGTGTGAATTATTTGGCTTACTAGCTTCTGCCCGCGACTCCGTCCGCGTGGAACTCGTTTGTACTTTTACCCCCCCCCCCCCCATTTCACCCCCTTAGGGGATGATTTCGGGGATAAAAACTATCCTATGTCACTCTCCATCCCTTCAACTATCTCCACTTAAAAAATCACATCAATTCGTCGCTCCGTTTTGCCGTGAAAGACGGACAAACAATCAAACAAACACACATACACTTTCCCATTTATAATATTAGTATGGATATGGATTGTTTACATAGTGTATATTCGTTTGTAGGCACGATAAAGCGCAAGCCATCGATGAAGCCCAACATCCCCCTGACGTGGATGACGCGGCAGCTGAAGGAGATGGCGGAGAAGGAGGCGGAGGAGAGCGGCGCGGGCGGCGACGGCGGCACGCTCACGCGCACGCCGCGCGCGCGGGACGACTCCACGCTCAAGCGGCGGCACCACAGTACGTAGGCCGACCATTACAATCGTACTCGTCGTCCTTCTGAACGAGTCAGGGTTCTCTTTAGCACTCTTGTACACTTACCACTAGTTTTACGAAAGCGACTGCCATCAGACATTATAACGTAGAGAGAAAACTATCTAGACCATATTGGGACTACGCTGGTCTGCTCACGATTCGTTCAACGAAGTCAGTGTTAAATCAATGATACTGCATTTCGCACAATCATGACGTATCTTCATATCATATTCAATGTTTCGAGTACACTGAGGTTCCCATATAATTATGCCGCGCATACATTAGACACTTTTGTTGCTATGAAATAACGTCGATTCCTTGCAACGCAATTCGTTTATCCAAGCATTTAACTTTTCAGATCCCTCAGATACTGCAGTTTATGGCAGGACAACTTTAGTGGACAGCCCCACTCGGGACGAGCCGGTTTCCCCGTGCTACGGCATTTACGAGAGCATACCGCGCGACACGGTGCCGGCGATGACTGTGGACACCTCCGCGCTGTACGGGTACTGTGGGGTCTACGAGACGGCGCGCGCGCCCGAGGACCTGCCGCCCCCGCCCGTGGACGAACCCGACGCCATGTTCTGCTCCACACTCAGCCTCGACTCCCTCCCTCCACCCCCGCCGCCCGACCCCATCGAGGACCTCTCCGGCTCCCAGCTCAGCCTCCCTCCTCCACCACCCGAACACACCATCGACACTCAACCGGGTCGTGTTCACGACATCGTTACTCAACTCACCACACATCAAATAGAACAGACCGCTCGAGCGGGCTTGTCCCGAGCTAACTCCCGGAACTCTGACTTGAGCCGCTCGTTCCCGCGGCAGCCTTCCCTGGACAGCGTCAGCTCCGGCACCTCCCGAACATCTTCACTCCATTCCGATAAGAGCATCTATGGCCAACAGAACGTGGCGTACGGCGCGTGTCTGGCCGAGCTACAAAACAAGAAGCTCAGCAACGGTAGCCCTTCAATTCAAAGGAAGATACTAGCGGAACCGACTAAGGAACGCACCGGATCTCTGAAGAAAGTGAATTTCGCTGACGACTTGCCTACGTGCATAGAGAGTGCGAAAAAAAACAAAAAAATAACCTTCAACTTGATGGATGCGCCGCCTTCGTCGCCGTGCAAGCCGCCGCCGCCGAAACGCAACGAAAGCACGCGATTGTCGTCGCCGAAGAAGTTGGCCGACTCCAACAGCAACCCGCCCAAAGAATTCCTGAAAGACCTGCAGCGGGTGATGAGAAAGAAATGGCAAGTCGCACAGAAGTGCAAGTTGGAGCCGGCGACGACGCCGCACGAAGTACTGGGTTTCCGGGAGTACCCGCTGTCGGAGGACTACAAGGAGACGAGCGTGTCGATGTGGGTGCAGGAGCACTACGGGAGCGGCGTGGAGGACCCGTTCTACGAGAACGTGTGCGGGCGCGCGGCGGGCGCGGCGCCGCGCCGCGAGGAGCCCGCGCCCGTCAAGAAGCGGCCGCCGCCCGCGCCGCCGCGCCGCAGCGACTCCACGCACCTGTCGTCGCACGCGCTGCCGTCCGCCGTGCACCCGTCCGCTTGAGGCTCGCTGTGGCGCGCGTGCTGCTGCCTGTGGCCGGCCAGCCCGCGCCCGCGCCCGCACGCGCACGCGCGACCGCGACCGCCCAAGGGCCCAAGTCACTCCACCTTCGCGGCTTTGTGAACATTTCCACCGATGTGGTGCGCTTGACGATGGTTATATCGTTTTGCATAAAAGCGCACAGGCGGAGATTGTATTTCGTTGAAACGAAAGGTATACTTTGTCTGTTTTTGATTGCATAGTCATAAACATTACATTTTACTTATTATTGAATGTGCTCTGCGTGTTATCTTAATAAGTCACCAAACAAGTGGATATAATATACCTATTCGAGTAACAAATATATTATGATAATACTTCAAGTAGGCAAGGACCGATATTATTAGTGCTAAATTATGCGAGCACAAATTGTGTCCATTCATTAGTTTCCAAATTGTCATTGCGCAACTATCATGTTTAATAATAGTTGAAAATGAATAAGAAGTTATATAAGACAAGAGTGGTCTGAATTATTTAAGTGTGCTAGTAGAAGCTTATATAC
Source organism: Epinotia demarniana (assembly GCA_945867215.1). Taxonomy (NCBI): domain Eukaryota; kingdom Metazoa; phylum Arthropoda; class Insecta; order Lepidoptera; family Tortricidae; genus Epinotia; species Epinotia demarniana. The sequence goes on from OX244259.1 coordinate 46,795,455, forward strand.
CTGCTAAAGGTGATGTAACTAGGAAATTCATCAGAAGTGAAGTTCTGACAAAGAAGTGAAGACCAATTTCGATGTTAAAATGTTATTATTTCGAAAAATATAATAAATAATTTATCGTAATTTGAATGGCGGTGCTATTTTGAAAAGGTATACTATTACGTATTGTAGGTAGTTTGTACGTCTACTTGTAACAAAATCGCATAATTGAAGAGCTACCTAATTATAGTTTAGGCTTAATTGTAAAGTTAAGTAAATTTTAATAATTCTTATTTATTTATTGTAAAGTTTTCAAGTGACAATTTATATTTTGTATCTAGGAAAGTTAGTTACAAGTAGACGCACAAAGTGGTTCAGGGCATGAGTTGGAGTTTTGTGTCAATTTTGATTTTGTGTTCCCAAAAAACAAACTGTTTGAAAGATTCAAGCGTTGTCGCGTAAATATTGTAGTAAAAGAGTACGGAAAAACAGGGAGTTACTTTTAATTCAAAGTGGTTTCAGCTTAGTGTTCAAAATTCATGTAAAATTGTTACATTTAATTGAACTTGTCGCGTCATTTTTACAAACGCATGACTTAACACTAAGTTATCAGCTTGAATGGAATCTCGACCCCTTGAGTTACTAAACAAGTACAGCATACAGCATATTGCTGGCACAATTTGTATTCATTATGTATTTGAAGTTGACTATGATATTAATGCTAGATATACTGCAGTGTTATTTGTTGTATATCTGCCTAAATGTAGCTATATATTATAGTTCTACGACATGTTGTGAGCTACAATCGATAGCCCCACTAAGAATGAATGTCGACCAGAGCTGTGCGAAGATGTATTTTCCTACTCGTACTTGTGCTGTGCCACCTCGCGTGTTTGACACTCAGGTATCAAACATATGAAATGGCAGCTTCACACTTCTCTGTGTGAATATTCACCCTAAAGCCCTGGGGCCACTAGACCGAATGATACCATGACCATAACAGGACCGTGCCAGGCACGGAGCGGAGCGTCCCGAACACCACCATGCCCACTGAAACGGACCAACACCGTTTTATACACGTATGATGCCCGTATGCAACGCATATCATACCCGTGTGCAACTGTGCAACGCGTATCATATGCCCGTATGCAACACGTATCGTGACCGTAGGGTAGACGTATGTACGCACGCACGGATTGTTCGAGTAGCGTGACCACCTTGATTTAATTACTTTAGAAATTTAGTTCCGCTGTTTCTTTTTTTGGTGGTCCATATTCTACGTAGGTGCAATCGGTATATACACACCACGAGTGATGAGAGACAGAATCAACGCAGTTGCATTCATCGACTGCCAACTAACAACTGAACTGACCTGTCCGGACCTCATAGCGGAGCATACGCGGTTAGAACCCATAGCAAACGCGGTCCATAACCGGCATCAAAGCGGCGCGGCGCCGACACGTTAAGCACCGTCGCATGTCATGCATGGAACGTAGCGGCACTTGCAAAGTATTCCTGGCGAGGACAGCAGGACGGCCCGCGCATTGCGCGCTACGGTGTTGGCCGGTGCCGGGACGGTCTAGTGGGCGCCATCTCATACATACTTATTCATACAATAGTTATTTCCGATACAAGTGCCGAAAATAGGAAATTCGCAACGAGTGGTGATAAATTTAAACACGACCGAAGGGAGTGTTTTAAATCGACACGAGTTGCGAATTACCTATTCGTACGTGTGTCGTACAACGTTTTACTGTACATATGGCTCTTTAAAGTTTCGACATATGCACGAAAAGTATGTACAGTAAAGAATATTTTTTGCATGTGCCGGCACGGTTACGGTCACGGTATGGCATGGTATAGTGGGCAGAACTTAAAGCCGAGAGTGCAGTATATTTTCCTGCATATGTTAACTAAATCAGCTAAATAGTTTGTATAGTAGTTGCATTGACGTAGCGTTAATTAAGGATAATTATCTACCACTTCCGTGAATGGTAAATTCTCCTTTCTATTCTCTTATTGGATGGTGTTCATTTCGGATTGGATCATTATGTTATCACCAAGGCCAGCGCACTCTGCTTAGACTTATCATTAATAATTCAGTGGCTTATATAATAATAACTATAAAAGCCAATTTTGTAGGAATTAATACTTTATCATGAATTGTGTGACGTGGATGACCAACGTGCACAACGAACGATTAATTCCAAAGTGCAGACCTAGTTAACTTACAGAGAAGATTTTACTAAAGCTGTTCAGTATGTAAGTCCTTCACGTCGACAGTGCTATAGTTTACAATAATTCCTAATTTAGTGCCATAATTATGAAAACATATAGGAACATATTATTATTTTATTCTGCCAAGATACATACTTTGATACCGTTCATTTTATTTCGCACACTTACCCGTACTGCTTTCCGCAAAGATATACTTAGGCTTAATATTTGGAAGTGGGCCCAACAGTTGGTCCAAGTTTACGCACTACTTTGGTAAGCTACGAGTTTGATGCTTGCGCAAACACAAGGTAAATAGAATTAAGAAAGGGACAAAATGTAAAATAAACATAACTCCAATATCATATAGATCTCACTGCTGGCAGAATGCGTTATACTAATTTTTATGTTCGGGCTGTGATTTTTTCGTGTCTGGTTTAGTTTCCGGTATTGAATCGTGTAGGTACCTATTATAAAAAAGATATTGCTTTTGAAGTGTAACTTGTGCAAAATTAATAGGTTCCATTCCATGCTAGCAATATTCTTAGTTACAAATATCTGATTGTGATTAGATTTAATCTCATTTGGAAGCTGTATGTACGAAACAGACGCTGGACAAGCCTAGGCGAGGCTACTAGAGTAGATGTTAATACATTTTTTTCACATTTAATACTTAACAAGATTCTACCTTTCATTCGACAAAACATTTCGGATGTCCGTAGTTTTCATCCAATTAAAAAACGTGAATTTTTTAAGTTGCAAATAAACCTAACACTCTTAGAGAAAACAACACGCTTTCTGAATTAGCAGCGTCCGATCTGGAAATAGGCCTAGGCTAATTATAGGTCTGGCGTTTTTTTACCATGTAGACTTATTTAGAGTTTTAGTGTCTTTAGACCTGAATTCTTATCAAGAATATTTTCGAATTAATCATATTACGCATACCTGTAAGCTCATTGAATATTCACCCCTCGTATAAATAGGCAACGAGAATCCATCCAGATTCAAACTCGGGTTCAGAAGACTGAAAACATAAATTGATCCGATTTTGACAATAAACTTGCGTCCAAAATGTTGAGCTGGCATAATGTTTTAGGAATATTACATAACCGTCGTATAAGGCGCGCAGGTCAATGCCGATGCCGGCGCCCGCGGGCACGTAGTCCATTATTATTATTAAACGAGGCCATGACTTAATGTTTACATCATGCAATCGTCGACTAATTAGTTGACGAGGAATGACTTTTATTATTAGTTATACAATGCTTACTTATTACCATTGGATCTATAAACATAGGGCAATCATTGAAGACTAACTTCTTGTGCTCTATTGGGTACGAGGCTACATGTAGGTAACTTCTAACGTATCTAACGGTTGATATTTGTACCCACTAATGGACGAATCCTACGTTAATCATTTAAATACTAAAGTTTAAGCTGGAATATTAGATACGGGTTCTACTACTTTCGACAGACGTTATTAAATTATGTATTCGGTATAATTTAGTTCTATACCTAACGATTATATTATGTAACGCATTTATTAGTATTCATTGATATCTAAGTTTAAATTGTACAGAACAAATTAATAATAATATTAGTTCTTTGTATATTTTTTCAAATATAACGAAATTACAAATCGGACATTTGTTTTATTGTACCTAGCGCGGGAGCAATCGCCGTTATCTTATGTCAACACATAATACAATAGTGGATTGTTAACCGAGGGTTAAAAGCCACCCATTCCTGACGAGATATTTTGGCGCTCGAACGAAGGGAGAGCGACAATAGATCGAGGCTGAAATGGGTGGCTTACCCCGAGTTAAACACTCTACTTTTCATTTTGAATACGAGGAAATGAAGTGAAAGCCTAAAACTTAACTATTTTCTAAATTCGTCAGATCCTATAGAACCCATTTTAAAAGCGTTTGTGTATAGGCCATTTCGGCGGGAACTGTTGACAGATTTTAATAATATTAGTGTGTGGACTATTTCCTGGATGCGCTTTTGAAGTGGTGAAATAATAATTTTAATTGTTGTTTGGATGAAAAAATACATTATTAATTGTATGTAAATATACCATATAGAAATAAATAATGAAAACCAACGTAATCATCAACAAGCTTCAAAAATCAACAAATTTTATGGAAGTCTGGCAGTAGAGGTTTTTGCCATTTTTTTTTATGACTTAAGAACGCTGTTCTGAAGCGGTTATTGAACAACGAACACTTAAAAAAATGAGAGATGAAAAAGCATTTTTCACGACGTCTGCACCTTCTGCCCGTGGTCAGCCATCAGGCCGCCATCTTAGAATTCTACTAGCGGCCACCGCAGACTATGCAAAGGTACTCCCGCTAGAGTAGGTTTACATGCGCACACGTATGCTAGGAGATGTCTGTTCTAAACCATAAAACTACCTAAAATTATCTAGCGTTGACGCTGTGACGCTCTACGTATGTTCGAAGTCGCTTGGAATATAGAGCAATCGCGTGGGATAGGTACAAGCTAATGCTCGAGAGGGTGCAACGCAAATTTGCCATATTCGTGTATAAAAGGACGTCCGGATATTATCCTTACCTCTACCCTTCTAGCTTTGTTTTAGGAATGGTAGGCCTCGACACCTTGGAGCTTAGGCGGAAGCTAGTTCTTATAGCCCACCACCACATCCTACTCCATGGCGGCTGGCTAGATAAACCTGGCCAGCGGCCCTAGCACACTAACAAAATGACGTCTTTTATGCACATCTTTTATGCCCACAACCGACTTATAAAATTTTACCGTCATGAGCTAACATGGTATACCGTCATCTACGTAAAATGTGACCATTTATATGTCTTGCACATAAAACTATTATTTACGTCAAATTCTAACATGCTCTTGACTTTGGCCCATAAAACGTGATGATATGAACCGCTGAGGACGAAATTTTATGTAGGTCACTCGAGACCCCTGATAAATTTTAACACAATGAAAACAATACAATTGGCCGCAGGATATCTATAAAATCTGTGTCACAACACACGGTTTCAGTTTCAAAACTTATTAATAGTTCGTTTGCTGTTTGGATGGATTACTTTTCTACGACTTTTTGCTTGACAATTGGATTTCGATATCGCATATTAACACGACCCTTGGTATTTTACATTCATTTAAAGGCGTACGAAAACATATATGATATGCGCATCTTCAAGAAACCTAATAAAATTATTATAGAGTAAGTAATTAAAGAAAATAATTAGACTCAAGTACCTATATACAAATTCTCCTTAATCCATTGTTGAAATTATCTATACAAATATTATAAGAGGACAAAGTCTGTGAGATTGAAGCATTGCAAGTTTGTGTGTTTCAAAAAATTTTTGAATGCGTATAGATTGGGTTTTCTGGGTGGTGGTAGGCTATATTTTTTCCCGCGGATTTGCCTACTTTCTTTGAATTATGCGGGAGAAGCAGCGCGAGCAGCTTGTCGTCTAATAAATCAATTGTTAGCTTTAGCCTTGGTTAACATTTACTCTTCCTCAATTTCAACAAGCATGCTACGAAGAAAACAGTAACACTTGTACCATAAAATGAATTACGATACAAACTTACATATATTATAGGAAAAACGGGGCGAGAGTAAAGTAAATAAATAAAAACGAAAAACGATTATAATACAACTTAATACAAGAATACAACTATACGAGTATATATTGGGTCTCTAACCATAGACTGCGGTTGAACAAATGAAAAGAATGTAATAATTGGTAGAAATTCAGTTGTATATATTGGCAACACTACACTTCTTTTTGCTACATATATTTTACGCTGTGGCATAAATATATGTTGCGAGATTAGCATGTTAACTAAGTAACGTGAAAATGGGCACAACGTAAATATATATGGCCGATTAGTATGCTAGCCGGGCAGGGGTCTCGAGTGACCTACATAAAACTTTGTCCGTCAACGGTTCATATCGTCACGTTTTATGTGCCAAAATCAAGAGCATGTTAGGACTTTCGTAAGAAACAATATTCACATATACGAATTTAACAAAAGTTCAAGACGCACAAACCAACTAGTCGCCCCAGAACAAATAGATACTAGATATTTATAAAAAGGGACCATATTACCGATCAATAAAAATATATAATAAATAACCCAACTACATCAAGAACATAGAGAGCAACAATTTATTTATAAACAAACTAAAAACACTTTTTTTGAACAAGTCATACTATTCTGTCCAAGAATTCATGGAGGATAAAGTAGCATAACGATTATTTACCTATAACTTTTAATTAATAAACCTCTAAGACAATAACCACTTGTAGTTGTTATGTAATTGTAATTAGTAGATAGGTACTTTGTTCATATGAGAATTTGATTTGTGTTAGAATTAAGAATTAGTTTTTAGGAACCTTTTTTTGCAATACCCTGTTCGGGTCCATGATATACTATTACTTATTTGTAAAACAATGTGCCATGGTGAGCAATAAACGAATAGAAAAATAGGATTTGACGTTAAATAATAGTTTTGTGTGCAAGACATATAAATGGTCATATTTTACGTAGATGACGGTATACCACCGTCATTAGGGCCGCGTGTTCTTAGCCGAGTGGGGCTATCAGGTCCGCCAAAAATAAATAAAAGAGTACTATTAATATTCAGAAATAGAGAGAACTTAGTCAGGTCTATTTTATAATCGTTCATAAAACTAAACGTAACGTTCTGATAATTTCTGATTATTCATGATTGATATAATCATGTTCCTATGATCACGGCCTGCCTGGCCTGCAATCTTTGAATAAAAAACCCTGGCTTTAGTGTCTATGGTATCGTGGTCGGTATCCTGCTGTTTCGGCAAAATATTTTTGCCAAATTTCACTTCCCACAAAACTTATGGCAGTAGTTTCATTTCCCAAACGAACAAATAGCACATTTTTGTTTCGCATTTTGTTCATTTGGTCAAAATATCATTTGGCATAATTTTGCTTTGTCAAATGTTATTAAAACAAAAGTTTATTAAGCAAACACTTTGTTCGGGCTAGTATTGTTTTCCAAACAAAACATTTGTTAATCATTTCGCACATTAGGTACCAGGGTGGAAAAAATGGCTTGTCATAAGCGAACTCTGTTTTTGGTCGGTTAGGTTAGGGTTCACTTGTGTCCCTCAGACCAGAAATAGACACCCCGCGCAGCGGGGTGGCGTGATTCGCTGGAGACTCTCGATGAAAAGGGCGAAACCGACTCGGGGCTTGCTTGCATGCATGCTGCTTATTTGGATTATAATATATTGTTACCTAAGTACCTATAGTACAAAAGAACATAAACTTACTTGTAAATTATTTACTTTTGTTTTTTACAAACTACCCGCTTAGCAAAATTATGTAATCTTACTCAAATAGATTTCGTATGCACTACACAATTAGGATCTAAATCATATGCCATGCAATAATTTGGAAAAAGAATGTTATGCTAAATAATACGTTTGACCAAATGAAACTTGACCATGTAAAACTTTGCCAAACAATAATTTGCGAAGTAATATTTTGCCATAGGAGATATTACCAAGTGATATAATGCGAAACAATAATTTGACTAGTGTTTTTTTGCCAAATGATCATTTGGGAAACATTTTTTGGGAAGTGACACTTTGGGAAATGATTTTTGCCCATACAATAGAGAACCATCGTGGTCACGTGGTTGGCACTAGCATTGACTAAAAATTTACCGCGCTCCCCCCACCTCTTACCTACTGAGCTGTCACTCTTGCCGTTGTTTGACATGAAAAATGTCGAGTTTGCTCGCCAGAGCTTCTTTTTAAATTTAAGATAAGAGATTCCCCTCTTCACCACACTCACGTGGTGAAGAGGTCGGTTTTATAGATCACATATTTTTCAACTGCCCACGTAACTCCCCCTCCTTTAATCTCTACTCTATGCTGCCAAAATTAAATGTCCCCCTCCCAGCGAATGTAGCCTCTTTAATCTGTCTAACAGAAAACAAAAAAGTCTTCCGTTTACTTGCCAAGTTCGTAGAAAAGAATAACATAAAACTTTAACCTTTTAACTCCCTTAACACCCCATTTGTGATGCTTACCTCTTTTAACTTTTTAGTTTGCAGTAGTTTTAACTAATGGTGTTTGGTAGTCGTTATGTGTTTGTGTTGTCCGTCTGTTCACAGGTCTAGAGCAGCTGTCGTACAACTTGATTCTGGCAAATTTGAGCCGACTTAGTTGGCCAGAACGCCATTAATAAAAAGAAGAAGAAGAAGAAGACATGAATAATTACGTTAGCTCTTATTAGTTTGTGAACATGATAACACCGTGATTTTGGCTTTTATTTGTCATGACAATGACTGATGACGTCCAATGTCATCAATCTGACACATATTTTTTGCGAAACTATAAACTTACATTCTTTTTTATATATTTTTTTATTAATAACAGTTTTGTGTATATATACCTATAGTATTCCTATAGAAAAGAAATGGTGGAGGAAGGTATTAAATTTCACCATTAACTAACACGATTATCGCAAATGTTTGGATACTTACAAGCTTATGTTTAGAGGCTTGCAAATGCACGAAGATCACCGGCCACCTGGAGGCAGTCCGCTGGCAGCTGCTGCCGCGTGCGTACAAGTCGTCCCCGGGCCCGCTGGCACTGGGCGACTGGACGTGCGACCACCACGTGTGGCTGCAATACGTGCCCAGCACTGACGGCTTGCTACCTGACGATGATGTGCTACGGTGTGTGCTTTTACTACTCGTACAATAGGTACATAAGGCCCGTTACATACTGGCTGAAAACTGCTGTCTGATTCCTCCCGCAACTGCTTCATATGAAATATGTATGGTGTTGCCACAGACTGACCGGATTTGCCTAAATCCGGCAGCGGAATTCAGCGTGGATGTGGCAAGCCGTCACTAGGTATAGATCTTGCTTCTTTGTCTATTTGGAGACGTATTTATTTAATTAAATACACTCTAGGAATCGAGCCCGAATTGTATAGCCCGTAAACTGGCATTCATTGACCCTTAAGTTGCGGTTACCTTATTAGCTGGTCATTGGGAAAATTGGCCCGAAGCCAAATTAATAAGTGACTTCCTAGTACTCATTAGAGTTGCGCGCCGTAACTCTTGGTGTGCTCTTGGTATTACGCTCTGAACGGTTGGAAATCCACGCCAAACGATCATATCTGTGATCTCAATCAAATCAACCACACTTTTCTAAAGGATTTCTATAGTAGACAATATTAATCATCACCGACTACTGAATTTACTGGTTGATGGGTAAGTAGGAAGCACTCGGAAGTGAGGTATTCAAGATCGCGTGGCCAGTAGATACTGACCTACAGTCCTGTATATAACCTAATTCGTTAATTATAATGTTTTTAATTCTTTCATAGGAGGTGCCTACGATGTCAGCTATTTCTCTTACTTTTAGGCAGTGGGCGGGGCACATAGCACGTAGAACCGATGACCGTTGGGGCGGAAAGGTTCTTGAGTGGCGACCACGCACCGGAAGGCGCAGCGTGGTTAGGCCACCAACAAGGTGGACTGATGACCTGGTAAAGGTTGCGGGAGTCCGCTGGATGCGGGTGGCGATGGATCGGTCACTTTGGCACTCTTTGGGGGAGGCCTATGTCCAGCAGTGGACGTCTTTCGGCTGATATGATGATTATGTGGATTGGTCGCTATGGTTGGTCGCCCGGGGCGAGGGTCATCTGCGATACTGACTCGTCCCCGCTTGAATTCAGCTGCCCAGTTCAATACCGTCGTATATGATGGAAAGGATTGCGCCAATGTACCTACACTGCATATCTTCAAAAAATTGTTTCGGTTGTTTCGGATATATTTATAAAAACCGACCGTAGACCGTGGTGTCGGGTTAGAAGACCGTGTGGTGTCGGGTTAGAATAGCACTACCCCCTTTATTCCCGTGGGTGTCGTAAGAGTCGACTAAGGGAACAGGGTTGAAGTGTGTTGTAGGCGATGGGCTAGCAACCCATCACTGCGATATCACATTTTGTCGATCTTTTATAAGAACCCACATTTATGCTAACAGTGGCACTGGACACAAGTTTCAGGTGCTCTGCCTACCCCCTTTAGGGATAAAGGCATGGGTAGGGCATTAGGGGTATGTATGTATGTATGCATGTATGTTATAAAAAAAGGTATATCCTTTTTTATAAAGATATTTAAGAACGTTGCTCCAAATTATCCATTATGAATAATCTGTTGCCTCGTATTTTTAAATCAGACGTAATATTTGTGTTTAAAATATTAATGGACTAAGAGCTAGCGACCAAATCGGTCATGTGGCTTCAGCTGTATTGAAACTCCGTTAGCTACTTCCCTGAACAAGCTTTTCCGATAATATTCGTGCTGGCAGGCCGCGGGCGGTGGGTGCAGGTGTAGTGGGGTGGGGGAAAAAAAGAAAAAAAATGTGGGCTCAGCGACTTTAATTTTTTTCAAACTGTTGCTCTGTACTCCCTGTCCACCCATAATTCTTTTTAATTCGATTGGGTGGTGGAAAGTGGTTGCCAGCGTTAATTAAATATACCATAATAACAATAATTTTCATGTGGGCTCAGCTGTATTGGCTTTTTTTCTGACGCGAGATTAATTAAATGTAAGCCCCAAATAATAGCCATGCAAAAATGTCGGTGGACAGGTATCGAAAAAATTTGTTGAAATCATTGGATTTCGTTCGAAAATGTGTTGAGGGGAAGGCACCTACCCCACTACACCCGCACCCACCGCCCGCGGCCTGCCAGCACGAAGGTTATCGGAAAAGCTTGTTCAGGGAAGTAGCTAACGGAGTTTCAATACAGCTGAAGCCACATGACCGATTTGGTCGCTAGCTCTCCGTCCATAACTTACTACTGAAATTTCGCAAGATGACGATGACAACTGAATAATGACTTCAAAATGGCGGTAGAAACAAATTAAAACCTTTTTAGGGTTCCGTACCGAAAATGGTAAAAAAGGAACCCTTATGGTGCGACTCCGTCCGTCTGTCTGTCTGTCTGTCACAAAGTGAAATATCTCACGAACCACTTAAGCTATCACTTTGAAATTTGGAATGATTATAAATGAGAGTTATCCGCGTGCATGGAAAATGAAAAATTGAAATATACATTTAAAATCTTACTATGAAAAATTACGAATTTGAGGAGGGGGCAAAAAAAAATCGACTATTAGGTCAAGTGGGGTATCATTTGAAAGAACTTGAGTTGCCCTTTTCGAAGCAGTTTTTCTTTTTTTCTACATTGGTAAAATTTTGATTTATGAAGCAAAATGTTAAAAAAATATCATCCCCCCCCCCCCCCCTTGTGATTAAGATAAACATAAATATTACTGGAAAAGTATTTTTTTTCTGTATCTCGCATATATTTTGTTTTATTTACAAAAATAATTTCCTACTTAAGTTTGCAATTTAATCAACTTTATAAGTATTTTTTCGTTTTGAAATTCCTATAAGATAGGGAATCGGTTCACGTGATAAACAATAATCGCTAAAAGACCAACATACATACTAAGCCGATTGCAGATTGCATTAAGTAATTTAACAAATATTGGGACATTTACTTTACCTTGAGTTAATTGTTAGTTTGTACGGAACCCTCGGTGCGCGAGTCTGACTCGCACTTTACCGGTTTTTTTTTAATGGTCAGGTCGCGAACTTTTGAACCAGCCCTCATTCTTAATCCTATTGATTATTATGGTAGTAGTAGATATTTATAGTACACAATTTTACACTACCTACCTGGCGTTCATTTAAATGAAGCTGCTGTTCCTTCAAAACCCAAGTTAGGGATTTGATGGTCATGTTTTACGTGACGTGTTACGTAAACCGTACCGCACTTGGACCGTAAAACGAGACCATTAAACTTATCGTGCGAGCTGGGCGGCACGTATATCAGTTGATATTGACGGTTTTTTGCTCTAAACGGAGTGGTAAAGTGCAGGAGCACGGACACGCGCTACTGGAGTATCCACGACGTGCAGCGGTACTCCGAGCTGATGCTGCATTGCGAGTCGGTGCTGTTCACGTGCCAGTACCCTACCCTGCGGCTGCCCTCGCCGCTCGGTACACACTTCTGGAGCCAAAACACGGCACTGAAGATCCCCAGCCGGCTTTATCTCAGAGAATTCGATAGAGCGTTGGGATTGACAATGATGGTTATTATTCTTGTTGGTGCCTTTTTCTCTCTCATTATGGGCCTTCCTTTCAACTGAGTCTGTTCCGCAGGTGCGCGGTGCGGGGCGGGGAGTTAAAATGTGACCTGAGAGCTCATAATAACGCCAGATTCGCTTGGAAAACCATCACAGCTCACAGATAAGTAGGGAATAACTACAAATTAATCAGTAAAGAGTCGTCCAATTTTAAAATAATCTATATGTTATAGGCAATCTGTACAATGCAGGTATTGTATACAATACCTAGGCAATGTGTAGAATGCCGTGGTGATTTAGGCAATGTATGAAATGATATATTATTTTAAATCTTTTTTATACTTTACCTAGGCAATGTATTCAATTCCTAGGCATTGTATAGAATGCCCGTTGAATCACGGGCAAAGTATAAAATAGAGTTAATAAGCGACAACTTCTAACCCTCTTTCTGACCTATAATGTGCTATCTTCACTGAAATGAGGTGATCCGTCCGAGAACCAAGGTGATTGACAGCCTCCAAGATTAGTAAGCTGGAGTGGCAGCATTTTAACCTAACCGCCAGCGTCGTAGGCTACGCGGGGTGTCTATTTCCGCTCTAAGGAACACAAGCAAACGTACCTAACCTGCCTAACCATTGTTACGATTATTTGTCGTTTTCTATAAGAATGCCTAGGCATAGTATACAATACCGGATTACACAGATTGCCTATGACATATACACCTATGCGTAGTATACGTGAAGGCGGGATTTCACCGGTGTGCGGCACAAGCATTTTTGTACTGAATATGCTTGTGCCGCACAGTGCCTTAACTGTCACCCGCCGCGCGCTGTGCACCTATTTTTTTTTTACTTACGTAGGGAACCGACTCAATTAAAGCATCGACTCTACCAGTATTTCAGAAAAGAACAAACAAAGAAAACTGGTTCCTATATGTTTGTGTTCTGAGGGACTATTAAAGGATACAAAAAGAACATAACTAATAAAACTTTACAATAATTTACTTTAAAAACAAAGTATTAACCGACTCCAATTTAGTACTCCGCCAAGCCACGAGAACATTTCCGATAGCAAATGCGTTGATTACTATAGAAAAAAACCCAATCGCTGTATGTGGGCCGATAATATTTGAGGACTGCCATCGATTCTCCAAGATCATCACCAATGGCACTTCATTAGTTCCTATTTTAACGGAATCTTATCAGAACCTGTGACGTACTTTTGCACTTTTAAGTACCTACATAATTGAGGAATTCGATAAGTCATCTGTGATCTTCATCATCAATTCCTCGCCACCAAATTTATGATTACGGATGTAAATACACGAGTTATAACAGAAAATACCAAAATCACCACACGCGTACCTAATAAAATTGAGGAGTCCCCTCAATTCCTCATGGATCCCATCATCTAACTGAATTTTGAAAAAAATGGGACCCACCTGGAAGTATATACATGCGAACAAAAAAAAAATCGAATCGGCTCAGCAGTGACGGAGTTCTGAGGTAACAAACATTGAAAAAAATATACACAGCCAAATTGAGAACCTCCTCTCTTTTTTGAAGACGGTTAAAAACGTCATGAGTGACGAACCCCATTTTTCTTTTTTTTTTCAAAACATGTTGGTCTTTGAAATGTCTAACAGTTTATTTCTGACCAATTAACAACTTACTAAAATCACATATACCTACAATATTTATCTCCAATAACTAGTATGTAAGAATACATTTAGTTTGGATCTTTAAGAACCTAAAACATGTTGCTTCTAAAGATCTTTTAAACCAAATTTATGTATCTCTTGCGCAATCGGTCCTTGAGCACTGCATCTCGATCTGGGGTGGCTCCACCAAGACTAAATTTCTAGAGTTGGAAAGAGCTCAGAGAGCTGTTCTTAAGGTAATGCACAGTAAGCCGTATAGATTTCCTACTAAAGAACTGTATGACACTTGTGACTTGCTATCGGTAAGAAAGCTATATGTATTGCATGCAATCTTGAGGAGACATAAAAAATCGTCATACAAACCTGAGACAAGTGTAAAAAGAAGGAAACCTAATGTAATTCCCACTCCGTCAACTAATTCAGCATTTGCAAAAAGACAGTATGCTGCTCAGTCAGCTAAGCTATATAATATAGTTAATAAACAGATAAGCATCTTCCCCTGCACCTATAAAGAATGCAAAACTAAGAAAATAAACTGGCTTAAAACCAAAAACTACATTGAAACAGAAAACTTATTGTTAGGTATCATTTAGACTTACGACTAAAACATACTCACATGCAGATACACGCATACACACACACCCCCCCCCACACACACACACACACACACACGCACGCACGCACGCACGCACGCACGCACGCACGCACGCACGCACGCACGCACGCACGCACGCACGCACGCACGCACGCACGCACGCACGCACGCACGCACGCACGCACGCACGCACGCACGCACGCACGCACGCACGCACGCACGCACGCACGCACGCACGCACGCACGCACGCACGCACGCACGCACGCACGCACGCACGCACGCACGCACGCACGCACGCACGCACGCACGCACGCACGCACGCACACACACACACACACACACACACACACACACACAATTTGTTTGTCAATATACTTACAACCTTGGGAAGAGCGGTGCCTCTTGACACAGGTACTTCGGTACTTACAAAGAGACACCAACCTGTTATTTGTTACATAGACCTTAAGTTACCCAATAAATCATTTTTCATTTTTTTTTTCTTTTTTTTTTCAGTTTATTTATTTTCCTGTAATATCATGTCTAGTGTAATAGTTATGTTGTTTTTGTAAACATGCCTTCAATTCTAGTTTTATGAATGTTTTCTTAATTATTCATTTTGCTTTCCTAATATAATATCTAATCTATGACTTGTGTAGGGAAGCTATACTTAGTATATTATAAGGAAAGAAGGTATAGTCTATCCGTTTGGCATATTTATCTGTTTGTATCTTAAAGTATGGTTTGTTAGGTAGGCTACGGAAGTGCTGAGACTAGCAATATTTCTTAAAATCGGATATAAGTAGGTATTGTTTCGAAGTTTACCCCCGACGACTATTATATTCTATAAGTACCTACTTACCTACTTATTATAATTATAATTATAATAGTTTTTGATTTCACTAATTACGTAAGTAGGTAATATAATAATAGTAAAATATTTTAGAAAATGCAAGCTGAGGAGGCACAAATGGACCGCCTTATTATCTCCGATCAGTTGGTGAATGTTAGCCGGCTGGACTATTTCAAGAGGAAATCTTTTTTCCGCTTACTTAGCAACATTTTAAGGTATGAGGGAAACCAATTTTAATACTCCCCATTAGTAGGTACCTATCTCTTTCGGTTTTTAGGGTTCCGTAGTCAACAAGGTTTCGCCATGTCCGTCTGTCCGTCGTCCGTCCGTCTTCGGCTTAGCTCAGTACCTAACCATTACTACTAGAAAACTGTGATTCGGCATGGGATATAAATCAATCAAGCCGACAAAATAGTACCATAAAATCTTGAAAAAATTAATTAATTTAGGGTAAGGACCTCCCCTACACCTAAAGCGGGAATGTATTTTTTTTTCTTGTTAAATCCATAGTGTGATGAGATTATAGTTGGATAACTCGTTCTAAAATATTATGGGATTCTTAAACCATTTTTCAAATCAGTTATTCATTTGCGAGATATTGGACTTTAAAGCCTTATTTTTTGTTCGAGTCATGTCCCTCCCCCCCACTATCACGAACAAGTAGGCATAAGTAGTTACCGAGTAATAGTCGACCAACTTAATGTGTATAGTTAAAATTATTTAAACTAAGCTCATGAATGGCCATTGTCCTGAGCTCATGAATAGCCTTTGTTTGCGGTCGACACTTGCAAATACAATGCACATTTTATAGTTAAAATTATTTGAACTAAGCTCATGAATGGCCATTGTCCTGAGCTCATGAATAGCCTTTGTTTGCGGTCGACACTTGCAAATACAATGCACATTTTATGTGGCGCTAACCTTTTTCTTGCAAAAAATGGCACGCGTCCGACCACAGTCGTATTGTTAGACTTGAATGCTATTGTTCTGAATATAAGAAGTCAGTGGTCTTCTGCCGCAAACAAAGGCTATTCATGAGCTCAGGACAATGGCCATTCATTAGCTTAGTTTAAATAATTTTAACTATATACTCCATTTCAAACACCATGGCCCTTTCCACTTGAGACGGTCATTAGGCGTTAACAATAGGATTAGTGATAACAAAAGATACCTGGCCAGACCCTTTTGCGGCGTGGTATTTTA
Source organism: Epinotia demarniana (assembly GCA_945867215.1). Taxonomy (NCBI): domain Eukaryota; kingdom Metazoa; phylum Arthropoda; class Insecta; order Lepidoptera; family Tortricidae; genus Epinotia; species Epinotia demarniana. Next base: position 46,812,119 of record OX244259.1, read on the forward strand.
CATGCAGCCTAATGATCTTGATCGTTTAACCTAGTAATCAACATAAACAATATTTCATGTTAGTTGTCATCTGACCACATTTGTGATTACACGTATACCTACTGCAAATAATTATGTTTCGGGAAACACCCACAAGTAACCCGTCCAGTGGTGACGTTAGTTTGCAGCAACGTAAGAGAAGATTTTTAAGCAAGGACGCCCAAGACGTGGTGATAAGTGTTTATAAAACTTTGTTAAATCGAATGGGCAAAACAAATTTAATTAAAGAAACGTCTATATTCACCAGTGTTCCGGAAAGGACAGTTAAAAGGATTGTCTCTTCACTCTCATCAGGACCAAGATACCTACCGCGAAAACGAGTAAAAGCTTCTTTTTAGAAAATTGACAATTTTACAGAAGAGGTTGTGAGGAGAACTGTGTACGACTTTTATAGAAAAAATGAAGTTCCAACACTCATCGAGATTCATCGATCATTACTAGCAAGCGAAGTGGGATTTCATTATTCAGAAACTACACTATGGAGACTTTTACGAAAACTTGGTTTTAAATATGGAAAGTTAAACGAAAGGAGAATCATTATGGAAAAATAATAATATGTATATATAGATATACATACCATTATAATTAAACAATACCGTAAACACCTTATATTTTGTATTTTTATTTTCAAGTACCAAAATGTTTTAGTCACGCTTTAGTGGCATGCAGTTTGCACCGACGCGTGCCATTTTGAAGTGCTCCTAATTAGATAACAAAAGGTAAACATTATTAGCCCTATTGTTAAGCTTCAAGTGCATCGGGCCATGGTATTTGAAATCGAGTATACCATAATATTGAATTGTCGTCCAAAGTATACTTATACCCAAAATTTCAGCTCTATCGGTCACCGGGAAGTGGTCAAATTTAACTTACAAGATTTGTTCCAGGGCAAGTTAATATAAAGCTTGTAAAATGGGCTTAAAGGGTCGAACACACAGCACCGTCACGGGCGCGCGGTGCGCACGCGACGGGCGCGCCTCGCTATATTTCCCTAAAAACCGCTAGCGCGGTCACACAGGCTGCACCCCGTCGGCAACGCGCCCCGCTTCTGTCGCGCCCCGCCAGCAATCCGCCGCGCGCAGGCGGCGCGCCCGGGACGGTCGCGCCGCGCGACCGCCACGGGCGCGCGGCGCGCGGTCCGTACGTAGTGCTGGCGGGTTGATGGCGCGAGGCCAGCGCGATGCGCGCGGGACGCGCGCGCGATGCCGGCTGGTTGATGACACGATGAGCGCGTGCTCTGTGTGACCGGCCGTCCCGCGCGCATCACGCGCTCGTCAAGCGCCGCTACCGCCCCGCTGGCAGTCTGTTCAACCCTTTAGTATGTATGTTACTTTCTTTCTTTGTTAGTTTATTTCGAAATTGTGTTTATTTTTTCATATTAAGTATGTTTGTATTTCTTTCATGTAAATATTGTATTGTAGCTACGTTAGGTTATTAAACCCAGTATAAAATTAGTTCAAGTTTATGTTAGTTTTGGAGAAAATTTGGAAATCAACTGTGCCACGTGATAAATAACACCCTGTTAATGAGATAATCAGAATTCAAAGATTGTATTTATATCTTTGCTAGCGTTGTTCCCGGTTGACGGACACCTAACCCCGAGATTTGGCTAAGGCATTAGTTTTACGAAAGTGATTGCCATCTGACCTTCCATCCACCCAGAGGGAAAACTAGACCTTGTTGGGATTAAACCATTTTCCTCACGGTCTTTTCGATGCGATAGAGTGAAATCGGGATATTACTTAGACTGAAGCTTAAAACTTAGCTTTAGGCCAGTTTCCAGGACGGGTTGCAGCTGGTATCGCTGGAGAACCTGTGCTGCTCGCGGCTGGAGGGCGCGCGGTTGCTGCAACAGCTGGCTTGCTTCGCCGCGCACTCGCTCAAGTACCTGTTCCTGTGGCGCTTCGTACTGCCCACTGAGAACCCCATCCTCGTCAACTACTCGTACACCACTGGTTCGTGGGTTGGACATGTTTAGCAACCCTGTGAGACATGGCGCAGTTTCCAGGACAAGCGGCAGCGGGTATCGCTCGCTACAGAAGGTGTAGCACGGTTGCCATTTATTCACTTATCGCTGTGGATAAGCCGTCCGTCACGTTCTGACAAGTATGCGAGTGGCAGAGTGCGAGAGTGACGAATGTCTTATGGCAACCGTGCTACGCTTGTGGATGGCGCGCGGTTGTTGCATCAGCTGTCGTGCTTCGCCGCGCACTCGCTTCCTGTGGCGCTTGGTGCTGCCAACCGAGCACCCCATATGGGACTAACTACAATTAGAGCACGTTAAAAAACCGTTCAAGTGCGAGTCTGACTCGCTCACCGAGGGTTCCGTACAAACTAACAATTAACTCAAGGTAAAGTAAATGTCCCAATATTTGATAAATTACGTATTTTAACCCAACACAACAGAATTCAATTTCAAACAATGAATAACTTTTACACCAAGACCATCGAACTACCAAGACAATTGAATCGCGATCTTTTTTTGGCCTGCTATTGAAACATAGGGTGTCCCGACCCCCAGCATTAATTGTAGAAAAATCTTAACAGCGCGAAGTAGGAATGGGGTCAGCGCCATCTATCAGCCCCATTTGGTACTAACGTGCAAGGGCTTCGTATGTATGTTGGTGATTTAGCGATTATTGTTTATCACGTGAACCGATCTCGATTATTATTTTTTTTATTTGAAAGAGAGTACTTCTATTAGTCTTCTCTAGTCTAGTCTTATAGGAATTTCGAAACAAAAAAATACTTATAAAGTTGATTAAATTGCAAACTTAACTAGGAAATGATTTTTGAAAATAAAACAAAAAATACGCTAGATACAGAAAAAAATACTTTTCCAGTAATATCTTAATCTCAGTATTTCTTTTGGATAACTCGAAATTTTAACAATGTAGAAAAAAATAAAACCTGTTTTTGCCCCCTCCTCATATTCGTAATTTTTAATAGAAAATTACAATGTATATTTAAATTTTCCATTGTCCATGCACGTGGATAACTCTCATTTATAAACATTCCAAATATCAAATTGATAGCTTAAGTAGTTCTTGAGATATTTCACTTTGTGACAGACAGACAGACAGATGGAGGGAGTCGCACCATAAGGGTTCCTCTTTTACCTTTTTTGGTACGGAATCCTAAAAAGAATACCAAAGGTGAAATTGACGGGTCCATATTGGCTGCCATAAAATTCGTTGTCCTAACTTGCACTATAGTAACGTATTGTAGTCATAATCATTTTTCCCATCCTAACTTTTTTGTTCCTAAATTTCTGCAACTAAAATCGGAAGTCATAATGATCAGTTGTTCTTAAATTTCTCTTAATAATTCCATTATATTAAGAACCTGCTTGAAGTCATAATTTTGTTAATCATAACAGTTTTCTAGTTCAACTGATAATTTTGATTTATCTTATGAATAAACGCTCTGCTAAGGAAATGAAAAAATTGGTTCTGGCGCTTCGCCGTACGCTACCGCGGCACGCTCGCGCGCGTAAGTTCGCGGTCCACCTAAAACTCCATCCTAAAACTCCGCGCTTCGCTCGTCGTCGTACCTACACGAACCTGCCTTAGGCTACGTCCGCACAGACTGGCGGCTTGCTTAGCGTCTAGCTAGATCCTTGTGGCCTCGTCTCACGCCTTACGACAAAAACAAAGAAATTTATTTACTTCGATAACGCCAAGTAACATTTATGATGAAAAGTGTGGTTCCCCTCCGTTAGCCCTAATAATTTCATACCTAATTTTACTAGCCCTAATTTCATTAAACCCTAAAATCACAAACCCGAATTTTCATTGTTCCTAATTATTCATTAGCCCTAATTTCAGTATCCCGAATTTTCATAGTATCTAATTTCTCATGACCGAATTCTCACTAAGACTAATTTTATTTGACCGATTTCTTCCTAGGCCTCATATTGCAGTGCCTAATAATGACTACACCTTATTATCAATGTCTCTAAAATCACTAACCCGAATCTTCATTTTGCCTAAGTATTTTAGCCCTAATGTCATTATCCCGAATTGTCAGTAGTACTAATTTTATTTCACTGTTTTTTTTTCTTATAATGTCGGTTCTGGCGCTTCGCCGGCCGCTGCCGCGGCACGCTCGCTTCGCTCGCTCGCTGTAGGGTCGCAGTTCTACCTAACACTCCTCCTCGCTTCGCTCGTCGTCGTACCTACACTGACCTGCCTTAGGGTAGAATAGGTGGCAAATCCGATGTCTATCTAGCTCACTCTTATTAGATAGAGAAGTATCATGCGAGAAAAAATGAGAGAGTTCGTGCGCCGTCTTGTGATAGCCGTACAGCAAGTCGACGCCACCCCGCTGCGCGGGGTGTCTATTTCTGGTCTGAGGGACACAAGTGAACCCTAACCTAACCGACCTAAGATAGAGTTCACTTATGACATGCCATTTTCGTCCGCCCTGATAATGCACGATCCAATAATCCACATCCACGAAAACTGGACACGGATTATCGGGCCGTACATTATTTGGCCGTGCATTGTTGGCTCCTATTTTGACGAGATTAGGACGTCTATCATGAGACGGCCACGACATACTCCGCGGTAAAAAGTAGCCTGTTCATCAGGGATGCATTAATTAGTACTAGTCAAACATTAGAGCAAAAGTTAATAGGTCAAGTGATAGTTAGGTGTGACGAAATTAGGTGTAGTGAACATTAAACATAGTGATCATTAGGGACATTAATCATTAGGCTTAGTAGTCATTAGGAAAAATGATTATAAGTTTCCAATATATTAGCACACTTGATGTTTAGTATTAGGAATGATTAGGAGGTTTGAAATTAGGCGCAGCAAATAATTATGCCATATAAAATTAGTTATCCGAATATTAGGGCTAATGAAAATAATATTGAACGTTGTTAGGTGTAATGAAATTAGCACTAACGATATTAGTTTAAGTGGGGGTGACCCGAAAAGTGTTTTATAAAAATCATCTTACGGATTAAAAAATGTATGATTAGTGTCATTATGAATATAAATAAAACGGACAATTGAGTGTTATGATGAAAGAAATTATGGAAATAAATATTCGGAATAAGAAATTTATGATTATTGTCATAATAACTTCGAGAGGTTATGACTTACGATAGTTAGGAATAAGAATTATTAGGACTAACGATTATTATGGCGTAAAATTTTCTGAAGAGCATTTTCGGATTTCCAATATTAGGACTTAAAAAATTTGGTGAACCAAAGCGCCCCCGAAATTAAAATACAAATATAAGGTCACAATTTTCTATTTGTACTAAGTCGTATGGAAAATCTAGTAAATTGCCATTTTAGTCGTGAAATACACACAGGCAGCGGGCAGTACATACCGCGTCCGGAGACGCGTCGTTGCTTCCTACGGAGCCTGGGCGAGCTCAGGCAACTGCGGGTGCTCGCGCTGGAGTACGCGCACCTCGCCGACGCGACTGGCGGCGCGCTCATCTCCCTCATCACCGTGCTCAAACGACCTCATATGCGGTTACAGGTAACTACCTACAATTTGCGCAATGGTTTCTTTTTATTTATTATTTCGAAGGAACGACAGACTACATTCGATTATTTATTTTATGATTAAAAATTAAATTACAGATTTGCATACATGTCCAAAAAAAATTATTATCACGATCGATTTTTATCATAGCATTATACCTACATATAAATATAACTATTAAATTACCCGCCAAACTGTCATAACAGTTTGTTGGCGAGTCTGCGCTCAATTTAGGTTTATACTAATATTTATGCGATGTGAGGAAAAACGCCGCGCGCCGACGTGATCTGTCAACTATTACGGTCCGGCAAAGTGGTGACTGGTGACCCCGACTGAAAAAACCACGAAAAAACACACCGCGCCGACTGAGGAAACGCCGCGCACCGAAGACTCAACGCGCAACTAACTGGTAAAGTGGTAAAAAAATACGCTGCACCCACACGCCACACTGAAGAAACACGCCGCATCCGCTTGAAGAAACTTGCTGCACCCGACTAAAAAAACTCGCCGCACCCTCCAGGAGAAGTACGCCGCGCCCGCTTGCATTACGGATATGGAACACTGCCCGAAACAAACATCCCCTGAAGCAACGCACTCCCGCCTGCAACAACGCGCTCCTGACTGGAAGAACCCGCTCCCGACTGGAACAATGCATTCATTGATGAATTGACCTTTACTGAAAATGCTTTCTCAACCTTCTCTCCAGGACCCCATTCAAACGCCTTCTCATCGAGTATGACATTCCGACAAGTAGATAACTGAGAAGCGGCGTCGATTATGTTAAATCATATTACAGCGCACACGACAAGCCATGAAGCCGATAAAGCAAATTGTGCTTTTTGTCACGCGCCTTCGTGCCACACTAATCGTGGCCGACATTTCGCCGTTCATCGAGCAGCGTCCATAGTGCGACGCCTGCTGCGTCACGGCCCTGTGACATACTGGATGAAGAAACGCAACCTTCTTCCTAAATTGTGTGAAGAAGAAGTGTAAGGTCGAAGACGTCACTCAGTACAAGGCTAGCGTTGGAACGCAGTTGGCGAAAATGCAACTCGTCATATTTAGACAGAACAAAGACAAAATTTATTGACCTCGAGAAAGCTTTTGATCGTGTACCGAGAACCGTGATATGGCAGGCACTCAGATCTCACAGCGTGCCGGAATGTTACATCCGCATTATAAAGGACCTATACAGCAATGTCCACACATCTGTCAGAAGTCCAGCTGGTCTATCTGACAGCTTTGATATAAAAGTGGGTGTACATCAAGGTAGCGCATTGAGCCCTCTGCTTTTTAATGTCGTCATGTCGATGTCGTGATGTCATTGACCGCAAAAATCCAAAAACCAACCCCATGGAATCTCTTGTACGCTGACGACGTAGTTCTTATATCCGACAACGTACAAGTGTTACAGGAAGACCTAGAAGAATAGAGAAAGTCGTTAGAGCAAAATGGTTTGCGTATTAGTAGGACAAAGACAGAATACATGTTTCCTCAAACATGTATTCTGTAAACTTCAACTCCAATGCGCAAGCTAATCCAGGCATTGCGCTGAGCGGCACTGCCCTCCCTAGAGCTAAAACCTTTAGGTACCTAGGTTCAGTACTCTCTGAAGAAGGCTCTATAGACGCAGATGTGATTCAGAGAACAACATCAGGATGGGTGAAGTGGCGTACGCTCACAGGGGTGCTGTGCGCCGCAAAAATACACATAAGAACTAAAGGCAAAGTGGACAAAACGGCAGTGAGACCAGCTCTATTGTACGGTAGCGAAGTCTGGGCAGCTAAAAAGACACACGAGCAGAAGCTGCACACCACTGAAATGCCTATGCTGAGATGGGCAGGTGGAGTGACACTTAAGGATGGAATACGTAACGAACACATAAGAGGAAGCTTTAAGGTGGCACCCATAAGCGACAAAATGAGTGAATCAAGGCTCAGATGGTATGGTCACGTGATGAGAAGACCCGACAATTATGTTGTGAAGAAATGCCTTTCTATGGCTACCAAAAAAAGGGGAAGGGGAAGACCTCAAATGACCTGGTTGACGAATGTCCACAGAGACATGAATAGCCTCGGGCTTAAAGAAGAGGATACCAGCCAGCGGACTACATGGCGCCGCATGATAAAGAAAGCCGACCCCGTGTAACGGGAAAAGGCGAGGACAAAGAAGAAGAAAGACAAAAACAAAAGTTGCACCATTAATATGCCAGGCTAACAGGCAGAGGGAGGGGGGGCACCACAGGCGTGGATTGCTTAGGGCATCAAATGGTCTTAACCTTTAACTCACGACCTGGTTTTTACGTAGCACTTACACCGATTTGCATGATCATGTAGCACTTACACTTACACCGGGCACTGCTTATCGATAGTTATGTTGTCAAGATCAAGGTCGCGTTGCGAGCATATCAGTTTCCATTTTTAGGTGTCAAAGCGGACCCTGGGCTCCTTTAGGGGCACAACCGGGAATAACGCTAGGAGAATGATGAGGCAACTATCATGATTTTTGTATTTATTAAGGTACTATTAATTGTGAGCTGTATGTAATATAAGTATTGCCCTGGAAGACGCATGCCCAGGATGAGATAAGCTAGGCTCAGAGCTAGCAGCTCCTATATGCCTCAATTTATTTTTATTGAGCTAAGCCTGCTTGTAATTAACCGAAATGGTGATTTCAGCTATGGCACATACACGAATATTTATTGCCCTACATTGGCTGGTGATTTTATTTCTCAAGTGTGCGAAAAGGAGCTTCGGAATACATGTGCCGATTTATATTTTTACATGTTCGTTGTTGTTTTGTATTCATATTGTTCTCATTTTTAGGGTTCCGTAGTCGACTAGGAACCCTTATAGTTTCGCTTTGTCTGTCCGTCCGGCCGCGGATAATCTCAGTAACCGTTAGCACTAGAAAGCTGAAATTTGGTACTAATATGTATATCAATCACGCCGACAAAGTGGTAAAATAAAAAGTGTTTTTTTTTATTAGGGTACCTCCCCTATACGTAACGTGGGGAATGTTTTTTTTTTTTCATTTCAACCCTAACGTGTGATATATTGTTGGATAGGTATTTAAAAATGAATAGGGGTTTGCTAAAACCATTTTTCGATAATATTAATATTTTCGGAGATAAACGCTCCAGAAGTAAAAAAAAATGTGCCCCCTCTAACTTTTGAACCACAGGTTTTAAAAATATGAAAAAAATCTCAAAAGTGGAACTTTATAAAAACTTTATAGGAAAATTATTTTGAACTTGATAGGTTGAACCGTTTATGAAAAAAAATTACAAAATAATTTCTGAACTAAGTTTGTAATTTAACCATATAAGCAGGTGTTTATTGTACCTGTAATTTCTATAAAATCACAATGAAATGTCGTGCTTTCAAATAAAGTAAAACCGGTGAAAATCGGTTCACGCAATAAATAATTATCCTATAAAAATCTTAAGCTCGCACGCACTAGTTTACTTAATTTGCCGATAGATGTCGCTGTACGCTCACATTGTAGTTACATGGCGCTGTTAAGATTTTTCCTGATTTAATGGGGTCGGAGCAGGTGCGTCCATACATTACTTAGGTCGAAAATTTGTCGTGGTCGAATTGTCCCAGTTGTCTTTGGTCGTTCGTTGTCTAATAATAAAATTGTTCGCTAAGTATTGTTTGTAGGGTTTTAGGGTTCTGCACTTAATATGGCAACTCAATGTAAAATGTAACAAATAGTCCATTTTTTTAACGCTTAAGTGGGGACACTTACTGTGACGGACGGAAAACTACGGAACCCTATACTGAGCGTGGCTCGACACGCTCTTGGCCGGTTTTTTATATTGTTTTGTATTTAAACCGTTGGGTAACTGTGGTTTTATATTAATATCTACCCAAACTTATTGATTTATTTAGTAGGAAGGGAAATGGGATTTCATTTCATCCCATTTTTTTTGTAAGGGGGGAGATATGTGCCGGCAAGGCACATTCTATTGTAGCGATAAGATAACACGTGTATAAGATTATCCATAGATTAAGTCCGTGCGAGATGTATGAATGATTATGCATGTAGCTACTTGTATATATACTGTGTTACTTAATGAATAAATAACCATAGTATAGACAGTACTTCAGAGTGTCTCTCTGAGTGTGGACTGCTATAAACCCCTCTGGGGAGCCTCCACACTCCCCCCCCCCCCCCCCCCCCCCCCTACTCCCCTATCTACATCGTAATTGTTGCCAGGCAGTGGACACGATCCGACTCGATCCTCAACCATCAACCACTGCCGGCAAACTATGCCAATATATGTATAATATAGACTATTCTAGCCACGGGTAATGATATTTTATTCACTAATTTCCTTTATAAACCAAAATTTAACTACTGTAGACAAGAAACGAACAACTGTTCATTATTGAACAAGCCCTTTTATTATTGAATTTTTCCCCCCTCTTATCCGTAAAATTAGATAGATATTAAAAATATATAATTGAATTTTTCATGTTTCATACACGCGGATTAACTTTCTTTAAAACTTTTTCAAATGGATAGCATTAGTAATTCCTGAGATTTTTAACTTTGTGACAGACAGACTGACGGACAGAGTCGCACCGCATTGGGGTTCCGTTTTTACCTTATTGGTCCGGAACCCTAAAAGCGGTCCTCTTTTTCAACGGCTCAGCGTAATGTTGGTGTCTTGTCACGTAATCTGTCTAAGCATAATCCACGTCACGTCACCCCGTATCATGGTCGGCCAAATCACGCGATAAGTGACAAGATAGGAGCGTCGTCTCGTTCTATCAAACGGTGTCAGCCAGTGACGGACGCTCTATCCTGTCACTTATCGTGTGATAAGGCCGACCATGATACGGGGTGAACAGTTAGCACCGGTATGTATACAAGCTTTTATTGAACTTGCGAAGAAACAGAAACTTATTAGGACTTAAAAACTCATCATATACGTACTCTCATAATTGTTTAACCAGTGGCTACAGTAGGTACATCTTATCTTGCTACTTCTAAGAGCTACGACGCAAAATGTCATGTTAATTTGTACCTCTAAACACAACATACCTAATCGGATTAATATATATGCCCCTGATGGCACGTGGTTTCAGTTGATGTGCCGGGAAGACCAGGTACCCGGGCGCGCAGACCAGTCTCTGGGCGTCGGCGGGTACGTCATCCCGGACCTGGCCTGGAGGCGAGTCGCCAGCACCTGTCCAGATCTCTACCTGCTCATGGCCTTCTGTGAGTCTCGTCATTCATTAGCGTTGCGATCGGTCGTCACTGTTACTATTTGCCGTCCTTGTCGCGCAAAGTGTTTTATAATCTTTGAAAGCAATCAGATAATCACGCACAAAAAGTTATACTTACATACCGGGAACACCACAGAATTCCTGGATATTACTAAAGCTATGTTCCGCTGAACGTATTTTTGGTATTTGAGGACTAAATACAAATTTAACGTTGACTTATCGAAATGAATGCTTTGAGACAGATAACGCTTACGAGTTTTTTGGGTGTTCCCTTAAACGCCAACATCTTTATCTAGAACCAAACTATGAATGAATGAATGTGTTGGTTTTGGTTACAGTTCGCGTCCGAGACTACGACAACATCCGTCGGTTCCTCACGCCCAGCATCCCGCTGCGCGAGGCGCACGTCCAGCTCGGGGTGGACCTGACGCCGACCCAGAGGCAGGACTCCGACGTCAGCTGTATCGTGCGCCACCTCGCGCACCACTACGCGAGCTCACTAGGTATTGATTGTGTTGGTTACAATCCGCGTCAGAGACTACGACAGCATCCGTCAGTTCCTCACGCTCAGCGTCCCGTTGCGCGAGGCACACGTCCAGCTCGGGGTGGACCTGACGCCGACCCAAAGGCAGGACTCCGACGTCAGCTGTATCGTGCGCCACCTCGCGCACCACTACGCGAGCTCCCTAGGTATTGATTGTGTTGGCTAACGTCCGCGTCCGAGACTACGACAACATCCGCCGGTTCCTCACGCCCAGCGTCCCGTTGCGCGAGGCACACGTCCAGCTCGGGGTGGACCTGACGCCGACCCAAAGGCAGGACTCCGACGTCAGCTGTATCGTGCGCCACCTCGCGCACCACTACGCGAGCTCCCTAGGTATTGATTGTGTTGGCTAACGTCCGCGTCCGAGACTACGACAACATCCGCCGGTTCCTCACGCCCAGCGTCCCGCTGCGCGAGGCGTATACTGTCCAGTCCGGGTGGACCTGACGCCGACCTCTCCTCGCTCGACGCTGCGTCTGAGCAGGACTCCGACATCAACTGTATCGTGCGCCACCTCGCGCACTGCTACACGAACTGGTTCGGTATTGTGAGTCGATATAACAAACCAAGCAGCTGCCACCCTATTTTAGACGGTGAACTCTGCATGTCCATAGTTTCTAACCATACCACCCCTTCAAGTCCGCATAAAGTGCCGGACGGGCAACTACGGAACCATACACAATGCCTGGCCTGACACGAATTTGGCCGGTCTTTCTTCAGATATGGCAAAAAATATCTCTATTGCCAACGCTGAGTGCCTAGATGTTCAGATGTTGTTGGGCACTATGAAGTTTATAAAGGATACCGCACAGTGCACAGGTGCACACCTACTTATATTATAAAAACGCTGAATTTTCTTGAAATCAATCTATAAAAGAGTACCTACAGGCCGCTTTTCAAGACATGCGGCTCTTAATGACATATTCCGCCGGTCTCTTGCCACCATGAATGAGCCTGCACTAGTTGAGCCACCTACTGGCATTGTCAAGAGATGATGGCAAAAGACCTGATGGAGTGTCTCTGGTTTCGTGGAGTTTGGATCGGATGCTTGTGTGGGACGCTACTTGTGTACACGCTGGCACCGTCCACCTCCACCGACACGCAATATTTTTTTTTGATGTCAAGTTAAAGTAAAATTTGGAACCGTATTTTTGTAGATGGAGGCTATATATGTACCTAAGAAACATTTTATAAACCGAGAAACTGGCCAGTTGTAGGTATCCGTTCTAAAACTCTGGGAGTTTACTATTAAGGGTCGGCAGGGGGCAATCGAGGGTCGGGAATGTAAGAGAATTATATAGTAAACGATGTTCCACAACCTTGAAAAAAAATACACAGCTAGCCAATGAATGTTACTTCTTCTTGAATCATTCGGATTCAAGATAATGCTGATGGGTAAGTGTAAAAAAAAACAGAAAATCACTAAAAACATGTAAAACGCACTCCCGTATTGTAACAACTGAGCCGTAAGTATCAAGAATTATTAAATGAATTTTATCAAATAATAAAGTTAAAACTATAGTAAAGTCCTTGCAATATTCATTTCTTAACAAATATGTACTTTTTTCGTGGAAAAGTATCACAAAGATGCCCAATTTTTACGCTCAAAATCTTCATACAAATTAGTATGGAGCGGCCGGTGAACTACGAGTGCGACCGGTCGCGGCGGCGACGTTCAGTCGGCCGCGAGCCTCCGGAGTCAGAGCACGTCGCTTGGCGCCGCATTGACAGATCGCGATTGAACCGTGTACTTACACAAAATGAGTGCACAGTGGTTCAAAAGAAAATTATTCTTATGTTCATTGATTAATATATTTAAATAACATAGAACTAAACAACATGCTTATAATTTCCTCGTTTTGTACATGTATTTCTGTTTCTTATGTTTGGTTTGATCACAAAAAAAGCTTGGGTAGTAATTAGCAAAATAAATAGTAATTAGCTAATTATACTATATGGGTGTCACCTCTATAGGTCGCGTCTCTGAACAGATTCTCGTGAAATCTTGTGAGTTCTATATTTAACTATAGGGCAAAAATGCTTTCGTATGTCCGGTTGTCCGGCTGTGCGGCTGTCCCCTCATTAAGTCGTATCTATCAACCGATCCTCGTGAAATTTTGTGAGTTCGTTATTTAATTATAGGGCAAAAATGATTTCGTATGTCCGGTTGTCCGGCTGTCCGGCTGTCCCCTCTGTAGGTCGTATCTATCAACGGATCCTCGTGAAATTTTGTAAGTGAATTCGATATTTAACTATAGGGCAAAAAAAGATTTCGTATGTCCGATTGTCCGGCTGTCCGGCTGTCCCTTCTGTAGGTCGTATCTATCAACCGATCCTCGTGAAATTTTGTGAGTGCGATATTTAACTCATCATCATCATATCAGCCGAAGGACGTCCATTGCTAGACATAGCCCCCCCAAAGAGTGCCAAAGTGACCGGTCCTGCGCCACCCGCATCCACCGAACTCCAGCAACCTTTACCAGGTCATCAGTCTCAGCCACGCTGCGCCTTCCGGTACGTGGTCGCCACTCGAGAACCTTTCCGCCCCAACGGCCATCGGTGCCAAGTGCTATGTGCCCCGCCCACTGCTACTTAAGTTTAGCGATTATAGCGGCAACAGAAATACATCATCTGTGAATATATTTTAACTCAACTGTTTAACTATCACGGTGCATGAGATGCAGCCTGGTGACAGACGGACAGACAGACACACAGACAGCGGAGCCTTAGGAATAGGGTACCGTTTTTACCCTTTGGGTACGGAACCCTAAAAATGGCCAAATCCCATGTTTCGTAATACGCGTAAGCGTTGGCATGATTAACACTCTGTCATCCACTTTCCCCTTAGAGCATTAAACCAACCGGAGTGGACACGAGTCATTTTCTATACATAAAAAGTCTGCCGATTTTTGCGGGGGAGGGGAACGTCAAATGTATGCGTAACGTGAAAATAGCTACGTCAGATAAACGTCAGCCCATACAATGTGTATGACCACTGGTCATATACTTTTGGCAGAGGGGAACGCCTGTCAATGGCCACTCCGGTTGGTTTAATGCTCTAAGACTTTCCCTCTCGTTTTACCCAACTGCCGAAGGAGAGGAGGGTTATTTCATAACGTTCGTAAATTTCAAGTGATTATCTGTGCAGTCCATAATTTTCTAAAAATTAAAAATATAAACATTCTCCTCGTGTGTAAATATGTCAAAAAACATAATCTGATATTGCCAAATCCACCTTGCTGAAACAGCAAGGAGTAAAAGCCATGCTATAAAAAAAAACGTCACGCGCCAATGAATGTCAAATATGTCGTCTTTTATGTTGCAATTATGATGTAAACTGCGCAACTTTAATAAAATATATCTCGGTAACTATTTATCTCCGCAATTCGAAACATTACAGGAAGTCTTCCATCAGGACAGAAAAAATACCGACTCTCAACTCAGTGGGAAATAAAATACAGGCCAAAATGAGTACTAAGAAGTACGGAGGTAAATGTCCACGCAAACATGGTCGTGGGCAGCAGTTAGTAGGTCGTTATTGTTATTAAGATGAAATACCTATATTTGACATCACAATTTTTATATTTGGTAACAAAATCCAAAGTTACAATTTTGTTGGCGAGTCAAAGTCCGACGCCCCACTGTTTATACGTGCATGTGTGCGTGTGCGGTGCGCGAGTCTCGATCGTTGTGTGAGTAGCGCTAAAAACCTAAACTTCGCGAGGCGCTGCTCCGAAATGCCCCCTTAAAGAATATATTATTTTCTGTCTCTATTTTGTTTCAATTATAATTTATAGAATTAGAAACTCCTCTAGACTCTACCTACTCTCTTCGACATATGGCGGGTCCTCTTGTGTACCTATACAAAGTTTCATGTTATTCCAGACCGCCGTTATAAAATAAGAGCCATACTACGATTGTATGTGACTGATGAGCCGGCTTCAGTCGAGAGTGCTGGGGGCTCCTAACACATCCGTCTTCGTTCGTCCTAGAATACACTTGTCTCTTCAGGGACCCTGAGCATCCACCAATGGCGTTTCGCGGTATTTCCTTTGCGGCGCGTGTTCGAGCTGATGCCGCGCTTGACGCGGTTCTTGTACATCGGCCGCGTGGAGGACGAACTAGACCTGAAGCGGATGCTGAACATCGTTGCGTGCGGTGTATGTGACAGTTAGTACATCGATTTAAACACACTTTATTTAGATTCATGCATACCCTCCCTTTGTACAGAAACGAGTAAGGTTCTATGCATCCTGTTTCCTTTTTTTTCCGCCCACACACACATGAAATGTGAAGCAGCTGAGCCCTCCCAGCCTAAGAGTAATTAGAAGCGGCCAATCGCTATATGACACATAGAGTTCTAAAGTAAGGGACTCCAGTCTTTAGTAGAGCGCGGTCGTGTCGCTAAAACTCGATTATTGTTATTGGGTGGTCTTACATTTCTGCCCGCGACTCTGTGCGCGTGGAACTCGTTTATATCGTAGCGCCATACGAACTTTTCACCCCCTTACATTTGTAAGGAACACGATATTCTATGTTTTTTTTCGTTCGCTGGCTAGCTATACCAAAACGTAAATATGGATAAGTAGTTTCTGTTTATTTTTTTACAGAATTGAAACATTTGAAAATACAAATTCAAGATGAAGAGGCCAAGCGCGACTACTGGAAATTTTCAGTTGAAAATATTACAGCGGAGTATATAGGTATAATGAAATCATTTGGAATTAAATTCGAATTGGAAGTTTACAAGAGCTAAATAATGAATACGTAATGAAATAAATTTCCACATGTACTTACCTAAACTAAGCGATAGTAAGCACTGAAAACGAATGAATCACTTGGTAGCTTAACTACGTAATCTACTACCTCTTT
Source organism: Epinotia demarniana (assembly GCA_945867215.1). Taxonomy (NCBI): domain Eukaryota; kingdom Metazoa; phylum Arthropoda; class Insecta; order Lepidoptera; family Tortricidae; genus Epinotia; species Epinotia demarniana. Next base: position 46,828,319 of record OX244259.1, read on the forward strand.
TGTTTGTGGTCAGGTTTTATAACGGTGTAAAATTTAACAGTTTTATACTTAACCTTAAACATGTTTATCTTGCCGTTATGTTTTCTTGCATTACCTACTTACAATTTGAAAGTAATATTTTTTAAAATAAAACCACTGAATTGATCGTTTTTTTTAAGTCGGTTAATAAATAAGTAATGCATGACACTCTTTAAAGTTTCTCAAGTAGGTATAAAATGCTGGCTGTGCCCAAGACTCCGCCTACGTAGAGCTTGTATATAGATATTATAGGCGGCTGAGGATAAGTCACGCACATAACAGCGGGCCCTGCGGCTATCACGCGACGGCGATTTTTCTTGCACTACCCGTCTCTTCCTTACACACTTCGCACTTATAGTGTGTGTCGAGAGTATGTCGCGGCCGTCCCATGATATGATAGACGTGCTGACATGACAGCGACATTTTTAAACTCGTGTTCTTTTCCATACCGATAAACAGTAAACTGTAAGACGGACTAAAAGTCTCATGAAGGTTTATTTCGAAAATGTACATACATAGTACACGGAAAAATAGGTAAAACAAACAGCAGCTCAATGAAAATACCTATATCATTAAACTTACGAAGAACTATTTTAAACGATACGATATTGCGTATATCTATGTATTAATCATCGTTCTCCTAGCGTTTTTCCCGGTAGAGGCCTGCCAAGGAGCCCGGGGCCCGCTTTGACACCTAATGCCAAGATTTGGCGTAGTCATTAGTTTCACGGAAGCGCCTGCCATCTGACCTTCCAACCCAGAGGGAAATTATACCCTGTGCACGATAACGAGCTAGTACTAGAAAACTTAGACAGCACGTAAGGTCAGCGATAAGGGGTTTACATGGCGGTCAAAATTCAGTTAACATCTGGCTCTTGTACGGTGCAAACGCGTTTTATTTACATAGACAGACACATTTAGTTTAATACGAGGGTCATTCAACAAATACACAGTTTTATTATTATTTTTCAACAGTCTCCTTTTAACTCGATACACTTTTCCCAGCGATGCTCCAACTTTCTCAACCCGTCCAAAAAATACGTTTTACCGAGGTTGGCAAAATACGTCTCCGTGGCGGCGATGACCTCCTCTTTCGACCCAAATTTATTCCCGGCGAGGGTCTTTTTCAAGTTCGGAAACAAAAAAAAGTCACAGGGGCCAAATCTGGAGAATACGGTGGGCGAGGTAAGCAATTCGTAGCGCAATTCGGTCATTTTGGCCATGGCGACGCCGGAGGTGTGAGCCGGCGCGTTGTCGTGATGAAACAACAATTTTTTCTTTGCCAAATGCGGCCGTTTTTTCTTTAATTCGGCATCGAATCGGCCCAATAAGTCGGCATAGTAGAGCCCCGTTATTGTTTTACCCTTCTCTAGGTAATCGATATGGATCACCCCTTGTGAATCCCAGAAAACGGTGGCCATCACCTTTCCGGCCGATGGAACAGTTTTTGCCTTCTTCGGAGCACGTTCGCAGGGTAAAATCCACTGTTTCGATTGTTCCTTGGTTTCTGGAGTCTACCTGTGAATCCATGATTCGTCGACAGTTACGAAACGACGCAGGAACTCCGCCGGATTCCGCTTGAACCGCGCCAAACACGCCTCCGATGTGGTCTCACGCACGCGCTTGTTGTCTGGTGTAAGCAAACGCGGCACCCATCGCGCTGACAGCTTCCTCATGCCCAGCTCTTCGTGTAAAACATGATGTACTGTTCCTTCTGCAATGCCCAGAGTCTCAGCTATCTCGTGAACCTTCAATCGGCGGTCTGCCAATACGAGATCGTGGATTTTTTTCACATTTTCCTCCGTAGTAGCCGTTTTCGGGGCAACTGGGCGTGGTTCATCAAAAACCGACGTGCGGCCACGAAGAAACTCGTTGTACCAATTCTTAACGGTCGCCATCGAAGGAGAAGAGTCACCGTATACAGCATCCAAGCGTTCTTTGATTTCGCTGAGCGTCTTCCGATATTGCTCTTTTTCCATTTTTGTACAATCGACCGATACGCTCGATTCCGAAGGCTATGAAAACAAAACAAATGAAGGTAATTGACTGAAACTTTGACAGTATTTTCCAAAAAGAATGTACTGCACGATGATACATTTTTTTGTAACAGCATTGCCATGGTGCGGTAAGGCTAAGTACTTATTGAACGAACCTCGTACCTATAGGTATGTTTATTATAGCTGCATGAACTATTTTTGTATTCCATATTTAAGATATACTTATAAACCACCAATATACTGGTAAATATTGGTCCTTTAATAGTTTAAAAACTTACCTGAATAATAAGGAACACCTAAAGAATATAAAAATAAATATTCCGAGCGACGGCATGTAAACCGAGCCTGACAGTGAGGTGTCATTGTTCACGCCCCACTGCCCATCTGCCCATACAAAAGTGCAAATGAGAGGCCGCTATACTAGCTCGTTATCGTGGACAGGGTATAGACCGTATTAGGTTTAGACCGGTAACCTTCACCGAAAAGCCACTGCTAAATATTGGATGATATGTCGTATATAGGGTTTTTTGGAAAAGCCCAGTGGTACGAGTGCGGGTTCGAACCCGCGACCTGCAGATTGAATGTCGCGTGCTAAGGCACGCTCGCTCAGCTACAGTGGCTTCTTACCTAATACCTTCAAGAAACTTTCAGACAGGTTACTGTCGAACTTGCTATCGCTACGTAAAAAACACTAATTTAACAATTCCCCTTTATCACAAGACATGTGTGCGTGACCTCCTGCACTTCTCATTCATTCATTCACTACCTTTTTAGGGTTCCGTATAAGGGGATATTCGCGTCCGCAGCCGCGGATGGTCCGCATCATTTTCAATATCTACATCCGCCTCCCCATCCGTAAAAATTGATGCGGTGTTTTTGCGGAAGCGGATTTAGTACCTTATACAGTTCGCGAAAAGAAGGCCAACGCAGTGTGTTCAGTATTCTCGTCACATTAGTCAATAAGAATCTTCATTTCGTTTCTGTAGGCTGTACTTAGGTAATCTGACGATTCGCCGCACGCTCGCACGTGGTATTATTATTACCATTAGCTTGGTCCGAGCATTATAGGTTCATTGCTGCTACTTACTATAATATATATGATGCCGACTATAGAATGCGAATTTGAGATTAATAGTGTGAAAACATGGACCTGAGACTCGGAACAGGCTATACGTGATGCCACAACGAGGGACGGAAAACCTCCGATGCAGCTACATTAAGAACTGGTCTTAAAATGACTGATGACTTGCCATAAACAACCTACCGTCAAATGGTCCAACATTGCCCTCCAGGGTATCTTTGCCCAAAAAGCAACACGTGAACATTTTCATTCGTGGGGTAATCATTGACAGATTTATGGCAACACTGCTATTTTTAGTAGAGAATAGGTTATATAGGTGGCCGCACTGCGCGTGCGCGTCGCATTTTCTCGTAGTCTCGTACTCGTAGCCTTACTCAGTACATTAGCTTGTCAGAACTCGTCAAGTGAGGGTCTGTTTTTGCGGGCCAATTGAACGCATGTATGAAATGGCAAATCCAAATGTAAGTATGAGCATATACTTGTAAATATGAACTGTAGATTATTTTTATTTTATTTCTAATATTACCCTGCAATGTTCAAGCTGGCTTAAGCCAACCTTGCCCACCTTCGAAAACGCCTTAGGGTTGTCACTTCCGAGTTTTTTTAACCTACTGCGCAAGGAAATAAGTGAAATGTTTTATGGATAAATTACCTAATGCTTCTTTTATTTCAATCATTTTATTACTAATAAATACTATCTCCCCCTCTGTCGCTCGAACTAGCAGCGGGCCTAGCCTATCTTGACCGCGAGTAGACAAAGCGGCGCGACTTGGAGCTTTGTCGCTCATCGGTAGCTTAACTTACCCGAGAAAAGACACAGACTCGCAGTCAAATGTCATTGCGAGACACTGACATCGGCTCGCGACTTTGAACTGAAATTCGTAGCCCAACTGCCTATTTCGCGACAAAATCTTCTCTCGCCTTCACGTCAAACGGCGAGATGGAGTCTTCAAGCAATTAGCCCGCGACTCCGCGTTTTTTGATGATTTTATGCAAATATTACAAGGAAATTTAATAGTAAGTACCTAAGCATTAAATATTAATGTACCCTCGAGCCTTTTATACCCAACGAATGCAATTGTATTATTGTACAATTTGTAAATCATTCTTCCTATGTTTCAATTTTTTTTCGATCTTAGCTTAAAAGGTTATTTCATAAATAAGTATCCAATTTTCTACAGCTCTGCGTTCTAATTACTTACTTACCTATCAAAATTGATAAATAATTCTCAGTGAGTGCGTTTTTAGCAAAATTAAAACGCAATTCTTATCTGACCCTGCGCAACTTCTTTGGTGTGTTATAACTATGCGTTAAGTACTTCCATTCGATATATATTTTCAGATGATGCTGGCAGCGGAATGGACCTGTCTGCTAGTGACTCCAATATATCAGCACTTTATTGAAGAAGATTTTTTACGACGTGCGATCAAGCGGCTAGCGTCTATGGATTAATCATTTCCATTTCACATCACCAAATGTAGCAGTATCATTTCACTATAATCCTTAAGTTATTGCTTGATTCATAGGCACGTTGAATCTTCTTCGCACTCCTCATTGTTTATGTTTTGCCCATAGCCTAGGAGGGAGGCTTTACTTTGTGGACTGAACAATCTATAAGAATGGCGCTCGTTACTGAAACCTAGTACACGATGCGGGTAATCTGTCCATTTTGAGTACTAGACTTACTTAAATATCATAAGTTGCACCCAACACGCATATGTTATGTGACTGCAAGTGCCTCGTTACTAAGATTTAACACCATTTTCTCCTTTCCTACTATTATTTTTTTATTAAAACATATTTCTTATTACTTTGTTTTCAGGCCGAAATGACAGAAATGCAGGAAGAAAGAACAAGAAGAATTCCCTAACTTGTACAAGTTTCAAGATGGGATAGCATAGAATTATCATAAAGAACATACATACAGAAATATTTTCCCACATGTCATAAATAGATAGTATGTTAAATAAAAGATTATTGAAATGACACATTATTTTAATTTACTATAGGCACTTAATACAAATCATATTTTAAATTCGAAGATGAGTCTTTGAGGTGTGGTGCATCGTCACAATATCCAAAATAGGCTATTAGCAGGTATTATATGATCACTAGAAAGTACTCGCTTGTGGCTTCAGTTGACTGTCATGAGTATGATTCTGAAAAAACAGAATAAGTTATGAATGTTGTAATCATTAACATTAATAGTTCATCGTAACCAGGAACAAGATGAAATATCTGCAGTTTTTTGTTGTTGTATTCAATGAGTTACAATAGGCATAGTTGTGCTCTGCCTGGATATATTTTTACCGAAGTATGAGTAAGTACCTTTATAGTAGTGTGTGGTATCTAGCAAGCAGTTGGATACCTACGTTTTAAAATGGTCAGCGACGGCGTCACTTAGTCAGTGTGAACTCCAAAACTCCAATTCCAGCATTTCCAACCAATATTGAAGTAGTATTTTTAACCTTTATCTTTTTGTGTTCTGTTGCCATGGCCATGGTAAGGGACAAGAACTACTTTCGCATCGTCTTTTCAGAAAAGGCTGGCAATCGTCTGAAAAATAATTTAAATCCACATAGTTATATTGTACAATTATATAATTTAATATCTGAAACAACAAAGTGGGAAGAAAGATTTGACTTCTCGTCATAATATGTAGGTATAACCGAAATGTTACATCGTCGATGTGAGACATAATTTGTTGGAAGAATGAAAATAGTGAAACAAGCCTGTAAAATCAATGCAAATATTAAATTATAAGCACTATACTTACATATTTTGTCTTAGTTTAATGATAATACAATTTGAAAGATCCTAGAACGTTGACGTTGCTGGGTTGTTGTGACAGCAAAACTGAAGCATAGACAACATTTTAACTTTTTTAACCCTAAAAGAATGAATGGAATAGCCCAACCCTAATACCGATTCAGTGTTGTCATACGAAACTATCTTGATTTTTATACTTTGAATTCAATAGGCAACACCGGTAAGTCGCGCCGCGACTGACTCTGTCGCGGTGGCAAGTTGGGCTAAGGAAAGCGACAAATTTGACAGGAGCGACAGACTTGTTTCGAGTCGCGATGAGTCGCGGGTGCAAGATAGGCTACATGTACGAGATTTGGGACTGGTCTTTGGACAGTTCCAATATGATGTAAAGAGTGATGTGGCTAGAGTAAATCGATTGTCATAATATCCGATTACGATTGATGATGGCTAATAAAAGGAATCGATTGATTACTGTGTAATCATTATTTTTAGGAAATCAAATAGAGAGTCTATACACTGTCGTCTGCTAACACAAGTGTCCTGTAAATAAAGGGAGAGACTGATAGTGCGAGAAAAATTGAGAGAGCTCGCGCGCCGTGCAGAAATCAATGCCATATTTTCAAAGGCAACATTTTGCACAATCAAATATGTCGGTTTCGATCGATGTGATTTTATTTCGTATTATCGTAACAGTAATTAAATAATACATTGTTATTTTCCTATTCACAATTATTTGATTCATATCGATTTATTTCTAAATTGACAGACTCCAAACGATTAACCTGTCCTCTCCCACGACTCGCGCACTTATTACCCCCGTTGTCTCCCAGAGGCACAAATTTGTGCCCAAAATGTCGAAACCCCCGTTTCCCAGGTCCTGGGCAACGGCTGGACTCCGTGTTTCCCACGCGTAATTTGACACCGAACGCGCATACCACTTATGACGTGTTTATCGCTTGTGGGGCTGAGTGTTTATACTTGGATAAGAGAAGTGTATGTTTTTATGAAGAGGATGAATAAGAAATTGCTAAAAAGTAGAAAACATCAATAGAAATAGTAAAAACAATACCAAAATATCCAAACGCGTCTAAAAAGTAAGAGAAACCTTTGTGCGATATTTGTAATCAAACGGTAGATCTCGATTACTAATAATTTGAGTAATATGAAAGTATACAAAATAAACTTTCTAATGATGTATAATACTTAGAAGCTTTTCATATAAAAAACAACTGAAAATCGCTTTCAAAATTCACTCATCGGTAAGCAGAATTTGACGCTTGGCAATCCGAACTTTGAATGGTCGTAACGCTTTTTATTTCTATAGTGAGTGAATGGATGTCTGGTATCATTCTTTAGGTTACTTCATTCGCAATCCAATGAAAGTGAGTCCAATTGAATATAAATCGTGTGTATTTACTAATAAAGTTACAAATCGAATGAAGAATTTGGGCACAAATTAGAGCCGTGGGAGACGACGGTGTACTAAATTGCGGGCAGAAATTTGTGCCCATGGGAGTTGGCGGAACCTAAAGCGCTCGAGGTGGTGGGAGATTGGGAAAATCTATTTTTGGGCACAAATTTGAGCCTGTGGGATAGGACAGGTTAAAGCAGTATATCACTAAATTTAAAAATAAAAAGTCGTAGGACGTAGGTTTGCATACCGAGTTTTCAATGCTAATTTCTATACAAATAAGCCGTAAAAAAATATGACAATAATTTTATAAGTGCTAAAAAGAGCGTGCATGGAGATTGAACTTTGTTTTGTAACTCGGAAGCGATTGAAACTTTTTTTATTATTTCGATGAGCAGTGCCAATTTACGTTATATGGGTGTCGCGATGTGTCAAAAGACCAGTTCCAAATCTCGAACACTGTAGACCCGCTGGTGGACTTTTCGTTTCGCTGTAGGCCCTCGGTCATGAAGGGTGTATGTATACTTTTTCTCGGTAAAGACCAACAATGAGTGTTTGAAACGAATAAAATACAATTGTTTTCATAAAAAGTTTATTTACATAACATACATATTAACTGACAAGAGTAGCTATAGTAATAAAAATAAAACTCAGTAGCGGAGTCAATAGGGAAGTGAAAGACAAGAGGGCGAGGGGCATGAGGAGCGGGCGGCAGCCGGCACCAGTCGCCTGATGCACGATGGATTTTACAAAACCACGGCTAACTGAGCCACTATAATATAATTATAACTAAACAATAAAATATCTAATAAAAAAAAAGTTACAATTTATAAAGGCATTTACTAATTGCAATCTTGAAGAATCGGATTTCTTAAAAGAAATAGGTGTAAATTGTTAACGAAATTCATTCATAAGGTATTAAGATATACACGAAACCAAATGAACAACAGCCAAAATAAACTTCTCAATGTTCTTTACATTTTAGAAATTCCATTTTTTATTAATTAGGTCTATATCAATAAAAACAAAGTGATATACATATTAAATATTATAAAACCATTCAACATGTTGTCCTCATAGTCCGATGCTAGGATTTGGAGATAACCCTCATTTAACATAATTGTAGTTTCTCTATTAGTTCCGTATCATTAAGGTTATTGCAAGTTTGTAATTATCAGCCTTGTGGCGTTTTATGTTGATATTTATTATTTGTAGCACATATTCTATTAACTATTTCCCCGTAACATATGTTCCATATAAAATATTTACTTTAGCTTTTCTATACTAATACTAGATTTTATAGAAAAAAAATACATGTTGTATTGCTTCAGGGATTGATTCTTACGTTTCAAGTGTTTATATAAAACATAAATTACAAGGGTCTTGGGGATAAGGTACCAATATAATAATCGATTGCCAATAGTATAGCGATTTCAGACTACGACAAAGTAAGATAAGATATGTAAATGTAACTTTCGCAATCCCGTTTCTCATACTATGCGGCTCAGGCTCAACTCAACGTAGATCCGTACAATTTATGACGACTGTCACAATACAATATTCCGTCCTGCGAAAGTTTACCAGATAACAACGCAAGACCGATAGTGATATATTGAATGTATACGTTCTTGCTAATAATTTAAAATTAATCCATCCCAAGCATAATTATTCTCAATTATAGTTTCAAAGTACGTAGTCATTATTAAACATTATAAATAACTATCGCTTTAAAAAATATCATACAACTTTTCTAGCCTTGTTAGTAAGCATTACATAATAATATAATCTATTATTCTATGAATTCAGTGTAGGTTGATTCTAGTATATAAAAATATAGAAGACATTGTAAGCGGATTCGTCGGCCGGTCGCGGCGGCGGCGGTGGCGGCGGCGGCGCAGCGGCGGCGGCGGCGGCGGCGGGGGGCCCGCGTCAGTCCTCGCTGCACGAGTCCTCGTTGTCCGCCTCCTTGATGTTCGTGAAGAACGACGTCAGCGCCTTCATCATCACCGCTGCAACATTAACACACCCCGTTTGTAACAAACACACTACTATAATACCTACATATTTTACAAATAAAGAGAATAGTATAAGTATTGCTTAACGAGGGGCGTAAGTGGAATATAGCGAACAAGAGCCGACGCCGAAGGCGGAGGGCTTTTGATAGACTCGAGTTTGCAATATTCTTAAGCCAGTGTATAAATGTTTTTCATCACATTTGCGAGAAAACAAATACATTTTAGATGAAATTAATACAAATCGTAATAAAAACAAAATTAAAACTGCAACATGTCAGTTGTCCATATTGTTGAATTTGACGTGACGCGCGTATGGCAAAGACCCTTCGGTACACAGCCACGATTTGAAAACACTTAAATAGTAGATTACACAACAAGTGCATAAAACGAACCATTTTACGCGAGACGTTTTTTCTTAGAATAAACTCTTTATGTTAATTTTTACTTTTCGTTAGTATTCTACGACCAAGGCAAGGATACCAACAGCCAAAGTACACACACAATAAAACTTCATGAAATAAACTTATAGTTTTCATTTCCTCGCAATTGAAGGGAATAGTAGAGTGTACACTACGTCCATAAAACCCATTTTACACTCGATTTTATATCCATCCTCGCTCGCAAGGATCAACGTCTCGCGTAAAATGGCGCGTTTTATGCACTTGTTGTACAATCTACTATTACATAGACACTAAATAACTACATATTAAATCTATAAATAATTCTGTTAAACATGTTTTAGTAGTGTTTTATGTTTAAGTTTATTTATAAATACGTTTTAAGACATCGTATTTGATATAAAACCTTTTAGCCTTGTAACTGCCGCATGAGTGACAGATATAATTTAAGAAAAAAACCATTACGCCAGGGGGCGTGACATAGGCTATTGTAGCTCTGTATGTCTGCGCACTATGAAGCCCTTTTCGAGCAAGTGTGATGAAAAATACATTCATGTTTGATAAGATCCTGCCGTATTATTATGCGATGTAACTTTTGTAATATTCCTAAAACATTAAAAAAGACCTTGATTAAACAAATAATATGGAATGTACCTTTGCCTTCGAGTTCCTTTTGTGATTCCTCCCATGCAATAAAACTTTCTACAGAAATTATGTATTGTTCATGTAAATATTGGAAAATTTCTAGTGTTATGCCTGAAACAAAAAACGAGTCATATTATAAAGGAGTAGTGATTACAGCATCCTTTTTAACGAAGTGGGCAGAGAAAACGGTTGCAACGTCATCATTGCCATATCAGCCGAAAGACGTCAACGGCTGGACATAGGCCTCTCCAAAAAGTGTCACAATGACCGCAACTTACTTCAGCTGAATTTACTTTTTCATTTATTTGATTTCTGTATGTTAATACGGTACTCTCGTAACGAATTATTTATAAGAACCTCATAGTAGATATATCAACAAAGTAGGTGTTGACGGAGACTACGACTCCCGAGCTTTCAATTTTTTTTCAATAGTTTTCAGAGTACAAACCTTGAGGATGTTCAAGATTATGCATGAGCTGCTGAATGCCTAATAAACAGCTAGCTTCCCTTTCGTCCCTCAGCTCGCCGAACTCGTTGATGAGCGAGTAGTATTTGTTCATCCGCTCCTGGTTGAACCGCGGCGCGTCGCGGCTCTCGCCGCCGAACAGCGCGTACTCGCAGATGGCTTGGATTAGCGAACGCATAAACCACTCCTCGTTCGCAGATTTTCCGAGGTTGTCCTGATAATTATTGTAATTCATTGAAACATTTAAAACACAATTTTTGGTATATTATCCTTCTTTCTATTTCGTAGGTTTAGATTGTGCGGGGTCAAATGCTAGTGATGGTTATTCTAGTATTGTAGAGTTATGGGTAAAAATAATTAACGGCCGGCTACTCTTGCACATTAGTAAGTCAGCTAAATAAAGGGGCAATTACACTTCGACCGCAAAAGTGTAAAGAACACGTTAGTCGGCCGCATTCGGCGATCGACAGCTGCCAAGTCGCCGTAGTAGGCGGACAGACTAGTGTAAAGACGACGTTTGTTGGCCTCAGTAGTTTAAAATGAATTAGGTGAACGACGAAGTGTAATTGCCGCTTAAGAGCAGATACGTGTGATTTACCTGCACCCATCCTCGTATGCAGTCCCGAGTCTCATCGGAATTCATCAACTGTAGCAATTTGCTTTGGGTATCGGCGGGAGTTAATATTTTTTTCGTTTCTTCACACACCTGAGCTCCTTCTAAGAATTTGAATTTGTTATCTTCTAGCCATTTTGCAACCTAAAACCATACATATACATCAGAACATTGCACACGATTTTAAAGATAGACAGAAACGAATCACCTGAAATGAAAAGATAATGACATTGCATTTTCTTGACTTTGCAGCGCAATATTGATTGCTTTTGTCTGGTAAGCTCATATAGTTAGCCAAATATGCCATTGCATGATGGCCAAATCAAAATGATTTTCGGAGGTTGCAATCTGATATTCACTACGACGATACGCATCTAGTTTGAATACCATATGAGCGTATTCACTCATCTCATTCCTAGTTACTGTTATTATGAAAATCAAAAGTCAGGGGATTCCCCATAATTTTTGCTATTGCCAGGTTAGGCTAACCCAGCCTATAAAAGAGTATGACCAACACTTGAGGCCTGATGTTACAACATAGTAGAAGATGAGCCATTGTGAAATTTGCATTATGCATGTAAACCCTTACGGGCCGTATTCATAAACGTTATACAATCCTATTAAAATGCAGTTTACATTAGTTTGTCAAGTTCACATTTGTGTTCGTTAAAAAGGGACATTATTTAGCAGAGGTATTTTTATATTTTTTAATAAGGAGGTAAATGTATCAATGGCAACTAGCAACAAAAAAAGTAGATTCACCCATATGAGCGGTTGATCTTACTTAAGTACAGTTGAGTTCTCCAATACCTATACAGACCTATCAAAAATATCTATACGCGGCCTTTATTGTTACTGGCATAAGACACACGGCTGACATTTTTGAAAAGTTGTCATCTTTTAGATCAGTGAAGATGAATCTACTTTTATGGTCATTAGTTGCCTACAATGGCCCATCGTCGTCTCTGTTGTAACAGCTTTGACAACATGTTGTCCACTAGCTAACAGGTATATGTATATATACCTGTTAGCAGTATGTTGTGTAATATACCAAAAAGCAAGAGTTAATTGTCCCATATATCCTCTAGTCGCTCACCATACAAGAGATGTGAGAGATGAAGTAGATCGTTTTGTTTTAAGATATTAGGCAACTGTATTAAAATTTAGAATGGTATAAACTCTATTGAAGAGGAGGATGTCTTTTAATAGGACTACGGCCAGGCTGTCTGCACGAAGCCCGCCCGTGATCATCATCCCGCCGCGTAGACTAGGGTTTGCAAGATCCGCAAATATTTCGGATCCGGATATTTCGGATCTCCAAATTCAACAGATCCGGATATCCGGATTTTTCGGATAAAACGGATCCACAGGGTTTTTTTGGTATAAAGTAGGAATTGTAGGGCTAAACCAAGAAACAACTCAAAACTGCAATACCACCGTATTTTAAGACTTGAAATATTTTAAATAGATACGCATTCCCGACTTCATAAGGGGTATAAAACTTTATTTTGTCTAAAATTTTTACTTGTCAATGAAAGTTGTCACTTGAATAACTACAACCAGGTCACGTTAACTCCGTACGCGGAGCTTCATGTTTACAATTAATTCGATAGGGTTGTAAAAGAACATGACATGACCCAGACGCCTTACTCAGTAATCGATTGGCGGAATGCCAGTGTGGCTGACCAGATCAGACGGTACACCATACCATCTTTGAGTTGAGTGTCCCATCACCAAATTTAGCGGGAATTCGGCTGATTTCAAAACTCTCTCGGCGGATGCAGTTGCTTACCATAAATCTAATATCATAAACAATTGAGTAGAGTACGAATTACTTCTTACTTCTTGTGTCAAATATACTTCTTTAATATTTCTTTGGGTACATCTAAACTAAGTCTTTAGTAGGTGGGTATAGTACAACTACAACTATAGGCTTGTTCTGAAAATAAAAGTATTTGAATTGAATTTAATAGTTCCGGGACGTTCCGGTATTATTGGATTTATATATTAATACCTACGGTATTTAAATCAACGCCATTTTTTGCCATCAAACTTCGGAAGTTTTACTGGTTTGTGGTTTAATTATTGTTTTGTGACTAATAAATTAAAAACAATATGATATAATCTGGTCTGGGGTGAAGAAAGGGCGAATAAAATCAGAGATTGAGAATGATCTTCATTATACCATTCCGTTTTCAGCGTGGACTCGGTAAAAACTTCATTTTGTAGCGGTATTTTTGGTTTCCATGGTTGTATTTTAAGGATCCGTAATATCCGAAAAATCCGGATTCAGGAGCCTGTCAGATCCGGATCCGAAATTTTGCGGATATCCGGATCTTTCGTGCAAACCCTAGCGTAGACGTAAGTCTGTCCCCTAGGACTATGGTCCTAGGGGACTGGCTTTCATCAGGGCTCGAACAATTCATGTAGGTCAGTCAGCAGGTATTTTTGCCCTACAAAAGGTGGTGTAATAATGTGGTGTATAATACATAACTATGTATTAACGTTGAATGTTTTAGATTTGCATGAGTTTAAATTTTATGTTAAATGTGTTTAAATACTTAATATATAATCTATTTCATCATACGTAATAAAATTAACCCCACTTACTTAATGAGAATACATAATGTATGTAAGTCGCACTGTTATTTAGTTTTTCAGAGTAGTACCCAATAACTAAATATACGCGAACAAAGCCGCGGGAAACACTAGTTTTTGTAAACATTTTGTTTGCGAGCATACAACCCTAGCGCGGTGTGAAATGACGTCACGCCCGGCTTCTTAAAGATAAAGCGAGACACATATAGTCACTGCGCAGACACGCCCCTGCCCTAGGCGCGTGCAGGATCTGTTACTGTAAGGAAATAGTGTTCATCTGTTCTTTGGGCGGCTAGAGGTCATGACAGGACATCACTTACCTGGTCTTCAGCCATCCATTCACTGAATTTCAGCCCGGACTCTTGCCATTTGCTTGTCACAAAGAAAGGTCCCATGCTTTCTTTCATATTCTTTGTTATTGATTTGAGCAGCAAATGCCCATGGTTTGAAGAAATAATTGTATTACAAAGCCTAAAAATGTCAACGAAAGTGACGTGCTGAAAAAAAAAGCACATGAGCCCATTACCTAAATTATCAAATCATATTAGCTTTTAGAAAAACACGAGCCCATTACCTAAATTATCAAATCATATTAGCTTTTAGAAAAACACATGAGCCCATTACCTAAATTATCAAATCATATTAGCTTTTCGAAAAACACATGAGCCCATTACCTAAATTATCAAATCATATTAGCTTTTAGAAAAACACATGAGCCCGTTACCTAAATTATCAAATCATATTAGCTTTTCGAAAAACACATGAGCCCATTACCTAAATTATCAAATCATATTAGCTTTTAGAAAAACACACGAGCCCATTACCTAAATTATCAAATCATATTAGCTTTTAGAAAAACACATGAGCCCATTACCTAAATTATCAAATCATATTAGCTTTTCGAAAAACACATGAGTCCATTACCTAAATTATCAAATCATATTAGCTTTTAGAAAAACACATGAGCCCATTACCTAAATTATCAAATCATATTAGCTTTTCGAAAAACACATGAGCCCATTACCTAAATTATCAAATCATATTAGCGTTTAGAAAAACACGAGCCCATTACCTAAATTATCAAATCATATTAGCCTTTAGAAAAACACATGAGCCCATTACCTAAATTATCAAATCATATTAGCTTTTCGAAAAACACATGAGCCCATTACCTAAATTATCAAATCATATTAGCTTTTAGAAAAACACATGAGCCCATTACCTAAATTATCAAATCATATTAGCTTTTCGAAAAACACATGAGCCCATTACCTAAATTATCAAATCATATTAGCTTTTAGAAAAACACATGAGCCCATTACCTAAATTATCAAAGCATATTAGCTTTTAGAAAAACACATGAGCCCATTACCTAAATTATCAAATCATATTAGCTTTTAGAAAAACACATGAGCCCATTACCTAAATTATCAATATCATACTAGCTTTTAGAAAAATCTATAACCAGTCCCTCCCGATCAACATTAAGCAAGCTTATTTTTGCTTAATGCTCAAATCAGGCTAGCAACCACCACCTTGCACTGAATATGCTTGAAATAATTATGTAGTTTTTATTTACTGGTTTCTTGTGCAACTTAACATGTGTAACGGTAAATATTTGGAATAAACCATGATTACTTACTTTCTTTTCGATTAGTGGAGCTATGAACAACCCTAAATAATCATACAACATGGGAATATCAATATACAGGTCGGGGGCAAATTCGCAGAATTCTTTTAATCCCAGTAAGTAGTTATCACTAGAGATGACATTGGTTGATACTAAATGTAGCATTGACTTGGAGATTGTATCAATTTCTTTAGGTGACCTGAAATATAAGAAGATAAAAACAATAAATAAACGCTCAACATTTGATATAGAGTCTTGGTGTGATTGGAATATTCGACTTACTTTTCAACAGCAACAGTAACAATTTCAGTGACAAGAGCCGCATGGTACTGGGGCTCGATCAGACTCTTCACGTCGGCCGCTAGCTCGACGACGTCAGAGTTGATGAGGCACTGGTCGATCATAGACTTGACAGTCTTCTTCTTGGGGTCGGGGAGCGGGTCCTGCGGCACGGCGGCGGGCGGCGCGGCCGCGTCGGCCGGCGCGGCCGCCCCCGCCTTGGCGAGCGTCTCCGGCGCCGCGCTCGTGCTGCGAGTGCCCGAGTTCGAGCGCGCCACGCCCATCGAGCCAGACTTGCTGCCGCTTCCGGGACCGCCTGTACATCAACAACAGTTACACACATTCCATTTACACTTTTATCGACACTATCAACCTAGTACCGTCAACAACTTAAAAACTAACCGCAACGTTATCATGGCTATGGTACCATACCATCAACTTTATGGTTACCTTTGCATTCCGTTTAAGCAAACGTGCATTTATTGCTATGACCAACAAGCCGTTTCTTGACGTGCATGTCACGTGATGTCATTTAAAAATCATGCATTCCGTTAATTCCATTTTAACTCAATTTTGTGTAAACAGTTCACGCAGAGATTTATGGGGGTATACAGATTATGCGATATTACCCCAATTTGTCAGTACAAATGTCAGAGACATAACTGGGTTTGTCCTACAGATGTAACAATCCGACCACATATGCATGGAATTTCTCAGTACAACTCGTTTGACAGCAGCGCAACATGCCTCCAGAGACGATAGCAATTAGTCAGCTTCTGATAAATTGGGGCTGACAAATCACGACATGTATGTACGGCGGCCGATCGTAAAATCCGCCAGATCACGAAATTCCTAGGCATATCGTGAAACACCGCCACTTCATGATATGCCTAAAAGTTGGCCAGGCTTATCACGATGTGCCTGATAAACAATACGGCAGATCAATTAGAGCAACGCATTCGTCGATATTCCTAGCTCTATACCGGCACATAGTAAAATAGTTTATTTCTTGGCCACTGGTGGCGCTGCGTATGCGATGGCGGCCGTGTTTGTTGCGAGCCAATAATAATAGCACTACTGATAATATTTTTTCATCACATTTGCTCGTAAAGGGCTTCATAATGCGCAGGCATATAGAGCTACAATAAGCTGAATTACGCCTCTAATTTTTTTTCTTATAGCTGTCACTCATGCCTGAGGTATAAAGCAAGGAAATCTCCTTGCTTAACTCAAATAAGATATTTGATAACCAATTTATGAAATAAATCTAAACGTATAGTAACTAATAAAACATGTTAAAGTGAATTGTTTAAAGATCTGAAAATTAAAATGTGGAAATTTTGTGTTTGTGATATATTTAACAGTGATTTGAAATCGTGGCTGTATGCCGAAGTGTCTTTGCCTTCCGTCAAAATTCTACAAAATTGACGATTGACTTTTTGCATTTTTTAAATTCGAATAGTATCATTTTTGTTTCCAACATATCTGTTTCCTTGCAAATGTGATGAAGTAAATTGTGTGCGATACGTACTCAAAGGATTTTTTAACTCGAGTCATAAAAGCCCTCCGCCTTCGGCATCGGGATTCTAATAGACACTTGTTCTTATAACATCTCTTACGTACTTGTACTATAACCGTCTAAATTTCAATAGTAAGCTCCTTAAGCTTGCCATCTGCCACATAGCACCGGTTTCCTGTCCAATTCTTCCACCCTTCAGACTAGACGCCTTTGGAGCAACCTTCCCCCCCTCACTATCAAAAAACCATTTATCTGCAATACCTAATATACGCGACAAATTGTGGCCATGTTTTACACTAGGTACCTTATATTAAAATGTGTGTAAGTACATTAAAGAAAACGTTATGTAAGTTTACTATTTTTATACATCCATTTTTTTCAATTGATTTACCATTGTCTTGTTCCCTCTGCTTAATCCTGCACCAAACAAACGTTTATTTTAAGCCCAGTGACTGGTAGAGAATGCCATAGTCATATGGCACTAAGGGCGGGTTGCCCCAACCACCAACTTACGATTAACGATTACAGAACGATTAACGATTACAGACCGATCAACGTTAAATATGGCGCCAGCCGCCGTCATGTCATCCCTTAAAAACTTGTCCGTTCAGATTTTAACGAATGCTGCTTACGATTACAGACTGTTTGGTGTAACCCACCCTAAGTCCGCCATTTGCTGGCGCCTTTACGGTATAAAAAAAATACCTTAGTATCAATCAGACCATCATGAAAGTCCAAGTTGCTTGGTCAGATAATGAGTATTTTGAAAGATCTCGTAGGAACTTTGCCTCTCAGTCAATGCTGAATATTTGCTAGTGGCCGATACCTAGTCAGATTTTGTGCTACTTTCACTATTATTAAAGTCGCGTTAATTTACATTGTCGTTATTCACTTTTGTGAACGCATTCAGACAAGAACACTACCAAAACAAATCGAAAATCTTAAGCGGTGAACCGCAATTGGTTGCCGCGACTACAAAAAATATGATACATCTACCGCCCAAAGCATTAAAGAGGTTTAAGAATGCTTACTAATGTCACCTCTGGAGTTAAATGTCGATCTTTCGATAGAGGCACCTTTCGAATGATAACTAGGATTCATGTCTTTATTACCTAGAACAAAACATTCGCATGTTAATACCATTGCGTTGTAATAGAATGAACGAACTAATGATAAGGATTCATAGTACCTACTCCCAATATATATTATTATGACATAGTAAATAAGTGCAAAATACATTATTATCACTTACCCCTAATAGAAGTTGGATCAGTCTGAACATTCTCAAGGACACTATACATATTCTTTGATAAGCTAATCATAGAATTGCTACCAGCACTAGCTTGTGCCGTGGTTTTTGTGCCCGAACCATGGTTCCACCCTAAACCAGTCTGAGGAGCCAATTTTATACTGTTGATCTGTAATCAAACAAGTAATGTTAGTAACTGTATACCACTATCATACAATGTTTAGTGTTTAGAACAAAGAAAAATAACCTTTTGATTTTGAGTGACAGCCTTAAACTTGGAAGTATCAACCATATAATTCTGCCTTGGTGTCTTCCAATTATTACTGTTGTCCATGAACGAGTTGTTGTTCTGCCGGCGCCCGTCGCCGCGCTTGCCTCGGCCGCCGTCGTCCCGGCGGAACCCACCACCCATAGGATTGGAATTCATTAACTAAAAAATAACATAGCTAATAAATATCTTCAAATAAAGTATTCAAGCTAAACACAAGATATTCCTCTGCCCATACTTCAATATGCCGCTGCTGTTGCTCGGCTTCCTTCTGAATCTGATCCATCATCTTCGGTTGCGAGTCCACCACACTCTTGGTCACCCATCTTCGCCTCTTTAGTGCGATCACGTCTTGGATCATAAACCTGTAAGAATAACAAAAAGCAATCAAGAGCAAGGAACGCGTCTGAATTGATAGTATGTTTAATACTATAGGTATACTGCAATATACTCACCTAACACGACTACTAATTTTATTAGACTTGCGGTCCACAATATCTTGCATTTTCTTAAACACGCTCTCTATGTTGTCCTTGACCTCGCTCTCGACCTGTTCTCCGATGGTGGTGAGCAGCTTGCACAGGCACTCCAGCTTCTCCTCCTCCAGCTTGTCGATCAGGTGGTTCATACAATACACCATGATCTTTGACGTCAGCATTTTCAACTTGTACAGTTCACCTGGAACAAGCACACATACATATCTATTTTATTGTTAGTCTTTCACTTTTTAAAACATTGTTGTTTCGTAATTTTAACGTCGATAATACACCACTATTCAATTCAATTAACCGTACAGTCGACGTCAACGTAGACGACAGGCACAAAAGTGTAAACATGACACAACGTCCACTTAACAGCTAATATTATAAATGCGAAACTTTGGAAGTTTGTTACACAATCATCACGCTTAAACGGCTAAACCGATTTGGATGAAATTTTGCACGAAGATAGTCTATAGCCTGGAGTAAAATATAGGATAGATTTGTAAAAAAGCTTGCTGTTTACTTTTGTAGAATAACCTTATTGAAAAAAATTGAACCTTTGGGAATGTACATATGGGCATTTTCAATAATTCGTGCACCCAATTACCGTGATTGTTAAATAAAAATTAACTCTGTGTCAGTTTTGTAACGGCAATTAAGCATTCAGTTTGTATAAAAACTAACTTTTTCTGTTTAATTTATGAATGATATGCCTATACGAGTTAATTAAATGTGAAAATAGTTCATTTTCTCATGATTTGTATGCTTATTTACGTTTACGTTACAAAAATGACACCGAGTTAATTTTTGTTTAACAACTCGCGCTAATTGGGTGCACGAATTATTGAAAATCCTCGTATAATTATCACCCCGACTGCACCACTAATTAATGCAGGGCAAGCAGACAGTTCTCTGTCTGCTCTCAGCGTGCACATTTTTTTTTGATTTTGTGACATTATTTGGTCTGTAAAATGAAAATGAAAAAAAAAAACTCGCGCACGGAGCAATCATATTCATATTACGGGAAAACTATTCCCATTACATGTTTAGAAATATAAAAATAATATTTTAAGTCAAGTTGAAGTTCGCACAATATTATAAAAAAGAATGTAGACATGCTTAGCAAGATTGGAAGATAGCATTGTGTGTGCACAAAATGGAAATGAACATTCGCTTCTGCAATAAAAGAAAACCTTTTAACCAGACAAATAAATAAAATAAGTCCTCACCTCGTCGTGTCATCGTGTCACAACGTGTTATAACTAGCTTTAGCACACGTCTCGACGCCTAGAACTCTGTATCGAAATCTCATACAAACTTCCATTTACTAACGGGATAGTTGTCAGCCCTCTTATTTCACCAACATGTCAATTGTCTTATGTCAATGACAATTTGCCGTATTAACATAGCAAAGGGAGTCAATAATTGACCATAAATGTATTCAGCAGCCGACTATGCCCTATGCCCTTTTCCAGGACTTTAATAAACCTCCATATCGAATATTTATCTATTTAGATAAATATTTCGATTCACCTGTCGATCAAACGAATAGACAGACATGGAACTTATGTCCGTCTTTATACTGATAAAGATATATCCCATTGCCTTTTCCAGAAATATCTCCCTACCAAATTTAATTAGACATGTGTTCAGCAAGTTCAGCATGAAAAGAGAGCAGACAGACAGACATACATACAAATAGTTACTTTCGTCTTTATAAAATGAGTACGGATTTTAACAAGGTTAAGGTTTAATTTTGAAAAATGACTTGATAGTCATAATGGTGAGTTGAAGATGTTTCTATTCACATCATACTTTAATGTCCTAGTAATAAACTGCGTGATACTAGGGTATGATGGTGGCTGATCACATTTACGCAGAGCGAGTGAGAGAGTGAGATCCACAGACAATCTGTTAGCAGCATGATGACATAAAATGGACAGGTGCAAGATAAAACATTTTTTTTTTACAAATGAGCCTCATGCTTTGCGTATATACAGAATAAACTCCAAGATTGTAATGAAAACATGTTGACAGAAGACGTAAGCGCTGGGGTCATTTTGTTATTACTAGCAAGGTTATCTATGTAGAATACATTAAATACAATTTGAACAAGTAAGTACACCTACCAATGAATCTGACGTTTCCAACTGATCTCATTCTAACCCTTCTATTCTCTTCCGTCAGCATCATTTGGAGTTCTTTCTTCTTAGCCTAGAAAATAAATAATTTAAATCAATAATAAGGTACTTTATTACTTATGTCTTTGATATAACTGGTAAAAATAGTGAACTCATACTCACAGGATCACTGGACTCGGCTAACTCCGCTTCTAGTTTCATTATGTTTTCATCTACCTTTTCAGTAACAAATTGATTTTGGCATTTACTAATGATAAGTGCCCTGAAATTGACGCACTGATCGGGCGAAGACGCATTATCAGCAGGGACCTGTAAGTGATAACAAACGATTCTTGAGCATTTATAACAACATTATTACCATTATTTTAGAGGTACATTATTCGTAGGTTTATAACCGCGGAATCAGCAGATGTACTATTTGCATTGTCCATTGACTTTGTTTTTTTCGAACTGTATGATAATGATTCTATGTTTAACCTGCACAGAATGGCAAATACATACATAAATGGCGTATTTTAACTAATTTGTCATGTCATGTACCTAATGAAATATTAGGTTCATAAAGTTACAGTCATAGAAACATCATACCTTCAGTGTGGAGAGCTTGTTGCACATAGCTGCATAAGCTTCTGAAAAATTTGGTTCGTCTATTGCCTTCTCAAACACCAAGTCGATAACACCTTCAAGGCGTTTCTGATTGTTGATTTCCAGGTGTTTCACCTTCTCTATCAATGTGTCGAACTTCTGTGGCGTGAGTTTGTTCAAAATACCTCGGAACTTCTTGTATAATTCCTGTAAAGTGATGTACATTGAAGATTGTTACTCAAACACACAAGGTGAACATGTTCCCCTTCTTGAACTAAACCAATTCTACTTAATTAGCAATATGAAATCACAAGGATTTTAAATATGAAGGAGAAAAAAATATCTCTCGAGGTTTAACCATACACTCCTTCTTACCTGAGTTTGAGCATCACCCTCTGGGAGGCTCTCCTTCTTGAATCTAGTAGGTTTCCAAGCATTCTCAGTCTCAGAAAGCCTGACATCTTCTCGTAATGAGATAGAGATGACTTGCTTGTGGGAGCTGCTGCCGCTTGGTGTTAGTGGCAGTTTACCACTGCTCTTACCTGAATATTTTTAATAACTTATTTAGTATATACACAATCAATAACACCACTTTTATTATTCCATAATTCTAAATTCAAATGGTTGTCTAATCCAACAAGACATACATTTGTTTGAGGATTAATATATGTGACATAATACAATGAAACAAATGCATACCACTTGCAGACATGTTCCTTCCATCTTTTTTAGTATCTCTGAGGGAACTATTCCTTGAACCCATACCAGCATTTTTCAAGAATGGTGGGAAGAGTGAGTCATTCATAGGCCTCGAAATGTTAGCAAAAGGCATTGGCTCTTG
Organism: Epinotia demarniana; assembly: GCA_945867215.1. Classification (NCBI taxonomy): domain Eukaryota; kingdom Metazoa; phylum Arthropoda; class Insecta; order Lepidoptera; family Tortricidae; genus Epinotia; species Epinotia demarniana. Next base: position 46,851,325 of record OX244259.1, read on the forward strand.
CATAGGTGCGGTCTGCCAAATCATCAAATTTTATTATAATATTAACTGTATAGTCTAGTAAATTACAAGTACAACTTATGAAAGTTGAAAAACCCCCAACATTTTTGTCTCAGTCCAATGTCTCAAAACGGCGGAACAGATTTTCATGAAACATGGCTAAGAACACTTAGGATCACATCAGCTTTCAAATAAAAAAACCGCATTCAAATCGGCCCATCTGTTTGGGAGCTACAATACCACAGATAGATACACAGACACATTAAACTTATAACACTCCTTTGCGTTGGGGGTTAAAAACCCACACCCCACACCTAAGTTATATTAAGGTATGTGTTTCAATACAAATAACAATAATCTAAAAATATGAGGAATACATACCCTTATTACATTGCATGACTCAAGCTTGGGTGCATTTGGCTTGTCCTTGGACATTGGGTCATCTTTGATTTGTTTGAGCAACATTATGTCATAGCACTTCTTCCCTGATTTGTTCAATGGGGACCATTGATCTAAAAGCAATGAAAGATTAGACATATTGATATGGTGGAACAGTTATTTAAATGCAATCTTGAGAAATATTATACTTACCATCACCATATTTGTATTTAGGAACAAATACAGGAGCAGCCTCAGGCTTTTCAGCAGCAGCATCTGCTGGTTTTTCAGGGACCTCTTCATCTATAGCCAAATCTTGATTCTCTTCTACAGCACTAACTTTATCAGTCTCATCTTTCCCATTTTCATATGATTCTGCCTCTTTCTCATTGCTTGCCATCTTGTTTGAAGACTTCTTACTCAAATTTTTGGAATTCTTTACTAGTTTTTCATTTTTGTTAATATCTTCCTTAACAGTCTCAGTTTTACTTAACTCTGCAGTATTACCATTAGCAGTATCTGGATCTAGAAAAACGGAACAAAGACTGAATAAAACATTAATTAAATGTTGCACATTAAAGAAGTGTCCAAGCTAATTTAGCAGGTTTAAAAGTTACTGGTGGTGTGGCCGGAGTCCCCTATTCTACCGACAAACATTCTACAGAATGTGTTCAATTTTATTGCTCATTTTCCTTGTATGTGGCATACCTTACTCCGGTTAAATATTTGTTGCTAAAACAAGGGTAAACCATGGTGTGGCATCTTTACAATACAATTATCTCTAACTGGCCGACAGTGTTGAGCACTGCATTTTGATTGTTTAACAACTATGGTTGAGATTATTTAAGTTGGCACACATTTTATAGACCTGGAATTGCCTTCTACCTCAGATGGTAGAGTTCCTTTTTGTATGGACTGAATGGAATGGATCTTGAGTATAAGTGAAATAACCTGTGGCTTGTCTACAGAAGTTTGATGCCAGACCACTGTAAACTGCCTTAAGAAACTGAAAATACAAACCTATGGTCTTATTGTTAAGATTGATGTCTTTCATCTTAGAATCAGCTTGAGTGGAGCGGAGGCAGCTGGCTAAGCTCTGATTTAATTTGACTTGTGCTTGTATTGCACTAGAAGCTTCTTTGCTTTCGTTAGTTTCTGGAATTGTTGAAGACTCTTTTGCAAGCTTTTCAATGCTTGCTGATAACAATTGTGTGGCAGTGGGGATGTGCTCGAGTGGGGCTGCCACCTCTTCAATTTTACTCAATACCTCAATATTTTTCACTTGAGGTAGGGCATCAACTTCTGTTATAGATTGCACACTTAAATCTTGCACCTTAGCTGAACCAGGAGTTATATTTATATGACTAGTTGGATGGTTGATATTTTCTCCATCAACTGAACTACTAATCACTGCAAATAACGAAATTATATTTAATAATCTTCTCACACTTCAGCTCACAAAAAAATAAATATGTACCATTCAGACATTAAACTAAATTCCATTATACTAGTTAATAAACAATTAGTCGAAGGAATGTCATAGAACAACTGATCACAAGTGAAAGTTGTATCGATACTACGGATTTATTTGCAAAATTAGCCACATGTTCACTTAAGAAATCGATTCTTTTGAAACTATGTCAATTATTCTGAAGTTAAATAACTACGTGTATTTGATAACATAAGAATAAGCGGGATTATTGTACTAATGGACATATCAGTATAGGTAGATATTCATACGGTTCAAATATGCTGATGAGGTAACACTGCCAACACAAAGTACAATAAAAAGGATAAATCAGTGATACGGCTGCATAAGATAGTTCTGCTCGTAAACGAATTTCGGTCAAAGAATCACTAGAACAACTCGTTTGAACGTTTGACTTTTAGCCTGGCCTACCACTTTTTTATGAACCAAGTTCGAATCTATAAATAGAGACGTGAGGTATTTCCACGTGGGAGTTCTACACTCAGTACCTGAAGATTAGACTTAAATGTGGCACTGTTAGCTAAATTATATCACAGTTCTGAAATCCACCAAAATCCTTTGAACGGCACAGATGTCTACGTCTTCGCACGTAGCAATATGGTAAAAAGAAAGTCTATCCAAAAGGTCACTCAAGGATCTAAAAAATGTCTGACTTTAACACTTATTTCACTTCAACCACATTACTTATGATTATGACTTAATTTAAATTTTTAATCTATAAAATGCTGATTTAATAGAACTATTGTGTAAAACTCAAGATTAATAAAGTTCTTATAATTTTAACGTAGCCATGCTCCAAGTGATTGTGAAGTAAAAGCCGCCATATTGGAATATTCCATGCGGACAGTCGACAAAGATCAGCTAGTGTTGTGCGCAAGTACGAAACGGCAATCGATTACTTTTTTTAACATGGCAACATAGAACAGCTCATGGCCGAAAATTATTTAAAAAATGTGCTAGCTTTCTGAACTACCTTACTAAAGTTATTATTATTAAACAAACGTTCTTCCAGTTCATCATGATGTAATATAATTGCATTTTTAATAAAATAACCTCAAAAATTTAAGTTTTTGATCCGTTGTTGAATTTTACACAGTGACACGATTTTTGCATTAAATTGGAAACTATCAACAAATATATCGAACGAATGAAAAGAAAGCTACGTCAAGGCGATTCCAATTCCATATATACACCGCAAAAAAGGAACATAATCATTGCGTTTACGTATTTTGTTCTCATTCAAAATAGTGACGTCAAACTAGTTCGAGCGATAGAGGGAGATACACGAACGAAGTTAGTTTTCGTTTCGCTGTAGCCCCTCGGAGGGCCTACCGCGAAACCAAAACGTCGTTCGTGTATCTCTGTCTCTGTCGCACTTGCTGGTTCGAGCGACACAGAGGGACATAAACGAACGAACTTCGTTTTCATGTCGCGGTAGCCCTTCTGTAAAAGTACTTTTGCATAGGCCACAAAACATTCAAAGCAGAGGGGCTACCGGGAAACGAACTTCGTGCGTAGAGTCTGGCTAACGAAACGTGAGACTGAATATGACAGCGAAATTTAAAAATATAGCCATGGTATCCTTGAATGAACAAAGATTTAACAAATTTAATACTTTCCCATTCATTATTAGAAAATATTAATTGTACTAGTTGATGCAAAACTATTCAAACTGTTTAATCCTTGATAACAAGGTGATATTTTTTTAAATTTCGCGGTTAATTTCAGTCTCACGTTTCGTTAGCCAGACTCTATATCTCATTCTCTATCGCTCGAAATGGCAAGTGCGACAGAGGGAGATACACGAACGAAGTTCGTTTAAGTTTCGCGGCAGGGTCTCAGTTTTAAAGATACATGTTTAGGGTAAATAGGGTAAGGTTAAAAAACCGGACGGATAAGTGCGAGTTGGAATCGCCCATCGAGAGTTAATTAAGTAAATAAATTAAAAATGTGTTTATGTTTTCTGATCTTTTCCTGTTCTTGTTATGTACCTAGTATTGTAAAAGGTCGTATCTTTTTTTTACGTTAACTAAGTTTGATTTTTCACAGCTTAAAGGGACTGTAGACCTGAGCATTGGGGCTTAATTTTTACAAGCTTTTATTTAGTTTCACCTGTCCCGTTGTCTGTCTGTAATCAAATCTTGCAAGTTAAATTTGTCCCACTTCTTAAATAAATACCATATCTTCTTAATCTTCTTAAATATTATGGTACCATCGAGCTGATCAGTGATGATGGAGACAGAAGGTGGCCATGGGAATTTAGTACTTAACCGACGTAACCCCGTTGAGTTTGGGCTCGTTAGAATCGTCTATATGAGCAGTTTATGATGGTATACAGAAAAGTACAGTCGTCACTCGGCAATAAAAGCTTGTACCAAAAATGTTTTTTTTGCGAGAAACTTGTTAACTCGATATCTCCACGTAGTAGGGCAGTTTCAGGTGATAATGTGGACACGCTGGACAAAAGCACCAAATTTTTATCAGGTTCTTGTTAGGTCCATAGCTTTAAGTTTTTGATAGGAACCAACTCCTCCGTCGGCCATCTGTAATATTATGGCGGCCATTTTGAATTTAAGTTAATTTATCAATATCCTGAGTTCTATTTAACGTAGAATGACAAACTTAGTGTCTAAGATATACATATTTGGGGTCAAGAAATTCAACTAGATAGTTTTTACCGCTCGGCCACGACTTTGGTCTTAAGCGACCTGCGACCAGCGTTTTATCTGTTCATTGCGCGGTCGAGATGCGCAACGCACTGTGGTTAGTTGGGATCACGCGCAATTAACAGATAAAACGCTGGTCGCAGGTCGCTTAAGACCAAAGACGTGGCCGAGCGGTTAGAGTCGAGTTCCCAACCCAAAGGATATCAAACGGAACCCTGTTCTTGAGCTTCCGCTGTCCATCCGGCTGTCTGCGTATCAGCAATAGCTGTTCAAATTTTCACAGAAGTAGTGTTTCTATTGCTGCTTTAACATACATTCACAAAAATAAAAAAATTAAACAGTGCTCTCATACACGAAACGTAATTTTATGGCGTTTTTTTGCCCGCCCATAACAATCGGTATATCTCTAGATCCGTAATATGTAGACACTTGAAATTTCCGGAGATTATGTGTCACTATAGCCTCTATAATAACCAGTAATAAAAATATAATAATGTTAATATATAAGTGGGGCAGAGTGCTCGAATAAATGGTCGTACATGTGGACACGCTGGACAATAGCACCATTTTTGTTTCAGGCACTTATTAGGTCCATAGCTTTAAGTTTTTAATAGGACCCAACTCCTCCGTCGGTCATATTTAGTTTTAAGGCGGCCATTTTGAATAATTGTTAATTTATTAATACCTATAAGTAGTTCTAAGTCACTTAGAATCACAAACTTGGTGTCTAAATATACATATTTGGGGTCAGGGAATTCAACTAGATAAGTATTTTACCGATATCTCAGTTACTAAATTACATAAAAATACAAAATTGGTGTTTTTTATATGTACTTACATAAACTGAACTGGCTGAAATTAAAACGGGGCAGTAAGGGCAGCTACTAGAACCCTTTCCGCCGCGCAAAAATGGCAATATGATTTCATTCTTAACTTTTTAAGTGATGACAATCTACATTCAAAAATTTGTGAAAAAAGTACAGTCAGCGAGAAAATCCTCAATTTTGACGATTTTTTTTTAATGCCGTTCGATCTCATTCCTATTAAGGATCCAAATACTCTTAGGGACCGACTAAGGTTTGACTACTAGAAAGCCCAGAAAACAAAAAAGCTAATTTTGCTCATGTTGTTTTTTTATCAGTCTTTAAATACCCAATAAAATTCCTAATTTAAATTATGTACCTACGTTTTTTTTTAATTCTGCAAAATTGGCTTTGGGATTCCCATACTGACTGTATGGAATAAGTTTTCTTTGATACATGGGCGTTCTCTGGTCACACCTTAGTCGGTCCCAAAGAGTATTTTGATCCTTATCTTATCTAGATGAGGGCCCTTTCGGATGCACTTCGACCCAGTGGGATCTTTTGTGCATTTGCCCTCTCCTTATGTCTACTCCCAACCTCGCTCTAACATTTCCACATAACGGATGATGCAGCTCAGCGGAAGTACCTTGAATTCCTTTGGTCGCGGATAGCCGTTACCAAAGAAATTCATTCTTTGTCTGACAAGGGCACGACATGACATTTTGATCCTTAATATTAATGGGATCGAATGGTATTAAAAAAATTGACAAAATTGATGATTTTCTCGTTGACTGTACTTTTTTTTCACAAATCTGTGAATGTAGATTGTCATCACTTAAAAAGTTAGGAATGAAATCCTAATGCCGTTTTTGCGTGGCGGCAAGGGATCTAGTAGCTGCCCTTACTGCCCCGTTTTAACTTTCCGCCCTGTATGTATAAAAAAACACCAATTCTGTATTCTCAAATAATTAAGTAACTGAGATATCGGTAGAATACTTATCTAGTTGAATTCCCTGACCCCAAATATGTTTAATTAGACACCAAGTTTCTGATTCTAAGTGACTTAGAACTATTAATAAATTATCAAGTATTCAAAATGGCCGCCTTAAAACTAAATATGACCGACGAAGGAGTTGGTTCCTATTAAAACTTAAAGCTATGGACCTAATACGTGCCTGAAACAAAAATGGTGCTATTGTCCAGCGTGTCCACATGTACGACCATTTGTTCGAGCACTCTGCTCCATTTACATATTAACATTGTTTTATTTTTATTACTGGTTATTATAGAGGCTATAGTGACACATAATCTCCGGAAATTTCAAGTGTCTACATATTACGGTTCTAGAGATATTCCGATTGTTATGGGCGGGCAAAAAAACGCCATAAAATGACGTTTCATGTATGAGAGCACTGTTTAATTATTTATATTTTATTATTTTTGTGTAGTATGTTAAAGCAGCAATAGAAACCCTACTTCTGTGAAAATTTGAACAGTCTAGCTATTGCTCATACGCAGACAGCCGGATGGACAGCGGAAGCTCAAGAACAGGGTTCCGTTTGATATCCTTTGGGAACTCGACTCTAAAAACTATCTAGTTGAATTTCTTGACCCCAAATATGTATATTTAGACACTAAGTTTGTCATTCTACGTTAAATAGAACTCGGGATATTGATAAATTAACTAAAATTCTAAATGGCCGCCATAAAATTAAAGGCGGCCGACGGAGGAGTTGGTTCCTATCAAAAACTTAAAGCTATGGACCTAACAAGTACCTGAAAAAATTTTGGTGCTTTTATCCAGCGTGTCCACATTTTCGACAATTTGTTCGAGCACTCTGCCCCATTTAAGTGTTCCCGATATAAAGGGTCCTGAAATACAGACAGACTGACAACAAAGAGAGGGTTCCGATTTTTCCTTTTGAGGTACGGAACCCTAACAAATAAGACTGCGACTTTGTCCGTCTGACAAAGTTAAATTTATCATAAACTAGAATAGTAAGTATTGAAAGGAAACCCATGAGCTGAAACTGAACAACTTTAGCAGATTTTTTAATTCCTATGATTAAATGACGTAAGTATAGGAAGGGGGTAATATTCTAAGTTATTTAGTTAGTCTCAATCAGTGACACGCGCTCTCTACCAGGGGGGACCCTTAAACAGACTACGTTCCCAAGTCGGCCGCAGCAAGGGAAACCTTCCTTTTTTTTGATGACGCATTTATTTATTTATATAGGAAGATCATCAGCTTAAATACTACACAGTAGCTTAAAACAGTAGTGACAGTGAGCTAATAACAGATCCTCACCGATAGCGTGATGAATATGTAAAAAATAAGTGAGCAAAAAAAACCAAACGAAAACACAGCGCTTTTGCGTCTTGCTTGACACGGCTACATAATTTAAGTACTTATTTCTAAATAAACTAAAAAGAGTTACCTACCTAAACCATATCCCCTCTACTGAAAAATAGGCATGATGACAGTAATTGAAAATCGCTAAAATATGCTATTTTCTTAGTGCATTTTTAATCATAGAATTCGAAAATTGCTCATATTTTTTTATTAAGTAGGTAATGGATTATTATTTATTTTGATAAAATTAAACTGATAAATACGGACGCCCGCCATGATATGTTAAACACCAATCAGAGCGCATGACGTCACGTGTGTATAAACAAATACCCATAGCGGCCATTACCACAGATTACAGAGAAAACTTACGTACCGAACGAATAGTAAGACAGGGATAGAACCATGTTATCTGTCAGATCTTCATAAGTCATTGTCCCGCTTTCTCGCTCGCACGGCCGCGCAAGACTTGTAAACTTTTTAATTTATGTTCATTCAATGAGCAATTGAGCGATCTAGGTAGCAAACGTCAAAGGTCTGCGTTCTTTTTATACATCGTCACTCGGGACGCCATGACACTGACAAGCGTTTTAGCGCTAATTTGAAATTTAAAAACTAAAATGCATTGTTTTCCTACTTAACTGTAATATTCTCTTGAAAAATCTTATTCTTTGTACATAATAAATGTTTCTAAACATTATAGAACAGTTTTTCAAAATGTGTCATCATGCCTATTGTCGAGATAAGCGTAGTCTTACTAAAGGAACACTTGCACTGAATAGGTCCAGGTCGTCAAACCTTTGAAACACCTCATTTAAGCCGTTGCTCGCTCTGATCATAAAACTATTTTGCCTATAGTTAGTGGATGATAATGGCACGGATAGTGGCGGCTTACGCCGAGCTCTACTGGGTATACGGATGTTCAATTTACCAAGTAAGGTGGGGCTGTCGATTAAATTCGATGCAACTTTAAGTAGGTATGTAATGTCGGCTATATTTCGACGGGTCTCAAGTGGGAGAAGATGGAATCTCCTGCACAGATCCAAACACTTATTTGAGTCGTAGCGAATACCTAATTTGAAGCAAAGAAACTTTAAAAACTTCTTCTGGATATTTTCCATTTGCATTTGCTGGTTCAAGACAAGAGTTGCTGATAAGATACGTGAAAGAACTTCGTTTTCGCTTCGCGGCAGCCGCTCCGAGGTTACCACTCTTTTATAAATTGAATAAAGATTTTATATTTACTACATAATGATTCGGATTCAACAGTATTTATAAATGATCAAATACATACATACCTGCGATACACAATCATTCATGCCCTTCTACACAGAAAGGAGTAAAAAAATTCGTTTTGAAATGGAAGAAGCATTCACAGACCTCACAATATTACACGTGGGCGGTTCGTTTTTGTTTCAAGTATTTTATCACATTTTGATCACTCGTAATCTTCTCTTAATCAAAGTATATTCGTCACACATCTAGAATGAAAATTTGGGTAAATTTTGCGTACTATGCGTACAGTGACAGAGATTTTGGGTATATTACACACACTCGGCGTCGAAATAATCGCACATATTCAAATCCTTCTTACAGGCGATATTAAACCGTATATAACTAAGTACCTATACCTATGAGGCCTCATTTTAAAGGTATCCCCTCCATCCATAAGAAAATAATTTACTTTAAAAACAAAGTTTTAACCGACTTCAATTTAGTACTCCGCCAAGCCACGAGAATATTACCACATTTTTTTACAATTTACCACATGAACTGATTTCCGATAGCAAATGCGTTGATTACTATAGAAAAAAACCGAATCGCTGTATGTGGGCCGATCATATTTGATGACTTCCGTCGGTTCCCCAAGATCATCACCAATGGCACTTCATTAGTTACTATATTTCAACGGAATCTTATCAGAACATGCGACGCACTTTTGCACTTTTAAGTACATAATTGAGGAATTCGAGAAGTGATCTGTGGTCTTCATCATCAATTCCTCGCCACCAAATTTATGATTTTCGGATGTAAATACACGAGTTATAATAGAAAATACCAAAATTACTACACGCGCGCCTAATAAAATTGAGGAGTTCCCTCAATTCCTCATGGATCCCATCATCTAAATGAATTTAACCCACCTGGAAGCATATACATACAAACAAAAAAAAAAATTCGAATCGGCTCATCAATGACGGAGTTCCGAGGTAACAAACATAGAATAAAATATATACAAGTATATAACCTAATTAAGAACCTCCTCCTCCACGAAAGTAGTAGTTTGTGGACTTGGTAACTAGTTATGCCTACTTACGCGTGATAGTTTTCCTTTTAATGCCATTCCATTTAGCCGCCAGGGGGGCACATAACTCGAACAAAAATAAGGACTTTAAAGCCCAATATCTCGCAAACGAATCACAGAGTTGAAAAATCTTTTTAAATAACCCATAATATTTGAACAAGCTAACCCCACACTATGGGTTTATCGAGAAATAAAGTTAACATCCCCAATGTACGTATGCCGCCCCCCCCCCACACTATCAAAAAAAATCTACAAGGCTTCTGGACTACGGAATTATAAAAAAGGAAATTCTAAGGGAAAAGGAACCAACTTTTATTTAACCTCAAATTACAAAAATGGAAAACAACAATGACAAAGATACAGTATAATAATGCTTAAAACTAAACTTAGAAACCAGGGCCGCCTCCTCGAGCTCCCGAACATCTCCCATGCGATTACTCATGGACCTGATCAGCGTCACGATACGTTCTTGAGGGATGTTGTCGCACTCCTCGATGACGGCATCCTGAAGCTCATCGACTGGCAGGACGGAAAGGGGAAACAGGAAAAACGGTTTTGCAAAGAGGTCGATACAATAGACCGGTCGTGTCACGCGAACGTACAGCTTCGCCTCCTGTATCCATGCCTCCTGGCCCGTATTTCACTGACAACGACAATTCTCCGTACATTACTGATTCCACAAGTAACCTAGCAACCACCTTAGCTTTTAGAACAAGCAATGTATGGCGAATTGTCAGTGTCAGGTGACAATTGTCAAGTTGGTGAAATAGGGGCCTGATGTAGGCGCCAGTCTTGTCGAACCGTTGGAAAACTAGTTGCACTCGGAAACGGCTGATATTCAGACGCCGAGGAACATAAGACTGTCGTAAACCAGGTTGCAGTAGTGCCACCAACTCAGCTGCTTCTTCTGCCGTGGTAACCATTTTTTCAGGTTTTTTCTTGCTGAAGCTGTTCACGAGTGACCTCAGTGACGTCTGGATAGCGAATTGAAAAGAAACCCTTAGTTGATTTTTAAACATTTTTTTTCTCGATTTTTATATTAGCTTGTAACGACCTTTGAAGATGTTCGATTTTTTTAACGCCGAGTGCATATCACAGCTAAGTCTCAGACGGGCTTATACACAGGCGCTCACCATCTGGCGAGAATTTGGTAATTAAACAACATTGGTCGCCGTTGACGCGATAGGGCGTCACTAATTATACGGAAACCAAACTGACAACCTTTTCACCGCCAAACACGTGAAATCACGTCATCGACGATTCGTGACACCGACGCCAAGGCGTCATTTTTTTTATTTTTATTTATTTATTAAAACTTACTCTGAAATGGCCCAATTTCATGTTGGCATTATTTCTTTATCCATTATTTTTTTACCCTTGTGGCGTGAGGTGGCACGGCAAGTTGCTTTACCATCTGGCGGTGAAAAGGTTAAATAAAACCAAGAGATTGTAGGTCAAATAAAAAGTACTGTACGCCGTACTTACCAGAAAAGTGATCAATCTGTCCGCATACTTTCTGATGACGGGCGCTATGTATTTCAATATGTAGCAGTCGAATTTCAACTTTCTTATGAATAAGAGAACATGTTCGAGGAGTGTAAGTTCAATAAGTTCTCGGTATCGGCATTAAAAACTGAAGTTATAAATAAATTATGTATATAAAACCCACCTTGATCTTTGTTAGGTGAGCTGTGGTTTTAAAACGTGATTACGAGCTTTTTTTTTTATTTGAGCCATCCAAATATATCAAATTCTCATATTAAAATCAATATTCAGGATAACGATTACGACACCACAATTTTACCAAAATCGTAACTAATATTCTGAAAATATCCTCCTTATTTCATTAAAATCGCCGGCCGCATTTGGAAAAATATAAATTACCATGCAACGCACTACTCATGTCACTATATCACGCGCCTTTCCCATGGGAGTTCGAGAAAAGTACTCATTTCCACTTTATGCGAAACCTACATACACTCGTACACCTTTCGCTACGTCAACTAACGCATACTGGCTCCTGGGTCTTCTTTAGTCCAAAATATGTATGCATATATCTACGAACATTTGACTGGGTCTTCCTTAAACATTATTGAATTATTTAAAAACTTCACAGATAATGTTCAGAACCTATGCCTGTATGACATAAGTAGAGTATAATGTTATCTGGAACGAATTATGCCTAGGTGTCTAATTTATGGAAACAGCATAGCATAGCCCATCTCTGGTGGATGCGCAACCTAAAAACGCAAAATAAAAGATAATCCGCGTTAATTTTACAATACCAGATTAGCTAGCAATCTAGCATGACCGCTATTAAGTTGAAAGTCTGCGTGCTACATGCTATCTAGGGACCTGTGCGGTGTCTTAAAACTGACTATCAAACCACATAAAAGGTTACTTCCATCATTTCGTAGTAAACCAATGCTCATCAGGATGTAAATTGTGAAGTGGAACTGATGATGTACGTATACCCAACGTACCTGGTGCGATGCAAGACGTTTTTAAATGGAGTAAAATAAATCAAAAATATTTAAGCAATAGTTGTAAACACATGTGTGACTAAGAGCTTAAATTTATCGTCTTTACTTCTCAAATTGACTATCGTCCAATCCTGATCGTAAATCAATGTGAAACGCAAAAATATCTGTGGTGTCAAATTTGAAAATGACTTAATGATCGAAATAAATAACACTAGCACACTATTTTCCTTGATTTTCCTGATATCCTATATATATAAACGAAGAAACGTAGACTAATTTGTCCGTTAAAATTCTAATGATACATGGAATGAGGTATTAGTTTAGTTTACCTTTGATCTACAACTTCGCCGTTTTATTAGCCTCTTTCTATATGGCAGTGTCCTTGCACATTTATTTTGGATACAGCCGATATAGGGACAGTCTTACGGAAATCTAAAATGGATGAGCTTATAATTTATATCCCTATCACACTTTGTTAATTTGAGTGATATACTAATTATCACACTTGTTAATTTGAGTGATAATTATATAGGAGCTTCGAACTTTGCCCAGGGTGCAATAAGAATGCATTTCAGAATATGAATCCCGAAACTAACAGCTGGAGGAAAGCCAAGGAGCCAATGAAACATCTATACTAATATTATAAATGGGAAAATGTATTGGTTAGAGCTCCCGTTGCACGAAACCCTACCTCACAAGGTGGCAGAACAGAAATGCAATAGAGTGATAGATACTACTTAGGAACACTGGATTTTAGTTGGTTGCCATAGCATATCCTGGAAGAACTATAATTTTTTTTCGTCGTCGTATCGCTTTTTTGATCGAAAATTACATCATAAGGTGGCAGATCGAAACGTTTACTCATCGAAAGAGACACATTTGGAGATAAAAACCCTGGCAGGTTTCAAGATCAGCCACGTTTTATGAGCCCCAAAAATGGGGTCAATTACCTCATCAGATGGCAAGATGAAAATGATGCAGATCGATTGCCTTAGACGTGCCGTTCACGAATATATAGGGTTGCCTCCCTTCAGCTTGGCAGTTTTTCTGGTCAGCCACCTCAAACAATGTATGTGAAAATCTTGGAATAACGAGAAATTCGTGTATTTATGCTATGATTTAATAAAAATCAGGATATGAAATTAAAGTCAACGTACTTGCGTCTTATGGTGTTGAAATAATAGGGTAAATGTACCAGTTTTGGTCATTTCTCATTAATACATACATACATACATACATACACATACATTCACGCCTTTATTCCCAAAAGGGGTAGGCAGATCACATGAAACGTATGTTCCAGCGCCACTTTTAGCATTAATGTGGGTATAAAATATCGACAAAATGTGATATTGTAGTGATAGGTTGCTAGCCTATCGCCTACAACACACTTCAACCCTGGTCCCTTAGTCGACTTTTAAGACACCCACGGGAAGAAAGGGGGTGGTGAAATTCTAACCCGACACCACACGGGTCTCGACACCACACGGGTACCCGACACTACACGGGTATTAATATATCTTGAAATATGGAAATATAACGCAAACATCAAAATTCATGAAAAAAATTACAAATATCAATGCTGCAACTCTACCGCCATGTTGGAAAAGTTTAAAACAACATTTACTAAGGACACTGCTTGTGAGCTCAATGTGGCGCAATGCTACAAAACCATCTTGTTTTTATATGATCCTGTTGAATGCGGATGGGTTCTAAATAGTAAAAATAACTATGATATTTTGTGGTATGAAGGAGATCCCACTCTACTACAAGTCAACGACATTATATAGGTGTACGCGGGTTGGGTTTCCGCAACTCGACGTCATATTAGCGCCTATTTTGCGTGTGGGTTGTTGGCACTACTGCTATTCGTGCCAACCCAGTTCCACCAGGAAGCCTAGCAGACCCTTTATGTTGCCGACGGCTTCCGGTAGTGACCCCGGTGTTCCGAGGTGTTTTGCCCGGTGTACTGCCACCCCAGGGCACGTCAGGATGACGTGGGTGGCTGTCTCTTTCTCTTCCATGCAGGCTCTGCAGAGAGGACTGTCTGTAATACCTAAGGTGAAAAGGTGTTTGTTTAATAGTGCATGACCAGTTATGGCGCCTGTCAAGAGACGGAGTGCCGGCCTCTTTAGCTGTTTTAGCTTCCTTGACAATCCGGGATTGATTGTCGGGAGGGCCTCCCTGGTTTGCCTGCAGGTGCCTAGGGTGTTCCAAATTTTTTGGTGTTCTACCTTGGTGTTTTTTCGCAGTGTGCTCCGCAGCCATGCAGGGGGTAGAGGGATCGTGGGTTCCGGTCCTATGGCTTCCGATTCTGAGCCTTCTCTAGCCAGTGCATCCGCTGCGTCGTTACCGCGTGAATTGCTGTGCCCTTTGATCCATTGCAAGGTTATGTCGCAGTTGGTACATACCTCTGATAGAATTTTGTGGCACTCGTGTATCAGCCCAGACGTTGTTGTGTGACTTTGCAGGGCTTGTAGTACAGATCGACTGTCGGAAAGTATGCGGATGGGATATCCTCTTACCTCCCTGGAAACGATTGCGTGAGCGGCCATTATAATACCCATGCACTCTGCCTGGAAGACTGAGTTATGGATTCCTAATGGTGTCGAGATTCGTATGTTTAGGTCCTCCGAGAACACTCCTGATCCGGCGCCTGACCTTGTCTTGGACCCGTCCGTGAATATTCTTAACTCCCTGGGGTTAAGTCCTTCCTGGAGGGTTTCGTATAGTTCGATTTTGTACTTCTTGTCGAAGACGAACTGTTTTGGAATGATGTCGTTTGTTGCCTCTATGAGGGGTTCCCTACCTATAGCCTCGTAGAGTATCTCGGTGTGTGGAACCCTGGGCGGTCTCCAGAGATTCTGTTTTTTGAGCCGTATGGCTGACGCCAGGGCTTCTTGCCTGATAAAGAGGTGTAGCGGCGGAATGTCCATGATGGCTTCCAGGGCTGCAGTTGGTGTGGTCCTCATGCAGCCACTAGCCGCCATGCAGGCCAGTCTCTGGAGGCGTTGTAGTTTAGCTTCGACCGTGGTTAGTGTGGTGCGAGGCCACCACACTACGGCTCCGTAGCTTACTATTGGTCGAATTATCGACTGGTAGAGCCATAGAGTGATCCTGGGGTTTAGTCCCCAAGTCCTACCTACCATTCTACGGCATTGCCAGAACGCGACTGTAGCTTTTTGTATTTTTTTGTCGAGGTGGCTGCTCCAGTTAAGTTTGGCATCTAGTATTACACCCAAATACTTTACCTCTGCTGACAATTGGAGCTCTGTATTGAACAGTCTGGGTAAGCGGTAGGTCCCCAGATTCCGTTTGTAGGTGAACATTACCAGCTCCGTCTTCCTTGGGTTGACTGTAAGTTCATTGTCGTTGCACCAGCGTTCCACTATGGCGAGTGCGGAACGGGTGACGTCGCACACTGTACCTGCGTGGATGCCGCTTGTGAGTATTGCTATGTCGTCAGCATACCCGATAGCGTAGTGATGACTCAAGTCAACGACATTATTAGTATGGATGACAATGAATCAGATGAATTAAATATTAGTTGTGTTTCTTCTTCTGACGAAGAATAACTTTTTAAGTTTATAAGTGTCCCTAGAATAAAAAACTTATATATAAGTTTGTATTGTTTTATTTTTGTACACTTTGTACGTGTACCTAAAAAAAATTGCAAGTGATGCAATTATATGCATCTTCTTCTAAAGGTATATATATATCAAAAAATCTTACTTGTGTATGTTATGTTGTACTGTTCTAGTGTAGAGGTAACTTTGAATTAAGATAACTGCATGACGTTTCCCATATTTGAAATAAAATTGATTCATTATTTCATATAATTTCTACAAAATAAATATTGTTTGTAGCACAAAAATGCTATATCACGTTGAACGTAACAGGCAACATCACTTCTTTCAATATTTCAAGAAATATTAATGAGAAATACCCAAAACTGGTACATTTACCCTATTATTTCAACACCATAAGACGCAAGTACGTTGACTTTAATTTCATATCCTGATTTTTATTAAATCATAGCATAAATACACGAATTTCTCGTTATTACAAGATTTTCACATACATTGTTTGAGGTGGCTGACCAGAAAAACTGCCAAGCTGAAGGCAGGCAACCCTATATATTCGTGAACGGCACGTCTAAGGCAATCGATCTGCATCATTTTCATCTTGCCACCTGATGAGGTAATTGACCCCATTTTTGGGGCTCATAAAACGTGGCTGATCTTGAAACCTGCCAGGGTTTGGGCTGGCAACCAATGCGGGTTTTTATCTCCAAATGTGTCTCTTTCGATGAGTAAACGTTTCGATCTGCCACCTATGATGTAATTTTCGATCAAAAAAGCGATACGACGATGAAAAAAAATTATAGTTCTTCCAGGATATGCTATGGCAACCAACTAAAATCCAGTGTTCCTAAGTAGTATCTATCACTATATTGCATTTCTGTTCTGCCACCTTGTGAGGTAGGGTTTCGTGCAACGGGAGCTCTAACCATATGTGTTGTTTGTTTGTTTGTCCGTCTCTCACGGCAAAACGGAGCGACGAATTGACGTGATTTTTTAAGTGGAGATAGTTGAAGGGACGGAGAGTGACATAGGATAGTTTTTATCCCCGAAATCATCCCCTAAGGGGGTGAAAGTAAAAGTTTGTATAGAGCTGCGATATTTATAAACGAGTTCCACGCGGACGGAGTCGCGGGCAGAAGTTAGTGCATTTATACATTTAAAAATAGTCCTCATCGTGGTGTTATCCGGGCTGCCGCCTTCAATGATTCGATCGATATCATTTGTTTAAATTAGTTATACATGCTGATTTTAAGGCATCAAAGACGATAAGACATCAATATTATATGTATTAATTATCACACATGGTGATTTTAAGGCAACAAAGATGACAAGACGTCATGAACATCATAAGGTCAGTTCGGGTATGTGCGCCACCGGGGAAAGTGCGCCTCATTCATCATTCAATCATTTGAATCAATATCAATGCAATAAACTTGTTTTAGTTTGTTGCATGAATGTAAAATATGTTTGATGAAAGATGCATCTACCCCGTCTGCCCTTACCTAATGCGGCGCACTTGCCCCCTCTGACCTTACCTAATCTTTTATCCTTACCTAAGCTGATTTCTTTTTAAATTAGTAAAGCTTCAAAGTAAATGCAAGTAGGTATAGTTAATAACTGCCACAACAAAGCGCGCAATGCGAGACGTTATGTATTTTCCCATATATAGCATGTACAAATTGTATAAGTGATACGCTGACCCCTTAATCTTCTTAAGAAGTAATTATTTTTTGAGGTAATGCTGAAAATATTAAACTTGTTTTACATAAGCGTAGGACAAATGGGTTTCCTTCCTAATAGCGTTATTATTACTTATTAGTCTTATTACCCTGTATTTCGCGTATAAAGGAGTAAGATCTACAAGGCAATTATATAGTAGATTGCATGACAAGGGTCTAAAATAAGCCATTACAGGGTGGCCCAGAAAAACGTTGACATAGAATTATAAGAATATTATTTTATTACTTACACCAAATTCATAAAATAACATTAAATAGTAAAATTCAATATCTTGAAATAAAAAAAAAATTAACTGTCTTCAAAATATCCTCCTTTTGCACTGATACACAGACGCAAATGTTTGGTAAAATTATCGACGATATGCCGCAGCTCTTCCATGGTAATTTTTTCCCACTCCTTCGTAAGTGTTGCTTTTAGAGCATCTATATTTTTGTTCTTGGACGCACAGGCTCTTGACTCCAGGATTGACCATAAACTATAATCCATTGGGTTTAGGTCAGGCGAGTAGGGTGGCCATTCTTTGGAGCTTATAAATCCGGGAAAATTGTCCCTACACCACTGCTGCACACTACGAGCCCTATGGGATGGGGCAGAGTCTTGCTGGAATATCCACGGTTGGTTACCAAAATGTTGTTGACTCCAAGGAAGCACTACGGCTTCAAGAATATCTCTTTTATATATTTCTTGATTTATTTTGACACCTTTTTCTATAAAAATAAGGGCCTGCCTTGCCTGTAGAGCAAATCTCACCCCAAACCATAACGGATTCTGGCTTTTGTCGGTGAGGAATCACTGCAATTGCTCCAGGATGACTAGGATAATACATTCTATCATTTTGGTGATTATGGGCCTGTTCAATAGAAAACAGTTTTTCATCTGAAAAAAGAATGTGATTCCATATCTCAGCCGCGGCACGCTTCTTAATTAGACGACATCTCTCGAGGCGAACTTTTTTATCTTTATCTTCAAGAAGTTGTGCCTTACGCAGTTTGTAAGCCTTCAAATTGAGGTCATGTGCGACAATACGTTGCACCGTCGAACGGCTTATACCCAGGTCTCGAGCCATTTTTCGGACTTTGGTCCGTGGATTACGATCAAGTCGTTTTTTGATAACGTTTCGGAGCCTGGGAGTCCTCACAGTCCTCTTTTTTCCTCTTCCTGGGCGGTCTCCAATATGGCCGAGCTCATTAAATCGCTTAATAGTCTTACACACAAGTTGACGACAGACACCGAGCGATCTAACTATCTCACACTGTCGTTTTCCAGCCTCGTGTAGGGAAATTATTGCTCCACGTTGCGAAGACATGGCAAAAATATTGAATAACCAATAGTTTTAAACACGCTGTCTATTTTAAATGGCGGCAAAAACGTGTGAAAACGCAATATAAAAACAAATGAATTCGAACCGCGTTCCATTTTTTTTTTTTTTACTTTTTAATTTTGTCAACGTTTTATTGGGCCACGGTGTATTTAATTATCGTATGGCAAATCAGTATTTAGAACCGTGATATCTTGGTTCGTTCGGGAAATAGTTCGAGGGGTAATATGGCTTTAAGACCAGAGTAATACACTCTACTTTGCACTTCGAATGTGAGAAAATAGTAAAAACCAAGATTATCCATCTACAATCAACAATTCAAATCGAAAAGATTGTTGATTGTTCAATTAGGCGCCATTTCTTTTAAATAAAATGCTTCGACACAGATACAACATATTGACACCATGAATAAACGCCTCTGACCATCTAATAGCCGCGTCCAAACGGCCGCGCGGCGGACAGCATACAGGGCATACGATAAAGCGAGATAGACAGCAGTCAAACCCGCTCATCTTACGAGTATGTCATGTTGGTATTTACTACCACTACTACTTTAGCCCCGCTTGCTCGTAAGCCTAATATGACGCACTTTTTGAGCATGATAAGGGAAATACATATTTATTACAACATGTTTGTTACTTCAAGGATAATTTCCACGAATCGGCACGGATCGCATTGAACCGGAACGAATTTTAAAATCCATAAATTTTATTAAATCATGAACACAGTAGGTATTTAAAGTCTATATTCCCAAGCCACGAACAGCGGTTTGACAGCGGGCGTCTTCCGCGACACGCGATCGTAGCCGAAAGTATGCTGCGACGCACGGCTTGGTAATGTAGACTCTAAATACTGTGTACATGATTTAATATCGTTTAAAGAATGTAAAATTCGTTCCGATCCGATGCGACGCGTGCCGTTTGGTCGTAATTATCCTTAACTAGTACGATTAGGTTCGCAGAAACTGCTCTTCGCTACATAGCTGCGCGGGGTGGGATGCGGGATGCGGGCATGCGCATGTGTAAGGGGAACTGCGCCGCACGGGTTCGTCGTCCGCATGGCGTGACGGCTTGCCAGAAATTTGGGCTTGCTAGCATCACACCCCGGATTTAGTGCCTGTTATATATTACACTACAAAGGGTTTTAATATTTGCTTTTCATTGTTAGACATTGTAGACTTAATTACTACGCTTAAGCACTTACCTAGATTTGTAGGTCCATTATGCTGCTTGTTAGTAAGCGAAGATTCTGCATCTTGGACGTCTCTATCCTTGTTTTTATCTCTGTCTTTTTCTTCGGATCTGAGTCGCTCCCTAGGTTCTCTTATTCTTTGAGGCTGTGGAGCTAGCATAGCAGTGGGCGCGACGGCTTGCGCTGGTGGCGTGGCAGCCGCGGCTGCGGGATCGAGAGCGGTCGCGGGCGCAGGCGCGAGGGCAGGCGCGGGAGCGGACGAGGACGCGGGCGCGGACGCCGACGCGGCCGCGAGGGCGGGTGAGGCAAAGTTTGCTGGTGAAAGGGCGCCGGGACTCGCCGCCGCCGAAGCGGCACTCGGTGGCATAGAACTTACAGTACTTATATTCTCTGTAGACTTATTTATTTCTTCATCTTGAGGCACGACTGGTTTATTTTTGTGTTTGTGTGGTTGCTTATTTGGTGATATAATCTTATTGCTGTCTATTACTAAAGGCTGAATATTCTGATCACTATTCTTTTGCAGCTGCTTAACATTCGGCAGTTTAGGCACTATAACAGGACTGTCTGATATTGCTGATACTATTGGAGTTTCGTTAGGTACTGCAGCAACATCTGGTCCTAATATTTTATTTTCGTTTATAGTTAATATCTCAGACTTTACTATATTATTATTTAAAGAAGACTTTATTGCATTTAGTTGCGGTTGCATAGGGCTTGCGGAAGATATAGGCATATCTACATTCTTATAACTTGGCTTCATCGAACTTTCGCACGTCGTTGGCTGATTAGCCACCTCATTAACCATTCTTGAGAACTGTTCAGCGATGCTCTGTGTCGCTTCCTGACAAGATAACGGCACCTTATAGTAATATGTTATTAAATTCCAAAATATATTGAAGGACTATTAATTACTTACTGGCTGGGGCGTTTGCCGCTCGCTGGAATCACCACTTAAATATTGACTATCATTATTTGGATACAAATCGGTCAATATATCTTGCCCTGTAAGTGAGGTATACGTTTAGTGGATTTTTCATTTTAAATATGAAAGTTAACATAACAAAAAGAAACATAAAGTTAAAACATTACTCACTAGTAACAGGATCAATAATCGCGAGCCTGTGACTACGTTTCGTTTGCGTCGGACGACCTGTAAAAAAAGACAGTAAATTTGAAATGAGTGATCAATTATTAGTAGTAGGTAGTAATCATAATGGTATTTATCGTCCCATACGTTTGGTCACGATGAACAGCCGTCGAGAGTAGGTAGTATTTATTCATTATTGTAATGAATAATTAGGAATTCGAGATAAAAAATGTGAACCGATGGGTTGCCACCATAAAAAATAAATAACTTATGCTTCCGAGAGTAATTGAAAAATCTTTGAAATACTTGATAAAAGATTAAGACTTGCAGAATTAAGTAAAATAAAAATTTGTAATGATTTTATGAAAATATTTGATGAAATTAAATAGCAAACTGTGTTTTTTTAGGTTTTTAATTTGTTTAAATAAAGTGTGTTTTCAAATTCATTACCGGTTTCATTTTCATTTAAGCGTTGATTATTCAAAGACTGATAAGATAACTCGATAATTATAGCGCTAAATGCTACAGCATTTATTTGGGAAGTAATTAGAATCCTTAACCCTTTTCGTATAGAATGGCTTGTGTACAATTAAATCCACGTCACATTTGAGCCATCCGTGTCTATTTTAATAAAGTCCATAATTGACATTAATTTCATTTCAATTTTGTGTCACTTCACTTGTATCATTTTTGATACTGTATGCATCTAAGTATGTACTAAATTATGTAGGTAATGACATCATAAAAAAATTATCTAATACTGACTCCTTAGATTTATGTTCTGTGACTTTGTCATTTACAACTAACAAAATTAATTATTTAAAACATGTTTAAAACTATTAAATTACAATGATTTTACACAAATTTCGTTACGTTATGAAAAGAACTTACTTAAATAAATAAATCCAATATTTATTTCTTGTTTTTTTGTTGGTATTTACGCAGCTTTTGAATGAACATTTTGACATAACTGACAACCAACAAGTCTCACGCTGGAAACCAGACTTAACGCAAAAGAACCGGCCGATGCGATTGGCCGGTTCTTTTGGAAGGACATTTTTTTCAGCTGATTGTGTATCTAGTTCTATATACTAAATCAATGGTAACAGTGTCTATCGGGAGTATCATGGTTACCATTTTATCACTTATCGCTGTGGACAAGATAAATGTCACTCTTGCACTCCCATACTTGTCAGACCGTGACGGATGACGTGGATAAGAACCCACAGCGATAAGTGATAAAATGGGGACCATGCTACGCCCGCTTTTGTGTGTTAACATTTTTGATTTCTGGTTCTATCTCTGAGCTAAGTTTCACTATCTGATCGTCACCTTGTTAGCCGACTCTTTCGCGATTGGTCTTTTTCGTTGCTGGCCACACGAGAACATAATTATCAATGTATCCAATTTTCGTTTCCACTAGTAAGTAATTTGCCTGATGGCATCTTTTTCCGACACTGTTTTGACAATGCCATAATTCCGTATAATTGATACTTCGCCAGATTACTCATTAGGAGACATGTTTTATCTAGGTTTTATGCGCCACAGATTTGTGCGTACACTAACGATATATTTATAGGGTAGACTGGGGACAATAGAAACACGTCATGATTGAAACAAGTCAAATTTCTCGAAAACTATAATACCTACGCGCCTGAAGCAACACTCAGAACACGCATTCTGCCACGTTTGAATCCTTGGCCAGTAGCGGACGAGCGACGGTGCGCGATGGGAGTGTAAACGAGCCAAATCAGTTTTTCGCGGTAATAACCGAGTATTTGTGATGTCGTATATTTGTTTATAACTTTGTTCCTTTTGTATTTTGACAGATCAAATTATTTTGGTATTATAGTTAGGAATAAAGGAATGTTTCTAAAGGCTTTTGCTCAGCGTTGGAGTCTTTTATATGTAATATTTGAACTTGAATTTAAAAACGTCGTGTGGGGACGGAAGAAACAACTTGCTTGTGGACGCTTGAAACGTTTCAATTGTCCTCGCGTTTTAATCGTCCCCAAACGTAACCGACTTGAGAATATACGGAGGTTATGTTAATGTTCACTATTATTTGTGTAGTTTTTGACCTTATTTATAGATAATGGAAATGGTTTTCATTGTTTTTTTATACGTGATTTTATGAACATTTGTTTTTAACCGACGTCTAAAAAAGGAGGTTCTCAGTTTGACCCGTATATAAGATATACCTATATCAGAAAGAATCACACATTCACATCACACATTTTTTTAAATATAATTTGGCATAACGCAAATATTTTGTTTAGTAAAACAATTTAAACTGATTATTTATTGCGTCTCTAATTTAATTTTACATCCCGAAGTTTGCAACACTCTTTGTCACAGGGAAGGTACTTACAAGGAATGGTTATGATTGAAACATTGTTATACTTAGTTGAAACAAGCACTTTTGTATGAAACATGATTATGCATGTTTTCTGCAATTCTATATCGTTATATCTTATAATTGCATTAAAAGTGCATTGGTTAATCAAAATGTACAAGGTAGCAGTAACAAAGAAAACTAAAGTCATATACATTTTTTTTAAACTCGTTTTTTTATCGAGATGTTCAGTTGCTCATAAATTGAGAACTGTTTATGTTATGCTTGCGAACTTTTGATGAGCTCATTGTATGCCGTGGTAGTGATGAAAAAAATTAAAAAAGATATAAGTACTTTCATTGTGCCGAAGATATTAGAGTGTTTCAATTGACCTCACATAGTGTTTCAATTGACAGTCATGTGAGGTCAATGGAACCATTCTGCCCTATTCTCTTTATTACATTATTGTCAAAAAACTGTGGATTATAGACCAACCAAATACATTTTATTTAGGAACCAGGTAACCAACCTTGAAATATTTTGGGCGTAAAAATATAACAGTTACAGGTGGTTAAAGTCAAATTGTTTCAATTGTCCCCGGTCTCCCCTATTTGATTCTTAATCTTTGACACTATCTCAGTGCAACACACAAGTTTTGTTGTCATGTCGTAAGAACAACGAATCTGATGAATCACACAAACAGTGATAGAGACAAAATCCGAGCTTGACCACGAATAGAAAATTTCCTTTCAATTCACAAACTCACCTAAGTGATCGTAAGCCCGCCCATTAAATTAGGTGGTCGTTAACCGTCGCAATGACACTACGAAAATCCAAAAAACTAACACCGGAAGTGACCGAGATGGGCAGTTTCGAATCGCGAGCTTGGTGAATGTAGATTTAAATGTCAATTTTTACATGGTAAAATGACAGTTGGATCTATCTAACGCGCGTACAAAACGTTACCTGATTATCCCTCAGGACTAATGTGTACTCACCAGATATGGATTGGTGCATGTGTGCTGGGGTTTGGGAGTGGGACAGCGTCACCGCCGGGGCTGACGGCGTCGGCGGCGTGCCCTGCGGCCCCATCAACGTCGTGGGGTTGTTTCTACCACCCGATGGATTTGACTGCAAATTCGGCGTTGGTAACTGTTGGCTATTTGATTGGTAGTAATCTGAAAAAAAAAAAAAAAACATTAGCGAGGCAAGTCTATCTACAAGTACTAATTCTATTGAGGGGAAAGGCCATACAAGTAAATGCCTGATATGTGCAAGACCCAATCATAAAAACTACAATAGATGTCGCTATGATCTATGTGAATGTTAAATGTTCTAATGTGATATAAGAACTACATGTAGATGACACTACCGTCTATGTAAAAAATGTGGGACGTTCGTTGCTTTAGTAATATACTAATTCATTAGTGTTAATTACTCCAGAGTTCAGCAGACTTCTATTTAAGTCTATGTAGTCATATTCAATAAGTTTTTTTTTAATATTGGAAATCTCTGCACATTCCAGGCATTATTTAGGCATTCTCCTTTGTATGTAAAAGGTAATGTTCCAAATTACTCCATCAATTACAAAAGTGAGTACATTGTTTAACGAGGGGCGTAAGTGGAATATTGCCAACAAGAGACCATTAGAAGCCCGACGCCGGAAGCGGAGGGCTTTTGATGACTCGAGTGTGCAATATTCTTACGCCCGTGTTATACACTATGTTTTTCATCACATTTGCGAGGAAACAAATACATTTTAGATAATATTAACACGAGTGGCACATACAATTTAAGAAAATTGCTTCACCGCCCGTGTTGCGTACAAAATTTTACGTCTTCAGTTGAAGACGTAAAATGTGGCCAGTTGGCCACAATGCGAGTTTTCCCGTACGCGCAGCGTGCAGTAAAACTCGCATTATGGCCAGGTGTGACGTAAAATATATTTCCAGAAATAGGCTTTCTGTATGGATGTAGGATATATTTAGTCCAGCGGAGCGGGTGGCCCGCATTGTTTGTTAAGCGCGGAGCCGAGACGACAACAAACCCCTAAAAGTTTGGGATTGCCTGAAGTTGCAAACATAACAATCAGCGATACAATAAGACAAACAAAAACATAATGTAATATACTTACAAGGCGGCGTGTGATTTGGGGGATTCGCGTAACTTATGTAAGGGGCGACGTACTGGTAAAACCTGTTAAAAACAAAACAGTTCAATAACCTATTTGATAGTATGCAAATTACGGGCGTCCAATCAAATCGGTGCGTTAGATTTAACTAACGTGGAATATATAAATCCGTTAAACAGTTGAGGCACATAAACATAAAAGTCGACCAGGGTTGAAGTGTGTTGTGGGCGATGGGCTAGCAACCTATCACTGCAATATCACATTTGTCGATCTAATTATACACACATTTATGCTAAAAGTGGCGCTGGAACATACGTTTCATGTGCTCTGTCTATCCCTTTTGGGAATAAAGGCGTGAATGTATGTATGTATGTAAGTAACAATGTCCACGAAGTTACTCCCTTGCAGCGACGACGTAAAACCATGTACCTATGTTTGTACAGAAATACGATGGCCACGTTAACATCTAAATATATAAAAGAAGAAGCCGACTGACTGACTGACTGACTGACTGACATATCAACGCACAGCCCAAACCGCTGGGTCTACGGATTCCAAATTTGGCACGTAGGTTCCTTATAAGGTGTAGGGGAGCACTAAGAAAGGATTTTTCAAAACTCACCCCCCCAGGGGGTAAAACGGGGGTCCAAAGTTTGTATGGGGGAAGCATTATTTTTTGAACTACAGAATTAAAACTTTGTAGGAAGATTACTTATTAAGATACAAAAAAGCACTTTCAGCGTTTTAGAAAATTCCACCCCTAAGGGGGTTAAATAGGGGTGCAAAGTTTGTATTCAAAACTACTGGGACTAAAAACTTGAAATTTACACCAGACCTTCCTTTTATGACGTAGGCAAGAGATAAGACGGGATTTTTGGAAATTCTATCCCTAAGGGTGTTATATAGGGGTGCAACGTTTGTATGGGTGAAACATTTTTTTTTTTACTAGAGACTTGAAACTTTGTAGGGATATTACTTATTAAGACACAAAAAAAGTTCTTTCAGCGTTTTAGAAAATTCCACCCCTAAGGGGATTAAATAGGGGTGCAAATTTTGTATTCAAAACTACTGGGACTAGGAAGGCGGGATTTTTGGAAATTCTATCCCTAAGGGAATTAAGTAGGGGTGCAAAGTTTGTATGGGAGAAACATATTTTTTTGTACTAGAGACTTGAAACTTTGTAGGAATTTATTATTAAGATACCACAAAGTACTTTCAGCGTTTTATAAAATTCTTCCCCTAAGGGGGTTAAATAGGGATGCAATGTTTGTGGAGGGGAAACATTATTTATTGAACTAGAGACTTGAGACTTTGTAGGAAGATAACTTATTAGGATACAAAAAAAGTAATTTCAGCGTTTTATAAAATTCCACCGCTAAGAGGGTTAAATGAGGGTCCAAATTTTGTATAAGGGAAACTTATTTTTAGCTACTACGTACTTAAAACTTTGTGGACAGATTACTTATTCATTTACAAATAAAGTGCTTTCAGCGTTTTTGAAATAATAACACCTAAAGGGGTTAAAAAGGAGGTCCAAAGTTTGTATGGAAAAAAATTATTAGTTAGACAATTTTATTCGAGAATTCACAGGATAAATCCTAAGGATAAATGAGTAAACAAGTGTTTCCGGTTTTTTGAGAATTCAACCCCTAAAAGGAGACATGTGGTGACAAAATCTGAAAATCAACATCGGCATCTATTGTTTCTATGGTTTATCGGGTCGCTGATTAGGAAAACAACAACGATTTTACATTCCAACGTGGCGTCTAAATATCAATATGGGCGTTGTTATTACGGTTTTTTGGGACGTTAATAACGAAAATCACATAGATTTTAAAATGTAATGTTGTGGACATGAAAATTCATGAAAATATTTGTGCCAAATTGCAATTCAATCGGTCCAGCTTTTTTCGTAGCAAATCGGTTGTAACAGACGGACTGACAGACAGCCACACGTGATCCTATAAATAAGGGTTCTATTTTTGCTTTTGAGGTATGAAACGAGACCCGCATTATATAGGGTTATAGGTTTTAAAGTTTGTATTTGGTGCCATCTCGATCGTCAGCAATCGGTACCTAGGCGAGTGCGGGCGGCGCGGCGGGACGGGAGGGTAGGAGACATTGGGAAAGTGCCTGCATCCGTAATAAGTACATTCAAGGTGCTGCACGAAGATCTGCTAACTTTTAATAAGTTAAGCATTTTGGCCGCCGTAAATTAAAACAAATTTTTGGGTATTTATTTTAAATACTGGTTCGAAAAGCATGGAAAAAAATCTTAGGAAACAAGCCTATAGCAATGTCCAGGCCACAAATTTGACTTAACATTCGTGGAGATATTTTGGTATTTCAACATTAATGTTCATGAACATAAAGTAGCTTTTATTCCAGATGACAGATTCTCATTAATCATGATTGTAAATTTAATAACAGAAATACGTACATACATACATACATTGACGCCTTTATTCCCAAAAGGCAGAGCAGAGCACATGAACTTTATGTTCCAGCGCCACTTTTAGCATAAATGTGGGTATAAAAGATCGACAAAAGTGATATTGCTTAGGTTGTTAGCCCATCACCCACAACACACTTCAACCCTGCTCTCTTAATCGACTTTTACGACACACACGGGAAGAAAGAGGGTGGTGAAATTCTAACCCGCCACCACACGGGCATAAATATAATAGTAAATAAAAATTAATTTACCATTATGGGTTATGACGAAGGGTTATTAGTAGGGGAAGTTAGTAGTAGTAGGTTAGTAGGCGGGGTAGCAATTCAACAATTATTGGAAAATTACTTTTACTACGCGGGCGAAGCCGCGGGCAATAAAGCTAGTGAATTAATATAATTATATCGAACAAGTATTCATAATTTAAATAATTTTGTTTGCCGCGAGCTTTCAACAATTTTAATAAATGTTCAGTGAGGCAAGTAGGCTGTAGAAGGACGTTGAGTAATTAAAATATTTTTTCAACACATTTGCTCGTACAAATGCAAATACTATCAAACTTTATCAGAAACTGTAAATGTTGGAATAAAGGCTATTTTATTTAAGTGCCCTAGAAGGACCTAGAGTTACTATAAATATATAGATACGACGTACATTTTAGGATTGGACTGTCGTCACCTGCATCAATGGACTTACAAAGGATGCAAAAATCTTTCACACGCCCTTTATAGCTCCAGAAATACAGTTTAGTCAGATATTTATGACTTTATGACAAAGCATCAAATTTCATTTTTCCAACCCGTAAAAATTCAATATAGAAATCGAAAGAGTTCCGCCTCCTGAAGACTCCTATATATTTATTTAAACTAAATATTGATTATTATAAAAAAAAAAACAGATTAAATAAGTCCTCAAGAAAAAGAAGCCTCAATTTGTGATTGGTTTATACACTTTGTTAGTCTGAGTAAAGTATGTTGCATCACCCAGTGATAAGCTACTTACCAACAAATCGGTGCTAAACGTTTTCTGGAGACCTCACCCCTAATACATTATATACTTTTTTTTAATAAGAGAGTAAAATAAGTACCTCCTGAGATGAACAGCCGCAAAAAGAAACAAACAAACATTTCTTACAATACGATACTTTGATTCAATATCTTAAGAAATAAATACACTAGGACAAATGAGGGTAGGGTAGTGTACTGCAAGAGTGTAAAACTTTAGTTGTTCATTAAGTCACACATAACTGTTGCCTGTAATTGTAAAAAATAACTTGCGGTCTACTTCGCATTGCCTTGCTACAACTATTGAATATCGACGATCGTTCAAATTGATTGTGCTATTATAAAGGTTAGTAAATGCAATACAGACGTGTACATGCATACAGAGTAGATGAATAAAATTACCCTTGCGAGCGCGGCTGCTGGTAGGACTGCGGGGGCAGGCTCATGTGCGGGAACACCAGCGTGGGGTGGTACATGACGGGGCCGGAGGCGGCCGCGGCGGCCGCCGCCTGGCTCGGGATGAAAGGCTGCTGCTGCCTGTTGGAAACACAAACTTCAATCCGGCAACCCAACAACGCATTTACACCACCTGCTTTCATGGCTTTTCTACATCGACATTACTTGCAATTACAATTCCAAACGACGATCCGAAACAAAGAAGTACAAATATCAGGAATAACAAAGTTGAAATGACAGTTATGTCTGTTCCTCGACTTAATGATTTTCTAGTACCTTTATTTAAACATTGTAAACAATTTTAACTACAAAATGATTTTGACACATTAGAACACGAAAACTGTTCGAGATGACGATAATACTTGTAATATTTCGTACTCTTCGTAATACTTCGCGAATTTAAATCACACAAGGTGAATAGATATGTAGATTAAGTATCATATTTAAACTGCACGCTGATTTTTAAAGATAAATTTAAATTTTTAGTTGGGTTTTTGTCAGAACTATCTTTAGTTGCCCACAAGGATATCGTAAAAGGCGATGAAGACTTACATGAGAAGCTTGCGTTTATGTTTATTGGAAAAAGGTTCTTGGTGTTTCGACATTATTATCGTTACGTGTTTACTTTATAACTAAATCACTTCAGCTACCGAGTAATATCCGGCATACCCTCACAAGTATAATTTTGTATGCTACCCTACTAAACTACAATAAAACTTCTCGTTGGTAACCTGCACGAAAAAATAATATTAGGTACCTAAAGAGGGTTAAGTATCCACCCACATGTTGCCGGTTGCGCGATGATAAATAATCGATTCGCACAATGCGTTTTCGTTTTTATAAGCGCCTCTAATAAAAGATATTGCAACTAGAATATTATACCTATATATGCAAAACACTTTCTAAGGCTGACATAGCTCATTCTAGAAGATTTTTTATATCATAATCTTTATAATTTATCACGCTGCGCGCGTCATGTGCGCCACGCCAGTAAGTACATAAAATATTGAAATTAAGGCTTTCTTATTCGAGTAAATCTACATACGCGACACAATATATCCGCTAGGCGGCGCATCGTTATCGTAATTCTCCCCAGTAACGCACACCATTACATTTCACGCACACTATCTCACTTTAATGAGACAGGTCACTGACCTAGGATTGATTATTTTTTTGGTGACATTAAGAATTTAAACCAGTCACCAACCTCCTTAGAGAAACTGAAATTGTCAAAACATCTTACTGGAAAATGACAGAGACTTGTTGACATTTCGTATTTTATTCCAAGTATGTTTCTTAGATACATTTCGGTAGGTGATATACAATTAAAAAGGCAATAGTACCTACGTTAGATTGCCAACGTTATAGTAACTCTATGCATTTTCCACTAAGGTGCAAAATCGCATGAATATAAGCAGGAGAACAGTGATGATATTTTCCTATGATTTTGCCAACTTCTACCGAAAATATAGATCTTCCTATCGTATAACTTAATTTCAAGAGAATCCAAGATAAAATGCAACTGATTTCAATAAATCACATTCCCCAAATAAAAATGTTAATGACTTTAGAATTTATCTTGCACAAGTGTGCGCTGTCTTTTACAACCCGAATATCCACGGTCCTACAAAATTAATTGCTACACCACATCATCATCATCATCACCACCACCACGCATGTGCATAAAACTGACCCCATATCACAGTATGCTACCTTCATTAGAAAATTCTAATTTATTACGGAATCTAAAGAAGTGTCATAAAATATACCTACAGGATGAGTGTAAGACCGGCGGGATCCGAACAAATTATATTAAACCTTTATTTTTAAATATTTTGGTATTTTTTAGCTTCCAAGGTTGGACTATTTTAATAAAAGATACCGATTTCGTCCATATCTTTGTAGGCAAGCACTTATTTTATTTAAATGTATGAATATAGGTAGTTCAAGACGTCACTTCATGCAGATTCTGTAAAAAAGCAAGTTGTGCTCTCAAATGCAACCAAATACGTTTGTAACACTACACAATACAACAACATTAAAACTTTTATTTACATTGTTAAAGACTAATAATTAAGTTTTGACTAACGTTATAGACATGCAATAGTATATCTATTTTTGTTCCAAACATACCCACACTTCTGCAGGTCGATCGCGTAATGCATTGTACGCGCGTCAGGTTGTCACTTTTTATATGGAGAAATGACAGTTACATTGTCCTACCGCGCGTTCGGAACGTTACGTGATTATGGTTATCCCTCTGACTTACATTATGACAGCATCCTAACGTTTTCCCGGTTGTACCTAAAGGAGAGTCGTTAACCACTTAAGACATACAAAATCATGTGGCAATTTTGAAGATGTGTAAATTCAAACAGTGATACGAAGCGAAGCGAGATAGGCATAGAGTTTTGTACCACGCCGTGCTTCCGACACATACATAAAATAGTCCATCCACATTTATAACCAGCATATGTTATAATGTTCTAGAATTTAGAGAATTCCTTAGCCTCAGAGTAAACAAAATGAAACAATTACTTGCCTTATCATATTATACTTATACGAAAAGTATACACAGTATATAGGTACCTACGTAACTGCCTTCAAGTAAATTACACCTTATAATGACACAATTAAATTCGAGAATAAAATAGCTTTATTTTTTGGTTTATGAGTTGTCATATGTAACAAAATATTAAACAGATGTATACGCCATACTGTTTTAAGTGATTGTTGGGGTCTTCATTTCACTTTCAGTTTAAAAAACATCCAGAGGTTGAAGTGTGCTGTAGCTAGATTCGTGTTTTGAAGATTGGTATCCAATAGTGGTCGCGTTGTTCACAATTTGTTCAATAGCATCATGACGGGGCCTGCTATACTATGTCATCGATAGTTTTTGCAGCAGCAGAAGTATTAGCGGGAGACCAGTGGAACGTCCAACTGTAGATTATTACGAGTTGATCTAATTATTGTGACTATGTCTTTCTCGATTAGGATCCAAGTCGTTGGCACTGCAGCACTGTACTTCACTGGGTGGCGTAAACATAATGGCTGGATGATAATTACAGCATCATAAATGACAAAATCTGCATTTCTCGTAGGTACACGTAACGGTGCTCCTTGTACTTCATAATATTTATTTAGAATATTATTAGCTTTGCAAAATCAATAATTGCGTCAGACAACATGACATATGTGTCAAATGTCAGACGTACTAAAATATGTCACGATAAATCTATCACAAACACCCACACATACGCCTATACGGCGTAAAAGACAATGTGGCCTGTGTAATAAAAAAATACTCCTCATACTAAAGAAACGAATTGAAACTTTTTAAATTAAGAAAGGGCTCGAAGAAGAAAAATGTTGAAAATTGCGTTGTAATGGCATGTTTTTTGAACTTTTATATTAGTGCGTTTGTAAAAATACCATATCATCTAGTTTGAGTGCTTATCCAACCACATCACATCTTATATTTTTTCCCTAAAATCATATTATTATCTGGTTGCTGGTATTAAATTTGCGAAAATCACGGTTGTCACAATGAAAAAATCGCTACAGACGTCCGTTCAGCCCGAGGCCGCGCGGCCATCTGCCTACTAAAACGAGACGCGCAGGTCGCTTTCCCAGATAAATTGTGTATAGAAAAATTTAAAGCCATTTTTAAAGAAAGTGTCCGTAAAAAGATCTTCTTTACATCATTGCCTATTTTTTGTCATTATTCACTGTAGTCAATTTTGCGCCCACTTTATGTATGACTCGAAATAAGATCAGAATATTCCCTTTTTTCTTGGCATGATATGATCGAGCGAACTTTAAAATTTCGTATTTCGGTCCGTAAAAGTAACAAGGGCGATTATTAAACTATAACATATCTCAATATCCCATCATTAAACGCAAGATTTCATTGTTTATTATTGAATTTAAAATAGCTCGATTTCGGATAACGTGCCCTTAAACCTTTAGAAAAATTTCGCATCAACGCGTAAGTTAACGTAAACGACTGTTTTTTCGACTTCGAGTACTTGAAGCTCTGTTATTTTCATGATGTGAAAGTTCCCTGGCTCACGCAGCAACAGATTTTCATAGCAAAGTTCCTCCGGGTTAACTTGTAGAATGCTTCAGAGAGTTGTATCATGTAGGCCTGTGCGGCTCCGTTGGTAGTTAGCCAGTGGCAACTTCCCAAACGCGTACTTAGTTTTTTTTGTAATGTTCGAAAGGATAATTCAGTTCGGATTATACAAAGTTGAGCGAACTCGAGTGTCATTGGTTCTTATACTGGTGATAATTATCAAGAAGCGTAATCTTGATAAATTCGAACCCTGTTAACAAATAAAAGCTAACCTAATGTTTTGAAAACAAAAACCTGATGATATAATCATATAATCAATCTGGAGGAAATGACAAAAAATATCTCTTCGTGCTCCCACATAGCTGATCAACCAATAACGGAGCCGCAGCTGACGTTACGGATACATATTCTACGCTTTATGAAGGCAGATTGAAGCCAATATTGGCAGAAATACGTTTTATCTACGCGCATATCATAAGTGCTCTAAAATGCGTTCAGAAACCGTAGGAAATGACCAGCATTATTACAAACGATTTTACTATGAGAACTTTCTTGTCTGTGGTAGTAGGTAAAATCTGTACTGTAATGTCATTACAGTACAGATTTTTGATAAATTTGTATCGTTATGAGTTTAAATTTATATATCACAATATCATAAAACATATATCGATACTAAACGTCAATTCAGTATGTTTTTTTAATACAAAACCGCACGACATTTGATCTCGAGTGATATGAGTATAGGAACTTCATTCGTTTGTCTATGATTAAAAAAACAATTCATCATGACGAATTGCCGCCATTGCTGCTGTCATTTTTTGTTGGTTTTTTGCTGTTACTTACCTACTTATGGTATGTGTGTAGATAAAGTAGTGTATGCAACTGTACATAATTAGGCCTTAAAACACTCGTGTGATCCTATTATGAAACTCGCTGACGCTTGTTTCATAAAACCACACTCGTATTTTAAGGCCTCTCATTATGGATCAGTCGCATAATAGTATTTTTCACAATCGTGTTATAATAGAGAGCTTTTTAGTCAAGTACCGTGTTTAGGCCACGAAGCTTGCTGAGTGGCCTAAGTAAGGTACGAGATTAAAAAGCTTGATTATGACAGTATTGTGAACAATACTTTTTGTACGAGTTCATTAAAATTAATAATTTAAGTCATTAATAGGAAAACTAAATATCGCTTCGTAAGTACTATATTGTCTAGTTCTAATATCCGACTTCTTTTATACAAGATAATCCATAGATAATCACACCACCGGCGTCCGTAATGTTGCAGTACTGTGCTGTGATTGGCCAATCACAAGGCGTAGTTTATTTTTATTTTTTTCATGCCCTGGATACAGTAGCCAGTTTAAGTAAATTTTTGACAGACGACGCGACGCTGCATCGTACCGAAACGCCATAGATTGGCAATTTTGTATCGGATCAAGGACACATATTATTGAAATACGAAGTTCTATTTCAATTTTTTTTCCATTGTCTAGAGCGTATCGAAAAAGTTATTTCGGTTGCTTCGGAACTAACATAGACTATTCAATGACGAAAAGAGTGACGTTGCAGTATTCTCTATGAAATCTTAATACACAGATTTTAATCGAAGAGTACAAAAACTACTATTATACACGGTCTACTCCTATTTTAGCAGCCATTTAATCAGCGAGATTTAAATGAAATGATGTCACCTATACTATTTAAAAATACGATACATACTACGTACGATACTTACTATTTTACTAAATGTGACGCATTTTTTACGTTACTTTACTTAAATTGTGGTAAAGGGAATACACACAGAAAAATATTCATAATCTCAAACATGCAATGAAATATTGACGTTGTGTTCGCCATAATGGGCTTCAAAGTGTCACGTTTCGGCCGGAGCCATTTCATAAAAAATTGGAGGCCTCCACTTTCGGCCTCCAAGATGGTCTTCTTTTATTTCCATTCCACAATTTGTGGCACAGGATTTCGGCGTTCAGCCATGAAAATGAAGTATGACTTTTTTGGAGTTTTTTTAAATAATTTCATTGCATGTTAGAGAAAAGCACTATACATTCCTCGGCGTGAAAAGCCTCATAACAATCCGACGTGAACTAAAGTCGTTTGAACGTATGAACCGGACTAGACGCCAGCAGGCAGCGGGGGCGGCGAGCGGCTGCCCATACATTGAAGTCGCTCGAACGTATGAACCGTACTAGACGCCAGCAGGCAGCGAGGGCGGCAAGCGGCTGCCCTTACATTGAAGTTGCTCGAACGTATGAACCGGACTAGACGCCAGCAGGCAGCGGGGGCGGCGAGCGGCTGCCCATACATTGAAGTCGCTCGAACGTATGAACCGGACTAGACGCCAGTAGGCATCGGGGGGGGTGAGCGGCTGCCCATACATTGAAGTCGCTCGAACGTATGAACCGGACTAAACGCCCGCAGGCAGCGGGGCGGCGAGCGGCTGCCCATACATTGAAGTCGCTCGAACGTATGAACCGGACAAGACGCCAGCAGGCAGCGGGGCGGCGAGCGGCTGCCCATACATTGAAGTCGCTCGAACGTATGAACCGGACTAGACGCCAGTAGGCAGCGGGGGCGGCGAGCGGCTGCCCTTACATTGAAGTCGCTCGAACGTATGAACCGGACTAGACGCCAGCAGGCAGAGGGGGCGGCGAGCGGCTGCCCATACATTGAAGTCGCTCGAACGTATGAACCGGACTAGACGCCAGTAGGCATCGGGGGGGGGGTGAGCGGCTGCCCATACATTGAAGTCGCTCGAACGTATGAACCGGACTAAACGCCAGCAGGCAGCGGGGCGGCGAGCGGCTGCCCATACATTGAAGTCGCTCGAACGTATGAACCGGACAAGACGCCAGCAGGCAGCGGGGCGGCGAGCGGCTGCCCATACATTGAAGTCGCTCGAACGTATGAACCGGACTAGACGCCAGTAGGCAGCGGGGGCGGCGAGCGGCTGCCCTTACATTGAAGTCGCTCGAACGTATGAACCGGACTAGACGCCAGCAGGCAGCGGGGGCGGCGAGCGGCTGCCCATACATTGAAGTCGCTCGAAAGTATGAACCGGACTAGACGCCAGTAGGCAGCGGGGGCGGCGAGCGGCTGCCCATACATTGAAGTCGCTCGAACGTATGAACCGGAGTAACGCCAGCAGGCAGCGGGGCGGCGAGCGGCTGCCCATACATTGAAGTCGCTCGAACGTATGAACCGGACAAGACGCCAGCAGGCAGCGGGGCGGCGAGCGGCTGCCCATACATTGAAGTCACTCGAACGTATGAACCGGACTAGACGCCAGCAGGCAGCGGGGCGGCGAGCGGCTGCCCATACATTGAAGTCGCTCGAACGTATGAACCGGACTAGACGCCAGCAGGCAGCGGGGCGGCGAGCGGCTGCCCATACATTGAAGTCACTCGAACGTATGAACCGGACTAGACGCCAGCAGGCAGCGGGGCGGCGAGCGGCTGCCCATACATTGAAGTCGCTCGAACGTATGAACCGGACTAGACGCCAGCAGGCAGTGGGGCGGCGAGCGGCTGCCCTTACATTGAAGTCGCTCGAACGTATGAACCGGACTAGACGCCAGCAGGCAGCGGGGGCGGCGAGCGGCTGCCCATACATTGAAGTCGCTCGAACGTATGAACCGGACTAGACGCCAGTAGGCAGCGGGGGCGGCGAGCGGCTGCCCATACATTGAAGTCGCTCGAACGTATGAACCGGAGTAACGCCAGCAGGCAGCGGGGCGGCGAGCGGCTGCCCATACATTGAAGTCGCTCGAACGTATGAACCGGACAAGACGCCAGCAGGCAGCGGGGCGGCGAGCGGCTGCCCATACATTGAAGTCACTCGAACGTATGAACCGGACTAGACGCCAGCAGGCAGCGGGGCGGCGAGCGGCTGCCCATACATTGAAGTCGCTCGAACGTATGAACCGGACTAGACGCCAGCAGGCAGCGGGGCGGCGAGCGGCTGCCCATACATTGAAGTCACTCGAACGTATGAACCGGACTAGACGCCAGCAGGCAGCGGGGCGGCGAGCGGCTGCCCATACATTGAAGTCGCTCGAACGTATGAACCGGACTAGACGCCAGCAGGCAGTGGGGCGGCGAGCGGCTGCCCATACATTGAAGTCGCTCGAACGTATGAACCGGACTAGACGCCAGCAGGCAGCGGGGCGGAACCGCTGCCTGAACCGAACAGATATTGGTGTATTTGACAATTTATCTGCCTAAAAAGTTAGAAATGTTTTTATGCATAGACAAGAAAACTCCACGTGTAGAAACACGCTACGTAAGAATACTTTTCCTTTCGTATTGGCATTAATTGAAAATTGCAGTGATTCCATCGGGGTTGTTTTGTTACATGAAAATAACTACAACTTAGTAAGTTAAAAAAACCCCCAACATTTTCATTTCAATGTCCAATATATCAATAACGGCTGACCAGATTATGATGAAACATGGCTAAGAACACTCGGGATAAAATTATCTATGACACAAAAATAACCGCATTCAAATAGGTCCATCCGTTTGGGAGCTACGATACCACAGACAGATACACAGACAGACACGTTAAACTTATAACTTATAACACCCCTCTTTTTTCGTCGGGGGTTAATGATCCTATTTATTTGTAAGGATACATACAAGAAAACACTCCTAGCCACTTTAACCATTTATATACGGTTGATGAACAACATGATGCCAGTGGAAATTTCTTTATAACCCTGGCGGTGAAGACATTTAATTTAACTTCTTCCCCGGTCCAGGATGAATTTGAAAAGTCGAGTGAAACCAATCTCGCATTTATATAATCTGAATTGTACTGAAAGATAAGACAGCAAGTTCAATATCATGAGACCCATAACGAGAGATATTATAAGATGTACATTAAATGTCTGTGGTATGAGAGGCTTTTCCTGTAAGAGAATTGTAGTCGGGATTTTACAATGATTCTAATCAATTTTATTGTAATTATTCTATAACAGTCTTAATATCTGATATGGTAAGACCCATTACATTTATAGAAGTTAGAAAGAAGCGGTTTGGTAAGCGATAGTATAATCCATACTAATATTATAAATGGGAAAGTGTATGTGTTTGTTTGTTTCTCCGTCTTTCACGGCAAAACGGAGCGACGAACTAGTAATCTATATAATACTTAAATCAACGCCCAGCCCAAACCGTTGAACCTAGAAAGCTGATTTTTCAACAATAGGTAGTTTATATAAAGTTAACACCCACAACGAAGAGATTTTTGTAAATCCTACCTACGGGGATGGAGCACAATTTAAGGTGAGAGACTTGAAACTTTATGCATTACAATACCTTAAGAGAATTACAACCAACAACCTTATGATCAATACAAGAAAAGTAATTTTAGGTTTTTCCAAAACCCACCCATAAGCGGGTTAGGTTAGGTTAGGACCGATCTAGGTAATAGAGATAGTTTGAGTCTCGGGGAAGGACATAGGATGGTGATTATCCCGGAAATCATCTCCAAACGGGCTGATATAGTGGTTAAATAATAAACGAAACGTATAATACTAAATAAACGAGTTCTACGCGGACGGAGTCGCGGACGGAAGCTAGTACCTAATATAATATTAGGGGACAATCTTACACAAATCAATCAAGCCCCAAACTAAGCAAAGCTTGTACTATGGGGTACTAGACGACGATATAAGTATATTTATACTCGGTGTTCCCGGGAATTTCCGTTAACTTCGGCATATTGCAGAGCACATTCACAGAAACCAATTCGCATACAAAACCAAAACATTTTTTTTTCCTTTTTTATACAAAATATGTTTATGTAGCATTAACGGTATATTGCACAAGGTAAAGGCAACGGTATATTGTTTTATTGCACAAGGGTCTTGAAAGACACATTAAATAAAAAAATAAGTACCTCCGAGTCAGTTCGTCAGAATCTTTAAATCTTTGAATCTTTGAATCTCTTTTGAATCTTCGTGCCTAATTAATATCGAACGAACTCACTCTGTAAACCTTCTTGTAGTGTATAGGTCCTTACAAAATTTGGAGAAATGAAGTTTATTTGATGGAATACAAATAAAGTTTATTTCAAACATTCTCCAAGACAGTAGTATCTTTACTCTTACCGTTATCAAGATATTCAATATTTTAATTTAATCAGTTTTGCATAACCATATGCATTAACCAGTGTAAATGGCTCTTAACTGTGACCCCTTGCAATTAACGGAAATTGACAAAAACACGTAGGTAGTGTAGATAAATATATACTTAAATACATAGAAAGCATCCATAACTCAGGAACTAATAACACAAATAAATGCCCTTACCGGCATTCGAACCCGGGACCCCTTGCCTCCTAGGCAGGGTCACTACCAACTAGGCTACAGAGGTCGTCTTTCATATGAATAACATTGAAATTTGCCCGCAAGAAAGTAGGTAGGTGTGAATATACCTAGGGTGCGCATTCGGTCTCGTTCCGTGCTGACTCGGCCGGAACTGGTAGTTGTGGTACTGCGGCCGAGTCTGCGGCGTTTGGTTCTGCGGTGCCACGAAGTTATGGCCACTCTGAAAAGTTCATATACCATCACCGGTTAACCAATTCAATTTCACCATGACATAATATATGTTATATAGTTCATAATTGTATTATAACAATTATATTTGGATAATAATAGGCAATGACTGAGCGAAATAAACCAAGTAGCAAGCCTTGGGTGTTCTCGTAAAGTTTGCGTAGTACAGACAGATCACACCGGATCCTTTAATGGTTTAAGGCTTCGTCCGTCGGACTTCCCGACGCGTGGCAGCGCGCGACAGTGGCAGCGCGTATACGTCACATAGCGCGGGGACTTCATACGGTGCGTTATCAGTAGCGCGTCACTGAGTAGATTAAAATACTGCACAGTTACCTACCCGCGTGCTCATGCACTACCATTCGCTCTGCCCTGCGCTGCTTTTGCTGCGCGCAGCTAACGCACGTATTTAGAAGGAATGTTCAACAGCTGTGAGCTTACCATAGAGTTCTTAGTCATGTCCTGCGGTGGTGCCGGCGGCGCCGACTGCTGCTGTTGCGCCGGTTGCGCCCGGAGGCCCGGCTGCGGCGCCGGCTGCGCGCCGCCGCCCGAACTCTGCATGAAGCCCGCCCCGGTGCCGCCCGAGGGATGGTAGCATTCCGTTCCTGCACAACACACATCTTGGTCAATAATCCAATAGCATCAGTAAAATAAAAATGAAAACAAACTCTAATCCAATAACATCAGTAAAACCAAAATGAAAACAAAGTCTTCAACTCACTGTGTGGTGTAGGCGCCCGTGGATAACTGAATACATGCGCTAAGGAATTTTATTTTAAATAAAATACACAGTTAATCACCATACGACCACTTGCCGATACTGTAAGCAATCACAACTTTTCCAGTTTAAAGACACAAGTTCCTCGTTCACAATTTGATCATTGGTAGGAACGACCAGCCAGGTGTTGAACGTTTTGAATTCTTAGCACTCCATAAAAAACCAAAAGTAATCAAACTGAAATAACTGGATAACCCAGGGTTTCATCACATACAACATTAACTTACTAGCTTGAGTTAGCAATCTGTAATGGTGCGAAGGCAGCATACAGTTGGTGTTGGAGTAGCGAGAAGAAGATTGTTCATGCTTGAGAGACGACGGGTTCGCCTGCTGCGGTATAAATTGCAGCGAAACATTGTTCAGCGGCAAATTGATTTGGCTCGCATTGATGTGCTGCGTGAGGGCCGCTTGGGGCATGTTCAGCGATGTCTGTATACTCTGTGCCACATCAATCGCACTCTGCTGCGACTGGCCTCCATGATTACCACACGCGTGCGACAAACGATTCAGAGAACTGTTGGTTCCTCTTAATGCCACCATTTTAATTTCATGATACAAATCTTTTAAAAATTGAACGAGCCAAATGTTAAACCATTCCCAAAATAATGGTGATACGATCATCGGCATAAGGCGATAGCTTCTTGTATTTCATCTCATTGTAATATATTACATAAAATATAGTAACTTCTTCGGTTGTTGCCTATTTGACGGACGCTTATATCAAATTTCCTTATAAAATACTATCTGGTTTAATGAACTATGTGATCAGCACCGTTATCGTGGACTTATTATACTTCAGGACGTCCAGTCATTCAATATTTGGAAGTTATGCATGTTGCTAAAATGTTAACACGCGGCATTCGCGATTTAAATACTAGTTTATTGCAGCATACAGAAAATCGATAAGGAAACGCGCGTTACATGGCTCTACGCTAGCGCTTAATTTAATACCGCAGCGACACTTTCACTTTTACGCGAACAATCGATACTACTCTACTATATACTACTAATTCAATATTATTTAAAAAATCTATTATTTTTACGAACAACACCAATTATTTGTGAGGAAAAAACCATGAGCTATCACACCGTTGAACATTTCATCTTGCCAACTACGGAAAGGGGATGTTATGCCAGAAAAGGACAAATACATCTTTTAGTCCGCCTCTACAACTTTGGGGCGTCACCCGAAGCTGTATCCAGAGTCAGCCCTTCACCAAGCGGTTGTTAGCCTATTGAGCGAAAAGCGTGCTGCAGTATTCACTACTCGCTTCATTCCTAGGTAGGATTCGTACGATCGTGATAGCGCGGTAGTCTCTCTGGTACAACGTTGACTAGTATATCGTTCCGATCAAAGAGAAAAAGACAGGCATAGGTAGCCAATGAAAATTACAAGGGGAGTTCGACTTTGTGTTTCTGAGTGCGCGGGGGTTGCTAGCCGTCGGCTGGTGTTTTCATAGGGAAATGTTAGAGCGTGCCGATACTACTCTATGACAAGAAAACACAATCATGGATTGCCCAGTAACCCATTTAACTAGCATTTAATCCAATTGAAGGCGTTCCTCAACGTAACAAACTTCAATGTTTTCAGCAGCTAGGAGATTACGACAAGTTCTATAAATTCCCGAGTACAATAATGTTTTAATTTACTGCACGTTCGCGAAATTTCAGAGAACCGGGAAATTTCATACTAGCGGCAATACAATAGCGACTTGTTTTTTCGCCGATTTAAGGCCATTTCTGTTCAACACTTGCTTTTATTCCCGATGGAAATGTACTTTATCTATAGTTTCATATTAA
Organism: Epinotia demarniana; assembly: GCA_945867215.1. NCBI lineage: Eukaryota > Metazoa > Arthropoda > Insecta > Lepidoptera > Tortricidae > Epinotia > Epinotia demarniana. The sequence goes on from OX244259.1 coordinate 46,894,327, forward strand.
CTCATTATAATTATACTCCCCTGATGATAGGCACATCATCTGTATAGGTATCTGAATTGCAGTGTTGTCGATAGTACAGTCGAGTACACAAATATGAACATTTTCAATAATTCGTGTACCCAATTAGCGTGAGTTAATAATTTAATAAGGCGTGTGTTATTAGTTTAAAATAATTTACTGTAAAAACAAAGTTTTATCCGACTTCAATTTAGTACTCCGCCAAGCCACTAGAATATTTCCACATTTATTTTCCAATTTACCACATGAACTGATTTCCGAGAGCAAATGCGTTGATTATTAGAGAATAATACAGAAATCGCTGTATGTGGGCCGATAGGGAATATTTCAAGACTTCCGTTGATTCCACAAGGATGACCTTTGGCACTTCATTAGTTGCTATTTCAACGGAATCTTATCAGAATCTGTGACGTACTTTTAAGTACATAATTGAGGAATTCTATAAGTCATCTGTAGTCTTCATCATCCACTCCACCAAATTTATTATTTCCGCGTGTAAATACACGAGTTATAATAGAAAATACCAAAATCACTACACGCGTGCCTGATATAATAGGGAATATGCATGTGATTCAGAAATGGACAAAAAAAATCATGAGTACTCTTTATTGCTTAGTAAATATACACACATGATTATTTTTACAAATAATCATGTTTTTATTAACAAATTTAATTATTTAAAAGTAGTAATTTTCAAATTCTCTCGCAAATTTCCAAAACGCAACGCTATTGGCGGAGCGAATCGTGACGTCACCGTGCACTCGGGGTCTACTGTCAATAGGTCGTTTGTATGATTATTGAAAGTTATTCGCAATGTTTAGCCGTTGTTTATGATAAATAATCAGTGTTTTTTGGGAATTATTAACTGAAAGCAGTGACTCCTTGTGAAAAAAGACTCGCCACAATGACTGGAAGCGGTTTTGTCAAGGCACAGTCGGATAATCTGCCTAAAATTAATGTGTTCTAATGTGACTAAGTACGTAGGTACCTCGTAGGGGTGTCTTTCTAAAATAAGTGTAATAACAAAGTAGTATATATGTATATTATATAATCAAAGATATGTAGGTATTAGGTACCTATGTTACAAGTTGAGAACAATTTTATGAACATATCAAACTTAGGTTGTTTTCGTCAAGAGTTATAAATAAAACAAATTTGTGTAGGGCACTCAGTAAAAACAAAGAAACTTAGCTAAAACGTTTCGTGATCAAAATCAACACACGTAGTCAACTGTTGACCAACAACAATCATAATATTTGTAACATTAATAACTAAAAAATTTGGGACTCAGAATAGTTTTATGAATAAGTACCTATATAATTAAATTTTTAGTTTAGGTTATTGTTTATATTGTTCGCGAGTCTTAATAAAAAAGACTAGGTACAAACATATTTAATACTCACTTCGAAATGATCTTCACAACAATATAAACTATTCAAGCACGATACATTATCTCTCCTCATCGCCTTACACCGCTTTTTTCTTATATTTGCATCTTTGGGCATACGATAATATATATCACGCGAGGTGCAGTTTTCATGTTATTTTTACACATAGGGGCAATATAATATTTATAATAAGCTTTTGCGTGCTCTTCCGTTACAATAAGTTGATCTTACAAGCTTTAATCACTCACTTTTATTAAAACTGTGAACCAAACACTTCGTTGTAAATTTATTCTAAGTGCACGGTGACGTCACAAAATGAGCGCGCCAAAATGGCGGCGTTTCAATCGTCCGAAAATGATAGTAGTTTTAATTAATTTTTTTTAGCTCATTTAATAATAGTGTGAAAGTGTTATATTTTTTTCCGGTTTTATAATAACTTATAGAATAGTTTAAAAATATAAAAAAATACATGAATATTCCCTATTGAGGAGTTCGCTCAATTCCTCATGAATCCCATCGCCCAACTGAATTTTTGAAAAAAATGGGACCCACACGAAAGCATATACTTACAAAAAAAATACGAATCGGCTCATGAATGATGCGAATTCTAAGGTAACAGACATTGAAAAAAAAACCGAATTGAGAACCTCGTCCTTTTTTTGAAGTCGGTAAAATAGTATTTTTCGTAAACAGTTACGACTTGTCAAACTCTCTAAAAACTATATTGGCACTTAACATGGGCCTATGATATTCAGGACAGGCTATACGTGATGCCACAACGAATGGAAAAGCTCCTATGCAGCTAAATTAAGAACTGGTCTTAAAATTGATAATGACTTGCCTTAAACAACCTACTCAATTTGGACGGGAAACGGTTTATGTGCCACAACTTCGTACTATATCAGTTGTGGCAAATAAAAAAGTGAAACTATGAGAAGGACAACGAATGATATTTCCTTTTCTGTCATACTTTGAGATTTGTATGCTACCAGCTCGCTCGCATTATTCGCGGTATTATTAGAGTCTGGCTAACGAAACGTGAAACTGAAAATTACCGCGAAATTTAAAAAATATCACCTTGGTATCAAGGATTAGTTTTGCATCAACTAGTACAATTAATATTTTCTAATAATGAATGGGAAAGTATTAAATTTGTTAAATCTTTGTTCATTCAAGGATACCATAGCTATATTTTTAAATTTCGCGGTCATATTCAGTCTCACGTTGCGTTAGCCAGACATTACCATAGCTTGTCCTGACTATCATAGGTTCATGGGCACTTAAGATGGTATTTGACTGACATTGTCATTCAGATAAACAATAAATTGACGTTGTAATTGCTTAGTTATTGTTTTTTTACAATTATATGTAGTATAATTATTTTACTACTCTATAAAAAGTTCCTATAAATGTCATCTTTACAAGAATATTGTTAGGGTTTCCGTTTTTGGATGTTCGTTAAAATACATTGTTGTAAAGGTTACAAGCAATAGGCAATAGGGCCGGGGGCCTGTGCTTGATGGAATCATTGTTCAAACTGTCCAACAATATTATTGTTGGACAGTTTGAAATCATAGTGGAAAGCAACAAACAAGACTATTTGTCAAATATAAGTAGGTAAACAAGAATACAGAATACAAGAAACAAGCACAATAAAAGAAAACTAGAAATTCATAAACCAGTCTAACTCGCCCGTGAGCTCATCCCCAGAATAATCATCTCCGAGACTCGTAAAGATCATGTGCAATCGGAGCTCAGGCTTATACTGGTAAATAATAAGTTAAGCCTACAATATTACCGGTTCAGCCTAGTATTAGAAAACTGTAAGGTATCTTGATGTTTCTACTTAAAAAGTTATATGCATACTAAGTGTATGTCAGTGTGGGTGGATCCTGTATGTTCTGGGGAAACCACCTTACTAAAAACAGTACTAAATAATGTTTTTGGAATTCTTAAAGGCATTTCTTTTACTAGAGTATTTTTGGAATTAATGACCGTTTCGTTCAGTTTTATGATTAAAAAATAACTAGCAAAACAACCAAAGTGAGTGAAACGGTGAAAAGTATGACCCCTCAAGAACGCGTCGGGACGCTCCTAAGGTCCATGACTGATCGCATGGCATATTTTCGCAGGTCTAGAGGCAACACTAGGTTTTAAGTATAGTTTTCATCATTATTTTTAACCCCCGGCGCAAAAAGAGGGGTGTTAACTATAAGTTTAACGTGTCTGTCTGTGTATCTGTCTGTGGTAGCGTAGCTCCCTAATGGATGGACCAATTTGAATTTGGTTTTTATGTTATAGTTGTTATAGATAGTTTTATACCGTGTTCTTAGTATTTATGTTCTATGTTTCATGTCTGTTTCAAATCTGTACAGCCGTTTTTGAAATATTGGATTGAAATAAAATGTCGGGAGTTTTTCAACTTTTCTAAGTGTAGTTATTATTGTTGTGTTGTGTTGTAATTTTAACTTGAATACTATTACTTTTTCTTTCCCGAAAAAATGTTTGTAGGGTTCCGCACCCAAAGGGTAAAACTAAGACTCCACTGTCCATCCGTCTGTCACTAGGCTGTATCTCATGAACCGTGATAGTTAGACAGTTGAAATTTTCACAGACGATGTATTTCTGTTGCCGCTATAACCAATACTAAAAAAACTGAATAAAATAAATATTTAATTTATTTTAATAAATAAATTAAATATTTAATTCGGGGGCTCCCATCCAACAAACGAGTTTCTACCTCCGTTTTTACAGATAGTGGTACGGAACCCTTCGTGCGCGAGTCCGACTCGCTCTTGGCTGGTTTATTGCGTTGGCTGCACGCGCTTTTTGGCTAAATTTGACGATTTTTGAGTTGATATTTGTCCGTCATAACTATAGATATACTAGTTGTTGCCCGCGACGTTGGCCGCGTAGAACTTGTGGCCGTCTTAGTTAAATGATTGATATTAAATTATTGTAGGCGGAACTCCAAGGCGGTATATCCAAGGGTCTCAAATTAACTGTACGGAGAATTTCATCTAAATCCGTTCAGGGAGTAAGCGTGAAAGGTAACAGTGTGATGTGTTCATTAGTTTGTCAGTTGGAGAACTTGGTATACAGGAATGGACATATTTATATTAACCTAGCATCTGGGAGTTGATCATCATTCTCCTAGCGTTATTCCCGGATGTGCCCCTAAAGGAGCCCAGGGTCCGCTTTGACACCCAATCTCAAGATTTGAGATCTGGGAGTTGATACCGGATAATATTATACAGCTACAATTCATACATGCCAACATGGGATAGAGAGAAGTATGCTCAACATTAAAAGAACCGACAAATGGAGACTTGGAAAGATCCGGAAAGCCACAGGCGTAACAGACGTTATATCGAGAGCAAAGCGGTTAAAATGGAGATGGCTTGGACATCTAATAAGATCCAACAAAAATAAATGGTCACAACAAGTAACATTTTGGTACCCGAGAGACAGCAAAAGAAGTCGAGGAAGACCATTAAAAAGATGGGAAGATGACCTGCCAAAAGGATGGTGTAGCAGTGCACGAGATCGAGATCTCTGGCGCTCATTAGAGGAGGCCTATGTCCAAGGGGCAGAGGCCTTTGTGTCACATAGACACGCCCGCACTTCATAGACACAATAATTATGTAGTTGTAGGCAATAAAGGCTAATAATAATGTCCAAGGGGACACCCCAAACCAGAAAATAGTTATCAATAATTAAACCTAGTTAGTATGTTATTAAGTTTGGCGAATAAAGGCTATTTTTATTTATTTTTTATTTTATTTACAATTCATACTTAAGGTGAACGGTGGATATGTTCACAAAATATTCGTTACTTACATTTACTCTTTAAAAAAACTAGCCTATAAGGTTATTTCCCTGTGAATACCATGACTTTTAAAGATATTCATTGGAAAGAGGAATAAGGTTGAGTAGATCCATATTAATATTATAGATGCAAAACTATGTCTGTCTGTGTGTTACCACTTAACGATTATCCCGCTGAACTTAGATGAAATTTGGTATAGAGATAGTTTCAGTTGTAGAGAAGGACATAGGATAATTTTTATCTCGGAAATCATCCCCTGAGGGAGTAAAACGGGGAGTGAAAGTTTGTATGGGGTTAGGACATAAACGAGTTTATTCAGAATCTGTGATATGCTTTTGTACTTTTAAGTAAATAATTGAGGAATTACATAAGTCATCTGTGGTCTTCATCATCAATACCACTCCACCAAATTTATGATTTCCGGTTGTAATGACACGAGTTACAATAGAACATGCCAAAATCACTACACACTTGCCTAATATAATTGAGGAGTTCTCTCAATTCCTCATGGATCCCATCATCCAACTGAATTTTTGAAAAAATCGGGACCCAGCTAGAAGCATAGGTACTAACAAACAAAAAAAATGTATGAATCAGTTCATCAATGACGGAGTTCCGAGGTAACAAACATCGAAAAAGAAAACAACCGAATTGAGAACCTCCTTTTTGAAGTCGGTTAAAAAGTAACATGAAGGATCTCTATTTTGCAGTTTAGCAGGTCCTTAGGATGCTGTCAGTCTTCATTGTCAGACTGGTTTGATGATGCCATAATGAATTACATAAATGTGCAATGAGTTGAAGTACAGGACATCAGGATGTTGCTCAAATTTGATTTGTTAAGAGTTGTTGTTGAAATTAACAAATTATATTCAAACAACAAGTTAAATAATAGATACATGGTTTTTAAATGTATATCATATCATTCTTAGTGATTAACTAAGTAGGTATTAGTCAATAAGAATGTTGTTGTTTTTCAACAGTATACTTTGCAAATAAGAGGGATAAACAATAAACACATTTAGTCCCAAACTTGTCTAGAAGTAAACAACTGCATGGATACATAGTAACAAGTAGCTTTCATCAAGCATCACACAGGAGTCCGAGTGACTTATTTGTCCCTGTAAGGTGTGGGGGCTCGCTCCAAAACTCTGTGTAGTTTGTAATGCAAGCAGCAGCCTATCAACAACACTGCTCAACTTGATTGTGGGTTTCATTACAATCTATTCTCATTTTAAGCGACATTACATCATGTTTAGTATTATTTAAGCCCAAAAGTTACAGGAACCGGGTTTAAGCATTCATTTCTACAATAACATACATTGCCAATTGCATATATTTTACTGAACTATCGGATGAGGACTACCAGGATGCTCTGCTACTAGCAGGAGCTCTATTCCATACTTATAGAGTTCAAATGTGTACTTGAACCTAATTAAAATAAAGTAGACAATTGAATAATATTTTTTGATTGGAGTTACTGTGATTATCAACTTATCATAAGTATCAGTGGGAATAGGCTAATAAACTACTCGAATAACCAATGGTAAACATGGCACTTGGCAAAAAACATGATACAAAATATGTATCATAATATTATATGAATGGATAATAAGACTATAAGCATAAATAGTATGTAAGCGAAACCACATAAAAAAAAACAGTCTGTAAGAGAAAGAGATTTTCCGCTTCTTTGATTTTCTAAACAACATCATCAACCCATTCCAACCTGATGCTAGGTATAACCCTCATAATATTTCATGGTTGTAGATTAGCCAAATGGTACCTGTACAAACCATAGCAAATTGCAAGCGACTTCTTACAGCTGAATTCACAATGTAGCTTTAGCATTGTTCTTTGATGAGTCAGAGATTTATCTATCTATTATGTTAAGTTAAGTAATATCTATTATGTTGATGCCCCATGCCCAAGCCTACACAATATAAAAATGGCAGAATTAGAAGAGGTGATATGAGAAGCTAGAGTTAATCTCTGAAGCTACTAATCCAATTTCTTAAGATTAGTCAATCACTAAGACACCTGTAGAGTGGACATGTTATTTTAGTTCCAAGCAGGCACGGCCTGATCGCATTTTTACAAAAAAAAAAATCCATTATACTGTTGTGGTAAAGAAAAATCTTTATACATTGTGACATCAACCATGCACAATTGAAAATGTAAAAATTACTTATGTGTAGGTAGGTATGCATAGTATAGATATACATATAAAAAACCACTGGAGATAAAATCCATGGACTAAATGCAAAAATGTTTTAATTTTGATGCTTTAACCACTCCCATTGATTAGCTATTCAATTTTGTGTCTAATGTTTTCATAATTATCTATATCTGCATATTGTCTAACACTATAAAGTATAACAGATTTAATTCAGTTTTACTTACCATCTAACTCTTCTTTTTCAAATTTTATACAATACAACACACAGCAATAAGAGTGTAAACCTTAAATTAAAACCCACAAAAACAATCACAGGGTCATTTACACAATCCAGCACATGGCACTTGCATGGTCCTGTAAAGCAAGTACTGTTGTTATTTGTCACTAACTAGTAATTACATTATGTGTTCAGCAATTTTACATGACATTAAGTTTATATACCAAACCAAAATACCAATTTCTAAATGTGTTACTATACTACACATTTAATTGAGAAATTCAATCATACTTGTAATGTTTGGACATGTTGCCATTATCGTTCAGCATAAAATATTAATGGTCAACTTACTCCTTTCAACGGAATAACACTACCAACAGATCAAGGCACAAGTTGTTTTAAAACAGATTTGTGTAGTATATTTCATAAACAAGTTTACGTAAAGTTAACTTACAGTAAACAGAGATTCGCGAATGCGGCTCTGCCAGATGCTGAAGTGGCATATATTACGTAAATATAATGATAAAACTACAATAACACATTTAATTAAAAAAGGATACGGTCCAGGGCCACGTTGATTCGGCGCCAGCGGCACCTGATTCCCGTTGCCACTCATAATCTTGGCAGCATAGGTGTCGGGACACGTACACCACTCAAGGTGGCACGTAAAATCGCCCTAGCCGATTGTAGGACACATCCGGCACATAGGTAGATGTGATTTACCGACGTCAGATTGACAAGTCACACAATTTAATATAATACCTTAAACGGCAACGTTTCTAGCAAAAACATTGTATTACACTTGAAAAATCACAACATATATTTTCGGAAGAACTAAAAAGCATCACTAAGAAAGGACCCAGTCACTAAACAAACGACAGTACAAAATGGCGGATGTTAACCAATAAACAAACGTGCCTGTCGCCGTTTTAAGTCGAAAAATATAATATTTATCACTTAATTTTAGCGTTGCTTCAGTTGTACTATTGTCTGAGTTATACTAGTAATGTAAAAATATTCTATCTGCTATAAATATATTAATACATTTTTTTTCAAATGATAAAACTGTCATACGATATTTCACGTCGTGTTCGTCTAGCTAGTACTCTCACGTCACGCATGCAACATCGCATGCTGTCAATCACATTTTTTTAATATCTATTGAAAACCATAGACTAGCTTAAAAGATACCTCAAAGCCGATACACACCTTGCAATTTATCACAATAACCGACAGGGATGTAGCTATAGTTGGAAAGAGATAGCACCTATGCGTTCAGAAGGGAAGACCTACTTTCATCTCATTCCACCGCGTAACTCTCTTACAATCTCTTGTATTAGAACACTTAAAACAAGAGGTATAGGGCCAGATAACTCGAGAGTATGTCGCAGCCGTCTCATGATAGGCGTGCTGGGGCGCTATCACGAAACGAAAACAAAGTTTCGAAGCATTTCGTAAGGCCTCTCCATGGCCTCTCATCTTAGAGCATTAAACTTAATGCTCTAAGCCTCTCACAGACTGGTGCGGTCTGGCCGCGGCGGACAATAGTAAACTTGTCCGCCGCTGTCAAATTTACCGCCACCGCAGGCCGCGCCAGTGTGTGACAGGCCTTACGCGGTAGGGCTCTCCCGGCTGTCATGGCCCATTTGTGTAAGCAGGCTTTAAATTTGACAACAAATCAATCAGTAATCACCTTCGGAGTGGACATTGACAGGCGTTCCCCTCTGCCAAAAGTATATGACCAGTGGTCATACACATTGTATGGACTGACGTTTATCTGAAGTAGCTATTTTTACGTTACGCATACATTTGACGTTCCCCTCCCCCGCAAAAATCGGCAGACTATTTATGTATAGACAATGACTCATGGCCACACCGGTTGGTTTAATGCTCTAAGGTAATCATCCAGAGACGACATGAGTGGTTCCAAGTTAAGGCTCTCACAGACTGACGTGACGTAAATTCGACAGCTAATGTAATGACAACTTACTATGGTCCGCCGCGGCCGCGCCAATGTGATATGGACTTGCGGGCTTAATAAGATATTGTCGGATACCACAAAAAGAATATAACTCATAAACTCAGTGTCATGCAACTAGGAACATAACTACAACTTAGTTGAAATCACCCCGACATTTTCGTTTCAAAGTCCAATATCCCAAAAACGGCTGAACAGATATCGACGAAACATGGCTAAGAACACTCGAGAAGAAATTATCTATGACACAAAAAACCGCATTTAAATCGGGCCATCCGTTTGGGAGCTACGATACCACAGACAGATACACAGACAGACACGTTAAATTTATAGCACCCCTCTTTTTTCGTCAGGGGTTAAAAAAGAAGAATTGATGACATCCATTTGCTCAAATTCAGCATCAAATTTGACAAGTTCTGACAAGTTACAAGTTTTCTATCAGCACGTCTATCATGGGACGGCCGCGACATACTCTCGATTTTTCTCGCACTATACCTCTTGTTCTAAGTGTGTGTTCCAATAAGAGAGAGCCGTCGCGTGATAGGCGTCTGTACCAAGTCTGTACTTCTATCCTTGCTGGTAGACACATGCTATCTCTTACTTCCGTTTTTACTCTTTCTGTCATTGTGGCATTTGGATGGTTACCATCTTAGAGCATTAAACCAACCGGAGTGGCAATTGACAGGCGTTCCCCTCTGCCAAATACGTATGACCACTGGTCATACGTATTGTATGGACTGACGTTTACCTGACGTAGCTATTTTCACGTTCCGCATACATTTGACGTTCCCCTCCCCCGCAAAAATCGGCAGACTTTTTATGTATAGAAAATGACACATGTGACCACTCCTGTTGGTTTAATGCTCTAAGGTTACCATGGATATTATAACTTCAGGAGAAAACATGTGTGTCAAACCAATGCCAAAACTTTAAAACACGTACTTGATTATTTTCAAATGTATAAGATTCTCGTCATCTACCAGTTTAAAGCCAGCATAATAGATACCAAGAACTTTAGGTAGGTACCTCCCAACGAGCTTTATGTAGATACCCATAACGAAATATATACTTAGCGTAAACATTGATTTACTTTTGAAAATCAGCGGCACTTGGATAATACAAGCGGGCTTAGAGCATTAAACTGTGCATTAAACCAACGAGCGGCCATGAGTCATTTTCTATACATAAAAAGTCTGCCGATTTTTGCGGGGGAGAGGAGAACGTCAAATTCGGTCAAATGTATACGTAACGTCAAAATAGCTACGTCAGATAAACGTCAGTCCATACAATGTGTATGACCACGGTCATATATTTTCGGCAGAGGGGAACGCCTGTCAATGGCCGCTCCGGTTGGTTTAATGCTCTAAGCAAGCGGGAGCTGACTGATAAAGCTGCGTACACACCAAGCCAACGAACGGCTATGTATCGCACTCTAACAATAGCTGCCACATAAATGCTTCGCGTTCGTTTGCTCAGTGTGTACCCACCATTACAAGAAGAGTTATGGAAATACATTGGGTCTGCTTGTGAACGAAAAAGAGACAGTATGGACAAATTGGTGAAATTTTGTAAACATTAATATACATACGTACTCCTAAATATCTTCTATTATATAAAATCTAAAAACCAGAACGGGATAAAACACGAAGGAACGAGCGAGATAGCGCCTTACAAAAAACACGATCTTTGGCGTCACGTTTCTCAAAAACAACGCAAGTAACACGAGAAATAAATTTAAGAATAAATTTTCTGGACAATACCTCAGAATAAGAGCATAAATGGACCTCGAGCTAGCAACAGATTTTCGTGACTAATCGACCCCGTGCGATAACTTGTGAGGTTCAGAATATTGTATCATGAAGCCCCATGCATGTCAGCGGGGGCTCCGTCGGTGGCTTGATCAGGGGGGCTAGCACAACTGACGCCGCGCTGCGACGCGAGTCGAGAAGGATCTATTCTCCTCGTTCTAACCCTCGTTCTAAATTTTTAAGCAGATTAACGCCTGCTATGACATGCATGGCAAAGTATCGCGCCGTCGCTTTAACCGCGCGTTTATAGTAGGAATATATTTTAACATGTTCGTGTGACACGTGTTTGGGTGGCTGCTGCTGGTCAAGCCACCGACGGAGCCCCAGCTGACGTCCACGGGGCTTCATGATACAACATTCTGAACCTTCTCACAAATTATCGCCCGGGGGCAAGTGACTGACAAAAAAAGCTCCTAGCTCACGCGGTCTGAAAGGCTCCGAATTTTGGCTGGGGACCGATTTTTGACTTTCGTGTGTTCGGTTCGTGTCTTTCACTCGAAAACTGACAAAAATTATGAAATGCTATTTTGAAATAGCGATAGCAAATTTAAAAACGAGTGGTATTGACCACTCGTATTCAATTCTATTCGTAGAAAGTAACTGCCGGCCATTATGACACTATAAACGTATTTTCACCTCACCGGCTCGAAAAGGCTTGCTTTATCGCTCAAAATCTGCGCCCAAAAGTCCATTTTATCCGCTAGCGTGGAAAGAGTTTTTGAATTTGGAACTTGACGGTAAATCGCGACACCCAACTTTTTTCTATACAGAATGAGAGGTGCGTTCAGAAACTGATGGTGTTATGCCAATAATAAATTGTTATTATTTTGATAAAATAAAATTAATAATACTTATTCTCTCTTAATTAAGTAGGTACATACGAAATATTAATATTTAGACTGACATATAAGGATAAAATACGAATAAATAATTTTAAAATGTCGTTTTATTTTTCTAAAAATTTCACTTTTTCCAAATTTGGAACGCACCGTTTGAAAAGTTAATTTAAGAAAAAAACTCAGATACATTTAATTTTGTTTTGTTCTAAAGCCACAGACAGTAAAACCAAAATAATGGCGGTTATTTATAGATTTTAGTGCAGAATATATACATATATGAATTTTGATGCCTGCTAAGTTAGCGGAAAAAGTGAAATAAGCGTATTTGAGTCTTAGTTTAAACCGTGAGTACCCAACAATACTTTGACTTTTTTAATGTAGGTAAGCGTGAGGTTATTTAAAGATGCAAAAATATTTATGTTACGTTTGATAATTATAAAATGCTAGATCTTGATGAGATGTAAACAAACCTTTATTGAAAATGAGTATAAGGTCCAAATTACTTCCATTACATTTACTAACCTACAATTTTCCTCGCGGTGGTGAGTTGAAAAATTGTGTATTTCGCTCGGCAGCAAAATTGTTTGGCGTCTCGTGCCTTGAAAGCCTCGCTATGCTCAGGATTGTACTTTTGAACCATTCGCTTCGCTCATGATTCAATTTTACAATCCTTCGCTGGCTCGGCTTTCAATACAAGCACTTGCGCCAAACAACAACTTTGCAGCCTTGCATAACAAATAACTATTACTTTTATTTGATTTTCGAGCGCTCGAAAGTCAAAAATCGGTCCCCCGGTTCTGTTGCGTATTTTTTCTACAATCACGTAATGAAATATCGATAACATTGACAATTTGAACGGTCGGCCATTGTTAGGAAACTACATTAATGAGTCTTAACCAATTATACTATTTTAATATATGCATATAAATAAACAAATACATTGTCAAACAACATTTACAACTAATAGACAGAAAGGACGTCGACTTCTTCGAAACGCAGACTATTTATATGTACCTTTCCCTCGAACAAAGAGCTACGGTAGGTAATAAAAACATTACATTCGAAGGAGCACGGTTATACAATAATTTACCTAAAAACATAAAAGAGGCTGACTCCTTCAATCATTTTAAAAACCTACTTAAGACCCATGTCATCAATAATATTCCCGTCATTTAATGCGAGTTAGAATCCGGCCCTGAGGGGCTAGCGCGAAGTGAAAACGAACTTCGTTCGAATATCTCCGTCTCTGTCGCTCGAACTAGCAAGGGCGACAGAGATGGAGATACACAAACGAAGTTCGTTTTCATTTCCCGGTAGCCCCTCTTACTAGTGTTAGTTAGTTAGTTATCGGGAGATGCATGTGTTAGTTATCGGGAGATGCATTGTGCGAGCGACGCTTGTTTGTATTTCTTTGCTTGACAACATTCTACCCGTTATGCTATTTTTATTAGTGCAATAATTACCCACTTTTGTAATTTTTATGTATACCATATAATTATTTTATTACTTGTTCACTTTTTTGTTATTGCTTGTTACACATGTACACGCTCACGGGCGTAACGCACAATTTATGCATGTCAATATGTGTATTCTCAATAAGTGAAATGTATATTTCTTTGAGAATAATAAATAAATCTTTAACCGCAATGTTCGGCTGACGTTCGGATCGATCTCGCTTAGTTAATAAAATTAATAAAAATATTTGCACATGAAAATTTGTCACTATTATTTTCGCAAGAACCCAATAATAGCTATTTTTGAAATCATCACTCGAATGGTATGCAAAAAGTTTTCAACATACCTAACCTAATATAGATAATAGTACTTTACAATGCACTTGCTCTGAAAGTGCGCCTTTACATGGGTCAACATGAACACGGGAAGCCCTCCATGCAAGCACGGCGCGGCGCGCCGGGGGGCGGCCGTGCGGGAATGGATTTCGGGCCAAAATTCCCACACGCGTGCGAGAATGAGATTTCATGACAATTCAAATTTCACCTTTTTTGTATAATTTTTAATTTCCTCGCATGATGCATTGTAAAATTTTGTATGATACACGTGCGGATAGGTAATTCCCAATTCGTGTCGATCAAAAACACTCCCTGACGGTCGTGTTTTTGGTGATCGCCACTCGTTGGGAATTACCAACTTTCCGCACTTGTATCATAAATAACTATTATTGGCAGTTGTGTAGGTATCTATAATATAGCAAATTGATTAATTTGAAATATACTATGCGTATCATAACAGAAAAAAAAACAAAAGTAGGTAGGGAGCTTAGAGCATTAAACCAACCGGAGTGGCCATGAGTCATTTTTTATACATAAAAAGTCTGCCGATTTTTGCGGGGGAGGGGAACGTCAAATGTATGCGTAACGTGAAAATAGCTACGTCAGATAAACGTCAGTCCATACAATGTGTATGACCACTGGTCATATACTTTTGGCAGAGGGGAACGCCTGTCAATGGCCACTCCGGTTGGTTTAATGCTCTTAGGTAGGGAGTAATAGTAAAAGAAAATCGTTTTTGACTGTTGGGGCATGTCATGATTTGTCAGCCCCAATTTATCAGAAGCTGGCTAATCGGGGTCTGGCCTGGCGTATCTGACCTATACCTAACGGTCGCCCGTCACGAAACTAGACCTCTACCTACGCTTAGTTACTACGCATCGCGGTGTCAAGATATATTTGTGGGTGAGCGTTGACGTGAGTTTAAAACAAGTTACAGAATAGGGGGCTGTGGGAGTACCTACGGGCCATGGGACCCCGGCTAGGGTTTGGGGTTCGGGCGCAGGCATTCACAGGCGTTGCCGGCCTGGCCTGTGATAACGCACCCCGTGGCGGGAACCCGCCATTACCGGGCTGGTTGCTTTTTACTAAGTAAGCTATCTAGGCCATGTTTGATTCAATAAAATGAATTACCTAGATTTTCATTTTGCCTTACTTTACAATATAAATTTAAATTTTACTACAATAAGTATCTACACTTTAAAAATAACAAAGTTACCGGAATACAAATGGCTTGTTTTATGCAGTTTATCATCGATCTTTTTCAGTATTTTATTTTATGTACCTAAATGCGACTCACGCTTAACATACTTCGGTTTCAATGGATGCGCTATTTTATGTAGGTAGCCGTAGTTATCCCTTTCAAAGATATCAATGAAACTGATGTAACTGAAAACGAACTTTAACTACGCGAGCCTCACGGTTGTGTGTCGTACGTAGATTGTGATATGAGATGGGTGCAGAAGCGTCGAGTACAATGCTGAAAGGTCTGTTGTGCTATACGGTGAGTGAACGGAGCTAAAGCAGAATGTAGTCGCTTAGGTCGTAGTTCGTATGGCGATGACGAGTGGATGTGGGCGGAGTATCGATCGACGCGCGGGCGTGCGCGAGCGTGCGGCGCGGCGCAGACAGTAAACAGAGAGCACGTTCGCTGGTCAAGCCGCCCCGGGATGCCAACGCAGCTGGTGCTGGTGCTCCTCGCGGCCACGGCAGCGGGCGCCCTGGCCCGGCCTCCAGGTACCGTACCCACGTGGACACACGCCAACCTTTTACATTTTTAATACCTACACTACACCCTTATCGTCACTGATAACGAGTTTCCCGTATCAAGACTGTTGCGTTGCGAATTCAATTTGTCTTTTTGTGCTTGGCTTGCTGATTCGACATGAAACTTGATATACGTATAGAAGTTTTCGGTAATGGACCGACTGTGTTAGAAGTAAGTAGGTAGTTGCATTGCAGTCAGCTGACACCTGTTACACTTTTTCCGTTGCCGATGTGCTAGGGTCGAGACATATTAGGAGGATTATTCTTATTATTTACTGAAGAAAAGGTAATTGCTAAAACAGCGTGTTTAGTTTTTTAATGCAGCAACAGGCGGTTGCAGTAACGTTAGAAAGAAGTTATTATTTTTCTGTATAACGCCCTGATATTTAAGTCTTTTATTTTGCTTGTAATTTTTTATTATTGTGTAATTTTTGACGTTAAATGAATGTGTTTTATTTCTATCTTTCTATTTATTAACTAAAGTACTTAATATATAAGTCCCTGGGCAACCGAGCTCTGCTCTGGTGTAAATAGAGGAAATACGAAGAAAAGGAATTTTCCCAGACATGACACCCAGCTAGATAGATTTTTTGCCTCCGTTAAATGTAGGGGATTCCAAATCAGGTTGGCATCACAGATCACAGGTGGGCATTTCACTAAAACGTGTACCTACGAGGACCCTTTTGATGATGTCCCTCCACTTGTTACAGCTTCAAGTAAGTATATATTTGTCATCATTTGAGCGATGTACCTATACAATACAATACAAATACTCTTTATTGCACACCTCACACAAACAAAGCAGTTATAAAGAGAAAGAATACAATAACATGTAGGTAGAGGTAGACAACAGGCGGTCTTATCGCTAAAGAGCGATCTCTTCCAGACAACCTATGAGTATTGGAGAAAGCGATTAAACTAGATTATGTATTAGGTGGTGCAGAGATTATATTTAGCCAAAAATCAAAATATTTATTATAAATACACGTACATAAATAGCTCTATATATAAACATACATACACAATCATACATATATACAAAAATCACAAATAAATATATGTAATACAGTAAGTAGTAAATAAAAAAAAATGATTTAGGTAGTAATAACGAGCAAAATACGCATATTCTACCTATAGGTGTACGCTGTACGCGGGCTGGGTTTCCGCAAATTCTACCTATAATATATTTTTAAAGCAGTGAGGGTAGCACTTTTTGGCGTGTCCCACCGTAACATTAACTACTTAATGAACCTAAAGTAATGACAATATGTACCAAGGAACGTGTTGTATTATAAATTATAAAGGAACGCAAAATCTACACGGGTTTGTTCGTCATATAAATCAATTTTATTAAGTGTATCTTAATGCTAATTGCATTAAAACTGAGTTGAAATAAAATGCTCAAAACTCATACATTAATTTAAAATCTACCAATTTGTATTAAACTCCTAAAAATGGCAACATTGAGTACCTACTAATCACGTGATCAATCGGGCGCCATTTGGAAAAGTAAAGCCCGCATCACACTGGCGCCGCCTGGCCGAAGCGGACAATATTAAACTTTTGAGCTGTCAAATTTAAGCCGTAAATACGCAATTTTGCGCCTATGTGTCATTGGCAATTGGCAATTAGTTAGAAAAAAAAATTTTGCGGCGCTTGTTAAGGTGCTCTTACACGGGCGATTTTTCGGGCAATGATTGCCCGGCGACACGTTGCCGAAATTAATGGAGCAATACGGGGCAATTTATAGGAATTGCGGCAATTATTTCGGAAATGATTTCTCGAATTGCTCCATTCATTGCCGTGTTGCTCCATATCGCCGACTACAATTACTTGCCGAATATCCAGACGGTTGGAAAATTCGAGGCAATTTTTATTTCTATACGCACAATAAATGCATGTCCCATTCTTTTTGTAGTAGGGCGAGCGTAGTCTGGGCGTAGGGGGAGGGGAAACGGTGCGATCGCCGGTCGGGCGCGGCGCGGGGTAGTATCTACATGTTTCGCAGGAAAGATGACGTCGGCTGCGTGGAGCAACGAAAAGATAATTCTTTTTTTTCTTTTTTTTACGTTTTATTACAAATGCACTGCAAGCTGCAGCTAGAAATACCTCGTCCATAGTTGAGAGTTTTGGGGCGAGTGCGGTGCGGGGGCGCAAGGGGAGGGGAAACGGCGCGATCGCAGAGAGTTGTTGCTCCACTGAATTTCTCGTGTATGAACGTATTGCCTAGTTTCCCGAGTTGCTGCAAATGGGGCATTTTGAATGGGGCCAGAATGGCGCCATACTGGAGCAATGATTGCTCCATTTTAAGGGGCTCCCATATGCCAATGACCTTCGATCGGAATCCCTTAGTTTTCTTAGGTTTTTTGTAGCTTATTATACTAACGACAACGGCTTTAAGCAATATAGTATCCCATATTTACTTTAAAGCTCATTATTTTCGAGATATTTGTCATCAAAGTTGAACAATTTTAGGCCTAAAAACCGGTTTTCTGGCCATAACTTTTGTGTTAATTGGTTTAAAATGAAAACCCTAGACCAGTTTTTAGAGACGTCACAGACGAACCCAAATATGTAGATTTTGTATATGTTAGATCCTTCACGTCAATAGAGATACGAAATAAGTGTTTTTTTAGACAATGTTTAAAACAATCATACACAATTAAGTATTCATTTGTTTCAAAATCCGGTAGACCAAAACGGAGATAAAAGATTGAAGAACCGATAACCGTTTGACTTATACTTCTATCTTTAGTGCAAAAGTAGGAGATACGATTCAAAACTTGTCAAAAATCGATGAAAACCTCGGGTAGCCCCTTAAGCAATATTCGAATTGCTTGAAATGGCCGTGACGTCAAAATTGCCCCGAATATCCGGCAATTCGGCAATTTTTATCGCCCGTGTAAGAGCACCTTTATGGAAATCTTCTTCAAGGCCTTGTCGTCGGGGTTAGTCCAAGCAAATGGAGAACCAAGAGGCAGAGCTGGCGCTTACCTCTCGCACCGAATTTCCAATGCGATTCAGAAAGGTAATGCTGCTAGCGTAATGGGGTCCACGCCGCAGTCTGACCTCCTGCGTGTGTGCGTGTACTAGTATTTTGTATATAAAATTAGTTAATTTTATTGTAGGACTAGTCGTTGCCCGCGACTTCGTCCGCGTAGAACTTGTTACCGTCGTAGAAAAAATATTGCTATTAAATTATTGTAGGTGGAACCTTAATTATCGCCCACTCAAATAAAGTTCTACCATCTTAAAGGATGATTTCCGAGATAAAAACTATACATTGCACGGAAAATTTCATCTTAATCCCTTTAGGGATTATGAGTAAATGGTAACAGTGCGATGAGTTCATCAGTTAAATCGCTAAATTTAAATTGAAAACTCCGTTTTCACACAAGTTAATATCTTAAGAATCAACAACTGCTTGAAGCAGAAGTTTCTGCTTACATTGTATATTTTTTCATAATGTAGGTATTAAAGAAAGCTACATTGCTGGAAATTTTTGCCTAAATACTCCCAGTAGTTTTACTCACGTTAGTATAGTTTTGAAAGGGCCTGTAGGCCTGTATAGTTTTGAAAAGGCCTGGGGCCTGTATAGTTTTGAAAGCAAGACCTTAAAAAAACTCTGAAATCAGTTTTGTAGTCTTTTACCATACAGGCTGAGACCGAAGTTACAAATCTCTTACTACTTATAACATTTTCTTAGTCTCCACCCCTTGAATCCCGTTTTAAACCCCTTAGGGGTGGTTTTTTTTTCAAAACGCTGGAAGATCTTTTTTTATTCTGATAATAAATGTTTATACGTTTCAAGTATCTAGCTCAAAAATAAGCGTTTTCATACAAACCTCTTGCACTCCTTTTTAACTCCCCTATATAGGGCTGGAATTTTCTAGAACGTTAAAAATACTTATTGTATGCTGATAAGTAATCTTTCTACAAAGTTTCAAATCTCTAGCTCATAAATAAGTGTTTCCCATAAGACCTTAGCAACCCCATTTATCCCCCTTGGAGGTGGAAATGTCTAAAACGATGAAAGTCTTCCCGTGTGGTGTCGGGCTAGAATAGCACCTCCCCCTTTCTTCCTGCGGGTGTCGTAAGAGCCGACTAAAGGAACATGGTTGAAGTGTGATGCGGGCGATGGTCTAGCAACGTGTCACTGTGATATCACATTTTGTCTATCTTTTATACCCACATTTATGCTAAAAGTGGTACTGGAACATAAGTTTAATGTGCTCTGCCTACCCTTTTTAGGGATAAAGGCGTGATTGTATGTATGTATGTATGTAAGTAATCTTTCTACAAAGTTTTAAGTCTCTAGACCAAAAACTAAGTTTCCCCTATATTCACTTTGCACCCCAATTTCACTCCCGTAGGAGTGGAATTTTCTGAGTCGCTGAAACGACTTTTTAGGGTTCCGTAGTAGAGTAGAAACCCTTATAGTTTCGCTTTGTCTGTCCGTCCGTCCACGGATAATCTCAGTAACCGTTCGCTCACGCCGTATATCAATCACGCCGACAGTGGTGAAATAAAAAGTGATTTTTTAATTAGGGTACCTCTACCTCCCCTATACGTAACGTGGGGAGTGTTTTTTTTTTATTTCAACCCTAACGTGTGACATATTGTTGGATGTATGTAAAAATGAATAGGGGTTTTGTAAAAGAATTTTTTGATAATGTTAATATTTTCGGAGATAATCGCTCCAGAAGTAAAAAATGTGTCCCCCCTCTCTAACTTTTGAACCATATATGTTTTCAAAATATGGAAAAAATCTCAAAAGTAGAACTTTATAAAAACTTTCTAGGAAAATTATTTTGAACTTGATACGTTGAATAGTTTTTGAAAAAAATTACAAAATAATTGCTGAACTAAGTTTGTAATTTAACCGTATAAGCAGGTGTTTATTGTACCTGTAATTTCTACAAAATCACTATGAGATGACGTGCTTTCAAATAGAGTAAAAACGGTGAAAATCGGTTCACGCAATAAAGAATTATCCCATAAAAATCATCTTCCATACTTTAAGCTCGCGCGCAATAGTTTACTTAATTTGCCGATAGATGTCGCTGTACGCGGCACGCTCACATTGTACATGGCGCTGTTAAGATTTTTCCTGATTTAATGGGGTCGGAGCAGGTGCGCCCATACATTACAGTAACATTAGTCGAAATTTGGTCATGCTCGATCGAATTGTCTTAGTTGTCTTGGGACGTTCGTTGTCTAATAATAAAATTGTTTGCCAAGGTAAGTATTGCTTGTATGTATTGTGACTGTCTATAATACATGGTCGATTTGATTTGGGAATTTGAACTCTCTGGCTCATACATTCGGTTCATAATTCTAGAAAATTGGCTTCGTAGTGTGTAAGTAGAGATGCGAAAAAAGCTTCACTGAAATGAAAAGATTGATTCATATATTTTGTCTTAAGTGGGGACACTTACTGTGACGGACGGAAAACTACGGAACCCTACACTGAGCGTGGCCCGACATGCTCTTGGCCGGTTTTTATATATTTTAATAAGTTATCTTTCAACAAAATGTTAGGTCTAGCTAAAAAACAAAGTTTCCCCCATACAAATATTTCACCCTTTTTTAACCCCCCTTAGGGGTGGATTATTCCAAAACGCTGAAATTATTCATTGTATTCTAATAAGTAATCTTTCTACCAAGTTTCAAGTCTCTAGTTCAAAACATAATGTTTTCGCCATACAAACTTTGCATCCCTATTTAACCCCTTTAGGGGTGGAATTTTATAAAACGCCGAATTCACATGTTTTGCTTCATAATAAGTAATCTATCTACAAAGTTTCATGTCTTTGGATAAAAATAATGATTCCCCCATACAAACATTGCACCCCTATTTAACCCCCTTAGGGGTGGATTTTCTAAAACGCTGAAATTGTTTTTTTCGTGTCTATAAAGTAATTTACATACAAAGTTTCAACTCTCTTGTTAAAAAAAAACCCCCCATACAACCTTTTCAGCCCTATTTAACCCTCTTAGGAGTGGAATGTTCGAAAACGCCGAAAACACATCTTTGTTTTTTTGTAATACAGGGTGTTTGCTCCATCGTTTGCCAAATTAAAACGGCAGGTAGGTAGGGAGGTTATCTTCTCCGGCATCCAAAAAATTCTTGTGTCCACTGGTTTTTTTTGTATACTTATAAATAATTTTGAAATTTTTTATATGTTTACGCGTTTCAACTTGAATAAAAAAAAACGAGGAAATGGTAGAGCCAATTTTTTTATTTTATTGTAATGTGTAATGTTTCACGGTTCCATCAAAGTCAAAATTATTGGCAAGTAACGTCTACTTATTTTTTTATTAACCCTCAATAAAAAATGAGATTCAAGAATTTCGTCTTGGGTAACTTTGATTAGTCATTTGAAAAAAAACTAAAAATGAAAATGTTCTTAAAGTTCTTTGAAAAAGTTCCTTAGTCTGTCCTCTTTCTAATGATGTGCAATAATGCCAAAAAACCTTCAATGAACTTTATTAATTTGCCAATTTTGTGTAAGGGACGCACTAGGCTCGTAACCGGCAAGCGATAAAAAACATACTTTCGCTAAATACGAGTAGCAGATAAGCAAGACTTGCAGATTGACGACGAAGGCACTGCATGCGATCCGCATGGCATTAACAAAAAAATCGTCAAAATTTATGATTTTCTCGCAGACTGTACTTTTTTCCAAAAATCTGTGAATGTAAATAGACATCACTTAAAAAGTTAAGAATGAAATCCTCAGGCCATTTTTACGTGGCGGCAAGGGATCTAGTAGCTGCCGTTACTGCCCCGTTGTAACTTTCCACCCTGTATATGAGGGGCATTAATTATTATTATTTATTTCTAAATACAATTTATCAACATAACAGCTTACGCCATGGCGTTGATAAACTTAAAGTAACATATTAAGTAGGTACATATACATCGCATAATTAATAAAATGAAATCATGAAGATTGACAGTAGGTAGTAACAATAAAAATTTGTTTTCACAAAACTGTAAAAGAGTAGGGCGAAGTTTGCTCCATTTACAGGCAAACAGGTCGCAATCTGGTGCATAATAAATCAATTTATTTTTCACCTCAGCAGCTCGAACAAGTATATTTTGCTGCGTGAAAACAGTGTGCAAAATGCGATTTTGCTCACTCCGTGAGACAAAGCAGCTTTTTAATTTTGATGCGGGGCACTGACATTACATCGTACGGGGTCTTTTACAAGTTCAGAATATTTGAACTTTACTAGCGCTGTCCCTTTCATTCCATTACGAAAAAAGAAAATGGCAGACATAGGTCGATACATAGTTCGACCATCGAATTTCAAAGTAGACCCCCAAAAAAGCGGATAACAAGTAACACGTTCGAAAACTATATTAACATGTTTCAATTGCCAAAATAATTATACAAAGGCATTTTGAATTGAAGAACATTTAAATAAAAGATCTCAGAATAACCTTCGTTTTTCATAGCAAATAGGTAAACATGAATTTTATTATGCTAGCTTATTAATAATTCTAGTTTATACAATCTTAAATTCTATGAACGTATACCACACATGCAGTTTCCGAACGCAAGCGCGGGGCCCCGCCCCTTTTAAAAAATTGCGCGCTGTTAATTTGTTTGAGATTTTATTATGTATATCCTTCGTCATTCTTGCGTAATGATATCGGTTTTAAATATAAAAACTACTTGGATAAATCAATTCTCTAACTAGGAAATATAGTGAAATCAGTGTCGTGACGAAGGCAATATTTTAACAACAGTACGGCTAGTTATTGGTGTGCACGCGAGATACACGTAATAGGTATGCTATAAATGTGTGCCCTTGCGATAATGATAAATATTTCAAATATAGCTCGAAGATATGAGTAAAATCTGTGAATATTAACGATAACTCGGTTAGTTTTTAGTGATGTGTTAGTGTCACGCGTCACTCGTATACTTAGATACTGAATTATCCTTTGGTTTCTCGCGCCTTGTCTCGCCTTTCTAGTATTGACTAACGGCGCGGCCGGCACTGAGGAGTTAAAACAAGCAGTAACTAATGCCTAATTAAGTTTTCTTCCTGAATAATCTTGAGACGAATAGGTACGTGATACTATGACATATTTTTTGATGTGAATATGTTCTCACTGCTGAGGTGAAAAGTTGTATGTGTTACTCGAGAGCAAAGTGTTTGCATCTCATGCTTTTGAGTCCTTCGCTGCGCTCAAGATTCAAACTTTGAATCACTCGCTACGCTCGTGATTCAATTTTAGAATCTTTCGCTTCCTCAGGACTCAAAATTAGCACTCGCAGCAAAAACAAACTTTGCTCTCTTGTTGCACAAATAACTATAGTAGCGCTTGGGCAAGGACAACCGGCGAGTGCTCGTGCTCCGCCGTGCGAGCCGCCTCCTCCGCCAGGAGTCGGTGGCTGCGGCCTCGCAGGTACTTTGGTATCGTGGAATAGATAACTTGGGGCTGAGTTACCTGCAAATTTTCTTATATGAATTTTGTTGGACTTTTGAAACCATAATGTTATTCAAATAATTATTATTATTTATCGTATGGCAAA
Organism: Epinotia demarniana; assembly: GCA_945867215.1. Taxonomy (NCBI): domain Eukaryota; kingdom Metazoa; phylum Arthropoda; class Insecta; order Lepidoptera; family Tortricidae; genus Epinotia; species Epinotia demarniana. The sequence goes on from OX244259.1 coordinate 46,918,686, forward strand.
TCAGTATAAGAACCGTGAGATCTTGGAAAAGACAGTACGGTTGCCAGATTGTTGCACTTTTAGCACCACCCAGGGGTCACGTGTAGGGTAGCGATGGGTAATTCCTACGGACGTACTTGCAACTTCATTAGTTCCTATTTCAACGGAATCTTATCAGAACCTGTGACGTACTTTTGCACTTATAAGTACATAATTGAGGAATTCGATAAGTCATCTGTGGTCTTCATCATCAATTCCTCGCCACCAAATTTATGATTCCGGATGTAAATACACGAGTTATAACAGGATCCCATCATCTAAGGAGGTATACGGAAGTAGCGAAATAAACCTCCAGCTCACTCACACCTGTATTTCCAGTCTCTCAAACTTACCAAACTATGTACACAACCTCGCCTACACAAAATTACGATACGATAAAATGTCGATGAAAATAAACTTTAAAATAATTACAACACAATAAGTATCAACTTGACGTTGACGTCTCGGCAAAAAAAATTGTTTAGGTACTATTTTAACACGGTGGTGAACAGTAGACGGAGACGAGTCGTCAATAGACTCAAAATACCATACTATTCGTCTCATTCTAACTCACGTCAGCTGACCATAAGAAGCGACAGAGACAATAGGTTATTTTTTATATGTAAGGATATATTATCAATTAAATAGTTAAAAGTGAGACTTAAGTTAAAAGAAAGTATTGTTTCAGACCCCACGCCGGCTCGAGTGTTGGCGCTGGAACCCGTCCTGGGCCCTCTGCGACAGCGCGTGCCCATTCCTGAGGCGCGCGAATACCTTCTCCCGAGGTTCCTACTGCCCCACTTCTTGGGGTACGATGACAGCCCGCGGATGCAGCCGCCGCAGCGCACTCTGCCAGAGCATGACTGGCTTAATAAGGTCAGAATACTTTAAGTTTGCGTTTGTCTGACGATTTGTTTGCAACCAACCACTTTCACTGCTAACTGCTGCTGCTGCGTGGTTTTCCCGGTAAGTATCGAAAAGTTGCTATGCCATTTAGGCAGGTTCCGTTCCTGGCAGTGAAAGTGCTAAACAAGTTTTATCATGTATGTACAGTCGACTGCAAAAAGATGTGCCTATCCATTTTTATCCTGTTGCGTTGTAAAGAGGAGAAAAAATGGATAAGTACATTATACTATTCATACTGTAGTCGACTGTACACTCAATATAATAATTTAAGATGTCTTGCCGCTACGCGAATAACTACCCGAAGATATTATCATTATCTTTTTAATTCTCTGATTGACGATTTGCTTACTATTACTATCAAATTCTGAAAACCTGAAGTTACTTGATTGTTCTGCTGAGTACCTACGTATGGATGTATAGTCAAGAGCAATGAGAACAGGTTAATTATTTATGAAATTCTGGTGTTCCGCCCGTGTACGACAATAGTATAGTACCTACATTGTAAATTTTATTATTGTACATTTGCAATATTCTTACGCCCGTGTTGATACACAATGTTTTTCATCACATTTGCGAGGAAACAAATACATTTTAGATGAAATTAATAAATACAAATCGTAATAAAAACTGCAACTGTCAGTTGTCCATTTTGTTGAATTTGACGTGAGGCGCGTATGACAAAGACCCTTCGGTATACAGTCACGATTTGAAAACACTTTAAAAAATACATAGACACATAACTACATACTAAATCTGTAAATAATTCTGTTAAACATGTTTTAGCAGTGTTTTGAAGTTTTTTTTATAAATACGTTTTCAGTCGTTGCATTTGATATAAAACCTATTTGCTTTGTAACTGCCGCATGAGTGTCAGATACAATTTAAGAAAAAGCCATTACGCCCGTGGGCGTAATATAGGCTAGTGTAGCTCTGTATGTCTGCACATTATGTAGTCCTTTTCGAGCAAGTGTGATGAAAACAAATATAATCTGTGTAATCGGTTCAACTTTCGATTAGAAACAAACCAATATGAATTATTTATTATTAAATTTACGATGTTCTACCTTTTCTCCGAATTTGTTATGTCCGAATTTTACTTGCCAACCAACTTTTCGCCGATGATTCACTTTGACAACTAAGTAAAGGCAAATTTTTGTATGACAACGTTTTATTTGTTAGTATTATTGTAAAGTCGATTATTATAATAACTTAAAATTTTTGGCATACCTACCTTGTAACTAACTTAAGCCTAAACAATACAATACAGCGTCAAAGGACACTAAAATGTATCTAAATAACCTAAAGAAATAAAATGTTTAAAATTAACTTGATTTGGCCAATGAAATCGTCTAGTGTCTACGTTATGTTCCGAGTAACCTAGATTCTTTTATGTGTAGCAAATTGGTCTTTGACTCTTCCCTACCTACTTCACCCTACGTTCTCCTACTACATCCTAGTTCAAGGAAATAATCTTGTAATAAATAAAAAAAATTTGGTTACTAAACCCCAACCAGATCCTACCGTGGCCGGTTAACGTAACGGTAGCTTTATCATTATTTTCTTATCATGTAATATTTTCTTAAATCAAAACCTTGGTTTCTTTATATACCATGACACTGCCTCCATTTATAATCATATCATCAAATTAGACAACAGTCCAACCTAGCTAGCTAATTGTTTATTATTACATCATTGTATGGAAGATTCTCTTTCATCCATACTATGCTACCATTTCCGTCTGGATGTGGGTCTGGCCTTCTAGCTAATTATATACCTATTTTATTATATTTTGTTTCTAATAGGTATTCCTAACATTTTGAATTTACCTGAGTTTCGTATCTATTTTCTGATGAGAAGAAGCACTGAACAAACTCATCAGACCTAAGAATTGAATATTATTTCATTCAAGGAAAATTGTGTATTAATTAAGGCATTATTACACCTTTTACATATATACTAATGTATCCATTAGATACCTGTAAACCCTGTTATAGTGAAGATATTTATAATACTGAGGTATACCGTCCATTAAATATGAAATATTGAACCTGAAGTTTACCCTAAGTAATGAGTATATTCCACTCATTATCATCCACTCATTATCAAATTATCATTTGATACCTTAAAATTAGACATAAACATAATGCCTAGAATCATTTCATCTTTTTGAAACAATTCTGATATCCTAATCATAACTGGAACCTTTATGACGATAATCAATATATAATAGTTACACCTTTAATATTTCATATATAATGTATACGGAACCCAATACTACTGATCGTCACACAGTAACTAATTCCAATTCAGTTACTCATAATTGCTATTAAACCTTCAAATAAACGCTATTTGATTTGTAAACCTTCTAACTGTCCGTCCCTAAGAATAGTATTCCTACTACCCTATTACTGTGTTTGACTCTATACCTAAGCCTACCTACCACTAAACCCTAAACTACTGTAGGCAAAACTCCCATCATTACTTTTATTAACGTTATGTGTTGTGTAGTGTATGTTCTAGCTAGGGACCTAAGCTGTACAACGTTCGGAAGGCTAGTCCGAGAATGCAACCTAGAGCCTGTGTAATGTACATTTCACAACATGTCCGTGGACTAAAGGGATCTGTGAAATGCATGCCCTATTTTTATAACATATAAATATATATTCAATAAAAGACCAAACCTTAAGCACACACGAGACACCAACGAGTGGATAACAATCCTAGCGATCGACTTATGGGAAATGGCGATCTTCTCGCTTCAGCCTGTGGCCAACCTTAAGACCAGTAAGAGACCCATCAAAGATAGGCTACACCATCTGTGTAGGTAAAAAGATGGTGCCAGGCTTCTCTCAAACCTGGACCCCGAAGACTACTAACAGGATCCCGAAGTGTATGTCCTTGTCACCGTTAGGGGAAATGCACTTCGTTAAGTTGACCATGCAACTAGGACATTGATCTGGTTCGAAATGACATTAAAATGATCTAAAATAAACCCAAAATGTAATAGAAAATTAAGTGAAATAGTTCATTACTATGCAACATAATTGCACAATACTGAACCTTAGAAAAACTCAGAATCTAATAAGTAGCGGAATAGTTCAATACTATGCAAAGCAATAGCACAATATTGAACCTTCCCGCCACAACAATAATGTATCTACGATTGTTTACGTTACGAATTTAGGCTCGACCCAGAGACAACGACAATCCGAGAGTTCGCTAGAGAATTGAATCCATACGTCTACTCGGTGTGCCGATCTTATATACACTATGAACCGCTTCACATCACACATCATCACATCATCCGCCTATATACGTCCCACTGCTGGGCACAGGCCTCCTCTCATGTATGAGAGGGAACGGGCAGTAGTCCCCACGCTGGCCCAGTGTGGATTGGGGACTTCACAGTTCACATACACCTTTGAATTTCTTCGCAGATGTATGCAGGTTTCCTCACGATGTTTTTCCTTCATTGAAAAGCTAATTGTAAATATGAAATCATATTCCGTACATAAGTTCCGAAAAACTCATTGGTACGAGCCGGGATTCGAACCCACGACCGCCGTTTGACAGCCGCATGCCTGAACCGCTTGAAACGCTTGAATCGCATTATTCGCTTGATTTGCTTGACGTAAACGAAATAATGCCTTTCCACCATTCATTTAAGATTTGTTTTCAATCGTGCGTGTACATGCTTACTCCCTATTGGAACCAACCTTACTCATTGCGTAGTGTGTGCGCCAGTGTCATAGCGACAACACGTACCTAGTTCACTTGAAAAGTATGAAAATATTAAGTTTTGTTACGCACAAAACGTTTATTCAAGTATGCACCATTATATTCTAATCAGATGTACATATTAGTTCGATTCTTATCCAATGATGACGACGATTAATGTATTAATCCCTATTATATTGTATTATTCCTTCATTCAGCATTCATTAAAGACCATAATAAAGCTATAGGCATAGTTCTAGTTACAACCTCTATAATTTGGCAAATCTTTCAGTTGGACAAACAACTATTAACCGAATAACGTATCGTCAGTGCAACAGTTCCCTTTTCTTACATTAGCCAACTTTTTACTTCAATGAACAATACAGCATGACATGCATACATATGTATGCATGCATATATAAAGGCGTGTATGTATGTATGTATGTACATACATACATACACGCCTTTATCCCTAAAAGGGGTAGACACAGCACATGCAACTTGTGTCTAGTGCCACTGTTAGCATAAATGTGGGTATAAAAGATCGACAAAATGTGATATCGCAGTGATAGGTTGCTATCCCATCGCCCACAACACACTCCAACCCTGTTCCCTTAGTCGACTCTTGCGACACCCACGGGAAGAAAGGGGGTGGTGCTATTCTAACCCGACACCAGAGCATAATATAGTTAGACTTTCATCCAACGTGTATATAAGTTACAAGGGGGGACGGGAGGGGCGAAGCCACAACCCACAAGAAACCCCGGTGCAGAAGCCCCCTGCAGCAAATATAACAACAAATAGGTAGTCGTAACAGTGCTATTATTTGTAGGTTAAGTTTGAGTTACCTTGTGTCCCTTAGAGCGGAAATAGGCACCCCGCGTAGCGGTGTGAAGTCGACACGGTCGACACGCTGGCGGTTAGGTTAGGTTTAGGTTAGGCTGTCTAGTTGCGTGACGGGTGACCTGCGGGGTGAGCCTCATTAGCGCGTAGCGAATAACAGCCCAGAACTTTAGTAGAGTAGATAAGCAAAAATCAACACATGTCGCAAGTGTAAAATGTGAGGGAACACAAAAGGAAAATAGCTTTCATACCATTTTCACCTCAGCAGCTCGAACAAGCATATTTCGCTGCGTGAAAACAGTGTGCAAAATGCGCGTGCTCACTCCGTGAGACAAAGTAGCTTTTTAATTTTGATGCGGAGCGCTGACATTTCGTCGTATGGGGTCTAATACAAGTTCAGAATATTTGAAATTTATTCGCACTGTCCCTTTCATTCCATTACGAAAAAAGAAAATGGCAGGCAGAGAGTACAAGTGAATTCGTGAATGCCCCAGATCGCAGGTGTTTGTGGCGCGAACCGAAGGTGAGGGCCATAAATATGCGCTCTGGGGCATTCACGAATCACCGCCCGTGTTGAGTACAAAATTTTACGTCTTCACCTGGCCACAATGCGAGTTTTCCCGTACGAGCAGCGTGCAGTAAAACGCGCATTATGGCCAGGTGTGACGTAAACAAACTTAAATTCTATGAACGTATACAACAGATGCAGTTTCGGGGGTATCGTCGGGCCCCGCCCCTTTAAAAAAAATGCGCGCTGTTAATTTGTACCTATCAGATTCGATTACGTATGTTATTCTTCATTTTTGCGTTATTAAACTTATTAATATTGGTTTCAAATATAAAAACTTCTAGGATAAATCAATTCTCTATCTAACTAGGAAATATAGTGAAGTCGGCACGTGATGAAGGCAGTATTTTAACAACAGTACCTACGGCTAGTTTGTGGTGTGCACGCGAGATAAACGTAATATGCTAATGTGTGCCCTTGTGATAAAGATAAATTTAGATTTTTTATTAGATTTCAAAAATATCTCGAAGATATTAGTAAAATCTGTTTACTTTAAAAATGGTTAGTTTTTAGTGATGTGTCACGCGACACTCGTACAGATACTGAAATATCCTTTGGTTTCTCGCGCCTTTGTCTCGCCTTTCTAGTATTGACTAACGGCGCAGCCGGTGCTGAGGAGTTAAAACAAGCAGTAACGAATGCCTTATTAAGTTTTCTTCCTGAATAATCTTGAGACAAATAGGTACGTGATACTATGATATATTTTTAAATGTAAATATTATGTTCTCACTGCTGATGTGAAAAGTTGTATGTGTTACTCGATAGAAAAGTATTTGCATCTCGTGCTTTTTCGCTGCGCTCAAGAGTCAAAGTTTGTAAGTTAATTTTAGAATCTTTCGCTTCCTCAGGACTCAATTAAAATCAGCACTCGCAGCAAAAACAAACTTTGCTCTCTTGTTGTACAAGACTTATAAATATCGAAATGTCGATTTTTTTTCCACTATAGGGATGTATTCAGATATTGCCGTTGGGCAGGATTCCATTAACTATTATCTAAAACATAAGGTCACCCAGGGAACATTTTCAAACAACCTTCGTGATAGGTAGTATTGAGAAACATATTGACTCAGTGATTTTTCCGTGCAAGCTTTCGATCATTGCAGACTTTAAAAACCAAACAGTATTAAATGGGTTTTATTTGATTCTAAAGTTATGAAAGGAACACTAATCTAACTGTAAATGTATGTTAGTATAATGTCATACAATATTTCCGTAACTTCGCAAACAGAAAGAACATTTTATCAGTGCATATTGCAATTAGCAAGTAGGATATTACATCTAGCGCCATCTAGTAACTAATAGATATATTACATTTGACAACCCTTTTTCATCCCTAAAAGGGATGAAATTTGACATAAATTATAGCCTATGCCCTATTCTGATATAGGGTACATGACTGGAAAGATTCAAAAAAATCATCCCGTAGTTTTTGAGATTAATTGGAACATCCATCCATACATCCAAACTTTCGTATTTGTAATATTAGTAGGATTAGTCTTATAGGATTAGTAGGAAGTAGGATTTCCCGGTATTCTAAAATAGATGTATTGCAGAACAATTTAATAATATTATTGAGGAGCTGCTTTATTTTACTAGGACGTTCTTATACCTTATTTTTTTGCTTTGGTCTGAATCCTATATTCTTTTTTCGTTGACACTTTTAATAAGGTTCAACGTCACTGGTTCCTGTCGAGCTGTTGCTAACAGATGTCGCGATATATAATTTCGATGGTTGCTCATCGTTTTACGCAAAACCCTGACGAGTACCAACATGTGTTTCAAACTGCGGAAGCCGAAGAGCTTGCTACGTATGAATCGCAATCAATCTGCACTAAACAGTGTTTATTTTTAAAATGTAGTCCTAAAATATGCATAAAAGTGCTTTTCCGTGAATTTACGCAGACTAACGTAGCTAAATGTCACTTCGGAGTCAGTCATTGTCAAACATCTTGCATAAATCAAACAAGAGGGCGCAAAACTAAATCTATAGTAGCGCCTCTATTAGGAAATAGTGAAACTAAATGTACTTGTGGCAGGCACTCAAGAATGCAATATGAATCCAGCTGACTTTTTTACTCATTACTTAATGTCATGCGGTAGCGCAGTGAGCGTCTCTTTTGCTTAAATCTGTCTGTAACGCCATCCTTGAACCGGGTTCAAATCCCGACGGACATACTTCTTTTTTGTTTTTCTATTTGGATTTCTAAACCAATATGGCCGTCTCAACTAACTTAGATTTACTTATAATGTGCAAAAATATATTTTTTTAACTTAAACATGTTTATAATTTCTTGATAAGCATGATTGTATCTAGATGATCCACAAAAAACCCTACTATATTTATGGCAGACCTATTCTCACATGTTACATACTACATAAATACTATTTTGGATAGGTATATCATTTAAAAAGATGTTACGCCTTTCATTTCATTAGAAAATCATGATTCATGTGTATCCGTAGGTTTACTGTTGAAAAATCAAAGTACGAACTTTATCTATTCTATACCCTATTCCATATGAGATTAGACAAATCGTGCGTAAATCTTCAAGTCATTCGCGTCATGAAAACCATTTTGATAAACAAAAACATTTACATTGTTCTATTTGAAACACATTAAATAATCGAAATAACACTAATAAGTACAATATTTATAAAGGAAGATAAAAGAGGTATTTTTCCTTACAAAAATCTAACATTGTAAGGAATAAGGTACCTATACTTAGTAAGTATATTAGTACTTTAATTTGTTATATCCATATTCACCCGCAGTTGCGGTACTACATAATTACAATCAGAGAGGCTACGTATTATTCACAAAATGTTTTGTACATTCGCCCGTGACTCGCGTCTAAAATAATGACCTCAAATTCTCATTTTGCGTTACCGGACGGACGAATTTAGTAAACTTTGTGAATAACAGGCGAGTTTGTATATCAAAACTCTTATTGGCCAGTCTCTCGAATCCGGACCTAGACCGCGTCAGAAAGAGAGAAATATATCATTTGACAATATGGTACTGTTTTCGATGAACGACAAAATTCAAAAATCGAATTCAACTTTTTCACGCGTTTACGTTTCTATACGTTTATGATGCTTTCACTCTTTCATTACTAATCTTCAATGGTTGGGTTACACAGATTACAGAGAAAAGCAGATAGGCCCTAATAAATTGAACGTTTTCTATACATCCGATCTCTTCTCACTTACGGTACTGAACGCCGAGTAAGAAAGGGATAGAACCATGTTATCTGACAGGTCTTCAGACGTCATTGTCTCCGCTTTCTCGCTCGCACGATGTAATTCGCTCTCTCGCTCGCTCGAAATTTAGTGCACAGAAAGATAATTTCTTACAAGTTACCGATATCGATATTTACCTACTGTTAATAAATTCGTAATATGCGATACTCGTAAGTAAATTGTATCTCTATCCATACTATGCAAAAATTAATATGGTACTTAACAAACAGAAAACAAAAACCATTACACGACTACGAATATAATAAACTGCATTCATGTTTCATATGTTCGCTACAAATTAAATTATGCAAATACATAGGTAGTCAGACGAGTTACTTTTTAAGTCTCACTATTTTGTGGATCTTTAGTGGAACACATTTATTTTTAACCGACTTCTGAAACTTATCAATTCCGCTGGCTGTTTATTTTTTTATGTATGTTCCTCGATTACTCTTAGACGCCTGGACCGATAAGAATGGTGTTTTGTTAGAAAAGGTGGTCCTAGGCAGGTCAGGATCTGAAGATGGGATCCTGGAGAAAACCAGGGCAATCTTCAAATCTTATTTTGAAACGATTTGGGTACTTTGAAATCGTGCATTTGCTTTCAGAAAGCAGTTCATGCGGTAATATGGAATGTAGCTTCGTGAAGTATTGATTTGAAGTCGATTAAAACTTTGTTTTTAAAGTAAGCTAACACAAAATAACAACGCAATTATATTCCTGAAAATATCTCATTTTAATAAGATAGTTACATCTAATGCTTTAAATAATAAATATCCAATTATATAGAACTTTTTGCAATCAGTAAACTTGCATCACCTGAAGAGGCAATGCAGATGTCTTAGGTATTGTATCTGGTAGCCTTTCATTACTGCTCAGCATCATTTTGTCGTAGTTGCCTTCTAATTGTTGATCCTGGTGAGATCCCTGCATTAAATACAGTAACGAAAACATTATTATACAATCTCTATCAGTTGAGCTGCTTAAGTATGAACAGGTAAACAACAAACCGACACAGAGTTACTTTCGCATGAATAATATACATTATAGTAGTTATGGATATAAAAAGAAAATCAATGTACTAATACAAATTCTTTGCATATACAAAACTTAAATGAAACGAACTCATCTGGAGGGACCTCAGAAATGTCAAGTAATAAAATAAATAAAACTTACTATACCAACTTACCTCAAGCGGCCTCTGAAAAACTGTAGGTATCGCATCTGGCAGCAAGTGTTTTATGTTTTTAATAATAACGAAACAGTTAGTTTCAAAATGTTTCGAACATATTCTATGGTGTTTTTTCGGCGTCCAATTATTGCGCCCTGCTGCGTCAATCCATTTTTTTCGAAGATTATTATTTACCGGAAACCTGAAGTTAACAGTTAAGACATGTAACATTAAAATATTTTGTCTAAACGCCTACATGAATAATTCATGTCGACGAAATATCGATATATACATGGTAACAACACTACCCATGTTTACGACAGTTGTATTTTTACTAAAAATCCCAAAAATATCAAGTTTGATCCATATAAAAAATACTTATCCGATAGTATCAAGCATCTGCTGTAATCCCAGACCATTATATTGCGTAATGTACATGAAATATTTGAAAAATAACCAAATGATTCTTACCGATGAAATCCGATTGTTTCTCCGGTCTTTTTTAACAATCTAGCGTAACTTCGGCAGTACGGAACTGCACAAGCCATTGTGCCACTTCATACAACTTTAATCATTAACTTATTACAGAAATATTTAGTTTTTCAACACAATATTCTTGAAATAACCAACTTTCCTCAAGATTCACAAGAGATTTGACGTTGATTTGACTTTGACAGATTGTTTAGCATTTAACACCGTGGTTAACAGTTTTTGGAGACAAGTCGTCAATAGACTCAAAATACCATACTATTCGTCTCATTCTAACTCACATCAGCTGACCATAAGCAGTGACAGAGACAACTATATGAAACATCGTCTTGCTTTATACTGCACGTCTGTATTCTTATTAGTCTGTGTTGGGTTATGGGCATTTGCTTACAAAATTATTGAATGTCTTGTTTAGGTAAATATGAGATGAAACTTATTTGTAGAACCCACGACCGCTGTTTGACAGTCGCATGCCTGAAGCACTATGCTACCGGAACGATTATTGCAAAGTGTTATTTTTTTGTATGTTTGTATGTACGGTATAACCTCCGAAACCACTTATCCGATTATAAAAAATAATTCACTGGTGATGGATGACTGAACTTACTGGGGGGACATAGCCATGCTTAGGCATAGTAAGTATACTTTGGTACATTTTATACGCAAAAAAACGAACTCGGATTTTTAGACAGATTTGACTGTGTACTAAGTTAAATGCTGTTTTTATTCTTTCTAGTATCGGTCTGGGTGACTCCTTAGAGCAAATTTCCGTGTCAGTTTCGGATTGAATGTCACTCTGTATAATCTTCAAATCAGCTCACAAAATTTCCCGAGAATCGGTTGAGAAATAGCTACCTACGACATATAGAGAAGTCTAGACAGCCGGACATACGAAAGAATATTTATTTATTTATTTAATCTTTCTTGAACAAAAGAACAACTTATCGTACAAAAGGTGGACTTAAAGCCGTAAGCATTCTCTACCAGTCAACATTTGGGCAAAGCAGACAAATTGTGGGCGGTGCAACTACAGATTTATAATATCTGTAGTTGCACCGCCCACAATTTGGTTGTGTGTTTATACATACATAATAAATAACGACAATAGACAATAAATAAATAAAATACATATAAATACCTTTACAATATAACGCTAACCTTTACAATATAACGCTATTGTAATGGAATACCGATTCCATACCGGTATAACCGTAACCGAAATCAGTCCATGCTCGTAAGTCTGCCTTTAAAAACATAATTGCATTTGCATGTGCATTTTAGTGCGTTTTTTTAGGATTAGAAATACGCTAAACGAAGAAGAAGTCGTCGTCAACCTTTTCTGCTTGGGATAAATATTAAACAGACATGGTTTGTTACACGATAATTCATTCTTGCTGCAAAGTTCACACACCAACTTGAAAATGTTGAACACCAACGTTTCTCGTTTGTTGTTAATGGACTTTGTTTCTGTCTCTTTGCTTTTGTTGAAGGCAAAACGTTCGGGAGAGAACGAGTCGGTCTTTTTTGCAAGTCACTTGGGCCTGCCTCTGGTAGCTCCATCGCAGTCCGCACACACACAGCGAAAAATAAAATCTTAAGAGGCCGCAGTAAGCTCGGCCGAATTTCACCTTCCCATACAAACGTAGTTACGCTCTCATTTTAAAACTACGAGTTGGATAGTGCCGAAACTTTGTATATACGATGACATGAGTTATATCTATGTCTGTAATTAGTTTGTATGGTTCCAATTTATAAAACTAACGAAATACAGCTAAAACTAGTTTTGTATGAAAAACTTAAATTCGCTGTATTTTTCTTATTATGGTATCTTAAGCTACATGAACTAATTACAGACAAAGATATACCTGATTTCATTGAACATGCAAAGTTTCGTTACAATCCAACACGTAGTTTTAAAATGAGAGCGTAACTACGTTTGTATGGAGAATCGAGCTTACTGCGGACTCTTAATATTAATTAACAAATAGATACTCGTTTAATAATCTCCAGATCTGAATTCAATAATTTGTTGATTAGCAAGAAAACAAGAAAAAGAACGTGATACGATTGTCAATTTTGACAATTTCGATAGCGAATAATACGAACCGATCGTTCTAAACCTCTTCTTCTTTAGGTTTTTTATTCAAGCAACCTTTCAAGAACTGAATAACGAAATTTAAAATTACAAAGTTAAATAATAAATACGTTCAAAATAAATATATTGTTGTAAGTATTATTTAGATATAAATAATAATAACACTTGTATCATTTTAGGGTCGACAACAATGATCTTATTCTTTTTTAATGGCGGTTTGAGATACTTTGACAGCTGTGTGGCATAAAGTGTCTTATATAAAAGACCTCGTGCTTTGTGCTTTATCCTTCTTTCTAATGCTAAAAAACGCACTATAAAGTTCACTTTTTCTTGTAAAATAAGCCTGAAATTAAAAGTGTAAACAATACATTTGTGTTTTCACCAAATACATTGGAAGTTTTACAGCTTATTTTTTTGTCAAAAAATACATAACTATTGGTTTATTACCTAATATAAAATTAAACACTCATCTCTCACAGCAAAACCAACCTATTTACTTAAAAATACATATGGGGCTGTTTTCGACCACTGCTTTTATCTGTTCAGGGAGTCATTGTGAATTTGGAAACTGTCTATACAATAGAATTAGTGCCCTCTCTGAACCGATAGTAGTAAGAGTATATGCATAATATTTTTTTAACATTCATGTTTACAACCAAAGGTTTGGTAAAGTTTTATGTCAGGTAACGTTTGTGTTATCAGTTAACAACCCTAAAAACTACGTTTTTGTGAGAAAAAAAGAACGAACTTACCAGAAAAAAAAACCATAAATCATTTTTTTTTCTACATTCCCCATTTACGGTGTTCTACGTTCATTCATAGAAGGAAGCCTATTTTACCTTCTAACAGTTCAAATAGTGCTCCTACCACCAGCATCAATAGAGCGGAAAAGCGATTATACTTCAGTAGAAAAATTACGTAGGACAGACAATAACTAACAAATAAATTGAACTACACTAGATTATGCGTTCCTTTTTTTTACAAATGCATGACAATTTCATTTTTTTTTATTAAAAACTAGATTCCACTCACGGTTTCGTCTGCATGAACCCGGGATGAAAAAATTGTCCTATATTTTAATCTAAGCTCCTCCTAAGGCTCAGCATATATTACAAAATGGCATTGGAATTGTCATCGCGTTGTGTTGGAAATAGACTTACGTTTATTTTGAAAAGTGCCCGAAACAAAACAAATTCAGCTCTATTCCAGTTGAATATAATTTAAATGCCTTCGACACAACAAGTCCTATGAGTAGGCCCATGGGCCTTAAGAGGTTAGGCAGGCAAATAGGTTGCGCAGTTTAGGCGTGATTGAGTTACGAACATCCAAACATCTAAACATTCAAACATTTATACATATAAGCATCTAAACTTTCGCAATTCTTTACAATACTAGCAGGATAAAAATAATAATAATACCGGTAATGTAGTACTTATTTCGACATTGGTCCTTTTAAATTCTGGTATTAGAATATTGGGAAAATCGGTAGGGGATTCCGGTATTTCGGGATTCCATGGTGGTGGTTTGCATTCCCTATATGTAGTATGTTAATAATAACAAAATTAATTAAATATATGGGTTTTCTCCGGGACATAGCTGGCTGCAGCTTTATATTTTATGTCATTTTTTTCGGTACCGTAAATACGGTTTCATAAAAGTTACAAAAGTAACTTCGACTACTAATCGAAGTACTTCGACTTCGGCGTGGAGGGCAAGATCGACCCGCTTCAGAACAAAAAAATATCTAAGTAAATATCGAAATAATACCGGTTTGAAACTGGTATTAAAAAGATATCAATCACTAGGCTTTAAAAAAATACCGGTAATGGATATTTCTAACTGGTTGCGGCACTGTTATGTTGTCGCCTAACCACTTTGCCTAACCACCGGTCGTAACTGGCATCAGTTCCTGCACCGAAAAATGCCTACGAGTGTATAATTCTACCCTCACAACATTGTAAAGAAGAAAAATTGTGACTTAGTTAATTTACATGTTGGGGGTAATCTAATATTCTGTTTGAGCAGTCGATTCCTAAATAGGTTGCAGTGGTATTTTAATGTCAATCGATGTGCAGCCGATTAAAGCGAATGTTTAAATTTATCAGGTAGGTACTTACACTCCTAATAATTGTCTGTTATATTTAATGCTTTAATCGTAACATTCACTCAATCGAAACTTGCTTATAATCTGCAAATTGGAAATTCAAACGGTTCATTTGATCAACAACACCCCTTTCTTCCCGTGGGTGTCGTAAAAGTCGACTAAGGGAGCAGGGATGAAGTGTGACGTGGGCGATGGGCTAGCAACCTATCACTGCAATATCACATTTTGTCGATATTTTATACCCACATTAATGCTAAAATTGAGGCTGAAACATACGTTTCAGGTGCTCTGCCTACCCCTTTTAGGAATAAAGGCGTGAATGTATGTATGTATGTATGTTTGTCATTTGATCAAAACCTATATATGTATACGTTCGGTAGCACAGATTACGTTTCAATATTAGATCTTATACTCCTTTCTAATAAGACGCAAAATGTACAGACCCATGCATAATTTATCGTTTCGTGGACTTTAGGTAGGTCTATCACGGCTAAAGAGCAAAGCATTGAAATTCATACATTGTTGCTTGAAATTCAGTCTATCAAAAACAAATGACATTGCTCTTACGTCATTACCGAAATGAGCAGCGTAGCAAGATAAAATGAATGCTATCTCTTTCACCAAAAACTAAAATGTGTTTGTACGATGGTGTCACCGTCTGGTGAGTATAATTACTACTATTCACTCCGCTATCTAACTAATGTTGTTTGATATTAAAGACATCTAGTGAAGGTTTTCGGCAACGTCAGCTGTCATTTGACGCGGCCATGTCATTTACACGGACAGTGTCTAACTCACGCACACATACAAGGCTCGGAGTAAAATTTTATGAATTTCAAATGGCTATATTTTGAATATTACTGGTTTTTGCGTGTATTTATTCAAACTGCGGAAGAGGGTCATATATTATCTAAATATCACAATTTCAAGTTCCTGACATCGATAGATTAGACGTCTAGTCCGAACGAAAATTGTATGGAATTCGTCAGTGACGTTGCACCTTAAGGCGCCGTAGGTTCATGGTCTTCTCTCCCTCTCACTGAGCATAAGCGTGAGCGAGATGGAAGTGCGTGCTCGGAAGCGCGGAAATCATGTTTTTTAATATTTATTTTTTGGCCGTTAAAATAAATAAAAAAGTAAACACTGAGTTCTCTCAAACATGATATTGCCGATTTTTAGAAGCCATTTTAATATTTTTAGCTTTTGTGCATAATTTGTAACAAATATTTTAAGTGTATTTTAGACCCTTTTAGACTTATGTTCGTGATTTTTCTCTATCGAGCCAAAATTGCTTAATCATGTTTCTAAACACTGATTTCCCTGCAGAAAAGCCTCAAGATGACTATTCGTATTTTTTTGAAACCATATTATTATAAACAGACGCATTATATTGTTTCAAAAACTCTGTTCGCTTAACTTCGCTGAACCTACGGCGCCTTAATTCCCATATCCCAGTTAAATAGTAATGTGAAGATAACGAGATGGATAAAGGTGGCAAAATTCGTTTAAGTTTAGTACCTCACCGGCTCGAAAAGGCTTGCTTTATCGCTCAAAATCTGCGCCCAAAAGTTCATTTTATCCGCTAGCGTGGAAAGAGTTTTTGAATTTGGAACGTGACGGTCGATCCCGAGACCCAACTTTTTTCTATACAGAATGAGAGGTGCGTTCAGAAAGTGATGGTGTTATGCCAATAATAAATTGTTATTATTTTGATAAAATAAACTTAATAATACTTATTCTCTCTTAATTAAGTAGGTACATACGAAATATTAACATTTAGACTGACTTATAAGGATGAAATACGAATAAATAATTTTAAAATGTCGTTTTATTTTTCTAGAAATTTCGCTTCTTACAAATTTGGAACGCACCGGCACCGTTTGAAAAGTTAATTTCAGAAAAAACTCATATACATTTAATTTTCTTGTGTTCTAAAGCCACAGCAGTAAAACCAAAATAATGGTGGTTATTTATAGATTTTAGTGCAGAAGATATACATATAAGAGTTTTGATGCCTGCTAAGTTAGCGGAAAAAGTGAAATAAGCGTATTTGAGCCTTAGTTTAAACCGTGAGTACCCAACAATACTTTGACTTTTTTAGTGTAGGTAAGCGTGAGGTTATTTAAAGATGCAAAAATATTTATGTTACTTACATTTAATAATTATAAAATGCTAGATCTTGATGAGATGTAAACAAACCTTTATTGAAAATGAGTATAAGGTCCCAATTACTTCCATTACATTTACTTACCTACAATTTTCCTCGCGGTGGTGAGGTGAAAAATTGTGTGTTTCGCTCGGCTGCAAAATTGTTTGGCGTCTCGTGCCTTGAAAGCCTCGCTATGCTCAGGATTGTACTTTTGAACCATTCGCTTCGCTCATGGTTCAATTTTACAATCCTTCGCTAGCTCGGCTTTCAATACAAGCACTTGCGCCAAACAACAACTTTGCAGCCTTGCATAGCAAATAACTATTTCACTTCTCATGCTCAAAAAGTGCGTGATATTAGGCTTAGCAAGCGGGGCTAAAGTACCTAATACATTTAGCCCCTAGGGAAAATATTTCTACATATTTATGATTTATAAAATATTTTAAAGGAAATAAATAAATTTTAGATGCAATTAATAAAAATCGTAATAAAAACTGCAACATGTCAGTCGTCCATTTTTACCCCAGGAAAATTACGTTTTTTTCAAACATTAATTTATAACAGCATTTTTTTTGTTTGTATAATTTTCAAATCTTATGCTAATATGCCTTATCCAAGAATCCACCAAAATTTCCATCGGGAAGTAAATATATAAAAATAAATTACGCATCTATTATGTTTTTTGTGTGATTTAGTTATTATTCTTGAAGAGCTCCTGTAAATTATCCACAACAAAAATTTAAATATCTATTAATATTTTTCCTCTTTTTTCAGGAATTGGTAAAATATCGATTTTTTTGATGACTAATATTTGGTGGATTTTGAGTCTACGTAATTACTAAAATGATAATATATCAGTTACTCACAAAAAAGCTGCTATTATGAATTATTTCCAAATTTACATTTTTTTCCATACTAATGATAATAAAGTGCTTGGGCTATTTGTTGAGTTTGACGTGAGGTGCGTATGGCAAAGACCCTTCGGTATAGGTACAGCCACGATTATAAATTCGAGCAAGTGCGAAGAAAAATACATTTGTAATAAATACTAAACATTAAATTGCAGTCAAATTTAATATAAAGATATGTTTTATACATATTAAAAGTTGGTTGTAGCAAACTTTTGCAGATATGGAATATACCTTGGCTGATTGGAAACATCCTTAGTCCGAAGTGAAGTTTGAGTGGGTTCTATATTTAAAAACTAAACTTAACAGCCCGTGGGAGGTAAAACCGCTATAACTGCTCTGTACGCTCACAAGTAATAACGCCATTGACGAGCAAGTGTGATGAAAAAAATAAACGCCTCTGACTGACTATAGCTGCGTCCAAAGTCCAGGGACTGCATAACCGAAAAATACCGGTATTATTCATAACCGATATGACGTCATATCGGTTTTGAAATAGCGGTTTCGGTAGCGGAACCTTTATATTTTGCTATCGAAATATAACGGTAACCTTTATTTTTTTCGGTACCTTAACCGATTTTTAAAGGTTACCGATATTTAGATTTTGGCGTCGTTGCCAAACCGCCGGCGCTGCCGTTTTGTCTTTCTTTCCGCGAAATCGTCGCATCGTCAGTAGGAACATTACATTCAGTACATTGGCACAGCAACATAGCGTGAGGTGCGGATGTGCGGGCGGGGACTCTGAGAGTGCGGAGCTATGATGACAGATATTTACAGCCGGATACCAAACAGGATGATGTTTTCGCTTCATTATCAAAAGAAAAGAAAGCATACACGGCGTTCTTTCGTTTTCTTAAAATTGTAGATTTTAATTTTTATATTGAATTCGAATCGAATAGCTCGCGTTTGCACTGTCAAGTCTCGTTGTCGGTGAGCATCGAAGAAGCGTATGATATGCCGCTGCCGTTTCGGACCCCCCCCCCGCACGCCTCTACTACCGCTCGCTCGCCCCCCCCGTTCCTCACTGTGCGCCGCAGCCTGCGCCATTCCATTTATCACGCCGCGTGACCATGACGTGATTATCGCTAACAAAATACCTAACGCAGTACACAAGCACTGCGCAATGAAGCAAACGCAATGAATGAAACGGCGCGGCACGGCGTGAGCTGACCTGACGGCGGCCGCGGCGGCATCGGCAGGCGATGCCAGCTCGCTTATTTTTTTCGGTAACCGTTATAATACCGGTTTCGAACCGGTATTGTAAAGGTTTCGGTTACCTTTAAATCGAATAGCGGTAACCGATATTTCCAAACGGTTACGGTACCGTTATGTTGGCGCGGCGCGCGTAACCTTTACGCCATTACGGTACCGTAATAGAATACAGGTTTCATACCGGTAAAACCGTAACCGAAATCAGTCCCTTCCAAACGTTCAAGCATGGTTGACTGCATTGCATACATGACATAAGCTATGAAGATTGAGCGGGATAGACTGCTGTCTATCTCGCCTTCTCGTGTGCCCCGCGTATACTTTCTGCCGCGCTCGGCCGTTAGACGCGGCCAGACAGAGGCGTTTATTCGTGGTGTGAATATTTTGTATCTGTGTCAAAGCAGTTTATTAAAAAGAATGGCGCCAAATCGAACAATGTTTTCGCCTTGGTATAGTTGTTGATTGTCGATGGATAATCTTTACTATTTTCTCGCAGTAGAAGTGAAAAGTAGAGTGTATAACTCTGGTCTAAAAGCCATATACCCCTCGAACTATATCCCCTCACTTCGTTCAGGAAAATATCCATCTCGTGGTAATATGGCTTGCTTTAGACCCTTGTCATACAATCTACTATCCTTACACGAAAATGAAGAAGTTTTTAAAATGAAGTTACCTTGCAGGAAATCGACCGCATCAACCAGATGTCTGGCGAGAACGAACCCATGAGACCCTACGATGACGACTTGGCCCAGTGGATTGCACGCGACCCCTACTTGCAGCGCATGTTTGAAAATTCCGTGAAAACGGCTCCAAGGCACAAATTGATTCTAGAGCCTATGAATACAGCTGGAAGAGAGAGACCGCATCAAATGTTGTCACCGTCTATTCATGAAATGGCAGTAGTGAACAAACGCCCCGAAAAACAGGACTTTGATGATAGAAACTCGTTTGCGCTTACGCCCCTAGATAAGGGCTATTTTGAACCAGACCTGAACGCCAAAAACCCCCGTAAGTAACTTATTAACTTATTATGTAGGTTAGGTTAGGTTCCTCCGCCTCGCGCGGAGGGGGTTGCGGGAGGAGAGATCCCCACATAACCCCCCACTATGGCCTTCCCCGGGCCGGGGGGTATGCGTAATGCATTTCTCCAGCGTCAAAAAAAAAAGGTTAGGTTAGGTTAGGTACTTCTGGGTAGGTACTACAGTATGCAACGCACGTGCACACGCATGCACCTATGTTAATTAACAATAACAGAGTGACAATATCCATCCTATTTGGCTTTCGTTCGTTTCCTCGTAAATAGTAGTTATAATAAAAAACAGAGTATTATTTTGTGACTAGGGTAAAGCCACCCAATTTAGCCTAGAACTATTGCAAGAATATCTCATCAGAAGTAGTTGACTTTTAATTGGTTAACTGAGTATTTGAACTGTTTTATTAAGTAACTGCCATGTAAACCGGGGCAAATAAAACCAACAACCTTCAACGATGTTCGCTGAGTAGGAATACAGCTATTTCAATTCTTGATTTCGATAATTTGTATTTAGTAGGTGCTAGTTAGACGATAGAGTTTTTGATATTGCTCATCTGAAAGAAGCACAGAAGGTTGTTATTTCAATTTTTTGATAACCTATATATAGGTACAGAATGTACCTTTTATTCAAATTGTATTATCGACCTATTACGACTCACGAGACCGATTTAAGAAAAAAGGACCGGGTTGCACTCCGGGCCGGCAGAAGTGAAAACATGAATAATTTTAATTTTGCAAAAAAAATCCCTTCCTCCCCCCTCCCTCCCCTTGCGTATAATCTAATAACAACCTTGTTAATAGTACGCTATAGTTCAACTTAACTCAGCAAAATTGATGAAGGAGATGATGATACCAATTTGCTTTTGCCATTGCCAAATATTTTTCAAAGCTTTATCACTTTAGGAATAACGTCCAAATTCGAACTATTCGAATTTTCTCAATAGCAAAACGGTAAAGGACGCGTGGACAAAATTACAAATTTATTTGCAGAATATGCAATTGCAAAAAGTATTTAACGGCTTTATACCTACTCTTACGAATAGTGTTCAGTTTTGAATGAAGTCGAATCGGCTAAAAGCAAAATATAAAAGTTCGATAATACAAAATGGAATTAGCATTTACGGAAAATGTATTACGACCTTAATGACCTTATACTGTTAACAATAAAGTACAAATTAGATGTATGTGCCCCTAGTCAAACCCCCATTTTCCCGCCGCCCCCAAGCCTCGTCCCGAATCTATCACACAAAATCTTTCGCGAGTCGCGAATTTAACAACAACAACATGTATGTAACAACGGCTTATCTCAGTAACCCTTACAACAATATGTAAGTTGGTGATGTATTTTTTTTCTCGTTAAACCTATACCTCCTTATTCATAAAACTTAAAATGTCTCTGCCAAATAAAATGTGCTTTGTTGCTTTCTAAGGAACACAAATCTCGTGACAGATGTGGCAGAAGAGAACGAATTTTAACGGCATTTTAGTTAAAAGGCTTGTAGAACGTTTATGAATACGGCCGATAGTGTGGGGTATCGTTGGATAGCTTGTTCAAAATTATTATGGGTTTTCTAAAACTATTTTTCAACTCCGTTATGCTTTTGCGAGATATTAGGGATTTAAAGCCCCCCCCCCCCCCCCCCCCCCACCGGCTAAATGGCTACTGTTGGGGACGTGAAAAAATTCGTGGCAGTAGTACAGTCGCCATCAAATACATCTGAGCAGTCAAGGTGTTCACAAACATCTGAACACGGCTTTATTGTCATTGCCATATTTTTGATCACCCTGAAGAGTACAGATGTATGTGACGCTGACTGTACATATAATGAATTTAAAAGGAAAACTATCACAGTTAAGTAGACATAACTAGTTAACTGGTAAGAAATGCACTTAATTTCGGGTGCATATACATACATTGTCATTGGAGTTTGAACCTTTTACCGTGGACGGTAGAGTTGCCCTTTTAAGTCCGCATTCTGTGACAGACGGGGAACTACGGAACCCTACCCTGCGCGTGGCCCGACACGCACTTGACCGCTTTTTTATAATTATTTGCACTTCTTTATATGTAGAGCTTTTTTATTGGGAATTTGGAACCTCATTTCAGGTGTGCGTTGTAGAACAGCAATAAGCTACAGTTACAGTTATCGGCGGAATCTAACAAAAGCGTGGCGTATACATTGATGCTAATGCTAACATGTTTCTTGCAACTTGCCATTATTAAAAAACTTACCGCCAATATTGGAATACCTCCTGCAAATTGCAATCTGCATTCCACTCTAAATGAGATAGGGAAATTACTTTGGGTTCATTCTATTACCGGTCTCGTCGGAGCTGTGAAGTGGGATTAACACAACGAGTGGACGATCTTTTTGCGAATAGGGTTAATTTTTAACAAGCTTTTATTTAGTTTAATCAAATCTTGCAAGTTAAATTTGATCCACTTACCAGTTTCCGATTGAGCTGAAATTTTGCAGGCATAATATGTATAAATCGGATGCAATATTATTATGACATAAATATAGCTGATCTGATGATGGAGCTTAGTGACCCAATGACCGACCCAATCCTGAGTCCTGCGCCACCCGCAAACTCCTAATGCTAATTTGTAATTGAATTGATTTTTTTCTTTATAAGTACCTATACGCCAAGTAAATTTGTACCTTTTACATTTACTAAAAAAAGTTTATATAAAGTAAGTTATTGATTACCAATGAATGTAATTTCAATTACGAAGTAATGTAATTTGAATTACAAATTGCGACAAAATTCAAATTAATAATGAATATACAAATGTAATTAATTACGCCAAACACTGGTACGTACATTATTTTTAGTCAATCGAGCGAAGCGAATTCTTACATTTAACTTACGCGCGATCAACTACCTACGGGTCAACAACAACTTATTTAAATAGGTATTGCAATGTTCGTATGACGGCAACGGTACAAGCATATTGATACATATTTACTTATAAAATGCTGTATTTTACATGTCTGAACGGTGGGTAAGGTAGATTAAATGAAATTCTTAGAGTGTTACATTTATACTTAGTAACATTTGCGTTCATGGCATGAGGATTTTCTTGTGTAGGCACATTTGTAGTTAATTTGTCCTTACGTTTAGGTGTTTTTTTTACATTTAACGGCAAAATTTGGATCTAAATTGAACGTGTTTATTTGTCTTCTCGTCAAAATCGTCAACGCTATAGTTCGCTAGGCTAGTCAATAGCGCGTTTAGTTGTTTTGCAAAGACTGTATCGTTTTGTACCAGTATAAACTCCGCTGGCAGTACCTAAGTTTATAATCTTGCGCCCATGACACCGAGTGATTTTCGTGTATTTGCTACAGTAACAGGTCAGGTACAGTCAGCAGCAGAAGTTGCTAAGCAGTTCTAGTGCTCAAAATGATCTACACACGAACTCTAATGTCAAGGGAATATTATTTTGCTTAGATATTTTGCATACAATTCTAAGTAAGTACGTGTAAGAGTTTGGATCGAACTACCACTTGTCATGGTTTATATACACCTACAATATAGCAATACTTAGTAGGTAACAGTGTGTCGGGATTAACTTTGCCCACTTGTGGAATTAGCTATGCATGTTATTTATTGTTTTAGGGGAAGAAGTCCTTGCGGAAAGTCCCAGCATTGATGAGCCTTTGGCAGCTATGGTAATGGAGCCACCACGACAGACTCGTCAAAACCCTATCAGTAAAACTAAGACCCTTGTCAACGAAAACATTGACAAACTGAGGACTGGACTGTAAGTAAAACGAATACATCTAAGGTGAACCGAACCATCCATACCTATAAGATAAGCATGTTTTCAACACACTTGCTCGTAAAGGGCTTCATAAGACGCAGGCGTACACAGGTATTTTTCTTAAATTTTATCGGTCGATCATGCTTCAGTTATTAAGACTAGGTTTTAACTCAAATACCATCGTATCTGCACGCGTGATTATAAATAATTGTAAACGTAAAAATACGAATAAAACATGTTTAACGGAAATATTTAAAGATTAAAAAAGAAATGTTGTAATTAACTTTGTAAGATATTTTACGTCACACCTGGCCATAATGCGAGCATAACGCTGCTCATACGGGAAAACTCACATTGTGGCCAAATGAAGACGTAAAATTTTGTACTCAATACGGGCGGTAATTCGTAAAGCCTCAGAGCGCATATTTATGGCCCTCACCTTCGGTTCGGGCCGCAAACACCTGCGATCTGAGGCATTCACGAATTCACCGCCCTAGTTACGTAATGTACAATTTTCAACACATTTTGGCTCTTATTACGTTGCTTTTAGCGTGTTTTATAACATTACGGCACTCGTGTTTCATGTTTATATTCCGATTAAGACGTTGGCTCCTTGCAGCAGGGTGTATGTACAGTCGAGGAAATTGAATGTTTAGCACTTTTGAACCTTAACGTCATTCAAATAGAGTTGACATGTGCCAAACATTCATTTTCTTCGACTGTACGAGGGGTTGTACAGATATGTTTTTAGAGATTTCATCTAATATTCAGAGCAATGACGCGCAATTGCCTTGTCCAAGAGGCAACCAGATGGCTCGCGGTATTAGAGCTTCCGAAGTGTTGTAGAACCGCCCTGTGCTACCCGAACTGAGCCAACTTGGAGTGAGAGGTGTTTCCTCGCAAGTGTGATCAAAAACATTGAGTGCGTAGTACGGCAAGTAAGAGTCGAGACATTAAACCTCATTTAATCACTCGAGTTTGTAAAATTCTAGGCGGAGGCCTTCATCGCCGGGTTTCTATTAGACTGCCGTTCATTAAACATCGCCTACCGTACTTGTGGTACAATGTACCTACTAAATATTATTATCCGAATCGATATGATGCCGCTTACGCGACAATCACTATTGAATATCAGCACTAGCTGTTGCCCGCGACTTCGTCCGCGTAGAACTTTGTTATAGTCTTAGAAAATGATTGCTATTCAATTATGTTAGGCGCAAGCTTAACTATCGCTGTGTCAAACACACTTCTACCTACTTACCCTTAAGATATATGATGATTTCCAAGGGTCTCAAATTAACTGTACGGAAAATTTCATCTAAATCCGTTCAGGGATTAAGCTTAAGGGGTAAGTAAGGTAAGGTAAGGCCTAAAAGGTAACAGTGCGATGAGTTCGATAGTTTAGATTGCTAAATCTAAAATGAAAAATCCGTTTTTACGAATATAAATATCATAAGAATCATCAGCAGATGTTTATGCTTAAATTGTATATTTTTTAATAATGTATGAAAGAAATATATATTTTTCTGTCTACTAAGCTACATTACAGGAAATGTTTGCCTTAATCCGTCCTGTAGTTTTACTCACGTTAGTCGGGGTACCTGTATAGTCTTGAAGGCAAAATTATCTAATTTTAAAAGATGTAGAACTTTCCATCTTCATCCCCAGTGCCCATTTAACGGTGTTAGAGAATAAATTATTTTGATTATCCAAAATTAACTTTTTAAAGTGACAAAATAATGCGCAGGTTTAATCCGACATTACCTTTTTTCCTTTTATTACTTTTTTTCTTCACAGAACCTTTTGGTTCTGTAAGGGTCGTGGTTCTAACTTAACCTAACCTACTTTTCTGCTAGCAGTTTGAGTATGTATTTTGACTAATAAATTGCTTAAGTTAGTATATGTATGACCGAAGAATTCCCTTACTTCAAAAATTACTTGTTCCTCTTACATACTTCTAAGCCCTTTTAACCTCCTTATCCTTAAATTCGTTTTCTAGTCTTTAACCGAAGTTACTCTTTGTCTTTAAAGTAAATTATTCGAGGAAAAACAACATTATTAGCTACTTATAACCGACTTCAAAAGAAGAAGGAGGTTTGGTTTGTATTTTTTTTCTGTTTGTTACCTCAGAACTCCGTCATTGATGAGCCAATTCGTATTTTTTTTTTGTTTGTAAGTATATGCTTCCAGGTGGGTCCCATTTTTTTCAAAAATTCAGTTGAATGGCACTCGTGTAGTGATTTTGGTATTTTCTATTATAACTCGTGTATTTACATCCGAAAATCATAAATTTGGTGGCGAGGAATTGATGATGAAGACCACAGATGACTTCTCGAATTCCTCAATTATGTACTTAAAAGTGCAAGAGTGCGTCACAAGTTCTGATAAGATTCCGTTGAAATAGGAACTAATGAAGTGCCAAAGGTGATCCTTATGGAATCAACGACGGAAGTCCTCAAATTTTGCCTACTTATATTCGGCCCACATTCGCGTTTCAGTTTTTTTCTCTAATAATCAACGCATTTGCTCTCGGAAATCAGTTCAATGTGGTAAATTGGAAAATAAATAAATGTTCTCTAAATTAGAACTAAATTTAAGTCGGTTAAAAGTGTTAGTTAAAACTTTGTGCCTACACCCGACACCTATTGCAATATTTAATTTATTGTTCTCGTCATAATAAATTCCTCGGCTTCGTTCCTTCTACCTACTCAGTGGCGTCAGATAGAGCCGAATGCTTTATCTTGTGTATATCACGCGCTCGCTGCATAAATACAAGCCAGCACAGTAATCATTTGGTACTATCATATCATATACCTTTTTAACCCTTATATGAACGAACATTTTCGATTTCCGTGAGAGTAGGGTACATACATTATACCTACGAAACGTAACAACGAGGAAAACTAACCCCTAATATCTTCATAAAATTTAAAATACCTATCCACTCAGGCGTCCACGGAAACTATAGTATCCAAAAAACAAAACGCTCACACGTCCGGCCCGTTGACCCAATATGCCCTGACACGTCCAGCCCAGAGCAGCAGCGCGCCGCGCAGCGCTCGCGCGCCGTTTTCTTGATAAATATGATGATTGCTGATCAACCACATACGCTGCAGCTAAGATAAAAATACTTCCGTGTAGGCGAAGGTATACAGATTACAATGGTATTTTGTTAAATCTAAAATGTTCAGTTTAGGACCCCGAAGATCACGGTCAAACTTGAAATAACAAAGTGAAGTCAATGAAATATTTTTTGTTATGTTTTTAACACCGATTTTTCAACATATTGCTTATCATTCTATATTTCACTAGAAAAAACACTATATTTGCTTTCTATTATAACTCACTGTATAACAAATGTTTCGTATTTAAATAATTCCAAACAAACCACGCACTCCTGACAATTTACGCACAGATAAAACAATTTTTTTCTGCTCGTATGACTTTGCCATTAACCGCCATCTCGATGTTTTTAGGTGATATATTTCCTTAGCTACGACTCTGTGTTAACACTTCATCAAAATAAAGTCGAATAATATCGCTAGATGGCATTTTTTTCAAACGGTTCCAACGTAGCACTATTGGATAATAAAGTATCCATGGGCGTAAGACGCTACTTATTTTTTTGATACTAAGGTATCCATGGGCGTAAGACCGGATATTGGTTTTGGAGCCGGACGTGTGAGTGGATAAAGTAATTAAAAGTATTTTGTCCCTTTCTCACGAACATAAATGTAAAAGTGACAGATATGGTGAAGCTACTATGGGCAGAGCGCCCGACTAGTTAATTATGGGTTCCGAGCACTGAAAGTCTTAATAATAGTGACGTAAACGTATAAAAAGGCACCTTTAATTTGTTATATTTAATTATTGGGTGTTGCGGGCCTTCCACGTGCCGCGCTCCCATAGTCGATCAGTGAAATGAAACCGTAATTACGATTTTGCAGGGGCCTCTTGTTTCCAGTAAATTCTAGTGGCTTTGGGCAGTGAAATGTTGTAATGCACACAGTAAATAGTGTTTCGCATGATATACTGTGTCTGTGCATTTAAAGCAATTCTGCTTCTGTTTTAGATGGGTAATTCCTGTTTTAGGTATCTAAAACATTCGACATGAATTAATAAGGGGCCTTATTAGGCGACGTTACATGACCTTAATTTCAAAGCCATGTAAAACAGTTACAGTAACAGTATGATTCATAAAGAAAAGCTATTCATACGACTGCTAATGATTTCTCGCTTATAATTGGATGTTAAATAGATTAAACACCTATAGTATCACTTCCCTACGTAAATACATATACTGAAAAAAATATGCTTAATTAGTACCCTCGCCGCGCCTTCCAGTACGTGGTCGCCACTCGAGCGAGAACCTTTCCGCCCCAACGGCCATCGGTTCTACATGCTATGTGCCCCGTCCACTGCCACAAGTTTAGCGATTCGGAGGGCTATATCGGTTACCTTGGTTCTGCTGCGGATAGCCATGAGGCTATCCGCAGCAGAACCAATACCTCCTCTCCTCCTTCCTTGACCTCTTCTCCTCTCAGACGATTGACCTCTTTCTCGAAGTTAATATTGGACCTACTTAACTGGATAGTCCGTCCTAGGTATACATAATCGTCTACAACTTAGAGCGTGAAGTGTCCGATTGTAATGGGAGTTGGTACTACATGGGTATTTGACATGATCTTCTTCTTATCCATGGTCATTCTTAGACCAACTCGTTCGGAAGCTTTACTGAGGTCACCGAGCGTCTTATTTAAGTCATCTATGATCTCAGCCATATCGTCAGCAAACCGAAGGTGAGTGATGAACTCGCCGTTGGCTGATGCCTAGCCTTCGCCAGTAGGTACAGTTTTAAAAATGTGCCATGTATTAACAAGATTTTTGAAAACGGCTCACACTATGGGTTCAACGAGAAAAAAATGACATCCCCAATTTAGGTGTAGGGGAGGTACCCCAAAAAACCTTTTTTTGGTCTTTCATTCTGTTTTGTCGGCGTGATTGATTTAATATACCCATGCCGAATTACAGTTTTCTAGTAGTAATGGTTACTGAACTAAGCCGAAGACGAAAGGACGGACGGACGGACAGCCAGAAGGATATGGCGAAACTATGAGGGTTCCTTGTTGACTACGGAACCCTAAAAACACTAGGTAGACGCTACACTTTTTGCAAGGAGCTTGCATTCTAAGGTTTTATCGTTCGCTGGTTCAAGGGACCGTGACGACACTGCTTACAATATATTTTCAAGGCTTCGTGTACAATCTATAAAAAGAAAGAATTAAATATAATTTACTTTAAAAACAAAGTTTTAACCGACTTCAATTTAGTACTCCGCCAAGCCACGAGCACATTTCCTATTTTTTACAATTTACTACATGAACTGATTTCCGATAGCAAATGCGTTGATTACTATAGAAAAAAACCGAATCGCTGTATGTGGGCCGATAATATTTGAGGACTTCCATCGATTCCCCAAGATCATCACCAATGGCACTTCATTAGTTCCTATTTCAACGGAATCTTATCAGAACCTGTGACGTACTTTTGCACTTTTAAGTACATAATTGAGGAATTCGATAAGTCATCTGTGGTCTTCATTATCTATTCCTCGCCACCAAATTTATGATTCCGGATGTAAACTGTACTATATTATGTACTTACGGAAATCTCAACAATTGTTTTGTATATAATATTTGTACAATTATTTGAAACTGTTTACTTGTAAAATAAAGAAACCAGATGTATTCGTGCTTTCTGTTGAAATAAATAAAATTTATAACGCGACCATTCATTCGCTAAACGCTAAACGCTAAAGTTTTGATGTGAGCAGTCAAGTCACATTATATGTCACAATAAACTAAAAAGTATTTAATCTTTTGATGTTGGTTTGCTAATATGGTGCTTAAGGTCTAAAGCACTGAGTTATTTTTTTAGTTAGAGCTGTCATTCTGGGGCCATGAACCTAGAATACTATGGACGGGCTGTACGTGTTGCCACGGTGAGGGACGGAAAAGCTCTTATGCAGCTAAATTAAGAACCGGTCCTAAAATGGCTGATGACTTGTCATAAACAACTTACTACGGGACGGGTAATGGCTTGTGTGGCACAACTTCATACTAAATCAGTTGTGGCAAATAAAAAAAAAAGGAACTATGACAAGGACAATGAATGATATTCCCCTTTCTGTCACACTTATAGAGATTTGTGCTAGAAAGGCTACCAGCTCGCTCGCACGTGGTATTATTATTACCGTAGCCTGTCCAGAGTATTCTTCGTTCATGTTCTGGGGCACATTTCTTGGCATATTTGTTTGACATTGTGCATCTAGTTCGATATACTAAATCAAAGGTTACCACTCGTACAGATAACGGTAGTCTAACTTTTTCAACTACACTGCGTGATACTGATAACGGTAATAGGACTTTTGGGATAGATATTATAAAGCAAAATATAGTGCACAGCACTACGGTGGTATGGTTCAGTCCCACCCTACACCCAGGGGTATTGCTAGGGGTATGATGGGTCTGACATGAAAAAGGTCATATCGTTACTGAAAACTTATGGCACTTACGTCCTTTTCTTTAAGCAACGCAGTTTTTTATAAATATCTCGAAAACCTTTGAACCGATCTTGTTGAAAACAAATTTCTCTGGTAGAATTTTATAATCCCTATGAGCATGATTTTTTTCATATTTTTAAAATACACGGTTCAAAAATTAGAGGGGGGGGACACAATTTTAGTCACTTTCGGGGCGATTATCTCCGACTCTATTCACTTAATCCAAAAAATTGCTTAGAAACCTTATATGTATTTTGAAAGGCCTGTCGATTGATG
The DNA here is from genome assembly GCA_945867215.1 of Epinotia demarniana. Taxonomy (NCBI): domain Eukaryota; kingdom Metazoa; phylum Arthropoda; class Insecta; order Lepidoptera; family Tortricidae; genus Epinotia; species Epinotia demarniana. The sequence continues at coordinate 46,949,740 of OX244259.1, forward strand.
TACCGCAAGTGGGCTTGCAATGAAAAAATATTTTTTGACTTTCAGTTTTATGTATGGGGTGCACCCCTAAAAAAATCTTTTTTAGTAATTTTATTACAAAACTATGTAGCGGTTAACAAAATACACCCTATCCTCAATTTTTTATTCAAATACATCTTATGGTTTTAGAGTAAAATGCCTGTGACATACTGACGGACAGACAGACAGACAGACAGATAGACAGACATGACGAATCTATAAGGGTTCCGTTTTTTGCCATTTGGCTACGGAACCCTAAAAATGATAATGTGTTATGGCGCTTCGCTGGACGCTGCCGCGTGCCCGTAGGGTCGCAGTTCACCTAAAAACCTAACCGTTTTTTTCCCCTGGAGGATCATGCTAGCGGATTAACGTGGACAAGAGACCAAAAAAATACTTATTTTTATCCGACTTAAAAAAAGGGTAAGGTGCTCATTTATTCATAATATTTTTAGTAAAAACAAATCTTAACATGATGCCTACAACAAGCTGCAGAGCTAAACACATGAAAAAGTTAGTCTACTCGTACTCGTTTCACATTTAAGTCACTTACCTGCCTACTTGTAATTTGATATCACCGTGCGGTGATCACGATCACCTTCTAATTAAGCTTTGTGTTCTAGTTAGTAAATTACTTGCACTTATTGAACGCCAAACGTTTGCTTGTAGTAATTATCTCTGGTGTTGACACAGTAGACAGTAAAGTATTAATTACAGGGCTAATAAGGACTACCGATTACCTGTCTCCTTACTGCCAACCAACCTGCGCTGGTTGAAAATAAACCATCCACTTGAGGATGAGGAGAGGTGATGCTGAAATAAATTTTATCAATCATTTAGAGAATACCCGCCACCCTAATACCCTTTTTCACGCATGGAATTATTCCGTTTGCCGGTTAATAATTTCACTGAAAAAACAAAAGAGCATTTATAAAACAGTCTTTTTATTTTTTAAATTGGCTACTTTTTGGTTTGGGGGGCGTAAGTTGCTTGGGGGGCGTAAGTTGCTTGGGGGGCGTAAGTTGCTCGCGTCCGTAGGATTTACCACCTTACCTAAGGCCCACCCTACACGTGTCCCCCGGGTGGTGCTAAACGAGCAACAACGCCGAGTCTTGGGCGGCGGTTAAGGAACCCAATCTTACGAGCCTAACCAGCTTGGTAGTTGAAGGCAGGAAATGACCTCAACAACCCGGTACCTCGTGGTCATGTCTCATGAGGCTGGGGGTTTTGGCTTAATCACCTGAACCACGAGGAAGACAACCTCAATAATAAATCACCCCAATCCTACGGTGAGGACTGTGCCAAAAGGATGAATGGCTGGAGGGAATCCAGTTTCATACACCAACCTCGATGAACCAGGCTAACATCGTTGTAATGTGCCTTCTTACATGGGATGGGCGTAACCAGTAAGTGACCACCTTAATTCGACCCGTACTCGTGGGAACAAAAATGAAATCAAATAATGAAAACAATAAAACAATCAAAACCGTACAGACGCGTCAAGTCCTTCTTCCCGGGCTCTTTAGCAAACAGAGATCCAGCTCACTCAGTGAGTTGCCGTCTACATCGCAGAATGCATCCACTGCATTTACCCCAGCTACCTCTCCGAAACCCTCAGATAATTCTTCAAATCTGACAGACCTGCAATCGTCTGACACAAACCAACAACACCCGTCTTGGCAGCGCGCGCCATCGTCGAAGAAAAGGAAAGTGTCACAGCGATCTCCATCGCACGACACCATCCCCACACAAAATCGTTTCAGTGATCTTCCAGCAGATGTTACGGAAGACACTAACAGTCAGTGTCTTCCTACCTATAGACCTCCACCAATCATACTCTATGGGATAGAAGATCTAAATGAACTCACAAAGCTTTTCGAATCGGTCATCAGCCCCGATAACTACAAGTACAAAATAGTGAACAAGAACAACCTCCGCGTCATGGTAAACACAGCAGATAGCTACAAAGAGGTAATCACTCTCATTAGACAAAAAGGATTAATTGGACATACATTTACTAGAAAAGAAGCGAAACCCTACCGGATTGTGATAAGGAACCTTCACCATACTACTCCACGTGAAAGCATCACTCAAGAAATTGAAAAAACTGGCAACAAAGTGCAAGGTGAAATAATCAACTCCCGCTATGGACCGGACAAAAAACCAACCTCAACCTTCTTTGTCAATCTAGAACCCAATAGCAACAATAAACTGGTGAAGGACATCAAGTACATTTACCACCAAGTAGTTAAGATAGAAGACCCACTCAAAAGTGCTGATCGGGCGGGCTTGGCTGCCAGCAATCATTTAATTGGCATTTCAAGTTTTGCACTAAATGAAGTTGGTAGCGGCATTGATAAGTTAAAGCCAAGATCCTCTGTCGGCCCGGACAATATCCCTCCTTACATAATCAAAGCTTTTAAATCCGAACTTTTGTCTCCCCTAACACACATATTTAATCTTGCTCTCAAATCCGGCACCTACCCCGATTATTGGAAAACCACTAGAGTAACCCCCATCTTAAAGTCTGGCGATAAATCTCAGGCGGTTAATTACCGTCCTATAGCTATTTTAAATTCATTAGCCAAGGTGTTCGAGAGTGTTCTGCACTCGAAGCTATATAAACAGGTCGACCCTTACTTGGACGATGCACAACACGGGTTCAGGAGGGGCCGCTCTGTAAATACCAATCTGCTTTCACTTGTGAACCACGTCTCAAAGAAACTAGACGAGGGAGACCAAGTTGACGTGGTGTACCTTGATTTCCGGAAAGCGTTTGATCAGGTCGATAATGATGTCCTATTGCAGAAACTCTCCTCAATAGGATTTGCACCTCTGCTCTTGCGATTGTTTTCCAGTTACCTGAAAGACCGCAGGCAATTCGTTCGACTTGGATGTTTTGATTCGGATCCTTACCATACAAAGTCCGGTGTAAGTCAGGGTTCCATTCTCGGACCTTTTCTTTTCACGATAATGGTGAACGACCTTACCAGTTGTCTCCCTGCTGGTAGATCCTTATTGTACGCCGACGACATCAAAGTAGTAGTGGATATCAAGACTCCAGCAGATTGCCGGAAAATGCAGTGTAACTTGGATGCGATCCACCGGTGGAGTGTCGAAAATCGCCTGTATCTTAACGCTTCCAAGTGTTACATTATGAGTTTCACTCGATCAAAACAGGCTGTACTCGCTAGTTATTCTATCGATAAAATACCCCTCTCTAGAACTTATTCCATAAAAGATCTCGGCGTAGTGTTCGATCATGAACTTACGTTTCATAGTCATATGCGCTCTCTAGTTGGTGAAGGTTTTAAGCGTCTGGGTTTTGTTTTCCGCAATTGCAAAGACTTCACACATGTTGGTGTTATGAAGTTACTCTACTCGGCACTTGTAAGATCCAAACTAGAGGCTAGTTCGTGCGTTTGGAATCCGCACGAGTCGACCTATGCACTAATGCTTGAAAAGGTACAGAAGTGCTTCCTGCGCTATCTTTTTAAGAAGTTGTACGGTTATTACCCCCGAATTTACCCTACCGCTTATCTACAGGGCACCCTCGGATATAACTCGCTGGCAACGCGCAGATTGTTTGACCAGCTGATCACAACTCTTCGCATATTGCGTGGTCGTCTCGATTGTCCCAGCTTGCTCAATGAGGCCTGTCGCCTCTTTGTACCTGATGGACGTGTGCGTTTTCGAGCAGATCGTTTGCGGCTCTTTGCTGTCCCTTTCTCTCGTACGGTCGCGCATCGTAACTCTCCTGTATGCCGCTCCCTGCATGCGCTCAATGAACTTAACGCGAAGCAACTCTCCTGCGATCTGTTTGCGGATGGCTGGACGGTTGTCGAAAGAGAGTGCTTGAAGTTGTGTGAGATGCTCACTTAGTTATTAGTGTTATTATTTGTTTTTAACTTGTAATGTACCTAATATACCCATGATTTTATAGAAAAAAATTGTAATGACCTAGGATATTTCCTGTAATGTTACATTTTTTTGTTATTTTTTTTTGTGTCTATAAATAAATAAAATAAATAAATAAAAAAGGAAAGCTATAGTGCAATGCCATAGATGTCAACAATATGGCCACTCAAAAAATAACTGCATGAGGCCATACAGGTGTGTCAAATGTGGCGAAGGACACAAAAGTTCTGACTGTCCGAAAAAAGACAGGAATTCACCCGCAAAATGCGCTCTCTGTTTTTGCGATCATCCTGCCAACTACAAAGGTTGCCAGGTGTATAAAGAGATAGCCTCCAGAAAGCTGAACCGCAGCAAAACGATTACACAGGAAAATGATGCAAAAGTTACGATCACACAAGTTCCAGGAAAACTAGCTAGTGACCGACCTCGATTAAACCGGCAACATCACTCTCAACAGTCATATGCAAACGTAACTGCGGAAAATGCACATAACCCAATGCTGGAAAACAGAACTGCCACTCAACAAAGCTCACTGGAACTGCTTCTAGTAAAACAAAACGAGAAAATTGACCAACTCCTCCAACAAATCAGTACCCTGATGGGACTGTTGACAACAGTCATTAACAAGCTTGCTTAAATGGCGACCCTAAGAGTGGCGACCTGGAACATTAATGGCTTAGCGCCCAACATACACGAGCTAGAATCCATCATATTGATCAATAAACTAGACATAGTGCTAATATCAGAATCACATGCTACTGCGAGAAGTAACTTTCGCGTCAAAGACTACAACATCTATACGACCTCTCACCCCGATGGAAGAGCGCACGCTGGAACATCCTTGGCCATCAGAGCTAATTTGAAGCACTCAATCTTAGAGCCCTACTCCACACCTCATCTCCAAGCGACGTCCATAAAAGTTGAAGACCGCACTGGAACTGTTACGTTCTCCTCAGTATACTGCCCACCTAGACATAGGATAACCTCTGAAATGTTCGCCGATTTCTTTCAAACACTGGGGTCAAGATTTGTAGCGGGTGGCGACTGGAATGGTAAGCACACCTATTGGGGCTCACGTTGTATAAGTACCAGAGGCCGAGAATTGAAGCGCTGTGTTGATAACAAACATCTAAAAACAATATCAACAGGTGAACCAACCTACTGGCCCAGCGATCCACAGAAGTTGCCCGACCTCTTAGACTTTTTTATAACCAAGGGCATAGCTTACCTATACACTGGTATCGAATCTAGTCTTGATGGATCCTCTGACCATACTCCAGTTATTCTAACGTTGGGTAGAAGTCCACTCACACGAGAAAAACCCGAATCACTCACCAACCGGAAAACAGATTGGGAAGGTTTCAGAAGTTATCTTGATGAAAACATTGATCTCTTGATCCCCCTTAAGGATGCAAAAGAGGTCGACAAGGCCTGCACATACATTACAAATCTAGTACAAGTAGCAGCCTGGACCAATACGCCGGCCGAAAATGAAAACCGTGTCCCTTCTAGTAACCCACCAGATATAAAACACAAGATTTTGGACAAGCGCCGTCTAAGAAGGATATGGCATCAATCCCGCCACCCACTGGATAAAACAAGACTAAACAGAGCTATAAAAGACCTTAAAGCTATTCTAAAAGAGTCGGCCAATGATACAGTGAAGAAAAACCTTGAATTACTGTCACCATCTGGAAAAGGCGTGCATTCACTCTGGAAAGCAACAAAAAACCTAAGCAAACCACAACAATCTTATCCTCCGATTAGATCACAGAACTCCTCTTGGGCCAGAACTGACTCAGAAAAAGCAGAGGTCTTTGCAGCACATCTTGCTGCAGTCTTTACGCCAAATGAGAGTTCAGCCGATGAGTCTGACATCGACGCTATCCTCTACCAAGATCTACAGATGTGTCTTCCAATAACCCCAACCTCGCCGAGGGAGATTGCTAAGGAGATAAAGGCGCTAGAGTCCGGGAAAGCACCGGGATACGATCTGATCACCCCGACCGTATTAAAAAACCTGACCAGAAAGGGTATCGTCCTTCTTTCATGCCTATTCAACGCAATCTTTAGAACCTCCCACTTTCCGGTCCCCTGGAAAATTTCACAAGTAGTGATGATTCATAAACCAGGAAAGCCTGAACACGAACCATCATCATATCGGCCAATAAGCCTAACACCCCTACTCTCTAAACTTTGGGAAAGGATATTCCTCGTGAGACTTAAAACAGCATTGGAAGACTGTGCTGTTATTCCATCTCATCAGTTTGGTTTTCGCAAGTATCACTCAACGGTTGAACAAGTTCATCGAGTATATCACACGATTAGACAGAGCTTTGAACGCAAAAAGTATTGTTCAGCTGCGTTCCTTGATGTGCAGCAGGCCTTTGACCGCGTGTGGCACCGGGGGCTGCTGGCAAAAATTAAAGAAAAACTGCCACATTCGATGTTTACGCTTGTCGCATCGTACCTCTCTGATCGATCATTTCAAGTCAAGCAAGGAGAAACGCGATCAAGCATTCTTGATACAAAGGCTGGCGTACCCCAGGGATCAGTTCTGGGACCTGTACTGTATAATATATTCACGTGTGACTTACCTGTGGACAACGACATCACCGTGGCAACGTATGCCGACGACATAGCCTACTTGTCTGTTGACAACGATCCAGCCGCTGCCAGTCGGAAACTTCAACAACAATTAGACGCTATCCACGAATGGCTGCGCAGGTGGCGCATACGTGCTAGTGCAGCAAAGTCTAGCCACATCACTTTCACCTTGAGGAGAGGAAACTGCCCGCCTGTAAGACTTGGTGATGACATTTTACCACACACGAACTGTGTGAAATACCTGGGCTTTCATCTTGATAGGCGCCTCACATGGAAACATCATATAAAACAAAAGAGAGATGCAGTAAACCACCAGTTTCGAAATATGTACTGGCTTATAGGAAGAAACTCTGTACTGTCCATAGATAATAAGCTTCTTATCTACAACTCGGTATTAAAACCAATTTGGACGTATGGAATCCAACTATGGGGAGTTGCGAGTAAAAGCAATGTTCTCTGTCTCCAACGAGTACAAAATTGCATTCTGAGGGCAATAGTCCACGCTCCTTGGTTCACAAGAAATGATGAAGTTCATGAATATCTCAACGTGCCGACAGTTACATCTGAAATCGAGCGCTATAAGAAACTATACAAAGAGCGTCTATCCTTACACCAAAATCCACTCGTAGCAGATTTGTTGGACCCGTCAGCGGTGGTCAAGCGACTTAAAAGGGACCACCTATTTGATTGGTAGAGGTGGCGCTGGCCACCCCACCAGGACAAGCCATTCTTCTCACCACAAATTCGCTTATGGTCTAGCGACCGATTGCAAATTCACATATTAAAAAAAAAAAAAAAAACTTTTTGGTTTGAGTAAGATTACATGGTACTTATTACTGGGTACCAACAGTTATTTATATGGGTATACAAAGAAGATCACTTTTCGGTTAACGAGCGACAACTTGTTGACTGTGCTCGTTTCTTGTTGTGGTGCTGCAAAGCTGCAGGGATATGAGGAGGTTGATCTGGTCTGTTGCAATTTAACGCTTACGCGTAGATATGTATGCAAATACAATTGGCGTCTACTGCATTATAAATTATAAGGTTCAGTATTTCAGAACGAGTACATAGGGGTGGGTAATACCTAGATAAGTATCTAAGATAAGTGCTAATAAGATTTTTAGGGGTTTGAATCATTTCATTGAGTGGCAAATTCTCCAGTTTCGATTACATTTGACAAATCGAGAATCGAATGATATTCACTACGTATACTAGCACTATATACCTAGTGGTAGTCCTATGTTGTATATACGGTTTTACAACGATCGTTTTAAATAAAAAACAACCTGGTGGCGAGCATAAAGGGCCAGTGCATCGATTATCGTATCCGCAATCGCATAGCCGTCCCGCCGCCGCTCTGATTCTCTTTGATCTAGCAAAAACAATGCAGCTAGACCATGATGGATCCTTTGTTACGTTCAACGATACACGCCTTTCAAAGAATTAATGAATTAATGAATGAACTTTCAACGATAGTCAGGGACCCGTCTCAATAAAAAAATACACTCTGAAAATGTTCGTACATTTCATTCCGATGTTTAATATAGGCCCTGTATTTACGGTCAACCATATTTCATCTCCGCAACACCGCTCGGTATAAAATTAACTTTTTTGTTTAATTAATTTATAAATATTTTTTCAGCGTCATTGTTCAACTAACACAATTCAACGCTTTAAAATATTTGCTTACGAGTTACTTCTGATTTTGTTTAATGCCCACGCCCACTGTAGAAATCATCGTAGAAACCTACTTTACATAGAGTTTTCACCAATCATTTGTTTCTTAGCATTTGCATCCTTAGAGATATGTTGCGATGATAAATTGGTACAGTTTGTTAATATATTTGAACATTTCAGCAACGGACACGAAGAAGGTTTGGTGGCGGAGAAGGGCAGGGAGCACATCCACGTGCTGGAGTCCTCCGACGACCCCGCCGACCCGCTGCTGCTGGCCGCCGTGGGCGGGGCCATCGCGGCTACTGTGAGCCTTACCATCTTCGGATTCACCTTTGCCTGGTATACGTGAGTATTACACCGTTGCTTTTGATAACTTTTCAGTCATGCACGCTGTGAGGTGAGGTTTACTGAGAAAACAGTTGCATAACGGGTTTGCGATCAGGAACTATTTAGCCAGTTATAAGAATAAGGTATCATAATTATTGACAACGAGTATAAGTGTGAAATGTTAGCCACAAATTGCTCTCGCTGTAAGTAACCAAATGTGTGTGTTAAGTGCAATAATAAATACTACCAATATATATTTATTTATACCTGAATCATATGATGCCTTCTTCGTAAAATGCAGGCATAATATCGTTTGAATAAGTAATCCCTTGAATAAGATTGAAACCGCTGCACAAAATGATACGATATATTCACATAGATTGGCCAAAAAAGCGAAAGCAGCTGCTGACGTAGACTACCCCGCCTACGGGGTCACGGGGCCCACGGCGGACTCTACCGGCGACAGGAAACTCGCACACTCGGCGCACATGTACCATTACCAGCACCAGAAGCAACAAATTATAGCGATGGAGAGGTAAACGACTTTGCCTATACAATTTCTAAATAATTACTGATATTCGTTTTTTAGAGTTCCGTACCTCAAAAGGAAAAAACGGAACCCTTATAGGATCACTGTGTGGTCCGTCCGTCCTTCTGTCAAGAACCTTTTTGTCAGTAACGCGTGGAGATACCTCCATATGAAATTAAATTCGGCCGCCTACGAAACCAACGACACGTAACCAGTTCCGTGTGAATAATTATTTATCTTTCTACGAAACTAGTTACGTACAAAGAATTCTTCTTCCTTGTTGGAAACCTGTTACGATCGCAAAACACTAGGTAGGTTAGGTTTTTTAGGTAGCTACAGATGGGGCAAACAGACCAGAAATAGGAGCCCCTCGGAGCGGGGATCCGACGAAACTGGCCAAATACGAAAAAAAAAAGTCGTAACTAGTTCCGTAGGAAGAAAAAAACCTCTTTGTACGTAACCAGTTTCGTAGCAAGAAAAACAATCCTTCACACGTAACCGGTTACGTAGCATGGTTTGGAAAAATTATAGGTCATTCATTTCCCACACGGACGGCGTGTGATTTTTTAGTTCTTTGTTTGTATCTTTCTGACATAAGTACTAAAAGTCCAGAACAATGTAAGTGTGCAAAACACGTTTTTAGGGTTCCGTAGTGAACAAGGAACCCTTATAGTTTCGCCATGTCTGGCTAGCCGTCCGTCCGTCCGTCCTTCCCGTCCCGTCTTCGGCTTAGCTCAGAAACCATTACTACTAGAAAACTGTAATTCGGCATGGGTATATAAATCAATCACACCGACAAAACAGTAGAATAAAATCTTGTTTTTTTGTGGTATTTACTAGGTATATGATTTTGAAAAAAATTACATCCCCAAGTTAGGTTAGGTGTAGGGGAGGTACACGTAACCTAACATGGGGGTGTATTTTATTTCTGTCGTTAAATCGTCGGGGTATCGTTGGGTACTATCTTGTTCAAAAGTATTATGGTACATTGATTCGTTTGCGAGATATTGGGCATTAAAGCCCTAATTATTATTCGAGTCATGGTCCCATCCATTGCATACTTGGATATTCTACACTTTTAGTATGTCAAAAAGATACAAATAAACAACTAACAAAATCAAACTCGTGGGAATTATTATGACCCCCAAAAAGGCTTTATATGTATATCTCCTCTACTAACGGTGACTCAAAAATCGTGACGTTTTTAAGCGCTCTAAGTTTCTTACATTCTTGTCTCCTGTCTAATCCGTATCATATCGCAAAACATTCACATAATATATTGAAAGCCAAACGACTCTTCAATTCATATACTTAATTACATGTATTAGTTATATTTTATTGAAGTTTTTATTTGACTGTAGCAGGATAGACCTGGAGCAACGGCTTGGTTCGGTGTCGGACCCCGAGTCGGAGGAGGAGAACGAGGAGGGCGACTACACCGTGTACGAGTGCCCTGGCTTCGCCACGGTAAACCTACTTTACATATCATAGACAATACATGTCAACACTTTGCTAAAACATTTGATTGAGAACCTTGTCACAGCTTCCTTCAATTGACGACCGACCCTGCTTACGAAGCAAGAGGTCCTGGGTATGGACATTTATTTGTGTGATGAGCACGAATATTTGTCCCTGAGTCATGGATGTTTTCTATGTATTTAAATATTTATTTATCTATATAAGTATGTTTATCGTCGTCTAGTACCCATACTATACAAGCTTTGCTTAGTTTGGGACTCGGTCAATTTGTGCAAGATTGTCCCCTTATATATATATAAGGGGATATACATATATATATATATATATATATATATATATATAATTGATTAGAACACTCTTACATGACTATATACGAAAAAAACAAAAGTACCTAAGAGCCTATGCAGATGCGTTTGTGTAAACTTACACGTGATTTGATACAAACGCGCGTAGACGAGCTTCAAAAAAACGAAGTCTGCATAGGCCCTAATGTTTACAGGGATCACACTCGTAAAACTACAGTCGCAAATCGTCCAAACAGGACTAGAATGCGTAGGTACCTACATGATTTGCCTATCCTTTTATAAAATGAATTCATTTTAATTGCTGCAATTTCAGTTTATCCTCATATCAATTTGATCAAATCTGACTTGATCCGATGTTGTCAGTCATATTTTTCATTTAGTCTGGTCAGCGAGTCGTGTTACAAGCATTTTTTTTTTTCAAAACTCTTGATATGGCTACAATATTACTTATGAAGCCGTACACTGTTATGCATTTCGAGTGCGTTATGCGTTCGAGTTAGCAGCATTTTTTTTTTCAATAATGCCGCTTTTAGGTTTCCCTAATCGACTAGGAACCCTTATAGTTTCGCCATGTCTGTCCGTCCGTCCGCGGATAATCTCAGTAACCGTTAGCATTAGAAAGCTGCAATTTGGTACTAATATGTATATCAATCTCGCCGACAAAGTGGTAAAATAAAAAATGGAAAATAATGTTTTATTAGGGTACCTCCTCTGTACGTAGAGTGGGGAGTGATTTTTTTTTCATTTCAACCCTAACGTGTGATATATTGTTGGATAAGTATTTAAAAATGAATAGGGGTTTAGTCAAATCATTTTTTGATAATGTTAATATTTTCGGAGATAATCGCTCCAGAAGTAAAAAAAAAGGTCCCCCCCCCCCCCTCCACTAACTTTTGAACCATGACTTTTAAAAATATAAAAAAAATATCAAAAGTAGAACTTTATAAAAACTTTCTAGGAAAAATAATTTCAACTTGATAGGTTGAATAGTCTTTTAAAAATTTACAAAATAATTTCTGTACTAAGTTTGTAATTTAACCGTATAAGCAGGTGTTTATTGTACCTGTAATTTCTACAAAATCACAAATGAAATCACGTGTTTTCAAATAAAGTAAAAACGGTGAATATCGGTTCACGCAATAAAGAATTATCCCATAAAAATCATCTTCAATACTTTAAGCTTGCGCGCAATAGTTTACATAATTTGCCGATAGATGTCGCTATACGCGGAACGCTCATATCGTAGTTACTTAATATGTCAACTCAATGTAACAAATAGCCCATTTTTTAACGTTTAAGTGGGGACACTTACTGTGACGGACGGAAAACTACGGAACCCTACACTGAGCATGGCCCGACACGCTTTTGGCCGGTTTTATTGAGATTAGTCCCGCTGGTTAGATTGTACCGTACACCAGAGAAAATTGCATTAGTATGTAATTGGTCACGTGCTTATGTCAGCAATATTTTAACACGCAGACTGGAGATATGGAGGTGAAGAACCCACTGTTCTCCGACGACCCCACCCCCGCCACCCCCGGCAAGTGCGAGGTGGTCAAGCCTCAACCTAAGGATTAACTGCCAACTGGAAACTCTTCCTGCTACCGCTACAACTTATTCGTTCATTCAACAAACTTCTCCAGCGATACGGTTGGTGTTCTTGTTATACCTACTAAACAAAAATAACTTGATTTTTGTCGATATGTTATTAAGGTTTATTTTAGAAACAGACCCCGAAGTCACGCTTCACGTCGTCCTGCTTCCTGACAATCTACCAATGGTTACTTCCAAATCATACCTACTTACGTATTTTCCAAACATACTACTTTATTTATTGTATACTGTAGTGACATTGGCAAAACTATATTATTTACTAGATTATCGGCTTACGTTTACAACTTGGCTTCCAAAGGTAAAATACCTTAAATTCTTCTCATTAATAATGGACCTTATGTAATGACATATCTGCCCGGTACCAAGACATGAAAGCAAAGGTTCAGGTTTCGTACATGAATGACTTTTTGATGGTTCTGGAATATATTCCGGTAATTAGGGTAACCGTATGAAATTTTATTGATCATACATGAATATGTTAGTATTAAATAGGTCTTAAAGAAATATGTAAGTTACATACAATTCTACTTATCTGCCGTATAAATTTATTTACACACATAAAATTGGTGTTACCTAATCAATGTGGCAAAAGTAGGTATATTAATAGATTAATTAATTCAATAAGTGTATCAAATCTGAGATCCTCGGCAGTCCCCATGGCTCTACATTGTATCTCTTGTTAATTATAGTGAGACAGCAGCATCGGTAAGAAAATGATTTTTCAATACATATAAATTTGCTTGTAGCGTGGCTCTTATTACTTCGGTGTTTAGGCTCATATTAACCAGGTGTATTTTACAATATTGCAGTACTTGTGTTTTATAACATTACGTACTCGTATATACCGATTAGATAATATTTTTGATTTTGGCTGCTTGGTAACTTCGTTTTCTGACCCTTTCTACTTCGGTGTTTAGGCATATTAACCAGGTGTATTTTATAATATTGCAGCACTTGTGTTTTATAACATTACGTACTCGTATATAACCGATTAGATAATATTTTTGATTTTGGCTGCTTGGTAACTTCGTTTTCTGACCCTTTCTGAATACACTTTCGTTGATTGTTACATTCATTATCAAACTCGTGTACAGAATATGAGCAGACTTAATGCCGCAGCAAATACTCAGGCAGGCAATATATATATTAATAGTCTATTGACACTATTTTGAATCTGTAGCAGCCTTCAAAAGTTTTTCAACCACCGAAATTGTTTTTCCTCGCAAATATGATGAAAATATTGTTGCGTGTGCCGCGTGTGACCGTTACACCCTTACATCACAATACTTATTACCTATACACCCTATATCTACTTATTCATGAGAGGAGGCACAGGCCTCCTCCCATTCAGGCCCAGTTGCACGTATAAGCTGATGATGATCACATACTTCTGAGCAGAAAGATGTTTCCAGGCATCCCCATAATCTTATAGGATTCACAAATAAGTACCTATTGTTAGATTTCAAGACTACGTCATTTGAAATCTGGACATGAGGTTCAAAATGAACAACTAGTTGACGTACTCGCAATCTTCGGCAATATTTGATGTCAGTATCTGTATCACCGCCGCGGCGCCGAGCTATGGAACACATCAATATGTCTATCAGCCTGTGGCGCGGCCGGTGTTAAACATACAAGTACTTGTATTTGTTTTCTGTAAGAACTGTAGAATTATCGAAACGGCACGCCACTGATGTAACTCGTAACAAAGAGCTAAGTGCATTGGTTTATTATTTCTAATAAGTAGGCTTTGGTCGGCCTAAAATACATTATTTGGTGCAATCGACGGTTACTGTTTTTTTGATAGTTTTAATATTCCAATATCTTTACAATATATATATATATATATATGCCTATACTGTAGATGTCTATATTGAAACCTATAAGGTACGAATCAAGTCTGTCATTTTAAAATACAGGTGAAATCTGTATTTTTTAAAACCTTTTTGTATCTTCGTATTAAAAATAAAACCATTGCATGTTTTAAAAAGAAGAGTTTAGGTACCTTCCTATTATTACTGCAATAATTTTAAACACTTCATGAACCAAAAGTATAAGTACTGCATAGTTTGTATTTTTAGGGTTCCGTTCCTCAAAAGGAAAAAACGGAACCCTTAGGATCACTTTGTTGTCCGTCTGTCTGTCTGTCAAAACTTTTGACAAGACAGTTGACCTAACTAGAACAATGAAATTTGGTAAGGTAAGTAATATCGTATTATATTACAAGTACAGGGGTACAACTGAAAACTATACTTTTGTTATTAAGTTCCGAACCCTTTGTGGGCGAGGCCGACTCGCTCTTGTCCGGCTTTTCAGACTTAGGTACTCGTACCCTCTCCACGCTAATTACGCAAGTAATCATTGATCAATTACTTTAGTACTTACTATATCTGCACAAAATAATCTTCCTGCTTTTCTACCAAATTCTGTATTAAGTTAATGCTGAAATATTATTTTTGACTAATAACTCCCAATATACCGACGTCGACCTCTACAGCCTAGTTATAGTGACCCTGCCTACGAAACCGAAGGTCCCGGGTTCGAATCCCGGTAAGGGCATTTATTTGTGTGATGAGCATGAATATTTTTTCCTGAGTCATGGATGTTTTCTATGTCTTTAAGTATTTATTTGTCTCTATAAGTATGTTTATCGTCGTCTAGTACCCATAGTAACAAGCTTTGCTTAGTTTGGGACTAGATCGATTTATGTAAGATTGTCCCCAAATATTTATTTATTATTATTAAAACGCATGGCAGTTGTATCGCGTTTTGTTCTGAGTCGTACCTAGGTACATCGGGACCAGCTTACGGTATATAAGTCTACATTAACACGTGACTACGATTACTACGAGAGACCACGATAGATACCTAAGTCGAAGATTTTAACCATATAATGATATAGGTAGTTTTATTGTTCACATAATGTGTTTTATTGTATTGTTTACCGACATCTTTAATGTTTAATTAATCTATGATCACTTTAATAATATTTTAATATGTTTAGAATGGTTAAAATAATAGGTTCATCTTTTTTGAGTCTATTGTTTCAGTGTATTAACGATTCAGTAAAACAAAATTATTTACGTTGTTTTTATGTTGGACGTACAAAACTTGGGGCTTTAAAAGTAATCGCAATAAGACACCATTAATATATCCTTTATCGCACGGATTTTGAATACCGTCGCGGGACTTCAAGGCAAATACCTATGTGTTAAGTGAATAAAAGGTGCCTAATGTACGATTCCCACCGAACGGGCCGGGATAATAGATCATTAAAAAGTGGGTCGGCAATAGATATGGCTTGCGTAACATAGAACAATTAATTGCTTTAAATAATCGATACAACGGTAAGAGTAGATTGGTCCCCCGATAAACCTAATGGAATGGACAGACAGGTGCAGCAAACGCAGCATAGCACGCACGCGCCGTGGCGGCCGGTGTCCACCATCTTGTATCGTTGTACTTACCAATATATATCAATTACTTAGGTACCTTAGTTATCTTACTATTAATATTATAAATATCAATATTTTCGCGAGGCACTGAGTAAAAAATACTTATATGAATATATATATTTATATGTATAAATATATTATCCTAAAAGTTATACATACTAGCAGGTGATAATTTATAATTCAAATGTTATTTATGTAGGTAATACCTACCTTTGTTATTTAAATTATTAGTTAGCAAAAAAGTAGACATATTTATTAACAAAATCGCCAGGGTTCTATCTGCGAGCCTAACAGCAGCAACATTACCTACTTACTAACGCAATTATAATAAAGTATGTGTATTGTATCTAACTTCATTCTCGAAAAAACTCTGAAAATTGTTTAGGTCCATGATTTAGATTGATAACTGGAATGTCCACGCTTTGGGAGTGTTAAAGGAATTGTAATTGAGATAGGCTCGCAACCTGAAGCGGATTATTTTTCGAGTCATTTATTATGTAACTGTCAATTTTAATTGACTGATTAAATCAAATCGAGTATCTCACCGTGCCATGATCAGAAGTCTTTGTCATAGATGTAACTAGTCATTTAACATATTCGTCGGTGTACATTTCTTATATGTATGTATTAGTCTTGGTTGTTTTTATGGGTAACATATTATAATAAACAATAATCAAATAAGAAGTGAGTTTCATTTATTTCAGAAGTAAAAAGCCCTTTTTAGTTAACAAGTTCCGTAGTCAACGAGGAACCCTTATTTATTAATTAAAAACATGTAAACATGACATAACAGTATAACCAGCGCGTCATGACATGAAACTAGATATAAAAAGACCTTAAAAAACACATAATTACATTGGTAAGTAGAGTTGATTGCCTGTTATCCATCTCCTCACAGAAGCTCAGACAAGTAAGTCACACTCCGGTACTTCTATAGCAGCTTTCAGCAAGTGATAATATTTGCTCAAGGATAGTATGTCGCATATCGAAGACTGAAGGATCTCGATCCTTAACACTGGAGACACGGTTGGTAACTAGATATAAAAAGACCTTAAAAAACACATAATTACATTGGTAAGTAGAGTTGATTGCCTGTTATCCATCTCCTCACAGAAGCTCAGACAAGTAAGTCACACTCCGGTGCTTCTATAGCAGCTTTCAGCAAGTGATAATATTTGCTCAAGGATAGTATGTCGCATATCGAAGACTGAAGGATCTCGATCCTTAACACTGGAGACACGGTTGGTAGGCTCTGCTCCGAGCATGTATTGACCATGTATCGGAGTATGTGCACGGCAGAAGGTGCAGACACAACACTTGCCAGAGTTGAATTGAAAATAAGCTCGTTATCCATACTCCACTGGAAGACCAAGTTGAAGTCCCTTGGCAATGACTCACAATCTCTTAATTGCTCCACACCGTAAACTAATTTTAAATCATCGGCATAAAGGAGACATTGGGGTGACTTAATAAATGTTGTGAGGTCATATTGCGGCATATAGTGTCGAATGCGGTGAGTTTCCTGATCTAATGAAACACAGTAAAATCACTCCATTATTCAAATCGGGTAGCACTACTGACCCCACTAACTTCAGACCAATATCTGTGCTCCCAACATTTAGCAAAATTTTTGAAAAATTAGTTTTGTCGCAATTAATAAAGCATTTTAATATAAACAGATGCATAACATGCAATTTGGATTTACCCGGGGTCGCTCGACAATCGACGCTGGTGTCGAGCTGATTAAACACATTTTCGATACCTGGGAGGAATCACAAGATGCTTTAGGTATCTTCTGTGATTTATCCAAGGCCTTTGACTGCGTTTGTCATGAAACATTGATCAGGAAACTCGACTACTATGGAGTCAGAGGATCAGCACTGAATTTACTAAAGTCATACTTACATGGTAGAATACAAAGGGTCGAAGTGAATGGACAGCGATCACTGGGGTCATTGGTCTCGATGGGTGTACCGCAGGGATCAATATTGGAGCCTTTCCTGTTCCTTATCTACATAAATGACTTGCCATATCTCGTAAAGACCCACCATGATATAGTATTATTTGCTGATGACACCTCACTTAATTCAAACTTATAAGACAGCAAAAAGCTTGCAATGACGTAAACAATGCTATTTCTAAAGTAGTAAATTGGTTTAATATTAATAATTTATTGTTAAATGAGAAGAAGACTAAATGTATTAAATTTGTCACGAATCACGTTGAACACGAGCAAGGGAGTGTCTTTGTGAAAGATGAGGAATTGGAACTAGTTGATAGCACAGTTTTTCTTGGTTTAACGTTAGATTCTAAGCTTCAATGGGGTCCCCATATTGCTAATCTCTCGAATAGACTGAGTTCTGCAGCATTTGCAGTGAGTAAGATCCGTCAATTAACAGACGTGAAAACAGCTCGATTAGTATATTTTAGCTACTTCCATAGCATTATGTCATATTGTGGGGCAGTGCCTCGGACATTCATCCGATTTTTATTCTGCAGAAACGGGCTATTCGGGCGATATATAGATTGAAACAGAGAGACTCACTTAGGGATAAGTTTAAAAATATTAATATCATGACATTGCATTGTCAATATATCTATGAAAATATTGTGTATGTACATAAAAACATTGTCAATTTTAGGAGAAACTGTGACATACATAATATTAATACTAGAAATAAGCATAAGCTCGCGGTGCCCACCACTCGGCTCCAAAAAATAAAAAAATCATTCATGGGTAATTGTGTAAGGTTTTATAACAAACTTCCTGGAAACGTAACTGAGTTATCTCTCACTTATAATGAATCTCTAAATTAAAAAAAGAATCAGCCACTATCAAACTAACCATTTTTGTGTCCCCCGATGATTTCAGATTCCCATGAACGGAAAAATATGTAACTTTTTTCATAAGCACATTATGACTGTAGCTTCCGTTTAGGTTAGTTTTTATCCGACTGCGACGATTAATTAATTTTCGGAAACATTTGACCTCATTACATTATTAATTTTATTCTGCTTGAAATCGTAGCCGCCATATCTGTCATCTGTCTGTGACGTCAAAATGGCGGGCTTGCCATAACATCAACATAATTTCGATCCGGTGTTGTGGTGATAGACCTTCACAAAACGCATATTAAATTCTAAAGCGTAAAAAAATAATCGATTCTGATATGGAACCTTATATGCGATAAATTCGTATTGATTCGTAATTTCAATAAATGTATCAACAAATTTCAACGAAATAACGTCAAACATCAAAAGTCTGACTCTCTTCCTTTTTTTTTAATGGCATGGCGATAGCGCTGTTCTTGCGTTCAGCCAAAGTCTATTTGAGTTTCTGCAAGATTGAATCACACGCTGAGTATTTAATTGTCACGATACTGCACGGCTATCAGAAGACGGCGCGCGAGCTCTCTCGATTTTTCTCGCACTATATGTCTCTTTCTAAGTTATCTGATAAGAGAGAGACGGATAGTTGGAGAAAAATCGAGAGAGCTCACGCGCCGTTTTGTGATAGCCGCGCTGGTTTGTCAGTCTTTATATTTATCAGCAATAAACAGTATTTATGAAATCAGTATAGAACGGGCCTTTTATAAACATTAATTATGAAGCACGTCAGTATTAGGCCTGCATCACTGGCGCGGCCTGGCCGCGGCGGACAGTAGTAAACTTGACCGCCGCTGTCAAATTTAATATTGTCCGCCACCGCAGGCCGCGCCAGTGTGGCTGTGACCACTAGAGACCACCATAGAGACACAGAAATTGGCCAACATACAGGAAAATACTTTTATCATAAAGCCTGCAACACACATTATTATGTTGGCACGGGCGGGAACATACACACGATTTGCCAGAATGTGATAGTGCAATCTGAAACATTGCAAAATTTCCTTTATTAGAAAGGGACTCGGACTCGCGTTATAGTTGTAGAACTTACCTAGTGGTTAGGTAATAGTTTGGAAAATATAAATTGGCCGTCTGTTGTCAAATTAAGAAGAGATCTTTTGTTCCACGTAAACACTTACCGGTCAATGGGTACTCGAAAGGATTATCTATTATTAATTTCTAAACACATCTTTACCTGAGAGTCGGAGTGACTCAAGAACTCAAGATCCAGTCATCCATCACGTTTTTTATAATATAACATAACACAGTGTTAAAAATATGTAGAAAAGAAGATCAATAAACATTTAATACTGCAGCGTGTGTCCTACCTGTTAGATCTATTGCCACAGACATCTACTAAACTTTTACCCCATTATTCATAAAACTTAAAATACCTCTGATAAATAACACGTGTTTTGTCCCTTTCTTAATAATTTAAATATCAGAGTGACAGGTTTTAACGTCATTTTAACTAAAATATAAAGGTTTATTCAAAGTTTTACATGATAGGTTAAAATTAGAACTGCATGTGTCCTATTTACAAGAAAAGAAATGCGTTAACTCCTACATTAACATGCTAACGAAGTCGCAGGTACAGCTAGTCTATTAATAAATTTAAAAACTATGTGAAACGTAAACTTATTTCGAAAGCTTATTATAGCGCACAAGACTACATGAATGATAAAACTTCTTGGGACTAATTTTGACTGGATTTATAATTTATTTATTCCGTTTGGAAAAATTTGACATTGTGTTTTTAATTAATTATTCTCGTTTTATTTATTTTTGACATTAGATTGTCTTTCTAGAAACATTCTAGACTAGTATTTTTTTATATAAAATTTTAAATATTTCATATAAATGTTACTTTTTATGTTTAATAAATTACTCTAAGTAATTAGTTTAAGATTATGTTTCTACCTGACGATTTGAAAGTGCTTGTTACTGGGCCTACTTGAATAAATATAATTTTAAGTTTGAGTTTATTTCATTATTCTGAACACGAAAGGTCCCAATATTGATCCCTGACTGACACCAGATCGGGTATGATATGGATGGAGCCGAGACAACATATGGAATTACGCACAATCTATGGAAATGAAATCTTTATTTTCAGTATGTAGTATGGTTAAACATAAGAATACCATGTAAACCATAATTTATGCGCGTACGAAGTCGCGGGCAGAGGCTAGTACTTAATTAAAACGTATGAAAGTATGTCTAATTTTGTTTTCCTTTTACTTTTTATTTGCCTTATGTTGCAGGGTGGTGGCATTGCACTAGTGTCTTTTTATAGAAAGCCATAATATTTAGTTCATGTCGTGTTCTACTCTACATTATTCTCCGTTGTATTTGCACATCTAAACCTTCTTTGGTGTGTCTACGCAAGGGCGATGTGTGGCCGCCTTGATACGAGGCGCCACAGTATGACGCACATGACGCCAAAGTCATCTAACGTCATACTATAGCGTTGATAAATAGTATACTTTGACGTCAGTGGACGTCTGTGTATGACGTCATCTAACGTCGAAGCATGACGGTATCTATCGTTGAAGTATGACGTCATCAAACGTCTTTGGTTGACGTCGTCAAACGTCGTGGTATGAAGTTACCTAGCGTTAAGGTAAGACGTCATCAAACGTCATGGTATGACGTTACTTAACGTTATGGTATGACGTACTCTAAAGTCGTATTATGACGTTATGTAACGACATAGTATAACGTCACCTAACGTCGTAATTTAACGTAACCTAACGTCGTAAAATGTCGTTATCTAACGTAGTATGACGTCCCCCAACGTCATAATATGACGTCATCTAAGTCATAATATGACGTCAACTTACGTCGTATATGACGTCGAAAATGACGTTTAATTTGTGAAAGCGTCACGTGAATCATGCATGACGTTAAAACTGACCATAAATTGACGTCATAAATGACGTGTCCTTGTTAATTAGAAAGGTGAGGACTAATTACAGCCCAGTAACAGTCAATTCCTAATGCAGTGAATTGTTACTAACATAGTTTTTAAGTGTTACTGTAACTAACACTTATTGAGCCACGAGCTTGAAATAAAAGTTAATTTAATTTAATTTAATTGGAATAAACTACATTTCTACACTAGAGCAGAGGCGTATCACTTTTAGCACATTCTTTAGAACAACGACGACCCACTTTCAGAGCTTGAGATACGAAAAATTATAAATATTATCATCTGGTAGTCTTATCGAACTACGTTTAGAGTCGTACTTTAAAGTAGGATGACTGCGTTTAACTTAGAAATAAGTGTTTTTTCAGAGCTCCAAGGACGACTACAAACCTGAGTAATGGACTTGAAATTTCGACCTGATGCTTGCTCGCGTTCCTCAAAAAAGGTGGTAGAAATACGGACAAACAACGAAGTGATCTCATTAAGGGTGGCTTGTTTCTTTTGAGGTACAGAACTCTTTAAGACAGGGGAAAAAATGAAAGATACAACAATCGGCACAATTTTTTTAATGTGGCAAACACGAACGTCATATTGCTATAAATAAATAACAAAATCTTTGTAACAATCTTACAATCCTATTAATATTTTTCATATAGGCATCAACGTTTAATTAAAGAAACCTATTATGGTACTCATTGATCTCTTTGTATACGAGTATATCAGTAGGTATACGTGTAATATTATTTTATTTAGTAGTGCCATTATAAGTTAACGTTTAAAGTAAACTAAGCAATCATGTTGTATACTTATTGGAAAAAAAAGATGGTGCCTTATAGTACGAGTATTGCCACCTCTAACAAGACTTATAATTAAGAGTAAAAAAAATAAACTAGGACAATATAACAAAATTACTTACAGATATACAGTAAAATTCACCAATAAACTTAACTACTGTAAGTAGAATATTACTAAACTAGCTATTATTATTATATTATTAAACTAGCGAGCGAAAATTGACTATTAAGCTGAGGTTACACGGACAGCAGGTAGTAGTTGCTTCTTATACAGACATGGTAGAGCTAAACTATTTCATTTGTCAGTACAGATGTCAGTGTTCCTCCCTCTCTCCAGTGAATCCCCGTTTACTCTACATTTCTTAAGCACCACCGCCGACGCGCACCAACCAAGATCAAAACAACATGATGTGCCTTGTAATGACGCAGACTAAGCAGTTTCAACTCTCTTTCAACTATTAAAATATCTGACAAGTATCTACAAAACATTCGAAGAGCAAAAACTACATACGTAACCTAAGCAATTTAAGGGCTTATAAATGTAATAAAAAATATCGTTTTCTCAAACATGCTCGGAAAGCGTCGCATTTTGTTTGAAAAACGAACAAGCAAATTGCCCATACAAAACCCATTATAAATTTCCCGCTGCGTGAAACTTTGTAAAATCCTGATGTCGCCATACTAAATCTAGACGACCAAGGAAAAATCACATTCAGCCAAAGAAAATCACCCGCGAGCCCCGCGGTTTCCATGGTGATATTTTTTTAATTCTTTTTTTTCGCTCTTTGTTGTTTATGGTTAGAAGAAAATTTAATTAAAAAGTACCAAACCGTAAGTAAATTCATTTATTTGAGATTAATGTAACATGAAAACACATTCATTGCCCAGAATCGCTACGCGCTACGCTGCTCGTAGCCGATCTCGTGGTTTTCCTCGTATGTAGCGGAAAGCGACTACGGCGGTCTGACGCATATGTGTCGTCATGGGCCCTGAATGGGTTAATTAAATGTGTTATAGTTAATTACTTGAAACACCGCATTAAGTGTAAAATATAGTGTGAGGTGAATACCGCCTTTGAAAGAAATCGTAGAAAGAATGCTTAGGTACATATAAATCATGGTACAAGTATCACCGCGTTATTAGGTATGTCACAATATAATTTATGTATAGTCTTTGTATAATTTCCTCACATGTTTGAGAAAAACACTATAGTTACCTTGGCGAAAACCGGGGTTTGCCTGACTCGTCTCTTGGCAGGCCTCGGCAAGCCTACTCGGCCTGCCAACCACCTCGTCCGGCAAACCCTTTCTTTCCGCGCCTCGGCAAAAATGTACTATTTTAATGTGTTTGTGTCACTATACTGTTATTCTTGTTCATGTTTTCGCGTCGAACATCCGGTAAGAAACGAGAGCTGAACTTGGGTACGGATTTTAAGTTACTTAAGTTCCTATTGAAATATTACGATCGTTAAAAAAAACGAGCCGAAACCAATTGTTGTATTAGTCAAGACTTTCACATGTTAATGTGTAAAATAATTTATGGAATGTTTTTTCCCGGGACACGAACGTTTCAGAGTGTTTCTTTTTATTATTATCATTAATTACCGTAAAATGGGGTACTAACTACTAAGGGATTTAGGGGGCAGTTGGGACACAAATATTTTCAGTCGCTATTTTAAATTCCTAGCTCAGGTTGCCATAAAGTAACTTTATTATACTTTTAGACATATTTTCTTATCTTGCGGCAACAAGAGTGGTACGGAACGCGGATCGAGGCAAGCTAATCCGGAATTCAGAATCCGAAAGGTTTTCCTCATACATTTTCCCAACTCACCCCATTTTTATCCCCTCTAACTCCACTAGTTAGTAGGGTCGCGGGCAGAAGCCAGTAATCATATAATCCTGCCGTTGCAGTAAATACATGACGTTGCTAAATTCGTCATAGAGAAAATCGACACTTTTCTTGACCACCGAGCATTGTGCCTAAAACGCAAAATGACCACTCATAGGTAGGTTAGGTTCATTAGGTTTCTTCAGATGCCCGAAGGGCAAACAGACCAGAAATAGGAGCCCCGCTCCGCGGGGCTCAGTCGACATCGCTAACGTAAAGATAGAACGACGAAAATGATGTAGGCATTTTGCGTTTTAGGCATAATGCTCGGTGGTCAAACTGCAATGTGGGCAAAACAACACACTAGTCATTTTGCGTTCTAGGCAATCCGCGTATAACCCCTTTTCCCCACAAACAGATAACTCGCACAAGGCAGGAACCAGCTCCTCATACAAACCACTCGACTGACCAAGTCAACTAAAATCATCTCTCATGTGGGGCCAAGTATTCAACAAACTACCCGTGAACGTAAAATGCGCTGGTAGTGAGTACTTATCTCAATTGTCTTAAGAAATTTAAAATAGTGGCTTCCACCCACTGTTTTTATGATCTCAAAGATTCCAAGAGGAGTTACCACAATAATAATGAATGTTTATATACATTTAAATTAAGAATGAGGATGATGATTGATGACATACTGTAAACTTCGAACTTTAATTAATTAATGACTTATGTCTTATACCAATGTCAAAAAAGAAAAACAAACTGTAAACAAAAGGCTCGTGGATAACAGAGCATTTCTGTGCACAGAAAGTATACCTGAAGGGTCCACGGAAAGAACATGTCTAGTCACTTTGACAAGATTTCGAGATATTGCGGTTATTAAGTTTAGAATGAGTCAATTACCCATACTATCTTCGCGATTAGATGCTTTTCAAGTGCAAAAAGTGGTTTTATATTAATGTTTACAATTATAGCAGAAGGTTTAGGGTAATAGTTCGTTGAGAGATCTACATTTAGAGTTTAAAATCTCATTTCTCTAAAAAAATTACTAGACATGTTTATTCCGTTTCACGTTCACCTATTTTCTTTGTCTTTAGCGTGGTTACTAGAGCTATAACTTTAATGCATGGTCGGCTTGACTTCTAAATACAATGCAATATTATTTCAGCCTACGCTCCCCCGGGGGCACAGTTAGGTAAATATTCTAGCGCCTTCTGTCCGTAACTAACCCCAGCTGACTTATGTATACAATCATGAATTCAAAATTGATCTCACAACAAATTACTATATGAAAAGGTCGGGGTAACATTATATAATGATAATAGTGATAATTGTACCTTTACATCCAAATGACTTGGATACACACTGCACAATGCACATTTTATAACAATAGAGTAGGTACTAACATAAGTATTTGTTCTAATTAGCTCCTTATAACACTTAAACGCATAACTCGTACCTATATTACTTTCAGTTTAAATTTAAAAAGTTAAATGCCGCGGCTATACGCTCATGTACCATTGAATATCCAGTATGTTACTAAATATCGAGCTACAGTGACAGTAGGTACTTAAGTACTCGTAAAAGCTAACTTTCGCGTTAATACTATGGCTCAGTTATGGAATGGAAAAGTCATGCACTAAACTCGTATGCTTAGAGTCTTGTATACTTTTTAAAACTATTATTAATTATAGTTATTAGTATAAAGGCAATGCGGATTTAGATCTGAATAATCGGATGATTGTTAACACAGCAACTTGAACACGCTTCTATGGTAATATACTATTAATAAGGCCCAGCTATATAAAGATGCGTCAGACCTAGTGTCAAATCTATTTTAAGGAACTTATTTTTTGCCATTTCTTAAGGTCTAGTGGGTCTTTATAAATCAGGGGGCGGGACTAGTATATTACTTTAGACATTTGTGATACTGACTACTAATTTAATACGTAGCTAAGTAATTCATGTCCAATAAAATATCTACTAGTTACTCAGCTATTTGCTATATAATTATCTGAATGCATTTTTTATACAATTAATAAAATAATAAACTGTATATCAATTGTATAGGGTCATTTCGCCGGCTAGTGACCACCTAATTTAGTGCGCCATCAAGAGGTTTACATATATTTTCAAAATGTTGAAAAAAAAATTGCTATGATATACACATGTTGGTACACGACGTTGCTACGAGGGTACTTTTGTACCTGTTACCAGACATCGTAATTCAATAACTTGTAGTTGCGTTAATGGAATTGGATTAGTAAACATAATATTTCGAACGACCAGATATCGTTAAAAAATTGAAAACTAGCCTACTAGTACAATCATTGGTGTATATATATGTCAATCTAGATCATTTATAGGGTAATATTACAGTACTTAGTTTATTTTAGTTAGTCATGACGATTAAAGGTCCATATGAACTGATCAAATACCAATTCCATGAACACCACTACCACACCATTCTGATAAACAATGTATGATAAGTATAATATATATTAGTGTGTTACATTTGTACTCGTATTGGTAACATTCAGGAGTGTGTGCTGCGTTATTTTAAGTACCCATGGGGCCTTAAAATATAGTAGCGGTAGAAATTCCATTAATAAGGCAAACGAGGGTTTCACTTAAAAATCACTTTTTATAGGCGGTGTTACCTTAGCTTCGACTTTCGGTGGAACGATGATAGTTATATATATATGTAACTACAAGTATAATGCCACAAATTTAATAGAACAAGGCGGATGATTAAAGAAGAAGCAAGTGTCATTTTTTTTTACAATAAATAAATAAAAAAACATAATGTACTTCCCTACAGTACCAATGTTCTTACCATCTTTTGATTTATTAAGGCCAGACAATACCCAAAGTACTTGACTAATATTAGATCTTAGATTAGTTTTAACTTCCTAGGTAACTAGTTTCAGTAGGTACCTACTGAAACTAGATAGAAAAAAAGATATGTATAATAATATTGCGTTGGCGTCAGCCATGAGTTACTTCGCGTTACTTCGCAATCTTAAAATGTTAGTGTTATCTTTTATCAATTGTTGACAGAAATTAAAGATGACTAATAGCATCAGTGCAAGCAGGCAGTCAGTGGCTATGTACGTATGATAGAAGCAGAAATAAGTGCATTAGTTATTAAAATAGCACATGATCGATATCCTTAGTAAATAATTACCCAACTGCGGCAGGGGAGGATTATGTTGTTGGTTTGTATGTATGTCTATTTGTATATTTCCGTGGCACGTTCTGCAGCTTCTTTGAGCGTGTTGAATTTTAACATCCGAATTGTCTTTAAATTCACCTAATTCGTGGGAGTGACCTAGGCTGTAATATTTGCATTAAACCAATCGAGTTTATTAAATATATTTGGCTTCCACTTTTATTATTTAGAATTTAGATGAACTATTAAATATGTATAAAGTAACGTTTTTCTTCAAGAATGTATGTAACTATATAACATATACCTTTGAACTGTGTAGGTATAAAAACTGCACCTAATGTTGACTATTTCTGGCATTCATTTAATAAATCATGCATAAATTATAACCCTGCCTCTGGCGATGGCAGTCAGGTCGGTGAAACGAAAAATAATACCTAACATATTTAAGTATTCCAACAAAGAATTCGCTCAGAGATTTGGGTTCTATTCGTTTACTTACAGTATTGTTAAGAAAAATAACTAACTTCAGAATGTCTAAAAATACCTACTCTAAATAATAGTTTAAACACACTAAATTATCTAAGCACAGCCATCTGTCTTGAGAAATAAGAGACTACAGTTTGCATATACACGGTATCCTGCTGTTTCGGCAAAATATTTTTCGCCAAATTTCACTTCCCACAAAACTTATGGCAGTAGTTTCATTTCCCAAACGAACAAATAGCACATTTTTGTTTCGCATTTTGTTCATTTGGTCAAAATATCATCTGGCATAATTTTGCTTTGTCAAGCGTTATTAAGACAATCGTTTATTAAGCAAACACTTTGTTCGGGCTAATATTGTTTTCCAAACAAAACATTTGTTCAAATTTTCATTTCGCACATTAGGTATCTGGGTGGATAAAATGGCTTGTCATAAGCGAACTCTGTTTTTGGTCGGTTAGGTTAGGGTTCACTTGTGCCCCTCAGACCAGAAACAGACACCCCGGGCAGCGGGGTGGCGTCGATTCGCTGGAGACTCTCGATGAAAAGGGCGAAACCGACTCGGGGCTTGCTTGCATGCGCATGCATGCTTATTTGCATTATAATATATTGTTACCTAAGTACCTATAATACAAAAGAACATATAAAATTACCTGTAAATTATTTACTTTTGTTTTTTACAAACTACCCGCTTAGCAAAATATGTATTCGCACTCAAATAGACCTACACAATTAGGATCTAAATCGTATGCCATGCAATAATTTGAAAAACGAATGTTATGCCAAATAATACGTTTGACCAAATGAAACTTGAGTACGTAAAACTTTGCCAAACAATAATTTGCGAAGTAATATTTTGCCATAGGAGATATTGCCAAGTGATAAAATGCGAAACAATAATTTGACTAGTGATTTTTTGCCAAATGATCATTTGGGAAACATTTTTTGGGAAGTGACACTTTGGGAAATGATTTTTGTCCATACAATAGAGAACCCAGATACACACGTGATTCATGAGATACTTTTTCCATAAGAGGTATAGGTACCTACTTTAAACACAAACACTCCACACGACGGAGATTACAAAACGTATCATATATTATGGTAGCCATACACGAAGCGATTTATTTGCGCCAGTTTAGACTTGCACAAGTATACTGTAATGTGTATTGGAAGATACTTGCGCAAATTTCTTTCTTTGTTTGTGCGAGTCTAAACTGGCGCAAGTAAATCGCTTCGTGTATGGCTACCAATATTACTGATAAATCATTAAGACGCTCCTAACTAATCATCTCGTTTAGGTCCCGTTTCGGCAGGCAGGCGAGGCGAGGAGGTACTCGTACACGTAATGAAACAAATTTAATGATCGTGGTGATTGGTGGTGGAAAACCACCATAATTGTTTTTATTCTACCCAAGGCTATGTCTCTCAGTGACGGAGCGCCCTTGCAAGCCAATTCCCACCGGCTTGCCTAAAATGTATAGTTATACTTTTCTTTCAAACATTTGTTTCTGTGGAGCTAACAAAAAAGTAATTGGTTCAATGGTAGCCGTACTACCCTTTTTCTCTATTTGATATCATATTTTGTTCAACGTGGAAAATTTAAAAAATAATCGCCACGAGCGGGATTTGAACATGCGACCTCAGGAATGCGTCCATAAAATCAATGAATTTAATGTTAAGATTTTCAATTTACCACTTCGAACGAAATTTGGAGTTAGGTAAGCGGACGTTTCGGCTTAGTAGGTACCTAAGCATTTACTGTTATTTGATATCAGTTACGTATAATTTTTAGGTAGTGATAAATACCTAAACGTACCTACCTATAAAACTTATCCGGTAAAGATTTTTAGCAAGTATCGACAAAGTAGGTGACCTCTTTATAACCTTTATACTGATTTACGCCAAATACTTAGTGAGTCGTTCTTAGCGTCTCATGCTAGGCATAGGTATCTATCTATACTCTGTTTTCAAGCTGATTCTCAAAATTCAAAAAAAGAGAATATATATGGGATCGCTTCGTTGTCTGCCAGTCAGTCCGTTTTCTTAGAAACCAGTTAAGATGGCAAGCTGATTTTGTCAGTAAATACTCAAGTCGGCAGTCCCTTAAAACTGTTAAAATCAAACTTCTATTATTAAGGTAACGTAATCAAAAGATAGCTACCTATGTTCATTTATGTCACATATTGCCGCATATTTTGACACTCTCAAGGGAATCAGTTGACCTAGAATCATGAAACTTGGCAAAAAGCAAGGTCTTGTAGCACAAGTAAAGGGGAAAGTCTGAAAACCGTAAATTATTAATTTAGTACATAAAAATCAATATAAACAGACCTTTTCGATATTAATTCCATCTTGGGTGGGAGGTATCCATACGTTCGCGAGAGACGGGGTCTTGACAGACACACTAACAAGGAAGTGTTCCTAAAAGATTTTTTTTTTAATTTTAAGGTATGCTTCCCTAGAAACTGTTTAAAAAATCTAACAACCATACCAACCTCGTAGGTATGTGATTAGACTGATTAGCTTAAGGTACTTAGTAGTTAGCAACACTGCGTGTGTACATGCCGTAGCATAAGTGAAAGTAAATATGTAATTACTTATATAGCATTATTTGCGTGTTTATAGAAATCCACATCTGAGATTTCACTTTCCTTAATACCTACTAAGTAATAGGTAGCGAATAACTGAGGCTCGTAGTTTCCGAAGTAATGGTAAAAATGTCATGCCAATTGTGCAGTTGGCACTACAAAAGCAATTCAGTTAGCGCTACCACCTCCGTCACCTCTACGTATGCGCTGGCGCGGCTGGCTACTTGACGATAAAGGGCATAGCTCACTAGAGCCACGCGGCGCCCGACCCGCGCGGTATTCTTTATATGGATTTGCACGGGCATGCGCTCACTGCATCAACTGCGTATCAACTCTGTAGTTAGTGCATTTACAAGGCGAGGCGGTGAGTGTCAGGCGACGGGTTGCTCTAATGACCTTCTCTTATTTCCCAAATTCGGATCCAACTTTTATAAACAAGATCCTCATCCCTGCTGTGCGTTAAAATCATATCCTTTGAACATGTACAAATATATTTACTTCACTATATTATATATATTCTAAAATTGTACTATTCTCGACAAAAGGCTGTAATTATTAATTTAAATATTAAAAATCAAATGATATGGATTCATTTCTTAACTTTCCATATTGCTTTTTATTCACACATATTTGGTAAAAAAATATATTACGGACATTTCTAACCAATGTATTTACCTAATCTATTATTTTATTATCATAAGAAACGTAAGATTGTGTCAATTCGATCTGGGCTTTAACCTTACCTTACTAAATACGTTATATTTTATATTACTTACGTAAGTACATAATATTATAGTATTTGGTTCGGTTGTGCAAGATGTTTTACACTAGCCAATAAAAATAATACCAGTTACACAAAAACACTCAACAGTGATTTTCATATATGAATCAAATAACCGATCAAGTGCGAGTCGGACTCGCGTACGAGGGTTCCGTCTCATACTCGCATGTCTGTGTCAAATGTCAAATGGAGTCGGGTTTTTATGTGACTATCTCTTATAGTGAAGAATATTTATGCTGCATATCAACATTCTACTGACAGTTTTAGAGTTATTTTTTAAGTATTTTCTTTAGTACGTTCTTAAGCCGTGTTTTTGATGTTTCTAAACATCTAACATGTTTTACGAACAGAAAATGGGTGGGCCTATATGTTTTATGTTTTAAAACACAAACATGTTTATCGTCACGGATCGAAAACATTCCCCGCGTTCGTCTGCGGGGGATGGGGTCTATTATTTAATGTTTTGTTTTTGAAAGTTTTGAGTTTAAGTGAGGAAATGTCAAATATTTTTAATTTATAATTATTTGCAATGGAGTGGAATAAAGAAAAGACGCTGTATTTTATTCAATGATCAAATATGATTAGTCGTACTGGGATGACAGCTGTCAAAAGAATAGTGAATTGTTATGATAAACAATACATTGTTCACTCCAAAGCTTAGAGCATTAAACCAACAGGAGTGGTCACATGTGTCATTTTCTATACATAAAAAGTCTGCCGATTTTTGCGGGGGAGGGGAACGTCAAATGTATGCGGAACGTGAAAATAGCTACGTCAGATAAACGTCAGTCCATACAATACGTATGACCACTGGTCATACGTATTTGGCAGAGGGGAACGCCTGTCAATTGCCACTCCGGTTGGTTTAATGCTCTATAAGCTCCAAAGTCGCAAAGGACGGACAATTGTACCTACCTAAACATGTTTTATAACATATTTTGCTAACATGTTTTGTTAGATTTTTGGCGCAGCGGACATGGTTTTACATTAAAATTAAAGGAATAATTCCAAAACTGTGAATTTTCAAAATATGTGACATATTTAAGCGACGGAACGACGGAGAAAATTTTTGATGGTCATATAACACAGATATTTGTTTTTTTCTCAGTTTCAAGTCCAAGAGACGGCAGTACTGAATACCTATTTGATATTCATTTCAATTTCTGGAGAAAAAAACGTTTTGAGAGATAGATGAACAACGGAGCGATCCTATCAGAGTTCTTTCCTTTCTTTTGACCTAAGGAACCCCTTAAAATACACACAACCGTAAAATAATAATCATAAATGTCATAACGTATTTAGTATGTAACTTAACCGCAAGACCGTCGTTCGGAAAGTATGTAATTAGCTACTTAGGTAGTACCCGAGACAAAGAGAAGAATACGATTGATGATTCTATAGCTAGTCAAGGATCTACTTTGAGCGGTACATTAGGTACTTACAAGAGTGGCCACGTTCACTGCGAAACTCTTATTGCAGTTTACAGTACCATAATAGGCACCGTTTCATTTACATACATGCTTGTATTTGTATTTACCTAATAATCCTATTCAATTAAGGAAATTTTCAATCCTACACAACCAAAATTTTTATTTTGCACCTTTGATTAGAATTTCTCTACACATAACCATATATATACCGGCATTGGGCGAGCGAAGACCGGCACAATTTGAGGAGGACAGTCGTCGTCAAAGTTATATTACTTTTTGCCTTGGTACATTATGCTGTGTGTTACCAGCACGCGGGCATTTATTGAAACTGATAATAATGTGTTCCATTAGCAATTGTTTGCATGTATTTGCTAATCAAAATGATGTAAATTAACTGCGCAATTTATTTTTCTGAATACAAACCTTCAATGGACTAGGTGTATGACGCCGTACTAAACAAAGTATGAAGAGCTGTCAATGTCATTTACATTTACACTTACTTGTCAATTTACTTTGCTGTACATTGCTGGCAATTTAAATTTTGTTACAAGATTTATGAAGTCGGAATTAAAGTTAATTATCTGTATTAAGGTCATTATTAAGTTAAAGAACTCCGTTAATTTACCCTCCTTAAAAAAAGCTCGCTTACCGGTAACGCACTGTATAATAAGGTGCAAAGGTGTAGGACACGCTATCAAAGAGCCGTTTTCCCTTTATTTTTAAAGGTAAAAAATTCAATATTAAAATATCTTCAAGGAATAATTGGTGAATGTTGAAGACTAATAAACAAATTTCTAATTTAAATATAAACCATTTAGTTTTATTGTGTTTTAGATATCAAAACGAGTTGGTTAGTTAGAGTTAGAAGTTAAAATGAACTGGCTCTTTCACGCTCACCTTCTAGCTACGAGTATGTAAAGATATCGTGGAGGTCGACCTTACAAAAATGTCCCGAATTTGCGACGTATAAAAGTATAACCCACTTTGTTATATGTATTTATGTGGCATCGTTAGAAACGTGTTGCAATGACGTTATATCGCGCGACAACAATATCGCGCGTTATGCTTTCACAAATCATATATATAGGATTTGTTGAAAATATGTCTAATCGTGGGTTAAATAATGTATGTACCTATATATGTCGCGAACCGGGATATTATCGTATATACCTCTTATCCAAAGGCAAGTCTGGTTTCGCCCCGCTCTATAGCAATGTATAAACAGAACTACGAGTATAAACCAGATGATAATTCAATCATCGTTATCCAAACCTAAGAGCTCAGCTTGCAACCGGCCTTTAGTGCGACAACAAGCTGTTAAGCAAAGTATTCTGAGAGCTAACCGAAACTGTGGACTCAAAGAAATTAGAATTACAATTTTCCAGAAGGAATTTAATATTCCGAGCCACACAACACCGAAGTGCAACATCGGAATCTTAAGCTCCTGTGACGTGATGTACTCGTACAGCCTGACTCCAGCGTAGGGCGCCCAACTGAGCCAGAAAGCCGACACGAGTAAAAAGCTCATCCAGTGGCTAGGGTTTGCCAGGTTCTCCGCCAAAGCTGTCGCATATTCTTTATCGTGTATGGGTGCACCACTATTTAGTTTTCGTTTCATTGAAAAAATGTAGTAATAATTATAAACAATGGAGATTACACTCGGCCCCAGCACTAGAATGGCGAGAGTAGCAGTATAGGCGTACGTCGTACCCCAGTCCAGCATACAGATGAACGTCTCCTTGTCAAAGTTAGCCTCTTTCTTGTAGCCGAGCAGCGGCGGGCAGCAGAGCATTGCGGCCGAGATCCACGTGAACACCATCCAGCACTGACTTCGAGTGCGAGTTTGTACCTGAACGTTGTAAGCGAATGGGCTTAGTCATGAATCAAAACAGTCGCACGTGACACCGAGGGTAAAGGTATGGAAGTGACTTACCAAGTATTGTATTGGAAAATACTGAACGCGCTCCCGATACGCCTGCAGTATTACAAGCCCGGGAGGCTCGTACAAAATGTATTTTGGACTCCGCGAGCATTTGTCTAGTAAAGGTTTTTGGGTAGAAAAGCGTAAAAAGTAAGCTATCTTTTATTTTGATTTTTTTCTTCTACCTTGTTTTTAGGGTTCCGTACCAAAAAAGGTAAAAAAGGAACCCTGCGACTGCGTGCGTCTGTCTGTCTGTCACAAAGTGAAATATCTCACTCAATCACACATCAATTTGAAATTTGGAATGGTTTTAAATGAGAGCTATCCACGTGCATGGATAATGGAAAATTTAAATATTTATTTTAATTTTCTATGAAAAATTACGAATATGAGGAGGGGGTAAAAAAAAAATTCATATAGGTATAGGTCAAGTGGAGTATCATTTGAAAGGGCTTGAGTTGCACTATTAAAAGCAGTTTTTTTTTCTACATTGGTAAAATTTTGATCTATGAAGGAGAATGTAAAAAAAAATACCATCCCCCCCTCCCCTCCCCCCTTATCTCCGAAGTTATCCAAGCGAAAAATTTTAAATAATTACTTGTGATTAAGATAAACGTAAATATTACTGGAAAAGTTTTTTTTTCTGTATCTAGCATATCTTTTGTTTTATTTACAAAAATAATTTCCTAGTTAAGTTTGTAAATTAATCAACTTTCAAGTATTTTTTGTTGAAATTCCTATATGACTATAATAGAAATTTCAAATAAAACAATAATAATCGAAATCGGTTTACGTGATAAACAATAATCTCTAAAAGACCAACATACATACTAAGCTAAGCTGATTGCCCTTGCACATTAGTAACAAATGGGGCAGATAGATGGCACTGACCCCATTCGCGCTGTTAAGATTTTTCTAGAATTAATGGGGTTGGGTCGGATATATTTCAATAGCAGGTCAAAAAAGATCGCGATTCAATTGTCTTGGTGTAAAAGTTATTCGTTGTTTGAAATTGAATTCTGTTGTATTGGGTTAAAATAAGTAATTTAACAAATATTGGGACCTTAGAGTACCTTGAGTTAATTGTTAGTTTGTACGGAACCTTCGGTGCGCGAGTCAGACTCGCACTTGACCGGTTTTTTAGCTGTGCTATTGTCCAAGATAACTTTATTTATAAACTAGGTAGCTGTACAGGAAGTAGACTGGTGAAATTGGTGGAGATTTTGATTGTACGACTAGCTCCTATCCCAATATTACTATTACACAAATCCCTAACGATATGGCTTAATTTTAGTGGGTCCGTCATTTAATCGTCTGTTTTGTTGTGCAGTCGTTAATATTAACAATAACAAGTGTTATCAGCGGTTAAGATATAAAACCCTTTACCAAAAAACCTTCAAAAGCACTGCGAGGTCGATTGTAATTCACTTCCACTGCCTTTCTTAGTTCGCGGCACTTAATGGATGCCATACATGTTCAATTGTAGCTTTGAATATCTTATGCGCCGCGATCTAAAACTGTTATAACGTTAAACAGAAATAATCTAGTACTTAGTGCACAAACTCGCTGAATTTTAGTATCTATTTAATAAATTATGGCTGTTTCGATTATAGATTGAGCGTGAGACCTTGTGATCTCAAGGTATTTTCTCGTATTCAATTTAGTTTGTGCACTAATCAAAAGCAAAGCAGTCGAGTAAAATTTAGTCCTTGTTAACTTCGTCCTTTCTCAGTTAACTTTACCTGTCATAATCCGGAGTACATATATTATGTACATAGCTGAAATAAATAAAAGACTGACATGCATCCGTAGTGGGAGGGGAGGTACCTATTATAAATGTGAAACACAAATAGCGCGTTAGTTTATTTATTTCCTAGCAGCACACCACGGCCGCGGCCTTAGAGCATTAAACCAACCGGAGTGGCCATTGACAGGCGTTCCCCTCTGCCAAAAGTATATGACCAGTGGTCGTACACATTGTATGGACTGACGTTTATCTGAAGTAGCTATTTTCACGTTGTGCATACATTTGACGTTCCCCTCCCCCGCAAAAATCGGCAGACGTTTTATGTATAGAAAATGACCCATGGCCACTCCGGTTGATCTAATGCTCTAAAGGCCGCGGCTGTATTCATAAACGTTCAACAAACCTATTCGCTAAAATGACGTTAAAATTCGTTTGTCACTTTGACATATGTGTTTGTGCGGAAGGGACAAATACATTTTATTTATCGGAGGTTTGTGAAGTTTCATGAATAAGGGGGTAACATAAAACATGGTACTAATCAGCACAACTAGTGTAAATGCCACTACACTCCTTATGGCCCTGATAAAGCAAGGGCAGAAAAAATTGCTAAATGATCATTTCTAATATTTCAAATATTTCAAGCAAAGGATTTCCGTTCCATGTCCCGAAATTTGGAAGATAAAAAAATCTATTATTGATACTATGTAGGGTGACCATGCCAAAAAATTTTTGTTAAACGAGCACCCTCCAGTAATACGAGGTTTATGATTTACGTATATTATAAGTACTTAAAAAACCACTTGCTCTATAGACCACAGATCTATCATCCGAGCTATCTGTACTCATGAAAATTGTTGGAACAGTAGGTATTGTAACTAAGAGGTCGTGAAGGTAAATAACATTTAATCAGATTACAAAGATAATAGGCCTTTTAAACAATAAAAATAGATACATTACAGTATGGACCTTCAGAAATGTATTATGAAAGTAACTTATGAATGTTCGTATCGCAGAAATGTTCTAGAATCATATTCAAAGTTTAGTGTAGGTGGGGTGACGTGTACTCGTATCTATTCTTATTTGTTAAGGAGTATCTACTTGTGTTCACCACTACTACGTTCACAAAAGAGGTAATTGAAAAAGATAGCTACCGTCGCACTAACCGTCTCATATCGGAGAGGCTTTCTGACGGCGAGATATCGGTCCACAGATATCCACATGAATGTGTAGACGGAGACAGACCACAGGGTCACCTCGACATAGCCTGCGAGGCGACACATTAGGTCTCCGAACATCCACCGGCCTGTGATGGCCGGGTATACGGATAAAGGCACCACTAACAACCCACACAAGAGATCTGCCACAGCCAGTGATAACAGGTAGTAATTAATCACCTCATTCGAGAGACCTGGAACAAACAAATTTATTATGTTCTTAAATACTCGTATGCAATCATACTAAGGCTTAGAGCATTAAACCAACCGGAGTGGCCATTGACAGGCGTACCCCTCTGCCAAAAGTATATGACCAGTGGTCATACACATTGTATGGACTGACAGATAAACATCTGAAGTAGCTATTTTCACGTTACGCATACATTTGACGTTCCCCTCCCCCGCAAAAATCGGCAGACGTTTTATGTATAGAAAATGAGTCATGGCCACTCCGGTTGGTTTAATGCTCTAAGTATACTTTAAGAGGTACCTGTTTTATATCATTTCTAGACACATGTGTTAAAATATAAAGTTGAAGTGAAATAAATACTTGCCTACCGCAAAAACTCTAAATATTTTTTCATTATACGTAGTAATGAAAATGAAATAAAAACTTACAAGTTAAATTAAACTTGAGCTATTAAGGTCAGTCATAAGGTGAAACATATACTATAAGCAAAGACACGGTGAAAGTGATTGCGGTGCAAAGTGGCACCTAAATGACACGTTGATAATCCCCGGCTCACAGAACGTGGATGAAACGTTAAAGGGAAGCCTTATAAATATTTTTAATCCTATTCTTTAACAATAGCCAAATATACCATTTAAAATTTGATCAAAATGTAATAAGTCGTATTTAGATATAACTGACCAGAATGATTAGAGAACGTAACACATAACCTAACCCATTAAAATATGGGTGAAAAATGTTATTGCATGCGTCTTGTTTATATCATATAAATATTTTATTTTACGCATCACTAATAAAATCCGGTTGGAAGGACCATGTGAACCTACTGTTATTTTAACTGGCATATATTTACATTACAGGACCGGTCATTGTGGCACTCTTTAAGTGAGGCCTATGTCTAGCAGTGGAAGTCTGTCGGCTGAGATGATCATTTACATTACGATTTGATACATATGTTCCACCGGGCATACAAAGCAATATGAATCAGCCTCATGCCGACTAGTTCGGGAAAGAGGAGCTAAGGTTATATAATCATACTCGTACCTTTGAAATTAAGGAAGGCAGCAATGATGAGAAGGTTGGAGATGACGATGGCAACGCCCATGACCGCAATGACGGCGGCCTGGGCGAGGGACTCGAGCGTGGCGAGCGGGCTGTCGGCCACGCTCACCTCGCCGCCCGCGCCCGCGCCCGCCCGCGCGCCCATCAACCTCGCTGGCATACCTGCGACAAACACGACATCGTCACACAACACACGATAAGTGCCACTTGCCCAACCACCATCTATAGATCCAATTTTTAATGTCAAGTCCCCGACCAGCACTAGGCCGGTAACGCAAAGATCCCAAGCGCCGACGCCAACGCGCAGCAGGGCTGTTATTAGTTACGCGCTAAAGCGGCTCACCCCACCGCTCACCAGTCACGGACCTCTAACTACACTTGTTTATGACGCATCGCAGCGTCAAGATATATTTGTGGGTGAGCGTTGAGGTGAGCTTAAACCAAGTTACAGAATAGGGGGCAGGAGGCTGGCAGAGTCGAAAGACGACCGCCTGTTGACTGTGCGTCGCGCGCGCCATCGCAACCAGTTGGGACATATATTATATACCTACATGTAGTGGGTACTGCGGGCGTACCATGGCTGCCATTTTATCACTTATCACTGTGGATCCGTCACGTTCTGACAAATATGCGAGTGCGAGATGAGAGATGATGATATTGAAGAGTCATATATTAAATAACTAGCTGTACCTGCGACTTCGTTTGCATGTTAATGTAGAAGTTAACGCATTTCTTCTCTTGGAAATAGGACACATTATGCAGTTCTAATTTTAACCTATCATGTAAAACTTTCAATAAACGTATATATTTTAGTTAAAATGACGTTAAAACCTGTCACTCTGATATTTAAATTATTAAGAAAGGGACAAAACATGTGTTATATCAGAGGTATTTTAAGTTTTATGAATAATGGGGTAAAAGTTTGGTAGATGTCTGTGGCAATAGGTCTAACAGGTAGGACACACGCTGCAGAACTAATGTTTATTGATCTTCTTTTCTACATATTTTTAACACTGTGTTATGTTATATTATAAAAACGTGATGGATGACTGAAATGATCTTGAGTTCTTGAGTCACTCCGACTGTCAGGTAAAGATGTGTTTAGGAATTAATAATAGATAATCCTTTCGAGTACCCATTGACCGGTAAGTGTATACGTGGAACAAAAGATCTCTTTTTAATTTGACAACAGACGGCCAATTTATATTTTCCAAACTATACCTAACCACTAGGTAAGTTCTACAACATAATAATGTGTGTTGCAGGCTTTATGATAAAAGTAGTCTCTATTGTGGTCTCTATATTGGCTAAATGTTAACTTGAAGCCGCCTTAAGCCAGTGTGGCTGACACTGGCGCGGCCTGCGGTGGCGGACAATATTAAATTTGACAGCGGCGGACAAGTTTACTATTGTCCGCCGCGGCCAGGCCGCGCCAGTGTGATGCAGGCCTAATACTGACGCGCTTCATAATTAATGCTTATAAAAGGCCCGTTCTATACTGATTTCATACATACTGTTTATTGCTGATAAATATAAATACTGACAAACCAGCGCAGCTATCACAAAACGGCGCGCGAGCTCTCTCGATTTTTCTCCATCCGTCTCTCTCTTATCAGATAACTTAGGAAGAGACATATAGTGCGAGAAAAATCGAGAGAGCTCGCGTGCCGTCTTGTGATAGCCGTGCAGTATCGTGACAATTAAATACTCAGCGCGTGATTCAATCTTGCAGAAACTCAAATAGACTTTGGCTGAACGCAAGAACAGCGCTATCGCCATGCCATTAAAAAAAAGAGAGTCAGACTTTTGACGTTTGACGTTATTTTGTTGATACATTTATTGAAATTACGCCTCAATACGAATTTATCGCATATAAGTTTCCATATAAGAATCGATTATTTTTTTACGCTTTAGAATTTAATATGCGTTTTGTGAAGGTCTATCATCACAACATCGGATCGAAATTATTAATATTCGATAGTTATGGCAAGCCCGCCATTTTGACGTCACTGACAGTTGACAGATATGGCGGCTACGTTTTCAAGCAAAAGAAATTAATAGTTTAATGAGGTATAATGTTTCCGAAAATTAATTAATCGTCGCAGTCGGATAAAAACTATCCTAAACGGAAGCTAGAGTAATAATGTGCTTATGAAAAAAGTTAAATATTTTTCCGTTCATGGGAATCTGAAATCATCGGGGGACACAAAAATGGTTAGTTGGATACTGGCCGATTCTTTTTTTAATTTAGAGATTTATTATACGTGAGAGATTAGTTTATGTCGGTGCTTTCACTTTAGAACATTTTGTAAAATTGCTTTTCTTTTGTTTCTTTTCTTTGAGTCGGATGATAATGGTTCTCGCGACTATAGATGTCACTAAAATAAATTTATTACTTAGGGCAGGCGCAAGCCCATCGGCACCCGTCAGATGCCGGGAGCCGACCCAGGCCCGGTAGCGTGCGCCAGCACTAGCTTTGTTTCATTTTTATTTTTTTGTCCTAGCAACATTAATTAATATTAGAAATGTGCGATTATTTTCACGCAGCTTTATTAGGGTACAATTATTTATAATATAATTTCACTCCGTCCGTAATGTGTACGCTACTTAACGAATATAATTATGATAAATGTAAAAATAACATTGCTTTTCACTAGTTTTTCAATATAAAATGACAGAAACCGATTATTTCTTCATGAGTTTTCTCAACAGTTTTTTTTTAAACGAAACGGAAAAATGAAATTCAACTGAAGACTTCTTTTTTGGATTTGACACTTATGTTGATAATACTTATGACTTAATATCTGGGTTTGTTCATATGAATTGGAAATAACTGAAGACATATTTATTGGACTAGAGACTTCTGATTTGAAACTACTGAAGACGTTATTACTGGATTCGATCAAATGAAGTTATACTTACTGAAGACAAGGCAGTATGGCCCATGGTCTTAGCCTGTCCGAATGGACGAATTATATAAAAAAAGGAAAAATGACATATGTCAGCCGCGGCATTTGAAATTTTTTCTCTACATGAATTTGGTTATATACGTGAATGCGATTTGAATTGTGTTTTTATCAACGACTTTTGTCGTTCCTGGACTTCAAATTCTGTTTAATCTTACCGGACTTCAAAGATCGACGAATCTACCCCGCTTTCGACCCCCTGCTTTATCTTACTTGACTACGCCGAAACTGCCTTATTTTTTGAACCCCTGCGAATTACCTGACTACGAAGAACCTGTCTCACTCTTTGGATCCCTTGCTTTATCAAAATTGACTTCGCTAAACCTGCCTTTCTCTTTGGAACCCCTGCTTAGCTTACCGGACTTGAAATAGCTTGTACATTCACGTCTTTAAACATGTATAAGATTTTCAACGTTATTCCATTGACTTACTTCCCTAAACGTGTACATGTATATAAACGTGACTATACCTACCATGGAATCTCAAATATGTCTTCAGGCAATGAAAAATAGTGTTGCGTGCCTACTTGCGGTAAAACTTGTAAGTACCTATCCTACTAATATTATAAATGGGAAAGTGTATGTGTTTGTTGTATGTTTGTCCGTCTTTCACGGCAAAACGGAGCACGAATTGACGTGATTTTTTAAGTGGAGATAGTTGGAGGGATGGAGTGACATAGGATAGTATTTATCCCCAAAATCACGCCCTAAGGGGGTGAAATGGGGAAGGGTGGGGGTTAAACTTTGTATGGAGCTGCGATATAAACGAGTTCCACGCGGACGGAGTCGCGGGCAGAAGCTAGTAACTAATATATTAAAGATTTTTAATTCTATTTTTGTTTGTTAATTCACTGTTTAGAATAAAATGATAAGAAAACGCAGTCTGTAAATACCTACGTCGTTGGCGTCGAAAAGGTTAAATATAAGAACAACTGGATTTTGACAATAATTTCCATGACAATAATTTGGCAATCTTTATTTGCATTCCTGCAATTTTATTCTGATGATAAATACCAAACTTAAATTAAGTGGATCGAAATTAATGTTTGTAAAATATATACTTAATTGATATACTTCTCTGCATAGGTTTTTACATCGCCAAAGAAAGAACACCGATTGAGAAAACTACAAACACATGTGAAATGAATATGGGTGAAACCGGTGAAGCGAAGAAGTCGACTGCTAAAGGTGTGTTTAAGCATAAATGTAGTACCTAAACCTATTGTATTAATCTGACAAGTTAAACTTACCCACTTCCCAGGGCTTGCTGCTTGCAACAATGCAAATTTGGCATTCTTACCCCCGATTTTATAAAGATCCGTTGGACCTTATATCGGTCAGTAATTTCAAAAAATGTAGGTACCCATTGAATTACTAAGATTGAACATTTGATTTAATGCATTTTTACGATGCGGAACCCTAAAAACGGCCAAAGGGCCACATACAGGCTGGATTCCGCCGCTGAAATCCGCCGGCTGATTCCGTCCGTAGCTGCTTCATATAAAATATGTGGTGTTGCAACAGACACGCGCCAGCCGCCTGTCTATAGGTACGCCCCGCCCGTTGAGACCCGGCTCATTCGGCGGGCCTAAGTATGTAAGGAAGATAAAAATATGGTATCATAGAGCTGGCTTGATGATGGAGCTGGGAGTTTGCCATATCTACTGACTATGTGATGACATAACGCCATTGCTTCGAGTTTTGGCTTGTTCGAGACGTCTTCTATCTATAATGTTATTTGTAAATTGATATCTTTCAGGTGCATCAACAACATCCACTATTGCTGGCCAGAGGAGTGCGACGCAGACACTGCGGCAACAGCATATGCAGTAACTAATGCTGCCCAGCATGGCTATCACGAGACGGCGCGCGAGCTCTGAGATGATGAGATGAGAAGAGTAAAAAAAATGCAAGAACGCAGCACAGTTGAAAAGGCCCTTAAAATCGCACAAAAATTCGTCATTCCAAGAAGCACTGAATAGTTTTAATACACAACGTTACAATTTAGAGATTTAAAAGCATAAAATGGGCAGAAGATTAATGAAAAAAGAAAAGGCCATGGTAATGTCCCTGTTTAAACAGGGGCCTAAAGCCTATAGATTTTTAAGAAAAATTAATACAGATATGTATAATAATTATATTTACAGTGTGTAATCGGTATGTGTACTTGCACAGTTGATTATTCTGCACGGCTATCACAAGACGGCGCGTGAGCTCCCTCGATTTTTCTCGCACTATCCGAGATCTCTTATAAGAAAACTTAGAAACAGACAAATCGAGAGAGCTTGCGCGCCGTCTTGTGATGGCCGTGCTGATATTATAATATTAAGAGACTAGCTAAAGGTGGAATCAGACTTACTTGATCAGGTTCACTTGAATGAAGGTCAACTCGAGTGAATGCTTCATTTTTCTTTCATGTTTTGTTTCACTTTTCGTTCAGACGTGTTTCAATTTCAATTTGAATTAAAGATGCAAAATGAAACAAGAAAATGAAAGAAAAGTGAACCGTCTGATTCTACCTTAATGCACGGCTGTGTCGGTTCTGAAGGTCTATCCATACTTTACTTATATTATAAAATCCTTGTTGTAGTTTACCTACCTCTAGTATTTTTAAACAGCGTGTTCTGTACCGTGTTGTTTTTAGAGGTGTTCCAAAAGTGTATTTGCATTGTATTGTTTAAATACGAAAGTAACTCTGTCCGTATGTCTGTCTATTACTTTTGCACGCTTAAACCAAGCATGGAACTATATAGTTGGAGACCCTGAGACAAAGGCTAGACATTATCCCGGAAATCATCCCTTGA
The DNA here is from genome assembly GCA_945867215.1 of Epinotia demarniana. NCBI lineage: Eukaryota > Metazoa > Arthropoda > Insecta > Lepidoptera > Tortricidae > Epinotia > Epinotia demarniana. Next base: position 46,994,471 of record OX244259.1, read on the forward strand.
TTCAATACACTTGCTGCCAGGAACCCGCCTAGCGGGTGCCCGCTCCGTAGGAAGGTAGTTGTAGGTAATCTCCGGAACCGCTCATGCGATTTCAAAAATTATTTCACGTTTGTATAGAATGGACTTTTTCAATGGGCATAAGCTATATTTTATCCCGTGGGCTTGCCTGAGTTCTTTGCAATACGTAGGTGAGTTTTAACACGTTTCCTGTCCATGGATACATGTAGGTACATTGTACATTGGACGGGAACATTTCGGTAAACGTCTTTGTAACTGTAAGAATAAGGGTGTGTTACTATTATATTTGGCTACTCTGATTGCTACTAACTGTATGATGCTGACTGTACTGATATCACTTAATGATACCATTGTAAAATTTTGTAACTGCACTTATTAGTATGCACTGACATGTTAAAAAGCCCGTGAGTCCTCTGCATGTACTTGCGAAATAAATATTTGAGTTTTGAATTATATTCCAATCTTTTATTATAACTGTTTTACAATGAAATCCATCAAATTTGGACAGTTAGCAGAGTGAGCAATGATTACACAAAACTACTCTGGTAGTGTTTCAAATTGATGGATTTCAAATTCCTGAAGAATCTAATTCTTCCTACATCCATCCCACAAATATACGTATGTGTGCGTAAAATGTAACTATACTCATGCCAGTGTATGTGTGATGTCAAATCGGAGGGTGTATGTTATTCTCGCGAGTCTAGATGGCACTACTAACAATAATGTTGACTGATAACTCTATACTATATATATTCAATATTCTCTTTGCGTATTGTATGTATGTTACGCTTATGTTACGCTTTAAGGTATTTTTTGACCTTAGATTCCTGAAATAAATGATTTATTATTATTATTAAACGAAATAAAACTCTTATTCCTGAAAGTAACAAATGTCAACATATTCGGACGATCGTAGCCGATTCAGTATTTTTTTACTTTGCAGACGAAAGCGCGTACTTACACCTACTAGCAAAGCTCCCACCTAGAGGGTACCTGGCAAGTATAATAGCCACTAAACTGCGTGGTCTCGATTGGCCTGCCAGATTTTGATTAAATAATGTGGGTATATTTGTTAATTCGAGCCCTGAATAAGCTCCCTGTGCACACACCTTCACTGCCAGGAATGTGCATAGTGGGCCCTTAGGCCGTAGGCGATTAACGCTACTTAGCAGAAATTAACACGGCGAGCGTAGCGCGTGTTAAATTATTTTCACAAAAGTTATAATTTGCTACGCCTATTGCTCTGTAACTTGTTTAAAGCTCACCTCAACGCTCACACACAAATATGTATATCTTAACACCGCAATGCCTAGTAACTAAGCGTAGGTAGAGGTCTAGATTCGTGACGTGTGACCGGCGGGGTGAGCCGCATTAGCGCGTATCATAACCGCCCAGGTAAGTCGCAGTGCTTTGACACCGACGTCACCGACCCAATATTTACTCGACATTTTCATTTTTAATTCATAACAATAGCTGTGAACTCTTATCCCCTTATTCATAAAAATTAAAAATGTTTGTACTAAATAGAATGTGCTTTGTCCCTTTCTTACGAACACAAATGTCAAAGTACGTTTATGAATGCGGCCGTTAGACAAACTATTGCTGCCAAGAATCGCTACGCGCTACGCTCGTAGCCGATGCTGTGGTTGACCTCGTATGTAGCGGAAAGCGACGGCGTAGGCATCCGTGGGGTGGGTTCCTCGCAGTCAAAGTGCTGGTCTCGTACATTGGCACGTTTACCGTATCTGATCAAGTAATCAACTGATCACACATTTATCAGTCGTTTTGATATGATATTTTTAACCCCCGACGAAAAAAGAGGGGTGTTATAAGTTGAACGTGTCTGTCTGTGTATCTGTGTATCTGTCTGTGGTATCGTAGCTGCCAAACGGATGGACTGATTTGAAAGAGGTTTTTTTTGTGTCATAGATAATTTTACCCTCAGTGTTCTTAGCCATGTTTCATCAAAATCTGGTCAGCCGTTTTTGAGATATTGGACTTTGAAATGAAAATGTCGGAGCTGTTTTAACTTTTCTAAGTTGTAGTCATGTATAATTTGATGCCATTAAGTTGATCAGATGATGTAGAAAGATGGTAAAAAAGGTATGTTTTCTATAAAAACTAGTTAATTTAATTCATAATCTATCTGCATGTGAATCTCTCTGCCTCGCCGTTGTCTACACGAGCGCATTTGTTATCGGATTCCCTATAAGTTAATTTTAAATGCGACCTGCAAGTTATATTCTAAATTTAATTCAGTAGGTACCACACCCATGGTCTGTTCGATAGCTAGTTTAACTACATTATGTAGGTCACGTTCACCTAATTAGCACTGGAAGTATATTGGGAGGCAAACACTGTATATAAATTATAACTATATTCAGCATGGTTATAATTTATATACAGCATGTTCGAATCCCGGTGAGGCCATTTATTTGTCTGATTTGATCCTGATTCATGGAACTAACAAGGAAAGGTACCCAACTGTTCGGATCCGATTTGATTTATCCATACTAATATTATAAATGGGAAAGTGTATGTGTGTGTGTTTGTTTGTCCGTCTTTCACGGCAAAACGGAGCGACGTATTGACGTGATTTTTTAAGTGGAGATAGTTGAAGGGATTGAGAGTGACATAGGATAGTTTTTATCCCCAAAATCATCCCCTAAGGGCATGAAATGGGGGGGGGGGTAAAAGTTTGTATGGAGCTGCGATATAAACGAGTTCCATGCGGACGGAGTCGCGGGCAGAAGTTAGTTTTTCATATAAGTAAGTATCCTGTGAAGTCACCTGTCATTTGGCTGCCGTATCCATGCCGTATCAGTACAATTATAACGACAAAACGTCAATGATGATTGATGATACAGATTGACAAATTGATATTTACAGTTTGGTTACAGTACTTCGATCGCCCGCGGAGTTCCAGTCGCACATTTTATATATTAGTAGGTACGTTCATTACAAATGCAGAAGGCGTAGCACGGTTGCCATTTTATCACTTATCGTTGTGGATAAGACATCCGGCACTCTCGCACTCGCTTACTTGTCAGAACGTGACGGATGTCTTATCCACAGCGATAAGTGATGAAATGGCAACCGTGCTACTCCTTCAGGATTTTACAAATAAAGGAAATACCTTCTTGGAGATAAGCGTTCCAAGCGTTCCATCAGTTACATTTATATGCGTGTAAGTAGTCTTTCGACCTAGAGGATTTTATAAACCCGAATCAAACCGGGCGGGCCCTAAGAGGACAGTACATGGGTCGGCTCTTTCATACAAAAAAGTGCTAAATGGAAATCCGGCTCTCGGCTGTTTTGCGTTTACGCTACGTAAACCGTTTTCCATGTCAGAGAAATGAAGAGTTCTTATGTGTGTTTTTAATTCTCTATTTGTGAATGTGGACGGTAGAATATTTATATTTATATAGATTTTTATATATACACTAGCGGCCGCCCGCGACTTCGTCCGCGTAGTTTTTTGGTGATGACAAAAATATAAAATAGGTACCTAAGTGAATTTTATTCTTAGTTAAAGTGGTCTAGACATATTACCTACATTGCAAACAGTGGCAGACAGACACTGAGATGTCAAGAATTTTTGAAGATTTTCCAATCGGATTACGGGAAATGTTTGCAGAATGCTTAATACTTATTCCGTCAGTTATAATGACTCTGCAAGATATAGAGCGACGCATGGATTTGGAGTAAGAAAATGAGGATCTTAGTTATTATGAGTTAGATTTAAAAAAAGTTATATATTGTAAGGCTGTTAAAACAATCTTAAACTCTGCAAGCAAAGCACTGGAAATCGAGAGATGGAGACAGGTTAATGAAGAATATCTTTTTAAAAAATCCAGTGTTCCCCGTACAAAACCTTCAACTTTTTTTAACCCCCATAGGGATAGAATTTTCTTAAACGCTGAAATTACTTTTTTCGTATCTTAATAAGTAATCTTTCTACGAAGTTTCAAGTCTTTAGTTCATAAAATAAAGTTTCCCTCATACAAACTTTGCACCCCTATTTAACCCTCTTAGGGGTGGAATTTCCAAAAATCCCGTCTTATCCCTAGCCCAAGATGATGATGAATGATGATATTTCAGTGACTTGTTTTAAATTGCGAATCGTAGAATAATACCGGTCATATAGTATAATGTTATGAATATGATATTCATTATGTAAGTAATTATATTTATATCGTTATGGGGAATACAGATTTTGTTATAACGAAATTTTGCAACACTATTTTCATAGCGTTTTAAAGGTCTGAACCCGACTGGCCTATTTCGTGCCCGGCCGTTGACCTGGCTTGCTCGCTGCTCCTATTTATAAAATACAATTCGGTCACCTAGCTGCCTCCAGTATATGAAATTTTATTTTTGACACCCAACTCCAAATTCATTTTAAAATTGAATTGTAAGGGAAGTAGAGATGCAAAATGTTGATTGATGTACTTAGTAAATTGGAAACAAAGACTGATTTTCAGATAATATGATTCTTGATTGTCTGTCAGATTTAACCGAAATATAATTGCTTAGAAAAAAACCGAATTTGGTTATTTATTTTCTTTCATTATCATCTACCTCATCTGAATTCTCATTTAAGGATATGATCTAGTTATTTCCATTTTTTCTTGACTTTTTGTTACACCTGAGATTGTTCCCATGGGCATAAATATTAGCAACGGGAACAGCTGGGAAAGAATCATTCCCATTTGTCCCCAGTGGTCACAAATGTGAGCATAGGTACCAGTTGTAACCGCCATGTTGACCAAGAAAATGGTCAAACTAAAGAAACTTTAAAATTATTTAACTTTTCAAGTATTGTTTGTAAGGGGATCACTGGGGACAAATGGAAAAGATTCTTTCCCTGTTGTCTGCGGTAACAGATTGGAATATTTATGCCTACATTTCGGACTACAGAAAAATTATGATTTTCTCTTTCCATTTCCATGCATTGTTTAAAACCGACGTACTTTATAAACTACATGCGAGTGAATATTTGTATACATGCATGTATACAAATATTGGTTTTTAACCCCCGGCGCAAAGAGAGGGGTGTTATTACTTATAAGTTTAACGTGTCTGTCTGTGGTATCGTAATTCCGAAACGGATGGACCGATTTTAATGTGTTTTTTTTGTGTCATAGATAATTTTATTCCGAGTGTGCCATGTTTCATGAAAATCTGTTCAGCCGTTTTTGAGATATTGGACTTTGAAATAAAATGTTGGATGCTTTTCAACTTTTCTAAATTGTAGTTATTCATGGATCATGCTATAATTAATTACAGGCTATGGAGTGTTGCTATTTTCTTATCACCTGAAAGCCACTCCCTATATTCAATCTAACTTTTATGGTACCGGGACTTTTATGGTAACTAGAGCTATTTTCTAGTTTGTATTATCAATACCTTTATTATGACAAGATGAAAGACAGATATGCTTTTTGACCGACTTTTAAAAAAAGGAGGAGGTTCTCAATTCGGCTGTATTTTTTATTTTATTATTATTATTATTTTCAATATTTGTTACCTCAGAACTCCGTCATTGATGAACCGATTCGAAAAATTTTTTTTTTGTTTGTATGTATATACTTCCAGGGGGGTCCCATTTTTTCAAAATTCTGTTAGATAATGGGATCCATGAGGAATTGAGGGTACACCTAAATTTTATTAGGCACGCGTGTAGTGATTTTAGTATTCTCTGTTATAACTCGTGTATTTACATCCGAAAATCATAAATTTGGTGGCGAGGAATTGATGATGAAGACCACAGATGACTTCTCCAATTCCTCAATTATGTAATTAAAAGTGCAAAAGTACGTCACAGGCTCACAGGTTCTGATAAGATTCCGTTGAAATAGGAACTAATGAAGTGCTATTGGTGATGATCTTGGGGAATCGATGGAAGTCCTCAAATATTATCGGCCCACATACAGCGATTCGGTTTTTTTCTATAGTAATCAACGCATTTGCTATCGGAAATCAGTTCATGTGGTAAATTGTAAAAAAAATAGGAAATGTTCTCGTGGCTTGGCGGAGTACTAAATTGAAGTCGGTTAAAACTTTGTTTTTAAAGTAAATTATCTATTGTCAGTATAGCTAACCGAAATATAGATTTAAAAGGATATAAATCAGCGGCAGCTACCACGTCAGCTCTCAGGTTAGTAGGTACATGTTTTTGTTGTATAGTTTTTTATAACCAAATAGTATTATATTCGTATTTCCTAAGTCAAAACTATATGAATAACATACTTTCATGATTTAACTACAATATATAGTGTTTGATTGTGCATTTCGAAGGGGTTTACAAGTTCCTTTTACAATATTAAAGAACGAATTCGATAGGCATCAGCTTGCCAACAACGAAGAGAAGAAATGTTATTTATTAATCTAAAATACTACTAAAATTATAACACTACTTCATGATTTAATTGTGATAGACGAAAACAGCCTATTTAAATATTTTCATACTATTTGTATTTATTATTAGTATTAGTTGAAGAGTGGCTGTATGCGTTTCTGCCTTAGCTCACATGCACAACTTTGAGTTAAAAAAAGCATTATGAGTGTATTCCGTTTGTCACCAGCTCATAGACCCTAGTGGATATTTTAGCTAATATAAAAGTAATGAATTTACAACATAAACTTATTTTAAATTAAGTATAATTAATTCTATGAATTAGTACCTAAGTATAGAAGTATTTCCCTTTGTCAGTGGCGGCGTAAGTATTGATATTTATTAGAATTTGTTCCCGGATAATGTTTATAAGGCGAGGACTAACTGGAATACACTACTTTTCTGCACTAGAGCAGAAACGCATCACTTTCAGCTCACTTTTTAGAACAACAATGACCCGCTTTCAGAGCATACAAGTGCGGAAAGTTGGTAATTCCCAACGAGTCACCAAAAACACGACCGTCAGGGAGTGTTTTTGATCGACACGAGTTGGGAATTACCTATCCGCACGTGTATCATACAAAATTTTACAATGCATCATGCGAGGAAATTAAAAAATATACAAAAAAAGTGAAATTTGAATTGTCATGAAATCTCATTCTCGCACGCGTGTGGGAATTTTGGCCCGAAATCCATTCCCGCACGGCCGCCCTCCCGGCGCGCCGCGCCGTGCCGGCATGGAGGGCTTCCCGTGTTCATGTTGACCCATGTAAAGGCGCACTTTCAGAGCAAGTGCATTGTAAAATATATTGTTGTACTAAAGTATAATTTAGATATAAATAATGAAAACACTTCTATCATTTTAGGGTCGACAACAATAATGTAAGTCTTTTTTAATGGCTGTTTGATATACTTTCACAGTTGTGCGGCATAAAGTGTCTTATGTAAAAGACCTCGTTCTTCGTGCTTTATCCTTCTTTCTAATGCTTAAAAAACGCACTATAGGTACCTACAATAAGTAATTGTTAATTTGCATGAATGCATGCATAATGTATATTATTCCAGTTGAGGTAACTAGATAATAGTAGTTTATGCGACTGATCCGTAATGAGAGGCCTTAAAATACGAGTGTGGTTTTATGAAACGAGCGTCAGCGAGTTTCATAATAGGATCACACGAGTGTTTTAAGGCCTAATTATGTACAGTTGCATACACTACTTTATCTACACACATATCATAAGCAGTAGTAAGTAACAGTAAAAAACCAACAATAAAATGACAACAGCAATGGCGGCAATTCGATCATCCGTCACGACGAATGGTTTTTTTTTAATAATAGGCAAACGAATGTAGTCCCTATACTCATATCACTCGAGATCAAATGTCGTACGGTCTGTATTAAAAAACGTACTGAATTGACGTTTCGTATCGATAACTGTTTTAATATCTATGTTGCTGTTCCAAATTTAAACTCACAAGCAAGGCAATCCTAGCACTTTCACCTTTAACTCATTGTCACAGAACCATCACAGAACATTCACACTTGGCGCCATCTTGGCAGTAACCATAGTAACCAATAGAAAAGTACTCTGTGGCAGTAACTACATGGTAACTACTAACCGTTATGCTACCACCTCACACTCGCCGAGTGGGCAGTAAACCTCTGTCTTATCTCAAAATCTTGATTATGTAAAAATTTGTTTGTAAGTATATAAACTTTTTTGAAGTAAAAAGACATGACAATTTAATAATGACTTATAAGAGTCCAATTAAAAGTAAATTAAATGTTGACACAATACGTCTGTCATTCATTGTAAACATTACAAATAATTATATCGTTCGTTTTGTAGTTATTTTGTTAACTTGTGTGGTCTTGTGGAGATATGTAGCCGACTCAAAACATATATTTTCTCACGCTGAAGAACTTACTACACGTTTGAGTTCAATTATTGATTATTTTTTTACTGTGTCAACGCAAGTCAAAACAGGCGGCACGTGAAGTGACGTCACGCGGCCGAAGTCACGTGGTAAGCGCACAGTAGTTCTTTAAAATGCAGTTTTCAGGCCTTTTTCTACAAAAATATGAAAAAATATGAGTTTTATGCAACTCTCCAGAATGAGACGAATCTAATGACATATAATTTATCTAAATCGGACCATAACTGTAGATCTGATGGGGTGTACAAAAATCGGCTTCGCGTAATATATATATAGATAACGATACAAATTTATCAAAAATCTGTACAGTAATGACATTACAGTACAGATTTTACCTACTACCACAGACAAGAAAGTTCTCATAGTAAAATCGGTTGTAGTAATGCTGGTCATTTCCTACGGTTTCTGAACGCATTTTAGAGCACTAATGATATGTGCGTACATAAAGGTTATTTTAACCTTATATTTATCTTACGAGTCACGTGATACGAAGTCATAGTATAGAACAGTATATACATCGCACGGCTGCACACATGCGCGCGTGTTCTGTGCGCCTTCCTTCGGGAATGATGGATACTGCTTCAATCGGGGCCGCGCCGTTGCCATGTTGGCTCGATCTCACTCGCTACGTCAAAGGAAGCCGCCTCGTAGGTATGAAGACAGCGAGCCGCCAGTGCCACGATATCAAAAAGAACCGAATAGGCTTATAACTAAGCACCTACCAACCTAGTGTAGTTTAGCAACTAGGACATATTTTAGGTATAATATAGTGGTATTTATTAAAACATTCGATGAAGTGGGAAACTACAAACACATACCTCTATTACTAGTATTATTACTTTGTGTATACCTACAATATTGTCTATTAAACTGTTACAGAAATACTTTGCATACTTAAAAGCAAAATTATCATTATAGGTACACCAAGCCACAAGCGTGACACAGCCCTGCGCATCGAGCGAAAGTAGGTAACGAACGCAACTAAACGGCCTCTGATTAACTACTGTATTATTCTTCTATACTGTTACGACGTGCTCAAGAAGCGAGTCGCAATAAACATCTGCTTTTGCTTGGCATTACGAATAGGTGACGTTTTTTTAGGGTTCCGTACCAAAAAAGGAACCCTTATGGTGCGACTCCGTCCGTCTGTCGGTCTGTCTGTCACTAAGTGAAATATCTCACGAATTACTAAGCTACCAAATTGAAATTTGGAACGGTTATAAATGGAAGTTATTCATGTTCATGGATAATTAAAAATTTAATTGCGGAGGGGGCAAAAAAAAATTCAACTATTAGGTCAAATGGGGTATCATACGAAAGGGCTTGAGTTGCACTTGCCATTCAAGTATTAAAAAAACTTGACAAGCGGTTTTGTACCAAAACTATTTAGTGTATAATTTCTCATATTTTTTTAATAAATAATAAATATAATATGCTTTAATTTGAGATATTATTCATTAAAATTGGTTCATTCGTTTAGCTTGTAGATTTTATTGAAATATTTTTTTAAATAAGTGGCGCCATCTCGTGTCCTAGGGGTGAAACTTCCGCTGCTGCGGGTCAAATCACTCAGTTTGGTCCCTGTCCCTACGACCTGTGCCAAGCGGCTTGCTTTCTTCATAAAGTGCAGAATTTTGTTCATAACAAGTAGGACTAATAAGTATTTTTTTGTTTTGAAATTCCTATAAGACCATAATAGAAGTACTCTATTTCAAATTAAACAACAATAATCGCTAAAACACCAACATACATACTAAGCTGATTGCCCTGCACGTTAGTACCAAATGGGGCCGATAGATGGCGCTGACCCCATTCCTACTTCGCGCTGTAAAGATTTTTCTAGAATTAATGGGGTTGGGACGGGTATATTTCAATAGCAGGTCAAAAAAAGATCGCGATTCAATTGTCTTGGTAGTTCGATGGTCTTGGATGGTCTTATTAGGCTAATAGTTGGTAGTGACCCTGCCTACGAAATAGGTCCTGGGTCCTTTACTATACTTATGCACATTATACGTGACGCACGTCAAAATCTGCTGGCTAGAAAAATCAATATTGAAAAAAAGATCATAATTTGTTTTTTTTTTTACTTTAGACTTTTGGGGCCTCAAATTTTGCATAAGTGCTTTGCCGATACAAAGCCGCATCATAGAAAAAAAATCCAAGCCAAAACTCGTTGGGGGCAGATTCATTGGATGAAAATTAGGTCAAGTCAATAAGTGCAAGTTAAAAAAAATAGGTACTTTTTAGACCGCGATGTAACAATGCACTAAATTATCCGATCAGCTAACACATTTATTCACAAATTCGATCGGTAATTTACAAAGGAACTATTCGTACTTTGCTAACTTGCCCCGCGATTGAAATAACTATGTTTAACTCGCAACTTGTAAGCGCCAGAGCGGCGCTTAACGTACCTAATTATCTCGGGTGCCGGAAATTGATAAAGTTTCTATCATATTTAGACTTACAGTCGCGTGGCAGGAGAATAAATGATGACATTGATGATTGTTAATAAGGTTTACAATTTCGTTCCTTCAGACAGTACTCGTAATGTGCAATCAGCTGTGATAGTTTTCCTTTTAACCTCATTATATTATACTACTGGCACGATTTTTTTCACGAACCTAATAGTAGCGGTCAGCTGGCAGGGGGCGAGACACCTTAATACAACGCAAACGAAGATCTGAAACGAAAAATTGTATTGAGTAAACTCAAAATATTTTTGAACAATCTATCCAACGACACATCATGGTATTAACAAAAAAAACATTTCCAGTTTACGTTTGGCCGCGGACGTATCTAAGTACACCTACGTCTAAAGAGGTTCCCCCTGTTTTTTAGTATGAATTCTATTTGGCATAATCTACGAGTATGTAGGCATAATTGACTATACGCATAAATTATTTTGGCAGAATCGAGATTCGCATAGTTAGTTCGATTACGCCGAATTTCAATAGTCCGAATATTATTTGGTGCATAATTTTGATGCTCCAAATCATGTTCACGCATAACATACGAGTAGATGAGCTTTTTTTTTTTAAACAAACGCCGATTATTTTAATCTACCTAAACCTAACCGCCAGCGTGTCGACGTCACCCCGCATCGCAATACATCCGAATCATGTTCACGCATATATATTTTTTGTCGAACACTATTCTCGCAGAAATATGTAATAGGATTTTTTTTAAACAAACACGCCAATTAATTTAACCTAACCTAACCGCTAGCGTGTCGACGTCACCCCGCTTCGCGGGGTGCCTATTTCCGCTCTAAGGGACACAAGCTAACCCTAACCAAACCTATTAATAATACAATTGTTACGATTATATGTTATTTTTTACTGCACGGGGGGCTTCGCTCCACTCCAGAAGTAAAAAAAAATGTGTCTCCCCTCTAACTTTTGAACCATAACTTCTAAAAATATGAAAAAAATCTCAAAAGTAGAGCTTTATAAAAACTATCTAGGAAAATTATTTTGAACTTGGTAGGTTAAATAGTTTTTGAAAAAATTTGAAAATAATTTCTGAACTAAGTTTGTAATTTAACCTTAAAAGCAGGTGTTTATTGTAGTTGTAATTTCTACAAAATCACAATGAAAGTACGTGCTTTCAAACAAAGGAGAAATGGTGAAAATCGGTTCACGCAATAAAGAATTATCCCATAAAAATCATCTTCCATACTTTAAGCTCGCGCGCAATAGTTTACTTAATTTGCCGATAGATGTCGCTGTACGCGGAACGCTCACATTGTACATGGCGCTGTTAAGATTTTTCCTGATTTAATGGGGTCGGAGCAGGTGCGTGTTAGTCGTGCTCTAATCTCGAATTGTCTTAGTCGTCTTTGGTCGTTCGTTGTCTAATAGTAAAATTGTTCGCTATGTATTGCTTGTTTGCTTGTTTAGCGCTTAAGTGGGGACACTTACTGTGACGGACGGAACAGGAACACTACGGAACCCTACACTGAGCGTTGCCCGACACGCTCTTGGCCGGTTTTTTTTCAATACGCACGGGCATCGAGTATAAAATAAAAAGGCTGTGATTTTTACGAGCACAACAGGGCTTCATATAAAGTCAGGTTCTGTTCCCATTGAGGAGATAAGGCCGATACTTTATTTCCCATCTGATTATTGTACTGGCATATTTGCCAGGAGATTAGCTAGCTAGCTAGCTAGCTAGCAATTATCCGGGAATTACACTTGTTAAGGAAAGCTAGATTTAACCCTATTCCATGAATTGGATATGACATCGCCGACACGCATTTACCCGTACACCTACCTACATATAACTCCATCGTAACGCGATGACACTTGACCTACATATCCGGGGCTGCTGAAATTCACTGTAAACCACGCATTCAACGTCTTGTTAAATGCGTGGTTTACAATCTCTCGCTTGGCATTGAGGTTGTCATAGGTTTTTACGTATTTGTTTCGCGATTGTCCAGCAAGAAATACCTAGTAGATTGTATGAAAAGGGTCAAAAATAATCCATATTACCACGAGATGGTTATTTTCCCCAACGAAGCAAGGGGAAATAGGTCGAGGGGTAATATGGCTTTTAGACAAAAGTTACTTAACAACGACACAATACTTTTCACTTCGACTGCGAGATAGAGGTAATAAACAAAGATTATCCAACCACAATCAATAGTTATACCACGGCGAAAAACTTGTTCAATTTGGCGCCATTTAGCCAAAATAAACTTTGACGCGAGACGAGGCGCGACAGACAAAGGCACGTTTTAGTATTATTCGATCGCGATGAGTTTGGGAACGGAATAGCTGTTCATATGAACTCTGACGTATTTATATGGCAAAATGTGTACACAGGGGCGTATTTACCATAGGGCCAAGGGGGCCATGGCCCGGGGCGGCAGGCTGCGAGGGGCGGCTTCAGCCGCCCCTCTCGGCTTTCTCTGGGCGCCTTTTATTGTCAAGTTTATGTACATTTTTTTTAATGTCACTTAAATTAAAAATGTAACCAGTAGGTATATAATAATGGTCTTATGGCCAAGATAAAAGAAAAAGGCAAATGAGCGACATACGTGCCTTGCGCGGCACATTCGTAAAACCTCGTCGGCTGCTGTATGTTGCCTAGAAGTTACAATGTATTTCGGGTTGCTGCAGAATGGTTGCGTATTTTTTACAGCGTCAATGGAGCGCGCAAAACTAAGTACTGCAAAATTTCTTGACGGCGCCCGAAAAATCCGAAAATGTAGTTTTGAAAAGTATATCCCAGACGAGATGTTCAGCTAGGAACGATGCTTGTTCCAGTCTGGAAGTGGAAGACTGGAATCAAGTAATAGCGGCCTTTGAAGCCATAAAAGGTGACTCTGGCAACCAAACGGCGTTGGTCAGAAATGAAGCGGTAGGTAACCCTACCGCTATTAAAAAGTTAAATTCCATGGAAACGGCCATCTTGTCAGAATTTAGGGTAGCTACATATTTTGAAGCAAATCTAAGTATATCAAATACTTAGATTTAATAATTCTGCAAGTGGTTGACTCGGACTTGCAGGTCGTTTCTAGCCTTTAAGACACTTCAATTAATTTAATCAAACCAAAAGAGAATATTTTGACGATTTCGAAGAGGTGGGTACAAAAAACCGGTCAAGTACGAGACTGACTCTCGCACCGAGGGTTCCGTACAAACTATCAAATAACCTGCTAAATTACTTTTAACCCAACACAACTGAATTCAATTTCAAACAACGAACACCTTTTACACCAAGGCCATCTAATTACCGAGACAATTGAATCACGATTATTTTTGACCTGCTGTTGAAATATAATATACCCGTCCCAACCCCATTAATTATAGAAAAATCTTAACAGCGCGAAGTAGGAATGGGGCCAGCGCTATCTATCGGTCCCATTTGGTACTAACGTGCAAGGGCAATCAGCTTAGTACGTTATTTTATTATTATTATTATTGCTTATCACGTAAATCGATCTCGATTTTTTATTTGAAAGAGAGTACTTACATACTTCTATTATAGTCTTATAGGAATTTCAAAACAAAAAAATATACCTATACTTAAAGTTGATTATATTGCAAACTTAACTAGGGAATGATTTTTGAAAATAAATCAAAAATGACGATACAGAAAAACTTATACTTTTCCAGTAGGAAAACCATTCCAAATTTCAAATTGATAGCTTAAGTAGTTCGTGAGATATTGATTATTGATTGAGAGAAGAAACGTGATGATGAGAGTCGCTAAGAAGTTTGACTACAGAGACTTTTAAAAAGAAAATTAAAAAAAAACGCTATTAACACAAACGCGAAGAACGGCGCTTAAACAGCTTAGCTGTTCTGAATATAGAAGCCGAGTTGATAAAAGCTTGATAAACGCCTTAAATTATGACAGCGTCATTGACGACTTTGTCAACCAATTTGTACACAGAAAACAAACCTAATGAATAAATTGTTCATTTTTAAGACTTTTCTTCAGTTATTATTTCACACCACATCTTTGTCGTCACTTAATGGGGCGGCAAAGCTAACTGGCCCGGGGCGCCAAATCTTTAAATACGCCTCTGTGTGTACAGATAAATATCGGTTAAACTGTCCGTCCTGACGCGCGTTCGAAGCGCTACGTGAATACATATGGTTATATGTTCTTTAGTATTTTTTATAATATTCAACATCAGAAGCGCAAAAAAGAATTTAAAAAACCGGTCAAGTGTTAGTCGGACTCGCGCACCGACAATTCCGTACCATTATCTATAGAAACGGCAAAAAAACACATTTGTTGTATGGGAGCCCCCCTTAAATATTTATTTATTTTGCTTTTAGTATTTAATGTTATAGCGGCAACAGAAATACATTATCTGAGAAAATTTCAACTGTCTAACTATCGCGGTTCTTGAGATATAGCCTGGTGACAGACAGACAGACAACTCTAAAAACAATATCTAAAACTGTTTATAACAGTGCCAGGAACATTGCTAAAAGCTTGAATCACAAAATTTGACTAACTGTTTTAATAATAGTACATTACGTAACTAGGGCGGTGAATTCGTGAATGCCCCAGATCGCAGGTGGTTGTGGCCCGAACCGAAGGTGAGGGCGATAAATATGCGTTCTGGGGCTTTACGAATTACCGCCCGTGTTGAGTACAAAATTTTACGTCTTCACCTGGCCACAATGCGAGTTTTCCGGTACGCGCAGCGTGCAGTAAAACACGCATTATGGCCAGGTGTGACGTAAAAAGTATTGCACATAGTTTAGCTAAAATCAGTATCTACTTTTGAAAGTACATACTTTGGGATCCAAATTGGATTGGTAATAAATTACCTGATTAAACCGAACAAAGTTCAAAGTGAATAATTTTTTCATCAAATTAGGAACCTCGAATCCGTCTCAAATAATGACCAACATTGGTTACCACCGAAGGAATTGGATACAATTTACCAAAGTTTTACCCAAAGTACTTGCTTAGTTTTTAGGAAATTGAGCAGCTATTTTTGAGGCTGAGTACACACAAACGTTCCGTGTCAAGCGCACGGCGCCCGCCCTCAACAAAGTTATATTATTCAGAAGGTAGTTACTCGTCCCCGCTTGTTTCCTGCGGACGAACTCGCGCTTGCCTTCATAAACATAAGGACTAGTCGAATAATCCATTAGCTACGTGATTATTCCAACACAGCATGCCTGGGTTTCGCTGGCAGTCTTTACGTGTTGACCGGTTAATATTTAACGACCTTGGTCGGGTAATAGTGCTTGATATTGCATTTTAATAGCACGACCATATATTGTGCAATTTATTTTAGGAACTGGAGTGCGATTTTTGAATTTCACTGGTGATATCAAAGTCACAGGTGACTAAAATTATCACCGATGGCTTTTTTGTCACCATTTTCCAAAAGCCGTATTTTTCAAAGTCACACGCTGTTTACCAACGTACAGAAATTTTACAATGTCAGTCAGAGAGAATCTTCCCGTTACGTTCCTTTTTACGCAGATGTTGTCCTTGATACCGGTTTTTATTTTCTCATACTATAACTTAAAACAGATTCAAACGTAAAACGTAGCGTATGTGTCAGTGTCATGTAAACGAACATTAAAGTTCAGTTTTTTTTTTGGCAGATGTCACATACGTCAACTGTCAAAAACAATCGCATGGTGATTTCAATTACGAGTGGGTAGGGGTACTCGTAAATCGATATCATATTTATGACAAATGTAACTCACTGATGAGTTTCAAAAATACGAACTTACGGAAATCACTCACATCGGTGAGAATTAGTCACTTGGTGAGATTCAAAAATCGACCCCCTTGTATGATTATTATAGTCACTTGCAACGAAAACGTTATTGTTTTTTGCTATTAACGCCGTTAGGTAACTAAATTATTGATCAAGAACTCAATCAATCTTTAATTCAACAGCGTTTACAGGAAATCACCACATTCACTCACTGCCAGGAGTGCGATTTTTGAATCTCACTGGTGATATCACCGATGACTAAAATTATCACCGATGACTTTTATGTCACCATTTTCCTAAAGCCGTATTTTTGAAAGTCACACGCTGTTTACCAACATGCAGAAATTTTACAATGTCAGTCAGAGACAATCTTCCCGTTACGTTCCTTTTTACGCAGATGTTGTCCTTGATACCGGTTTTTATTTTCTCATACTATAACTTAAAACAGATTCAAACGTAAAACGTAGCGTGTGTCAGTGTCATGTAACCGAAAATTTAAGTTTTGAAAAATTCTTGGCATATGTCACATACGTCAACTTTCAAAAACAATCACATGATGATTTCAATTGACAACATTTCATATTTTCATGTAGGCCATTTTATGATTTAGTTCGCTAGAAAATGTTTTTTTAAGCGACACGTGTTTTTTGGCAGCCATAATACTGACGTGACGTCACACACGGTGAAAACCACTTTTATACGTTTTCGCGATTTTCTTAAAAGCGAGCAGGAAAAAAACACAGAAAACTACTTTATTACGTTCAGGTAACATAATTACCGAAATGCTTTTCGATTTAAGCGTCATTACATATTTTGAAATATTGTCAATTACGAGTGGGTAGGGGCACTCGTAAATCGATATCATATCATACTTTATTACGTTCAGGTAACATAATTACCGAAATGCTTTTCGATTTAAGCGTCATTACATATTTTGAAATATTGTCAATTACGAGTGGGTAGGGGCACTCGTAAATCGATATCATATTTATGACAAATGTAAGTCACCGATGAGTTTCAAAAATACGAACTTTCGGAAATCACTTAAGTCGGTGAGAATTAGTCACTTGGTGAGATTCAAAAATCCCAATCCTGGGGCCCGCTTGCCGAAGATTTAGATATAGCTATATGAATATGACTCAGTTGTCTGCATGACCAAGTATTTCGTTATTGCTAATAGACCTTTGAAGTCGGACCTTCGTTACGGATTGCTGCGTAGCTCGTAGCAAGTAATACTCGCATGTAGCGGAAAGTACAATAATGCTACGCCCGCCAGCGTAGGTGCAATACAATCAGCAATGCGTTACAACACACACATTCACTGCCAAGAATCGCTACGCTCGTAGCCGATTCCGCGAAAGTCTTGCGATTCGATAGGAATCATTTCGGTGCGCTTCTGCATGTAGAGAGCATATCCAAACTGTAAGCACTGTATAGGTACGCTATTCCCAAAGTGAGATTGGCAACTGCGGGACATTTGCAAGAATAGTACATTGTTGTAAAGGCTAGAAAGTAGGCAATAGATGGACGAGTTGGTTCGAGGTCCGAGCCGCAGGTGAGGCGAGTGTGGTGGCGGCGGTGGCGGGGGCGGCGGCGGTCGCGGGGGCGGGAGCGGGGAACTGTGATTGTTCAAACTGGCCTACAAAAACATTGTTGGACAGTTTGAACTCATAGATGGCCTGTTCGTGCGATGTGCCAGCTTTGAAGCCTGGATTCTGACCATCTTTTGCCACATTTCCGAGCAGTGGCGTGAAAAAGAAGATTCTTGTCCTGTTACTTAACGTGCTTAACACTTCCACTACCACGAACCTGCCTAGCGGGCGCCTACGTCGTAGTCGCTTTCAGCTACATACGAGGAAATCCACGGGGTCGGCTACAAGCGTCGCTACGTAGTGATAGTGATTCTTGATAGTGAATGTTTTAATACATTTGGGGGGGGGGGGGGGGGGTTTAACACTCGCTACGCGCTACGCTCGTAGCCGATCCTGTGGTCTTCCTCGTAAGTAGCGGAAAGCGACGGCGTAGGCGCCCGCTAGGCGGGTTCTTGGTTGCGAAAGTGTTGAACTAATGGGTAGGTCGGTTTTTTTTCTTTATTATTAGTATCATTATTAATTTTCGTTTTGTTATTTCAATATTGTGTTCCTTTGTTATTTTAATATTATGTTTGTATTTCATAAGTAAATCTAAATCTACACAAATATTATACAAAGGAAAGATTTGATTGTTTGTTTGTTTGTATGGAATAGGCTCCGAAACTACTGGACTGATTTGAATAATTCTTTTACCATTAGAATCTGACATTATCCCTTCTTTATATCGCGGGAAAATGCTTCATTCCTACGGGAAGACGGAAGGTTAGTTTTCCGTCTTCCCGTAGGAATGCCGTGTGAAGCCGGGCCGGGCAACTAGTACTTAATGGGCACTTACTCCGTAGGCACTTTCCGCTACATAGCAGGAACGGATTGGTTACGAGCGCAGCGCATAGCGATTCTTGACAGTGAGTGTACGAGGGGCACACCAAAATGATCGGAATAACTTGGGACTAAATTACCTGAAAATCTTCTTTTATGAAGTTAACATTGGGCTATAGCAGCATTCAAATACTTACAAAAGATCCGTTTTTATTTTCAAGTCTGCAATGATCGAGAGCTTGCACGGAAAAATCACTGAACCAATATTTTTCATTTAAACTATCACAAGGGATATTTCAAAATTTTGCCTGGGTAAGCTTATTGTGTTTTGATGACTTTCACTTCAATGCTATTTTATCTAATCCAGCCCAATGACAATATCTCGCTAGCATCTCAGTATTTCCAGACATAGCTCTATCTTCTATAGGTCGTGGTAACTCCTGAATACACTCCGGTAGTGGAAAAAAATAATATTGCATAATCTACATGGGGTTACGACATTTCGACTAACTAAAAAGAACAACATTATCTTAAAAAAATGGTTTCCTTTTGCGTTCCCTCATATTTTTAACCGACTTCAAAAAAACGGAGGAGGTTCTCAATTCGGCTGTATTTTTTTTTTATTATTATTATTTTCAATGTTTGTTACCTCAGAACTCCGTCCTTGATGAGCCGATCGAAAAATTTTTTTTTGTTCGTATGTATATACTTCCAGGTGGGTCCCATTTTTTCAAAATTCAGTTAGATAATGGGATCCATGAGGAATTGAGGGGACTCCTAAATTTTATAAGCACGCGTGTAGTGATTTTAGTATTCTCTGTTATAACTCGTGTATTTACATCCGGAATCATAAATTTGGTGGCGAGGTGATGATGAAGACCACAGATGACTTATCGAATTCTTCAATTATGTACTTAAAAGTGCAAAAGTACGTCACAGGTTCTGATAAGATTCCGTTGAAATAGGAACTAATGAAGTGCCATTGGTGATGATCTTGGGGAATCGATGGAAGTCCTCAAATATTATCGGCCCACATACAGCGATTCGGTTTTTTTCTATAGTAATCAACGCATTTGCTATCGGAAATCAGTTCATGTGGTAAATTGTAAAAAAAATAGGAAATGTTCTCGTGGCTTGGCGGAGTACTAAATTGAAGTCGGTTAAAACTTTGTTTTTAAAGTAAATTATATAGGAAGGAGAAATGTGACTTGTGTTGATTTTTGCTCACCTACTCTACGAAAGCTCTGGTGAGAAACGTCAAAAACCATTAATATATTTTTTTTAGTTGCAAACTGAGAAACTAATCCGATAAGCCTGAAATATCACGGTATCCGGGAATTGAGGTTTGAACTTTGTACTACTGTCGAAAAGCACCAGAATTTACCATCATTTCAATGTCATCTTCAGCCTTGAATCATCGTCACACTCGTAATAAAATGTTTTATGTTTCTAAAGTATACTTAAAAATCTAAAAAATATATATAATGAATTACGTCCTCCATCGGTTTTGTCTATTCCCGATCATTTCGGTGTGCCCATCATATTAACATTTTCTCTACCAGGAACCCGGCTAGCGGGTGCCTATGCCGTAATCGCTTTCCACTACGTATAAGGAAAAGTAAATAAGTTTCTGTCAAAAATTACTTTTTTGGTACAAGCTTTTATTGCCGACTGTACTTTTCTGTATACTCGTACTATCATCAACTATACTCATTGAGAGGATTCTAACGAACCCAAACTCAACGGGGTTACGTCGGTTAAGTACTGAATTTCCATGGCCACTTTCTGTCTCCATCATCAGATCAGCTCGATGGTACCATAATATTGAATTGTCATCCAAACTATACTAATACAAAAATTTCAGCTCAATCGGTCACCGGGAAGTGGGTCAAATTTAACTTGCAAGATTTGTACTATGCATACTAACAATTCCCATGGCCACCTTCTGTCTCCATTATCAGATCAGCTCGATGGTACGATAATATTGAATTGTCCTTGAAACTATACTTATACCCAAAATTTCAGCTCTATCGGTCACCGGGAAGTGGGTCAAATTTAACTTGCAAGATTTGTCCCATACGTACTAACAATTCCCATGGCCACCTTCTGTCTCCATCATCAAATCAGCTCGATCGTACCATAATATTGAGTTGTCATCCAAACCATACACATACCCAAAATTTCAGCTCAATCGGTCTCCGGGAAGTGGTTGAAATTTAACTCGCAAGATTTGTCCCATACTAATAGGGCAAGTTAAATAATAGTACATTGTGATACAAGTGAGGTATATTGATAATTACATCAAAGGCGAAATTGTTCACGCGAACCGCAGGTGAGCGTGATAAGGAAGCCGAGGATGTAATTATCAAAGCTCACGCGTATCATACGACGTTTTTCAACACATTTTGCATTTTTTGATGACAACAGGTTTTTACTCACAATTGCACATCGCCAAGAATTTCTAGTGGTGTCCATTCTATTTATCACTTTTCTAGTCACCACGAGTCAACATTTTTGATAATAACCAAACACGCATAAACAAATTTTACAGATATTGGTGAAATAACCTATAAAGGCGCGCAATAGTTTTTTTTTTCGTAAAGTTTGCGCAGTGCGGGCACAGAAATCTCTAAACAGTCAATACAAAATAAAATAATATTTTCGTTTTAAAATGTTATCTGTATATAATTCGTGTAAAATGTTATCAAAAGTGAATAGTTTTACTAAATTAAACGTTTCTATATCATATACAAAAAGAAATAGTCAATTAATTAACAAAAAGGATTTAATTTGTTTAGTCGAGTAAGAATCCATTTGCCGAGAATTAAGAAAAAAGCTGTACATTCTGTACAACCCGGTTAATTTAAGAATGCACCGTGTTCATGCATATATCTTGCTGCAAGGTGCCAACGTAACTTAATCGGGATATAACCATAACACACAAGTGTTGTAATGTTATAAAACACGCGTGTTTAATATCCAGGATTATGAGTCTAAAAGCGACACAATAAGAGGTACGTTACGAGCAATTGTGTTGAAAAAGCTTGTAAAAAAAGACTTCCTGGCAGATCATCATCGCAAAGCCAGAACTACTGGGACTAGAAACTTAACATGTAAATGACGAGAAATTACCAGAACCTCCTTTTATGACGTAGGCAAGGGATAAGACAGGGTTTTTTTCGAAATTCGATCCCTAAAGGGGTTAAATAGGGGTGCAAAGTTGAACTTTTTTTGAGTTAGAGACAACGCTATGTAGAAAGATTACTTATTAAAATACAAATAAAGTACTTTCAGCGTTTCGGAAAATTCTACCCATAAGGGGGGGGGGGGGGGGTCAAAAGGGGGTGCAAGGTCTGTATGGGAAAACTTTAGTTTTTTAAGCTAGATACTTGAAACGTTGTAGAAAGATTACTTTTCTATCTACTACTTACTTATTTATCTTACTTATTACTTATTTATTTTTTACTAGCTTCTGCCCGCGACTAGTTCCGCGTGGAACTCGTTTATACCGCAGCTCCATACAAACTTTTACCCCCCATTTCACCCCCTTAGGTGATGATTTCGGGGATAAAAACTATCCTATGTCACTCTCCATCCCTTCAACTATCTCCACTTAAAAATCACGTCAATTCGTCGCTCCGTTTTGCCGTGGAAGACGGACAAACAAACAAACACACACATACACTTTCGCATTTATAATATTTGTGTGGATATATATGAATGAAGACTTCCTGACTGATTCATTCGCACAGCCGAAACTACTGGGACTAGAAACTTGAAATTTGCACCAGAACTTCCTATTATTTAATAACTTAGTCTAGTGATAAGACGGGATTTTTGGAAATTCCATCCCTAAGCCCCCTTAGGGATGGAATTTCCAAAAAGCCCATATAGGGGTGCAAAGTTTGTATGGAGGGAAACATTATTTTTCGAACTAGAGACTTGAAACTTTGTGGAAAGATTACTAATCAGAATACAAAAAAAGTATTTTATGAGTTTTAGAAAATTCCACCCTTAATTTGTATAGTATCTCGTGCATTATCTTGAGAAATACCGTTTGGTGAAGTAAAACTGATTTAGTGATGTACCTTGTCGGTCAGGATCTGATGATGTAGTCCTGACGGAATCGAGGGATCTCTCTAAATATTTTATAATATCATTATAATAACTTATCAAAGAAAACGAAATTAACGCACGCAAGCGACCACGCATAGCGCAACTTACCCCTCACAAACGAAATTACGGCGCAACCAGTAGGTACCCACTATACCCAGGTTTGCACATTATATTGATTCAGAACGCGAAATTTAGACACGACCTGAATGAAGGGTAACAAATAACTGCGGTGCGGATTGGAGGTAGGTACCACTTAGGTATGCATTGTGTTATTGTTGGGTAGAGCGGCGCTGCGCAGGCATTCAGGAGTCAAGGTTAGCTCTTGGGAGCTCCGCTTGCGGCCGGGCGCTCCAAGGTCAAACCCGCGCCCCTCCGCCCAATCGATACTAACAAATACATCATGCTTACTACCAACATTCCATCGAAATGTAATACAGTAACCCAAATGATATCCCGATCACTTAAAACAACAAATCCCAATTTAAACGTCAGACATTTATACCGGAAACAAAAATAAAAGTTCATAACGCAATAGCTATACTTTAACACGTTGCATTGTCAAAAAGTTCAGAGAGTGTGTGTTAAAACTCACTTTAAATCATGTCGGAAGCGGCGGCGGGCGGTGAGGGGGGCGACGGCGCGTCGTAGTGAAGCGTCGCGTGCGTCGCGTGTGGCTGCGGCGAGCGCGCGGCCGGCGTGTGGCTGCCAACTGCACGAATGTAGCTGTCACTGTAGCCTCACTGCGGGGAGGCCGGCGCGCGCACGCCCCTAGCATCCCCTCGCACCAACACTCCCACCATCGATTCATCGTTTAGGCACTTTTATCGCAGTAAGTAAAGCCTTGCCAACAAATTGGGTCAACCGCGATTCTCATGCCCGCAAAGGTGACTTGAAAGCGTGGATTACGGCGCGGTAGCGGTTTACACACGCCCTCGCCGAGATGATGCTCTCTATTTAACTAGAGCTTGCGCCAAATCTAGTCTAGTACGTCTGCTATTCTGTATCTCTGGCCTGGATACATGTAGCTAATGCAGGCCTTAACTTTTATGTATTAGTTTAAAAAATAGTTTTAGTCTGTTAAAATTATAAATAAATACAAGGCTGCTCAAAAAAAGGAGTGTATTATTTTCAGAATTCATGTATGTGTATGAATATCTTTATTCCTCCAGAACTAAGACCGATTTAGATGTGTGAGGTAATATCATTATCAGAATCGTTTTGTTATCCTAACTAACGTGGAATATGTGACATTATTTATCATCAGTAGTGTTTTTTTTGCATAGCTTGAAGCGGGTTTCAAATTTCATCATCAACACTTTCACACTCCCATCGCGATCGTATGCACTGCAATGCAATTAATGCAGCTCCGAGCATAGATACATGTCAGATAAAGCTCGCAAAACCGCAAAAGTTAGTAGTAAGTTAGAGATTTGAAACTTTGTAGGAAGATTCCTTATTAAGATACAAAAAAAGTAATTTCAGAGTTTTAGAAAATTCCACCTCTAAAGGGGTCAAATAGGGGTGCAATGTTTGTATGGGGGAAACATTATTTCTTGAGCTAGAAACTTGAAACTTTGTAGTAAGATTAATTATTAGAATACAAATAAAGTATTTTCAGCGTTTCGAACAATTTCACCTCTAAGGGGGTTAAAAGGGGTGCAAAGTTTGTATGGGAGAAACTTTTTTTTTTTAGCTAGAGACTTAGAACTTTGTAGAAAGATTACTTATTTACAAAACCCCTAAGAGGGTAAAAAGGGGTGCAAGGTTTGTATGGAGGAAACTTTATTTTTTAGTTAGAGACTTGAAATTTTGTAGAAAGATTACTTATTAAACTTAAATAACAGCGATTTAGAAAATTGTACCCCTACTGAGAATATTCTACCCCTAACAGGGTTAAATTGTCATCCCTTAAGCAAGCAAAATAAGGGTTGATTATACGTTTCGCTATTCGTCAGCAGATATCTGGCGCGCTGGATCCCGATCGACTGTCTACATTTATCAGTCGCGGACGTCGCGGACTTCAGCCGCGTCCGCCAGCCGCGTCCGATAATTTGTTTCAAGCTTAACAAGGGCTGTACAGCGTATCGCATACAATGCCGATTCATAGCTAGGTATACAAGTACAGTTTTACGTAGTTAAAACATAATTTCATTGATCGCACACCGTTATACGTTTTTCAATTTACAACATCTTGCTAACATGACGAAAGAAGTAATTCCATATTGAAATACGGTTAGATTTTTACTCAACTGTTTTGTAAAAAAATAACCTATATTGAAGTATTTTATTTACTTAATGGGGCTTCTAAACGGGCAACATTTTTACGGCAATGTGTGGCCGGCAAGTATTTGCATCTTGCTCTAGCGTTCAAAGTCAGCGTAAGACCACAGAATAAGTAATAGTACAAGTACAGAAATTGCACTTCCTAGCAAAAACGACGTTTAGGCATAAGAAACGTGCCTACTCTGTGCATCTCTGTCTATCGCATAACTTGTATTCATTCACACACAGCACGTGTAGCGCTAGGGCTGTCACGCCAAGAATACATCAATGAAGGCAAAAAATGCTCACCAGATGTCGCTTGAGTAAAGTGAACCGATATTAATTTAGTACATGCTTACTTCACATACAATGTATGTCAGCGTCATTATGAATAACACCACACATATATAAAATTGATCTGCCACTTCTCTATTCTCTATTAACTAATTCAATTTAACTTTTGAAGTTTTAAGGACAGCATGGAGGGCTTTCCGTGTTCATGTTGACCCAGGGGCCTTACCACAATCTGTTAACGCGATTCATTTTAGGACCTAAACTGAATCGAAAGCTGTCAGTTACATAGAAAAACTGTCACAAAATGACAGATCAAACCTAAATTGAATAGCAATAGGACGTTGTGGTAACCCCCCAGGTTGTCGAAAGGCGCACTTTCAGAGCAAGTGCATTGTAAAATATATATTCAAACCAGTCTTTCATTTGGAAGTAAATTGCAGTAGGTATCCGGTTAAAAGTATAGGTAATAATAAGTAACATGCATTTGTATTGTTTTTGTACATTGTACTGTACCTAACATCTTCATAATGTAAAGTAGGTACCCTAAAGTAGGTACCTAATAAAAAAATAAACTTATCGTCACAATTTGCGGGCAGATTAAAAAAAGATAATCCAACGTCCTTTTGGGCATTTTTTAAACAGCCATAAACTGAGCAGCTGTGGCGGGTATAATTATAAAATAACACGTTGTTACGTTCGTTCGTCGCGTTCAAGTCGGCGGCGGCGGCATGTCTCAACACGTACGTGTGCTCGCTCGCGCGGTGCCGGCCCTCGACTGACTTGGAACCTGAGGTTCCGCGACCGCTAGATTATTAACGCGCCGCGCCCCACCCACTGCAAGCCCCCTGGTAAGACAGCAATAGTTGCCGGCCAGAAATTGCAGGAAAATGTGGCCCGTTTAGAAGCGCCTTAATCCTGATTTTCCGGCTATTGTATTAAGAAGCAAAAATTTTAAGTAACTACGTGAAGTTTTTGAAAAAAAATTTTTTTAATACTTACCCAGAATTGAACCTCCATTAGTAAAACGTGGGGTTTAAAGTGGTCAGATCCAAATGAAAAAAATAAATTTTATAAAAATCTTCAAAACTGGTAATGAGGCTCGGATGAGTTTGAACCTTAAGTAACAAAAAGGATTGCTACCAGCCCTTTATGCCTGCTGACAAACCGCTACGTCCGCTACTACTGACCGCTGCTCGGCTGCCGCATATGCTTTCGCCTACGCCGCTGGCCGCTGCCTCCAAGCCACCAGCCAGGTGTCACCTGCCCAGTCCGAGGTTATCTAAAACCTGCGGCTATCACCTTCCAGACTACGAACGTCTCTACTATTCAGGTCAGTGACTTTTAGCTAGAACATGCTCCGTACTAACCGACTAATTTACCTATTCTGTACATACTTAAGGTGCAACGTCACTGACGAATTCCATACAATTTTCGTTCGGACTAGACGTCTAATCTATCGATGTCAGGAACTTGAAATTGTGATATTTAGATAATATATGACCCTCTTCTCCCGCAGTTTGAATAAATACACGCAAAAACCAGTAATATTCAAAATATAGCCATTTGAAATTCATAAAATTTTACTCCGAGCCTTGTATGTGTGCGTGAGTTAGACACTGTCCGTGTAAATGACATGGCCGCGTCACATGACAGCACGTTGCCCAAAACCTTCACTAGATGTCTTTAATATCAAACAAGATTAGTTAGATAGCGGAGTGAATAGTAGTAATTATACTCACCAGACGGTGACACCATCGTACAAACACATTTTAGTTTTTGGTAAATGAGATAGCATTCATTTTATCTTGCTACGCTGCTCATTTCGGTAATGACGTAAGAGCAATGTCATTTGTTTTTGATAGACTGAATTTCAAGCAACAATGTATGAATTTCAATGCTTTGCTCTTTAGCCGTGATAGACCTACCTAAAGTCCACGGAACGATAAATTATGCATGGGTCTGTACATTTTGCGTCTTATTAGAAAGGAGTAAGATCCAATATTGAAACGTAATCTGTGCTACCGAACGTATACATATATAGGTTTTGATCAAATGACATACATACATACATACATACATAAATACATTCACGCCTTTATTCCCAAAAGGGGTAGGCAGAGCACCTGAAACGTATGTTTCAGCCTCAATTTTAGCATTAATGTGGGTATAAAATATCGACAAAATGTGATATTGTAGTGATAGGTTGCTAGCCCATCGCCCACATCACACTTCAACCCTGCTCCCTTAGTCGACTTTTACGACACCCACGGGAAGAAAAGGGTGTTGTTGATCAAATGAACCGTTTGAATTTCCAACTTGCAGATTATGAGCAAGTTTCGATTGAGTGAATGTTACGTAATATAGCATTAAATATAACAGACAATTATTAGGAGTGTAAGTACCTGATAAATTTAAACATTCGCTTTTGTCGGCTGCACATCGATTGACATTAAAATACCTACTGCAACCTATTTAGGAATCGACTGCTCAAATAGAATATTAGATTACCCCCAACATGTAAATTAACTAAGTCACAATTTTTCTTTTTCACAATGTTGTGAGGGTAGAATTATACACTCGTAGGCATTCTTCGGTGCAGGAACTGATGCCAGTTACGACCGGTGGTTAGGCAAAGTGGTTAGGCGACAACAAAACAGTGCCGCAACCAGTTAGAAATATCCATTACCGGTATTTTTTTAAAGCCTAGTGATATCTTTTTAATACCAGTTTCAAACCGGTATTATTTCGATATTTACTTAGATATTTTTTGTTCTGAAGCGGGTCGACCTTGCCCTCCACGCCGAAGTCGAAGTATCGGTTACTTTTGTAACTTTTATGAAACCGTATTTACGGTACCGAAAAAAATGACATAAAATATAAAGCTGCAGCCAGCTATGTCCCGAAGAAAACCCATATATTTCATTAATTTTGTTATTATTAACATACTACATATAGGGAATGCAAACCGCCATCATGGAATCCCGAAATACCGGAATCCCCTACCGATTTTCCCAATATTCTAATACCAGAATTTAAAAGGACCAATGTCGAAATAAGTACTACATTACCGGTATTATTATTATTTTTATCCTGCTAGTATTGTAAATGTGAAAGTTTAGATGCTTATATGTATAAATGTTTGAATGTTTAGATGTTTGGATGTTCGTAACTCAATCACGCCTAAACTGGGCAACCTACCTATTTGCCTGCCTAACCTCTTAAGGCCCATGGGCCTACTCATAGGACTTGTTGTGTCGAAGGCATTTAAATTATATTCAACTGGAATAGAGCTGAATTTGTTTTGTTTCGGGCACTTTTCAAAATAAATGAAAGTCAACTCTATTTCCAACCCAATGCGATGGCAATTCCAGTGCCATTTTGTAATATATGCTGAGCCTTAGGAGGAGCTTAGATTAAAATATAGGACAATTTTTTTATCCCGGGTTCATGCAGACGAAACCGTGAGTGGAATCTAGTTTTTAATTTAAAAAAAATGAAATTGTCATGCATTTGTAAAAAAAAGGAACGCATAATCTAGTGTAGTTCAATTTATTTGTTACTTATTGTCTGTCCTACGTAATTTTTCTACTGAAGAATAATCGCTTTTCCACTCTATTGATGCTGGTGGTAGGAGCACTATTTGAACTCTTAGAAGGTAAAATAGAATGAGTAACTTCTATGAATGAACGTAGAACACCGTAAATGGGGAATGTAGAAAAAAAAATGATTTATTGATTTTTTTCTGGTAAGTTCGTTCTTTTTTTCTCAAAAAAACATAGTTTTTAGGGTTGTTAACTGATAACATAAACGTTACCTGACATAAAACTTTACTAAACCTTTGGTTGTAAACATGAATGTTAAAAAAATATTATGCATTTACTCTTACTACTATTGGTTCAGGGAGGGCACTAATTCTATTGTATAGACAGTTTCCAAATTCACAATGACTCCCTGAACAGATAAAAGCAGTGGTTGGTGGTGGTGGAGCAGTGGAGAGATGAGTGTTTAATTTTATATTAGGTAATATACCAATAGTTATGGATTTTTTGACAAAAAAATAAGCTGTAAAACATCCAATAATGTAAATCCAAGTAATGCAGGAGATGAAACAAAATTTAAAAAACTTATTACAATTGTAAATTAAATTGTTACAATTTAGTGTTTTGTATTTGGTGAAAACACAAATGTATTGTTTACACTTTTAATTTCAGGCTTATTTTACAAGAAAAAGTGAACTTTATAGTGCGTTTTTTTAGCATTAGAAAGAAGGATAAAGCACAAAGCACGAGGTCTTTTATATAAGACACATACAGCTGTCAAAGTATCTCAAACCGCCATTAAAAAAGACCAAGATCATTGTTGTCGACCCTAAAATGATACAAGTGTTTTTATTATTTATATCTAAATAATACTTACAACAATATATTTATTTTGAATGTATTAATTATTTAACTTTGTAATTTAAAATTTCGTTATTCAGTTCTCGAAAGGTTGCTTAAATAAAAAACCTAAAGAAGAAGAGGTTTATCGAAATTGTCAAAATTGACAATCGTATCACGTTCTTTTTCTTGTTTTCTTGCTAACCAACAAATTATTGAATTCAGATCACGAGATTATTAAACGAGTATCTATTTTTTAATTAATATTAAGATTTTATTTTTCGCTGTGTGTGTGCGGACTGCGATGGAGCTACCAGAGGCAGGCCCAAGTGGCTTGCAAAAAAGACCGACTCGTTCTCTCTCGAACGTATGGCCTTCAACAAAAGCAAAGAGACAGAAACAAAGTACATTAACATCAAACGAGAAACGTTGGTGTTCAACATTTTCAAGTTGGTGTGTGAACTTTGCAGCAAGAATGAATTATCGTGTAACAAACCATGTCTGTTCAATATTTATCCCAAGCAGAAAAGGTTGACGACGACTTCTTCTTCGTTTAGCGTATTTCTAATCCTAAAAAACGCACTATAATGTGCAACCAAATGTTCATAGGTATTATTATCGAGGCCCCGGTAATACCGGTATTGAGGTCCAATATCACAATTCAATACTACCAGCATTGAGGATCATCTGATATTGAAGGTATATATCTATTTCGTTTCTGACGATTATTATAATGACTTCATGTATATTGGCATAATAAATAATATATCAGTTTATATTACGTTCCGCTGCTGGGCACAGACCTCATCTCATGGACGAGAATAAAATAAAAAAAATAACGGTATCATAATTATACCGGTTTGAAAAAGGAATTATACAAGTTTCAGTACAATTAAAAATAAATACCGGTAATTGATATGTATTTCTACACGGTTCTGGATCCCGTACCGTTACGTTGGCGGCGCGGCTAACCTTTACAATATAACGCTATTGTAATGGAATACCGATTCCATACCGGTATAACCGTAACCGAAATCAGTCTATGCTCGTAAGTAAGCCTTTAAAAACAAAATTGTTTGCCAATTGTTAAAAACTGAATCGATAACAATATCCATATACTTAATTGGAACGAGCGATCGAGACGAACGAAGATTTTCATTTCAGCTAGGCAATATTATTCCAGATTTCCAGATTCGCGTTTAAAAGATCTTTACGCAAGTTGTTTGCTAGCAGAGCCGTAAATTCTTAGTGTTTCTGTTCTCTATTTTCATCTGTATATATATATATTGAATGAAAGTATTTATATGTATTTTATTTATTTATTGTCTATTGTCGTTATTTATTATGTATGTATAACCACACACAACCAAATTGTGGGCGGTGCAACTACAGATATAAATCTGTAGTTGCACCGCCCACAATTTGTCTGCTTTGCCCAAATGTTGACTGGTAGAGAATGCTTACGGCTTTAAGTCCACCTTTTGTACGATAAGTTGTTCTTATGTTCAATAAAGATTAAATAAATAAATAAATATTCTTTCGTATGTCCGGCTGTCTAGACTTCACTATATGTCGTAGGTAGCTATTTCTCAACCGATTCTCCGGAAATTTTGTGAGCTGATTTGAAGATTATGCAGAGTGACATTCAATCCGAAACTGACACGGAAATTTGCTCTAAGGAGTCACCCAGACCGATTTTAGAAAGAATAAAAACTGCATTTAACTTAGTGCACAGTCAAATCTGTCTAAAAATCCAAGTTCGTTTTTTTGCGTATAAAATGTACCAAAGTATACTTACTATGCCTAAGCATGGCTATGTCCCCCCAGTAAGTTCAGTCATCCATCACCAGTGAATTATTTTTTATAATCGGATAAGTGGTTTCGGAGGTTATACCGTACATACAAACATACAAAAAAATAACACTTTGCAATAATCGTTCCGGTAGCATAGTGCTTCAGGCATGCGACTGTCAAACGGCGGTCGTGGGTTCTACAGATAAGTTTTATCTCATATTTACCTGAACAAGACAAACAATAATTTTGTAAGCAAATGCCCATAACCCAACCATTGAAGATTAGGAATGAATGAGTGAAAGCATCATAAACGTATAGAAACGTAAACGCGTGATAAAGTTGAATTCGATTTTTGAATTTTGACGTTCATCGTAAACAGTACCATATTGTCAAATGATATATTTCTCTCTTTCTGACGCGGTCTACGTCCAGATTCGAGAGACTGGCCACTAAGAGTTTTGATATACAAACTCGCCTGTTATTCACAAAGCTTACTAAATTCGTCCGTCCGGTAACGCAAAATTGTTACCAACTTTGAGGTCATTATTTTAGACGTGAGTCACGGGCGAATACAAAACATTTTGTGAATAATACGTAGCCTCTCTGATTGTAATTATGTAGTACCGCAACTGCGGGTGAATATGGATATAACAAATCAAAGTACTAATATACTTACTAAGTATAGGTACCTTATTCCTTACGATGTTAGATTTTTGTAAGGAAAAATACCTCTTTTATCTTCCTTTATAAATATTGTACTTACTAGTGTTATTTCGATTATTTAATGTGTTTCAAATAGAACAATGTAAATGTTTTTGTTTATCATTATGGTTTTCATGACGCGAATGACTTGAAGATTTACGCACGATTTGTCTAATCTCATATGGAATAGGGTATATGTAGAATAGATAAAGGTCGTACTTTGATTTTTCAACAGTAAACCTACTCATGAATCATGATTTTCTAATTAAATGAAAGGCGTAACATCTTTTAAATGATATACCTATCCAAAATAGTATTTATGTAGTATGTAACATGTAAGAATAGGTCTGCCATAAATATAGTAGGGTTTTTTTTGTGGATCATCTAGATACAATCATGCTTATCAAGAAATTATAAACATGTTTAAGTTATAAAATATATTTTTGCACATTATAAGTAAATCTTAGTTAGTTGAGACGGCCATATTGGTTTAGAAATCCAAATAGAAAAACAAAAAAGAAGTATGTCCGTCGGGATTTGAACCCGGTTCAAGGATGGCGTTACAGACAGATTTAAGCAAAAGAGACGCGCACTGCGCTACCGCATGACATTAAGTAATGAGTAAAAAAGTCAGCTTCATTCATATTGTAGTCTAGAGTGCCTGCGACAAGTACATTTAGTTTCACTATTTCCTAATAGAGGCGATACTATAGATTTAGTTTTGCGCCCTCTAGTTTGATTTATGCAAGATGTTTGACAATGACTGACTCCGAAGTGACATTTAGCTACGTTAGTCTGCGTAAATTCACGGAAAAGCACTTTTATGCATATTTTCGGACTACATTTTAAAAATAAACACTGTTTGGTGCAGATTGATTGCGATTCATACGTAGCAAGCTCTTCGGCTTCCGCAGTTTGAAACACATGTTGGTACTCGTCACGGTTTTGCGTAAAACGATGAGCAACCATCGAAATTATATATCGCGACATCTGTTAGCAACAGCTCGACAGGAACCAGTGACGTTGCACCTTAATTCTGATCCATCAGCCACTTGATGGCCACAAAATATGAACGCGTATCATTTGCCGCCACTACTACTAGCGACCTCTCTGTATTTTCTTAAAAGTCTACGGCCCCTAAGCCAGTAACTTGATAGTGGGAACTTCCACGTAAAATTGTCACGAAACAAAAACTATTTAACAAAACAATTTGTTTCGTTAAGAGGTGTAGGTAAAGTAGGTAAATAGTTCTTGAAATCTAATCTTTATAAAAAATTTACCAACATGGAAATCGGCCGAGTAAGGTAGCTTTCAGATTATGTGTGTTATCCTGGTTATTAGGTAGGGCGTTTCCTAGTGAATATCAATGTTATCAACGCGTTTTTATTCGTCATTGTCGTCGACTGCATATCCATACTAATATTATAAATGCGAAAGTGTGTCTGTCTGTCTGTTACCCCTTCACGCTTAAACCGCTGAACCGATTTAAGTGAAATTTGGTATAGAGATAGTTTGAATCCTGGGCAAGGACATAGGATAGTTTTTATCCCCGAAATCATTCCCTAAGGGGATGAAATGGGGGGGGGGTGAATGTTTGTATGGAGCTGCGATATAAACGAGTTCCACGCGGACGGAGTCTCGGGCAGAAGCTAGTAAACGTATAAAAGTGACGAATATCAGAATCCACTTTTGATGAATACCTACCTAAGTCAATAGGTACCGTTACTGAGTTTTTGATTTAAATTTCCGCGGTATGTTTTACCTCTACTGAAATAATCTTGAGCCGACAATGACGTTACAACCGAGGGTTTTTATCAGATACTTATCAGAAGTTGACCGGTACACATCTCCACATATTTTATTGTGAAGAAGACCTGGTAAAAACGGACACAATAGTGTCCGCTCAGTAGAAGCCGAAGTCGCCGTAAGCGCCAGTTAGCTGCAAAAACCGCCGCAGCCAACGTTCAGTAGTAGTCTACAGTTTCCAGAATTTACAAAAGGTTTCAGCATGCTGGCCTTTACTTTAAGGGCCGCAGCAGGGGCACTTCAGACACTTTTTGCTCTTCATTATCATAGCAACAGGTGTTGCTCAGAAATAGCGCCTCCATCTCATGGAGTCGTGTAAAAATATGGGTGCATTGCATACAACTTACTCATAAAGAAATCCCATAATCCTTATGTCAGCGTATTAAGGTTTAGGTACCTACTTATTTATGAGAGGATGTTATCAATACATATTTTTGCACTTGACTGTACGAGGGGGCTGTCAGCGTGTGGGCAGTAAGGGGAAACTTAAAAAAGCGGTCCTGACTCCAAAAAGGTCTACGACTGGGCGCAGGTTGCTCTTTTCAGACTATGCAGGATGTATTTGAATAGGCAACAGAAGAGGAAAAGTCGACAGGACACCGGAACGCTTTACTTGAGGATGCTTCGCCGAAAGAGTCGCCTACGGCGGAGTACCCAGGGGACCGTAGCGGTCGTTTTTTTGCTGTTGTTCTGCTGCCAGGTACATCACCGACATTCTGGAGCAGCATGTTGTCCCTTACTCTCAAAGGTTTGATGAGGGGTCTCTCCTAATGCAGGATAATGCTCGTGGCTAGGCCACAAGGCCACCAGAGCCTAACTACGCGAGAAGGGCATCTTCACACTGGACTGACCAGCGATGAGCCCCGATCTCAATCCCAGGTAGAATACATGTCGGACCACCTAAACAAGGGTACGCAAGCGCAATCGTGCCCAGGCCAATGTTGTAGAGTTGAAGGAAAGCCTCCTTCAGCTCTACAACTTACACTGGAGGAGTAGGACGCCGTCCCCCGAGACTAAATAGAGATTGATTAGATTTATGAAAAACCGTTTAAATTGCGTGACAGGGTGGTAACACGAAGTATTAATTTATTGCAATCAATCCTCATGTTTACAATAGTACATTACGTAACTAGGGTGGTGAATTCGTGAATGCCCCACATCGCAGGTGTTTGTGACCCGAAGGTGAGGGCCATAAATATGCGCTCTGGGGCTTTATGAATTTCATTATAACCCGCTGGTTAATAATATGATTTCACTTTTCTTAATTCTTATTACTATATGCATAAAGTTTAATTTTGCTAAACACAATTTGTCCTAGGCCATGGCCTACTTGATTTGACAAAATAAATGAAGTTTGCCTCCGTGTGAACCCCGGTCCGGAGGAGCGCGGTGTTCGAAATTCGAATTTCGAATCTAGGACCACGGCTTGTGCTTTCGAATTTGGAACGTCTCGCGCCTTCATTTGTTCACGCGTGACGAACAAATCGAGTTCTTGTAGGTGCCTATAGAAGATTTAATTTCAAAAATAATATTGAAAATGTCGAGTGATGATGATGAAAGTGTTTTGACTCCTGAGTTTATCAAATTAGATGCCATAGGCATTGTCAACAATCTGCTGCCAGAGAAGTCAAAGGAAAAATACCTAAAAGCCTACAACGATTTTGACAAATGGAAAGCTGTAAAAGGCGTAAAGTCTGTGTCTGAATCAGTGCTTCTGGTCTATTTTGAATAGGTATTTGTCAGCTACAAAGAAGCCAAGTAGCCTGTGGTGTATATATTCGATGCTGAGGGCAACAATAAGTGTCAAACATGACATACAAATTAATACATATGCCAAGTTATTGGCCTTTTTAAAAAGGAAATCGGATGGACATCGAGCAAAGAAATCAAAGATAGGTACTTACGACACAAAACGTGGAGACTTTCTTGAATGAAGCCCCCGACCACAGTTTTCTTGCTATAAAAGTGAGTACAACCTATGAACCTAATTGTTGATTGAATTTATCTCTACACTAAGTATTTCTCATTTTATGTTACGCAGTTGAAAAATTAAATTCGAGTTTACTACCTACATATTTAATCGTTAAAACATATACAGCCTTGGCCAAAAGTGTTGAGAGCAGTCCTGTATTTTTCATACAAATATCGAATTTGGAACTGTTTCCTACCTATCTTTGTAACAAAAAAATACAAACTCTAAGGCACCTTGAATGGTGTGTTATAAGAATTGTACAGACAAGTTATAATATCTCGCTTTATGTGAGACTCGGATTTTGTCTTTCGTTTCCCTGAGGCCGCCTTTACACCTGTAAGTTTTGCTTACGAAAGTAGGGACGCAGCCATCCATACAGATGAATGAGATGGAGATCTCGCTTTCCCGCTCTATTGTATAGCGGCGTCCCTACTACTTACGTATAAACTTACAGGTGTACAGGCCGCCTTACATGAACAAATACTTTGAGTAGTGATTCATTTTTTTTTATTAATACTTTTTATATTCTGCGTCATCTGATGTTTTTTGTAATTCGGAAATAAGGTTTTATTTAGAAGTTATATAAAAATGAAGTCGAGCTCAAAACTTTTGGCCAAGGCTGTATATATTTTAATTATAATATAAGTATACATATACTCGACCCTCGACCATATATATACCTATAATACCTAAAGGCCCGCAGAATAACTACTATCTCAATATTACCTATTCCTACCTACATGTAGGCAGGTACATAATTATTATGAGTAAATTGTCTACTTACTTAATTATGTATTATTTTGTTAAAGGTGGCCCTGATTTTTGGAGTGAACGGAGCTTGTCGTGGAAATGAACTCGTGAACATAAAAGTCAATGATATCGAAAAACATTCAGAGTTATTACTTGTAAAATTGCCGGATACAAAAACAAATAGAGAACGGTCATTCGTAATTCGTGAAGACCATGCCAAAATAGTCCAAAAGTACCAAGCACTACGCCCTGCTAATATAAACACCAACAGATTTTTTGTAGGCTACAACAATGGCAAATGTACCAGGCAAGTCATTGGCAAAAACAAAATTAGTGGCATGCCAAGAGACATTGCTAAATACCTGAAATTGGAAAATCCCGAGCTCTACACAGGCCACTGTTTTAGAAGAACATCGGCGAGCCTATTGGCTGATTCAGGAGCAGACATGGCCCAAATAAAAAGACACGGTGGCTGGAAGTCTGACGCTGTAGCAGAGGGCTACATAGAAAATTCTATAAAAAATAAAGAAAGAACGAGCTATCGTATTGGTGAAAAAATACTTTTGAAACCATCGTCTAGTATTGATGATCCTTGGACACCTCTGCCACCACAGCCATCTTCCTCAAAACACATCCCATCCACATCAAGCTCATTGCCTGAAAATCCACCTTCCCCAGCCTTTACGGTACATCTCGACCCTCAGACGCAAGTATCCGAAGCTATGAACGCAACTCAAATAAACTCCAACTCAACCTCAATAAACGTACCAAATAAAAACATTACCTTATCTTTCCATAATTGGACTAACGTGTCTAATGTTACTATGTACTTTTAATTTGCTAAATAAACATTATTATCTACTGAGCCTGTTTTTTTGTCTCGCATAAGGTGTGAAAAGTAGACTATGCACCTCGGGGATAAGACTGTTTTAGTCTTGGGCGGTTGAACCCCTCACTGCACTCAAGACTCAGTCTTAATTCCCTCGCTTCGCTCAGGAATTAACTTATAACTCCCTCGCTACGCTCAGGAGTTAAATTATGAGTCCTTCGTTACGTTCGGGATTCAATTCGCTCCCGTGACATAAAACAGTGCTTTATCCCCTTAGTGTATAATCTACTATTTCATTCTCTAATTTCTGAATACATTTCTTAAGAATATTGCAACTGTTTTCGGGAATCCGAGCTTATCAGTCCTTGGACTTGAAATCGCATCGACATTCCATATTTTCCATTGCGTTGCATTTTCAATTTTCATTGTACCATTTATACTTCCAATTAGAAATTGACAAAGACATTGGGGTGCACATGAAAAGTTGCAAAGTGATGCAATTATTTTGCTCGCAAGTGTAATATTTGTATATAAAAAATAAATTAGAGATCTTTTTGGTTCTGTATTCACGACTCACGCTGCATTTCAGCATTTTTGATTGTACGCACCCAATGAAAATTGACAGCTGCATTACAACTCAACTTTCAATAGAGGTAAATTCTAAACGGGGTATTCAAATGCAATGAAACTCCATTTTTCAACCGACAGCATTTTATTGAACACAAAAGCGTATGGTGTTTTATAATATTATTTATATTTGCGGTTAAATAAAATGGGCATTAGCCATATTTGTTCAGTAAAATAAAATAAATATTGAAACTATTCGGTTTGGTCACACTGACCACACACTACACGATAACCTGTACCTTAATTTGAATGAATAATATTTAGTTGTCAACTGCCAGCCTGATAAATGGTTAAGTGTGGAACACCTAGTCAAGGTAGCCCATGCCCCTGCAATGTTTTCATAAAAATCGGCACTCACTTGGCTAGTTACAAAGCATGCAAAGCAATGTGTGACTTGTAGTAGTAGTAGTAGTTGGTGGATACCTAAGCAGCCTTAAAATAATAGGCAA
This sequence comes from Epinotia demarniana, assembly GCA_945867215.1. NCBI lineage: Eukaryota > Metazoa > Arthropoda > Insecta > Lepidoptera > Tortricidae > Epinotia > Epinotia demarniana. The sequence continues at coordinate 47,033,424 of OX244259.1, forward strand.
GTGGTTTTTTCGATCAAAAGTTAACATTTTAGTGGATACATTGATGAGAAATACGAATCATAATTAGTCATCCGGCCTAATCAACTTACATGATGAAGTATATCGTGCTACCATCATCAATTGACAATTCACACTTTTTCTAATTACAATAAACATTGCACGGCTCTCCTGAACCACCTTTATTACAACATGAGTAGTAAGCTAGCAAACTAAATGTTTTATACCATTTGCTTGCTATTACATAATTAATTCCATACAAGTTCTAAAATAAAAACGGTTACAAAAGTAAAAAACAAGCCTATCCCTAAACTTACAAATATAATATCCGTATCATATTATTATAGGTACATAATTGTATTAATCAACTTATAAATAGTGGATACATATTACATTATTTAGTGTCAAATTCAACATCGATCAACTAAAATATAGAAAGAGATTATTAATAAACGAAACACTAGGAGATACTTTGGTAAAGCTTTTAATGTCACAAATACGGGCGGTCTCGTAGTTATATCAATCCTATAATCACATGTCACTGGGTAATATCATGTTACTACTGTACAAATAAGAGTGTATGTTCACAGCGACCAGTTTTGAGACAAACATAATTAATTATCTGTATATAGTTTCAATTATATTATCTTAATTCACCAATTGATTCTTAAAGCACAGATAATTTTGCTACTGCAATAATCGTTGTTTTACTAATAGATTGTGTTGACGACTAAAAAAGGTAATAGAAGATGCATACAAGGTGCTTCCAAATTAGATGCCAATACTTTCAGAGCTGATAACTAGCACTGGTCCTTAGAAGTAGACTTAAGTACCTATGTATAAATCTCATTTAAAGTTTGTTACTTTTTGGAGAAAATTAGGAAAACAACTGAGCCACGTTAACACCCTGTTAATGTGATAATCAGATTTCAATAAGACTTATCTTGTCACTTAACTGGCCACTTCAACTAGATAAAATAAAACAAAAAAAATGACAATGTCTTAGCTACGTGCTTGTTTTGCCCGGTTAAGTAAATAGCTAAATCCCTAAATAAGTTAATAAAAATAAGATGCTACTAATAACACTAAATTTTATTGGACTTTTAATATTTTTCCCGCCCATCTTAATCAATGTCATCGATGGCAAACAAGGACGCTCATTTGACAGAGAGGGACAACCACGTTGTGCACAGGTGATTGTTTGAGCAGAATTTTAATTTAATTATTTTGTTAGGAAAATAAAAATAAAAATTTCATACCACAAGTTTTCTTAATTAAGTAAATATTTTTTATGTAAGTTAACATTTCTTAAAGTATTGGTATCTAATATGAAAATACGTAACCTTGACAACGAAAAACCAAGATTAAGTTCTTTATAATTACAAAAATGCGATAGTGTTTGCTTTCCTCGACGATCGCTACCGTCAAGTGTAGAACTGTAAAGTTGGAAGCCAAATCTTGTTAAGACTATTTAAAAAAATTGTATAACAGGATGGCCTACACGAATCTAATTCACAAAAATGTGACTGCCTCCCTGTCATCCCAATCGCCTGTCATATAGGAGTGGTAGAAACAAGTTGAGATAACATTACGTCGTTATTATTATTTTTGTACCTATAGTAATATTTGCGTACTAGAGAGAGAGAGAGAAGAGAGAGAAGTATATATGGTGTAATCGTGTATAAAATAGACGATCTCATTGACAGGATGGCACTATACATACGTTCGGAACAAATATAAATTATATATTGAGATAGCGCGTGTTAACTAATGTCAATGATCAATTAACTCGTCACACGCAAATTATATCGAAGTACCTGGATATGCTCTCTATTCTCTTCGTACATGTTTCATCACAAGTAACACTTAGAGCACCCAGCTAAACCTACAATTATAGTAGTAACTGTAGTTTTATGTACGTATATATACTTGTTCGTAAGGACGAAACTAATACGCAATCAACTTATAAACCATTCTAGAAAACTAGAAGTAAACATTGTAAGTAATAAGTGATTAGTTGATAACATCCAGTAACATTTGAATCGATTATAAAGCTTATTATAATGATGTTAAAATATTAGAGCACCAATTGCACCAATGTGTTTCAGAGTAAATGAAAGTTTGCAGCAAGGTTACAATTGCTGTATAATTATTTAAGCAAGTTACATCGCGGATCGAGGCTCACTAATACATAACACATAACTATTGAATATCCATTATGCTACATGTTTCTGAAGTATAGGCGCGAGAATGTAGCATGACTGCATACAGGCATCTACAGACCCCTATTTCACCAACTTGACAATTGTCACCTGACAGCGACAATGGGGTTGGCCGGGCGAAGGTATTTACAGATGGCGCCAGCATAGGTTGAACTTGTCAGTCCAACGAAAACTGTCAAATTCATGTTTTTTTTTCCGAATTTCCTTGTTTAGAATCAAGCCGTTTAAGCCAAATCCCATAGAAAAAGGCTAGTGATAGGGACATATCTATGATGGCGCCATCTAGTCAAACATTTGACAGTTGCCAACCCCGAATGGGGTCAATGCACGCAATGGGAGCAATCTACGGAGAATTCCGTACATTGCTAGTTCCACAAGTAACGTAGCAACCACCTTAACAGGTGACAATTGTCAAGTTGGTGAAATAGGGGCCTGGTGGACCATAATTCTCTACAACTGGGAATTCAGCTTTCCACCAGAAGATCCTTCTTCATAATAAACCTCTGAGGCAGAAACAGAATAAAATATAACGTAGCAAATGCAAACCACTGCCTCGGCTATTTTTCTGGCAGACGTGAAAATGTACCAGTTTAGCTCCTATAAAAAAATACACAAAGATAGTGTTTCAAATATTAAATCATATTCTTATGCATTTTGATAGTAAACAGATTTTCATCCGTGAAACCAGACTGTCTCCTATTTAAAACCGAAGAGAATTTTGCTTCACCTAGTATTTTATTACCTAGTACGCTTAACATCGGCCAACAAATACGTACAACAGGATTTACGAATGCATTGTGTTAAACATTTGCCTAGAAAACGTGGTATTACAATGGTGAGAAATAAATGTTAAACTTAAATGTATACCCAAACATTTTGATGAGCAACATAAATGCCACTAATAAAATCATAATTAGTGTTTCCTATATTTTTCGCTTGCTGCTGATATGTTAGAAACAAGCTGAGATTTAAATCAGGATTTAGTTAGTTTTGCTACACAGTTAAACAGATTTATATTGATGTGGACTGAGTATAAATCTTCTCTTCATTAACACTAGACCATATTACTTGGAGCCTTTATTCAACAGACGATAAATCATATTTAATATCCACATTTATATTTGTTCAGCTTAATTGTATTATAAATGTATTCTGGTTTGCATTCTGGACTTTTAAACTATAAATCAAAACAATTCCTATTAGTCAAACAGTAATCTTCAGACATTCTAATGAAATAATTACATCTTCGGCTCTCTTATCACGCTCGCGTGAACAATCTCGGTTCTGAAGTAATTATCAACATAGCTCACTTGTATCACGAAATGTACTATTATGTACGTTGTCTTGGGGCCTGGCCATGATTTAAAGCTTCGGCGGTAGCGGCAACGGCGCGCCATACGTGCGAGCGAGATCAGAATGCAGCCTCTTGTTTACACCTACGGTGCATCGCTGCGCTACAGATCAGAATGCAGCCTCTTGTTTACACCTACGGTGCATCGCTGCGCTACCGCCGCCGCTCTAAGTCGTGGCCGAATTTACAAATAATTCAGTCGCATATTTTTAAGGATATCTGTATCAATTGATTACATTATCATAAAACGTAACACACTAGTAAGTGATTGCTAAAAATAATTACGCGTGAAATTGTAGTATAGATCGGTGGATTCAGGCAATATTATTTACATATTATATTCGAGAGGATTATATGCACAACATTTAGAACTGGTAATTATAGGTTTCCTATATTCACAAAGATCCAGCACAGTATAGGCTCTACGAGACTAGTGTAAATGTTGACACGGGCACCGCTCGCACAACCATAAGGGTCTCCCCACACCTATCGACGCGGAATCGGCTTTCGCCGAGTGTTTTGTTCCACACTCCTCGTGTTTTGTTCGTTATCCCCTCGATGGACGTCGCTTCGCGTCGGCCGAGCTGATCGACGTCTTTTTCGCTCTTATTGCGTGGACATAGAGTTTTTTCATCGGCTAACGCCGATTCCGCATCGATAGGTATGGGGAGACTCTAAGGCAAAGGCGCGGCAGTTATTCGAACTGCATTAGATTCGCGGGCAGGGGTTTCGCCATTTTGTTTGTGACGTCTTGGATTTTGATCCACCATTGCATAGCTGCAGTATCAGACCCGGTTCTGAAATAATAATGTACATTATTTAACGGTTCGCACAGTGTACTGTTGCTGTGTTAATTTTTTGTTAAACAGTAACGCTGCTAACGTAATCATAATAGTTGTTTATGATACAAGTGCGGAAAGTAAGATAAAGTGGGAATTACCAATCGTGCGGATGTCATACAACATTTTACAATGCATCATACGAGGAAATTCAAAATTATACATAAAAGCTGAAATTTGAATTTTCATGACGAGATGTCATGACAATTTATATTTCTCGCACGTGTGTGGGAATATTTGGTCGAAATCCGTTCCCGTACGGTCGCCCCCCGGCCCGCCCGACCACGCGGGCATGGTGGGCTTCCTGTGTTCATGTTCACCCATCTAACGCACTGTCAGAGCAAGAAAACTTTAATGATCCGAGCCTATTAACCAACTGAGCTGTCGGAACAATCCGTTGTAAGAAGGAACTGATTGCAAAATTTAGTGGCTGAGCCAGATTGTTCCGATAGCTCAGTTTATTAGTAGCGACGGGCCATGAATGCTTGCGGTCGCCGGTTCGAATTCGGCTCGGAGCATTAAATTTTTTCCTACAATTAAATTAATAGTTTCGTTAGCAGCGTTACTGCTTAATACAAAATCAATGTGTACGTTGATTGTACTATAGTATACTTAAAAAAAACATATAAATCGATAGGGCCCCGCGATTGATAGGGGGGCCCCCTCAGATCAAATACAAAGTCCCTAGTTCCTGTCAGATGACCAAACGACAACCAAACTAATATGCCCAGGGCCTCCAATAGGTTAAAGACGGCCCTGGATAGAACCTTAGTTTTTATGGTTAAAAGTATGACTTTTATAATTCTATATCTGTTCCGCGACTTGATGTTTCTGCAACGGACAGGGCGCGTACTTTCAGCGCCGATGACGCAATATTATTGACCCCACAGTGCCTATACTATAGGATGATTCGATCGATGTCTTCCCCGCTCACAGCACAATGGGGTTTATGGTTTCTAACAATTGTAATTTTTTCAATTTTTGTAATAATTTTTGTTTTACTACTTTTTTATGTCACAGGACTTTAAAAATATCTTCCCGGATGCCGATAGTTAAGTAAAATTGAATAATTTGATATATCTGTACATACTCCCGGCATAGTTTTGACCTGTACCAAAATTGTACAATAATGCTTGCAAGTCTATTTATTTATTTGTTTGTTTAGAGACAATACAGAAACAGACAAATGAAGAAGTTCTTGGCTAAAAAAGCAAGAGAGACAACTCAGGACGAAAATTAATATAGGCATGTGACTCTTTCGTTAGGTAGTAAATGGATGCAAAACGCAGGGGGTGATGAGTAGAGCAGAACGTAAAGCGTGTGTGAAATCGGTCAGACCTGTACAGCTGCCATGTTTGTGCTCTCTTCGATAGTTCGTACAATCGACGTCAAAAATATGTAATTTTCCGCCTTATTACAATGCAATTAGGTACAAGTGTTAAGATATATTTGTCGTCGCCCGTATAGAATGGTACGGTACTGACTTGAACTTGTAGAGCGTCCCGTGCTGGTGGATGAGCTGGAACGAGTCGGAGGACTCCCCGCGCGTGGCGGTCCAGCTCTCGAGAGGCAGCGATTTGTAGCGCTCCTCGCGGAAATCGCTCCGGCTCGTGCTGCCAGACAAACAACTGCTACACTTAGACCACACGTCTTAATCAATTATCTAAACTACATTCAACCAATTCAAAGTATATATTACACACACAACAACCGTACCTAGTAAAAATAAAACAGACTTAGCTAGGGCCCAGCAGTAAAAGATTATGCAAGTATAGTTAAAATTATTTAAACTAAGCTCATGAATGGCCATTGTCCTGAGCTCATGAATAGCCTTTGTTTGCGGTCGACACTTGCAAATACAATGCACATTTTATGTGGCGCTAACCTTTTTCTTGCAAAAAATGGCACGCGTCCGACCACAGTCGTATTGTTAGACTTGAATGCTATTGTTCTGAATATAAGAAGTCGTGGTCTTCTGCCGCAAACAAAGGCTATTCATGAGCTCAGGACAATGGCCATTCATGAGCTTAGTTTAAATAATTTTAACTATACTTCAAACAGTACAGTCATCATCGCATAGTCAATAGCAGCCAAAGTAGCCAAATGTATCGTAGCACTCTGAAGCCTAACCATACATGGAAAGGTCGTTCGGATCAGGCAAAACTGATTCAGTTTGGCCTGACCGGATCGAGTGGCCATACATGACGAAATCCGCTCAGTACGTTTGTACAGTTAAGACGTGTGTGGCGAATGCGGCGGCGAACGTGTAAAGTTTTTGTAATCGTGTCACGACTGTTTCGTTTTTGTTTGTTGTAATAATCTTTCGATTTTATGAACCAACGTGGTTCGATTACCTATCTGAATCACTAAACTTTTTTGTCCTATTTTCATTTCGGCATTTACTTTTCGACAAACTTCGTTTGCCTTTTTTTCGTTTGTCCGACACTTTAGTTCGCGACGTTTACGGCTGGTCATTTTATGGTTTAGATTTTGTAATTGTTTGACAAATGAATGATTCCCAATTATTGGTATACCCGCAATTTCGTTATAGCGACGTAAGGATTCGATTGATAATCTTATCAAAACTTATCAAAACGGCTTTATTATATTCGACATATTATTGTTTATACGGAGCACACATATGTAACAAATTCATGTGTTTGTTTATGAAAGTGGTTGACATGTGCATTTTCAATAGGTACCTATTTAAAAACATTAGCAAACAGTTTCAAATTAAACTAAGGTTATCCTGCCAAAGCTGTGTTTATGATTAATAATGTATACTAACAGGTGTATACTATTCTATTATTACTTATGTGTGTTCTTTATATAAATCGATACTAAATAATTACTACATTTTTTTACAAAGTTATTTCTTCTGACCTGACTTTGAACCTTACTTACATAGTACATTAAGTATTAGGTAGTAAAAACGTGTTTGGTTCTGGCGCTTCGCCGGCCGTTACCCGCGGCACGCTCGCTACGCTCGCTCGGCTCGCGCGCTGCAGGGTCGCAGTTCACCTAACACTCCTCCTCGCTTCGCTCGTCGTCGCACCTACACCGACCTGCCTTAGAGTCTCTGTGAAACTACTTTGAATTTCACTCAAAATGAACATTTGGCTAAACGTATGAAATGCGGAAAGTAATGATGGATAAGTAAAAAATTGGCTGTGAAACAAAAGTTGTAACCAGCCAAAGCTGAAATGACTGTAACGGTAAACGTTTTTCGGACAACTAAAATATTTGGATAACATCAAATGGTAAATGAAAAATGTAATGAATTGTATATTCGGAGAACTCATAAAAATACGAAAAGTTTTCGGACAAATGATATTCGGTCAATAAATTTTAGTGATTGCGATAGGTTACCAAAGTGGTGTGCTTTAAAAAGTTCGATAAACTCTACAAGAAACTCTTTCGACCATGAAACCATTCTGTTCATCGTAAAATTAAATCCACCGACACAAAAATATACGACCTACACGTGCAGGCAGCGTGGCGTTCGAGCGCAAACTGAATCTGAAGCGATCGGCCGGATTGCGCCTACACACGGTCGGATCAGTCCAGCCGGTCAAGCAAATCTTTTAAAATTCGTTCAGTCGCTCCGGTGGCCTGATGCGAGTTTACCTTAAGGTCAAATTGCACATACACGGAGCGGCTTTTTATCCGGTCAGTTAGAACTGAAGGCAAAACTGATCATGTAAGGCAGACTTAACAGTAATAAAGACGTGTACCGAAATATTTGGCTACTTTGCCACCAACTATGATGCTGACTGTACAGTCGGCAATAAAATAGGTACACATTTAGCTTTGTTGTAGACGACACTTACCCCTTGAAAGACTTGGGCGCGAAGAAGTCGAGCTGCTGGCCGTGCAGCACCACCCAGTAGCGCTGCCACGACGCGAGATTCACCTTTTTTCCATCCCGCAACACAATTTTTCTTCTCGCAAAGCCTTCGTAAAGACATTCTGAAGATTCCGGCTTAGACGGATTGCTGGAAGACATTGATACTTAGACCTTTATTTCCCCGGAAACAAAATCTTATTAATTACTATTTTCTAAGTGGTATCGGAACAACTACACACTCTATCTTGTTTATGCCATTAACGTGTAAAATAAAAGCCGGCCGTACAAAAAATGTGAGTTATAACTCGACTGCGCTTATTAATAGGCACATATGAAAAAACGATCCGAACCGAACGATTTTTAATTTAGCACTGAGCTAACAAAATAGGCTAGGTCATCTAGCTGCACGGAGTAAACGCGGCGCCGAAATGACGCACCCGGCGGAGAATCTTTCGGACGGCTCATCGTCACACACAAACACAAAGCTCATCGTAGACTTAACTCTGGCGAACCATTACATGTCTGACCTCCGATTAGTCGTAGTTGTAAAGAATTTTGGAGCCCAGTTACAGTAGTGATTGCTGGAGAGGCGAGCCAAAACAGACGGTGAATCAAATAGTAGAATTGAAACGTCCTTGAGCCTCTCACCTTTACCTCACCATTAGGGGTACTAGATACCGATGACAAAACTCTCAGGATGTTTTTATAAGCTTCATAGAGGCTCATTCTGTGAGATTTACTAGCCGATGTCCACAATTGTATGTCCTTACGGCCATATCGGTTTTGCCCTATAGGCAATAAACTTTCAGTGCCTTGATTCCAAAAAGGAACTGATTGAAAGATTAAATGACCGAGGCAGATTGTTCCGTTAGCTCAGTTGGTTAGTCGGGGCCAGAGTTGGGCGAATTTTTATTTGAATAAGAATAAAAACAGAATTTTTATTCTTATTCAAATCGATTTGAATAAGAATAATTCTTGCGTCCGTTATTTAAAATAAAATGAAGGTGAATAAATCATGCTACTTTTAATTTAAATAAGGAATAAAATACGGAATAATTATTTCACAAATAGGGTTATTCTAACTAGCATTTTATTTAAATAAAACGTTATTCAAATAAAGTTAATTTTGTGGTATCGTCGGTAAAATGTTGTAAGTTGATTTTCACACAATGGATGTTATGATAAGTTTGGGTTTACTTGGTTTGTTTTGACGAGTTCTATACATTATACTTGGTGAAGATGGTCTGAGGATGGAATCAGGAGGTGGATAGTGGAACTCCTCAATGGCCACTTGTATACCCCTCGAGTTTGGGCTCATTTTGTTTGTTTTGACAAGTTCTATATAATATACTTGTTGAAGATGGTCATGGTTCACAAATCCAGCTGTTAGTTTAATTGACTAAACAACAATCAATTGTAAATATTATATTACGGTTAAATTAGACCCCACCAAAATGGCCGAAGTTCAATGTGCTCTGTATTAATCAGAATTAAATGCTATGGGCTGTTTAAGAATCCACTTGTAATACATTAATCAGTAGCGAGCTGACACGAGTAGTTTTTGTTTGAAACAAGTCAGCCACAGATTCATTTTAGGCTTAATAGCGTGAACCGAAAGTAATTTTTCAGCGTATTCCGCCAGTTCGCTGTTTATTTTACCACATGGCACATTAATATCGCAATGCTGGAGGCGAATATAACTGCTGATAGACCCTAAGAGGCGCTGAAAACATGAGTCTTCTAGATCTTATTAAACTCTATTAGCAGATTAATTGCCGACACTAGTACAAGTATGAAGCTCTAACCGGGATCATGGGTAACATGTGATCTAATTTATAGCAGTTTGCTGTAATTTAGCATCATATATATTCACTCATAGTGAGCACGTCGTCTTTATAAGTGCTATTAAGAGCTCTTATACGATTGCGTGTAACAAGCTGATTACCAGTATTAAACTACACGCACAAACTATATGCAGCAAGACGCATTATATCATTGTTAATTGAAGTCACAGAATAACTTATTGCATTATAGTAGTTCACATATTCCTTCTTAAAATGCTGGCATGATAAGGGTTCACTTTTGGCCTTCAACTCAGAATATAGCTATATTCTGAGTTGAAGGCCACTTAAATTAAGCTTATTTTAAGTCCACAAAAATGCTTATTTGCTGCTGACAGAACTATTGATTGCTGCGAGCTGTATAATACTGAACTGTATACCGACAATAATGCTTGCAACATTACAGTGTTGTCTCCGTGACGCATAATAGCATTACTATACAGGCAAAAGCGTAATTTTCAGCTATTGTAGTAGGAGTGTACTTTTAAGTCTTTATAAATGCTAAAGTTACCGATGTGGACTTTCGTTACATCCTATAATGCACTATTGTGCTTATTGGGACATTACAAAGAACTTAAAAAAAGGTTTTTTTGTTTATTTTTAATGTATTAATATTGTTTTTTTTGTATTAATATTAATTTTAATCATCCAGCCGAGTTACCGCAGCGACCGCTAGCCGACATCTTATGTAGATAGGTACGAACTTTTACCGGGTGAAAAACCTTCGCACCGTGCGCCATACAGGAGTTTTCAAAATTAATTACCTTTTATTATTAAAAACTTAACTAATCATTTTATTATCACGAATTTTTTGTACGTTTCTGATACTTTAAGTGTGCTTAGGCTCTAAAACGGTATATATACATGTATTGAGTTTTTTTTTGTAACGGCACAGGGACGACGGACACTTACCTATGCGGCAAGGAATGGGAGAGTTTGTCCCCGACTACGGAGCCAGGGGACTCGAGCAGCGTGTCGTCGAGCAGGTTCACCGAGCCCGCGGGCGTCTTCTCGTCCGGCTGGCCCTTCCCGAAAATACTGCAACAATGTTACTGATTAATCTCCATTGACGGGGGACGTTTCGTGCCGCTGACCATACATACGTTTTACAGGCTAATTTGCTTGTTTATGAAACAATTCCATGCTATTATTGTTTTATTTAGTTACTCACAACACCTAATCACCGAGAAATAGTCCAAATTCATAAGACAGCCATGAACTGTTTTTCATTATGTTTTGAAATAACGCGACTCACGTGTATATACATACGTACATACATACATACATAATATAATCACGCATATTTCCCGGAGGGCTAGACAGAGATCAAGGATTTCCACTTGCTACGATCTTGACAAAATCTTTCTTACTTCATTCACTTTCATGACATTCTTCATACATGCTCGTCGGTTAAGGGTACTTCTTGACCTGAACTTTCTAAAAACCTTCCCTGATTTGGTCGTAGAAACTTCGACGAGGGCGTACCATCCACTTTTCCCTCATACACTATCCTTGTTTTTATCTTTCATCCATCCTCTCTACACGCCCAAACCTTCTTAGCATGCCTTTCTCATATTCGTCACTACATCTTCGGTCACTCCACACCTTTCTCTTATATCAGTATTTATTATATTTATTCTATACCTCAAACTCCCTCCCCACAGATACTTCGCAACGCTCTCATTTCCGAATTCACTTTGCTCTGATGCTGCCACACCCAACTCTCACTACCATACATATAAGTGTGGGGACAAACACTCCCATACGCACAGCCAGACGTGCTCTTTGTGATATATTTTCTGGCTGCTCATAGAGGCGTTAAGTGCCCCGTTTACACTATTCCCAGCATTCCCTCTCCTTTCAATATCTATCTCATGCTGTCTATCTCTAGTGAATAAAGTCCCCAGGTACAGGAACTTCTTTCACTTGTTCCAACCGTTCGTCACCAATCATAATTTCGCAATCAGTCATGACTCTATATCTCTTTCAAATGCCATTACTTTTGTTTTTCTTCATACATATACCATCCTCTGTTACTCCTCGATCGACGACGCAAGTAATACCAGATCATCGGCATATATAACCCACCCATCCACTGTCATCATCTTCATAATCTTGGAAAAAACTGTCATCGAATAAATTAAACAGCCGCTGAGACGCTACACATCCCTGTCTAACACCCTTTTCGATGCTAAACACATCAGAGTATGACCCGTTTATTCTCACACAAGCACTGGAATGCTCATAGCGGTTGCCCACTCCATACATTGACAGTACCGACCAAAGTTCATTGCTCAGCACCCTATCATAAGCCTTTTCCTAGTCCACAAAAGCGCAATAGACCCTTTGACATTTGATCAAATACTTATCGGCTATGTCTCGTGAGGAAAAGACTTGATCTGTACACCCCAATGCCCTTTCGAAACCCCGCTTGTGCATCCCATACTTTCTAATCGGTTTCTTTCATTACTCTTTCCATCACCGCCAGCGTCTGGGCTGGAACTCCGTCGTATCCTGCAGCCTTGCCTGATTTCATTCCTCTCAATGCTTTCACAATTTCATCCACGCTAATAGTACTTTCATCTTCTAACACACCTTCATTCAAAATTAAAGTTTGCATATTTCCTTCCTCTTTATTCTCTCCATCTTTCCAATATACATTCCATCTTATGCACCAAACTTTCATCTTTGTCAGCTCTGATTCTTACCTCTGGCCAAACGAACGGATTTCTATAAAAACTTTATATTTGCCTGGTAATCCCGAGACAGCCTCTTATGCATTTCATCTTTCAACTCATCTTCTTTTCTTTTTACTAATTCTTTCACCCATAATTTCATTTTTCTATAATCGATCTTCGCCTCATTCACCCTGTCAAAGGAGGCTTTATCGGTCCTTTCATTAGCTTTTACGGCTAACCAATCCAGCCACAACTTCTTCCGACTGACCGCTTCTTACGCTTCCTTATCTGACCAGACATTATTTTCTTTTCTTCCTTTACATCTCTTACTTACTCCACATAGTTCACTTGCCACATGCACTACTTGATTTTTTAAGTTATTCCACAGGACATCAATCTCAACGGAATCATCCATTCCAATTTAATTTTCATATTGTAATACTTATATGTATACACACTATCATTTGAAAATGTTTAGTAGTTACACAAATTTGCCTGAAAAATATCGTTTGCACGATAAGCGCACTGAAACGTTTACCCCTAAAAAGACCGACCAAACCGGAGTTCGTTTTTGCTTCAGTTTGCTCGATCCTTACAACTGCATTTTTATAGCTACGCGCCCATGTAAGTCGGCACTTCCAGTCTGCAGCTTTATTTATTTATAATGGCGAAAGACTGACATAGCTAAATCATTCAAAACTGAATCGTATATGTAGTCGACCCCGGTCTTCCGAATTGAAATCGCATTAATAGTATCTTTTGTAACCTTCACCCAAAAACTAATAGAATCAGAATGAATGGATGACAACAACATTAATAACCCTTTAAAATCACTTTATAAAAAATTTCGAGATATCATTTATTTCAATGTATAACGCTGCTTTATTAAAATTCTCCTGAGAAAAAACATCTCTTCAGTAGTTGACAATTTATTTCGATATCATACATGCGAACAAATCGTCGACCGTAGGTTCAATGGGCTACATTAATTTTATACATTTTAAATGTTCGTATAGGTTGGATAGTCAACTAGTATTTTCTTTCCTAAAATAATATCGTTTTATGCACAAAAATTTGAACGATATAAAATGGCGCCAAAAAGGCAGTCGCCAGGGTTTAATGGAATGCAGTGATTTTGAATGATTCAAAACACATTGTTCAAAATTCCTTAAAAAAGTAAACTAGTAAAAAATAGGTAAATAATATATTTAATCATAAAATTAAAGTGGCAATCCTTTTAGTTTAATCGCATGCGTGTTGTATAAACTACATTTGGAACTGGTTAAAGTTTTATTTTACATACAATTCCGTACAAACATATACACCGTTTTTTTATTTGGTTAACTTTAATGATTGGTTAAGTTAAGTGCAATGTCGCGTCGTTAATATAATAGTTGCCAATGTTTACTTCCATTAGTCACAAGGTTATGCTTTAGGTATTATAATATAATATTTCAATAGTTTGTACGAGATAAGCACCCTTCTTCTAAAATATTAAATAATACTTATAACTTGACCATATTTAACTGTTAGTAAATAGAATGCCAATTGTCCAAAACAATGGAATAAGAAAAAAACGGAGTACATTTTTAGTGAGAACAGTGTAACAGTAAGGCATCGACGTGCAGGTGGTGTCTTACAGAAACTAGACTATCGACAAAGGATAGTTAAATAAACGGACAACACATTGATCTACAACGAAAAGGTTAAAAAGTGGACATTACTACAAGTAGGTTATATATATTACTTAAAATAAACAAGCATTTTGTACACATGCGTCGGTGGATGTGCTAAAACGTGTTCGTTGCGAATTATGAAAAGACACAATCATACTTTGTTTAAGGCACTTCCACACATTAAATAAATGATGAAATTCATTAATGACGTATGTTTCAAAAGGAATATACCGCGGAATAATTATAGTCTATTGTTCTTTAGTACCTATTGCTTCCCGAGTCCATACTAATAGTCTATCTGTCTGTCTGTTACCTCTTCACGCTTAAACTGCGGAACCGACTTGGCTGGAATTTGGTATAGATAGTATGAGTCCCGGAGGACATAGGATAGTTATCATCGCGGAAATCATCCCCTAAAGGGATCAAATGGGGGTGAAACTTACTGTAGAACTACGATATAAACGTGTTCTATCCGGACGGAGTCGCGGGAGTAGTTAGTACAAAATATACACTGAATTTAATTCGTATACTTAATACCAATTTGCTAACATACTTCGCGTATTTACACAATTTGAACGTAAAGGTCTATTCCTAGTATTGTTTTAGTAATAAGTGATGTACTCGTACCTGCCTATCTTGAAATTTGAGAAAACGTCCGTGTAGTTTACTATAATATAAAAAGTTAGTGCTGGTTTTTGGGTTTATTATGTCCTAATAAATCGCGCAAACACTGTGCGTAGCTTGTATTCCAGTTACGTAGAAGAAAAAGTACATACTAGTTAGTGTTGGGTTTACGTATGAATACCTACTAATACCTATTAAGCATTAGTGTTCTCAATACTAGTGAAGTCGAACAACAGTCATATTGTAAAGGTCTTTGCGCTTGATTGTACCTAAACCTTTTAATAAAAAGTAATTACCGTAAGTCTAATCCCGAAAATTTTGCTTATCTGGCAAGTTAAGAAGGTTCAAAAATACGACGAAGCGCTTCGAGAAAAAGTAGGTAGTGTCCTTGCGCTTCGCTTGGCTCGTCTTGGCGGGGGCACTCCCGTGCCCCCAGATTTCACAAGACTAAAGAAACATTCTAATCCCTAAAATACCGCTACGTTATAAATGTATGAAAACATAGCAAAGCAAGAAAAGCACATCTCTGGTGGAAAGGCGTCCTTTAGTCTGATTTTTTTTGCATTTTTCAATAAAGACATTACGACGTTTTCTATAATGTTAAACGCATGCAGATTAATACAGCGATAAATATTAAAACGATAACACAGGGTCCAATATGTCTCCGCTATGAACAGTTTGCAAATAACGATAAAACAAAGCTGCAATAAACGAACGCACAATACATAGCATCGTTGATAGTTTGATACAGATAGCGGTCAAATTAGCGTGCACTCGATTGCTCGCTATCCTAAAATGGATCACGCTTGCGTCACCGGGCAACTACGCCCATCCGCAACACCCTGTGTACACCTACATCTGTATTACAATTTACTAGCTTCTGCGTGCAACTCCGTCCGCGTGGAACTCATTTATATGTATTGTAGCGACACCTTCACCACCCATTTCAGCCCGTTTGGGTATGATTCCCGGAATAAAGACTATTCCTATTTCCTTCCCCGGGACTCCAATTATCTCTATAGCAAATTTCATCTACATCGGTTCTTACAAACTTTGCACCCATATTTAACCCGCTTAGGGTGTTTTTTCCAAAACCCTAAAAATACTTTACTTAAATGAAAGGAAAATGGAAGGAATTTGTAATTTCCTTTAGCAGCGTTACTGTTCAAAAACAAATATTAATTTAGTATGGGGTGGCGCATCGTTACTGACGATTTCTCAACATAATTTGAGACGTTGGTGCCGTAAAGAAGCCTAAGTCTTCTGGTAGATGTCGCTACATACGCCTCCCTAAGGCGTTATATGAAGGAACTGATTGAAGGATTTGGTGCCCGAACCAGATTGTTCCGATAGCTCAGTTGGTAGTAGCGACGGGCCATGAATGCCTGTGGTCGCCGGTTCGAATCCGGCTCGGAGCATTAAATTTTTCAATTTTTCCTTTCATTTAAAAATTTGTAATTTCCTTTAGCAGCGTTACTGCTTCAAAAACAAATATTAATACTTTACTTGTATTGTAATAAGGAGTCTACACAAATATTACTCAATCCCCATACAAAATTTCAACCCCCTTGAGGGTGAAATTTTCTAAAGCCGTTCTTAGTAGGTACCTTCGTCATATTTAAACTACTTATTGTGAAAATCAGCTTCCTAGGTTCAATAGTTTGGGCTGGGCGTGGATTTAAGTGAGTGAGTGAGTCAGTCAGGACTTTTACTTTTATATAAGCTTCTGCCCGCGACTCCGTCCGCGTGGAACTCGTTTATATCGTAGCTCCGCTCAAACTTATAATCCTCAATATTTTATGTCCTTCCCCATACAAAATTTGCACTCCTATTTAACCCGCTTAGGGGTCTGTTTTCCAAAACCCTTAAATTTCTTTTCTTGTATTGTAATAAGGAGTCCGTACACAAAGTTTCAAATCTGTCACTTAAAATTTTACTCCATCCCCATAAAAATGTTATACCCCCTTGAGGGTGTAATTTTCAAAAATACCTTCTTAGTACATTACGTTATATAAACTACCTGTTGTGATAAAAACAGTTTCGGCTGGGCGTTGACTATAAGTCGATCAGTCAGTCAGTCAGCACTTTACGTTGATATATATATAGTACATAATCAAGGGATACAGATTTTATTTCATTATTATATTTCAGATCACCGTGCAACGTCTAACCCATATCGTACCTACCTACATCTATTTAAATATACCTTCTATACAACAGAAGTGTATACCTTCATAGGTGGGTAAGGCCGTTATTTCTGGACATTTTTAACTACTTAATCAGGTACAAGAAATAACGGCCTTACCCAGGCACATTTCTATACATTGGGTCATTGGTACTTAGGTTAAAAACCGATTGTAAAAGACGGCCGACAGACAACGTATACGTTGGTCACGTTCTTTATTCTGCTTTTTATTAATGATTAAATTCACCGTGTATTCGCAACTAGTGGTTTTTTACATAAAAGGACTAATGACAGCTGTTGACGCTGCTACACACACACGTACAGTTGTCCCCAAAACATATAAATCTTAGCATCTGGATATTGTTGAAAGAAGCGCAACAAAAAAAACAACCTAGCTAAATATATTTTATAAACCTACTTAATCTAAACTTATTGCTACTTGCTTACTTCAAACATTGTTTTTACAAAAATACATCATAAAAAGGCATTTCGTTAACACTATAGCATGTTAAGATTAAATTATCTGTAGTCGAAGCGTAGGCCAGTCATATCGAACATTAAAATCGTAAGCTAACGGCTAGTTGTGAATGTTGTGATACTTGTGATTGTATGCTGTTAGGTCAATACCAGTACCGTATATCCAAGTTTGCAGCTCTCAGACCTTGGGACGGATTTTTGACTTTCCAGCGCTCGAAATCAAAAGCGAGCGTTAGAAAATATTCGCACACGAAAATTTGACACTATTATTTTCGCATGAACCCAATAATAGCTATTTTTGAAATCATCACTCGAAAGCTTTCGATACTTTTGCAATTCGTTTTATGCAAAAAGTAGATATTTACCGGTTTTTCAAATTTGAATTTTCAGTATACCTAATATAGAGAATAGTACTTTACTGGAAGTTGTGTATTTATAATATAATATAGTAAATTTATTAATTTAAAATATATTATGCGTATCATAACATAAAAATAAACAAAAGTAAGTAGTGAGACTAGGGAGTAATAGTAAACGAAACGCTTATTTTCCCGCCAATAGACTAACGACCTTGGTTTTCAATCACAAAATTCGGCAAAAAAATAACGTAGTCGGTCCCAAAGTTCTGTAACTGGTACATTATTTTTAAATTTAGAACATGAATATAAGAAAATTTTGTTTGAATTCCATTTTATAATGTTTGACAATTATTTTAAAACAAAAAACAGTCAATCGCTGCAATTTCTCACGATGGACATTGAAAGAAAACCGAATAGCTGTTTTCCTATATAAAATTTAAATATAACGCTTAGGTTTGTGTACCGTACTCATTATCATTACTTTTGCTTACAGCAAGTCTCATTAATTGTGATACGATTTAGAGCCGTGCATCACTCATATATGTAGTTTTAATATACCTCCTTCATTCCTTCAGCATAAGCATTACCTGATAAACTAAGTTACTTTATATTTTTAAACATATTTCTAAGTGTAATGAAGCATTCGATTTGTCCAAAACATGCCAAAATGCCTTCTTATTGTATAAATTAAATAAATAGTTACGGACGACCATTAAGCATGCTATAATACCGTTTTGCATACGTTGCTGTGGCATCATCTACGTCTCAAGTATAACACAACGCAAGGCGTCTTGCTTCAATCAACAAAAAAGGGACTCACCCCACACCGAAATTGACCTTGTGAAAATTTCTTGGCAAGCTCGTGCTACGAAACCTATATAATTGTAATAAGAGGAAAAAAATATTGTAGAGACTTATCATTAAAAAAAAACAAAGGCATCAAAAAACACATGATTATGTCTAAGTTAATGAAAAGTATCCCACAACTAATGAATAGCTCCCATTTTCATCTATTTATAAACAAATAAAAATGAAATACAGATGGAAGAAGTAATTAAAACAGATTTCTATGCGGATGAGAAACAAATCAGGTAGTTCACATTTGTAATATAATTACAATATCAAATATGTGACTGTTAATAAATATCAAAGAATTACGAAAATATCATGTGGAATCAACAAACGGGGTGGGCCGCATGAGGTTTGATTTTAAGAAAAAAAATGGAGGATAATCTTTGTGATGCCAGAAGAGCAAAAACCACCATGTTTTTTCTACTTCTGTGAGCAGTGTCGGATGTGAAGTAAAAAATTGGTGAATTTCATATGTGCTAACTATATATTTTATGAGGGTAATCACTAATCATTTTGCTTTCCGTTTTGTGTAACAAAATTTAACTGGATCAATTAGAGACAAAATCGTGAACATATTTATTTTACGTTTTCTTCCCTTTTAGCGAAATTCAACTGCACACTTTGCTAGCCCTGTTGCAGAATGAGGGTTACTTTTTAAGCTAGCAAAATAGGAGTTGTAAAACTTTACTATTTCGAAAACCGATTTTGGTCTCCATAAAACCCATGAGGAAAATAAAATAAAAATCTGATACTTTCTGAAAATATGGTCTAGATCTTCGTTAATACTATACAGTTAGTGCTTTGTTAACCGACTTCCAAAAAAAAGGAGGAGGTTCTCAATTTGGTTGTATTTTAGTCCGGTTTTTTTTTTTCAATGTTTGTTATCTCAGAACTCCGTCATTGCGACGGTCCCAATTAAAAGAGTCGGATCTGCAAAACAGCTACTTTTCAGGAGAATCCGTCAATGTTTTTGAAAAAAAATATTGTATGGGATAAATTGTTTATTAATGGAATATTGTTATCAAACTTCGAATGTTTGCTTATTAGTAGGTTGTTTATTACAAGCCGTTGAGCATACATGTACTTTTTCAGCCATGTTTCCAAAAAAATACAAAAACCTATATTATTTTTTTAACCGGAATTACTTAAGCATATTTTGTCAGAAGTGCCACATACGACAATTTTGTCTGGAAATTGTATACATAAATATGTCGGATGTACCACATCCGACAAAAAATGTTCTCCAAAAATGTCGTAACTGGCAGAACTGACATTGTTGCTCGGAAACTCTTATGTAACAATTTAATACAGAGAAAATTTACTTGAGGACTTAACAGGCTGTAAATTACATAAAATACACAACAAAAAACACGCTATATTTTTCCGTGTAAAATAGTGGAATGTGTCATATCCGACACTTGTACTCACTATGTGTCCCGTAAAAATGTCGGAACTGTCACAAGCGACGTTTTTAAATGTCATCTGTTCTTAGATCTGACATTTTTATCTTGGTTTTTACGAAAAGTATAGAAAAAAACGAAAATCTGTGAAGGTGGTTTAAAAATTTTGAGTTTTTTACGACCTAAGCCGCTAAAAAACAAAAATTTCAATTTTGCAGATCCGTCTCTTTTAATTGGGACCGTCGAATTTGATGGGCTGATTCGTAAATTTTTTGATGTGGAAACTTCTTTAGCGGCGCTGTGCATTTTTTTGGGATGGGGAAAAATTATTAAACTCGCCACAGGTGCGAGGAGCGTAGGAGCGTAGGAGGTCATGAGATTGTAGGATTTAGTGTTGCCAATTGCCGGAATACAAAAAACGGGAGTTGCGTTTCAAAACGCGGATTTTTAAATGAAAATGCGGATTTGCGGAATACGTTTAAAGGTTTTTTTGATGTAAGACGTACGGGGCTTGGGGGCGTAGGCAGAGGGGGTGGAGGGGGGTGTTTTCAATGCAAAATTATAGTGTCTTTAATGCAAAATTATAATTATTCAAGTTTTCACTTCTGCCGGCACTCTCGGAGTGCAACCCGGTCATCTTTTTTTTGTTTGTTAGTAAATGCTTCCAGGTGGGTCCCATTGTTTCCAAAAATTCAGTTGGATGATGGGATCCATTAGGAGTAGGGAACTCTTCAATTATAGTAGGCGGCACGCGTGTAGTGATTTTGGTATTTTCTATTATATCTCGTATATTTACCGGAAATCATAAATTTGGTGGAGTGGAATTGATGATGAAGACCATGGATGACTTATGGAATTCCTCAATTATGTACTTAAAAGACTAAAAGTACGTCACAGATTATGATAAGATTCCGTTGAAATAGCAACTAATGAAGTGCCAAAGTTGATCCTTGTGGCATCGATGGAAGTCTTCAAATATTATCGGGCCACATACAGAGATCGTGTTTTTTCTGTAATAATCAACGCATTTGCTCTCGGAAATCAGTTCATGTCGTAAATTGGAAAATAAATGTGGAAATGTTCTCGTGACTTGGCGGAGTACTAAATTGAGGTCGGTTAAAACTTTGTAAATAGTTGTTATTTATTTATTTATTTATTTTCGGAGAGCCAACAGCTAACAATTCAAAGTAATAATATAAGCTAGTTATATCAATTAAGTAACAAAGAGCCAATTAGAGGTTCCCACCAGTAGCAACAGGTTAACAAACAATTGGTGGTTAGCACTAAATTTTACAACGTGTTACCCACAAGCATACAAATGAATACCTATGTAAGGAACAGAGCTTATTCATTATTAAGTGATATGTACATAAACCGTTACAGTAACATGCTGTCACATGCGACTCACTCACTTGAAGAACTCGTCTGTTAAAATCCGTCTTATAGTTGTGATGTTGCTATTGAAAACGTCAATATCCCGCTTCTTCGTTAGTTCATTTAGGCTTTTACCAGCTCGTAATAAAAAGCTATTTTTTCTATAGTTACGTGATGTAAATGGAATTGAGAGGGGAGGGAAGTATCTTTTGGACCTAGATGGAGTATTGAAGGAGAGCTTAGCTAGTAATTCCGGACAATCAATGTTACCATTTAAGATACTAAGTAAATAAGTAATATCTGCAATCTGACGACGTTTATCTAGTGGAATGAGGTGATGTTTTTTACAAATATTTTCGTAATTAGATGAGTTGTAAGGGGTTTTCAGCTTAAAGCAGAGGTATTTTATAATTTTTTTCTGTATACGTTCTAATCTATTAATATAGATATTGTAAGAGGGGTTCCAGATTTGAGATGCATATTCAAGTTTGCTTCGGACATATGTACAATAAAGAACTTTAATAGTTTTAATTTGGGTAAAATGTAAGGAACTGCGCATAATAAATCCTAATGCCTTAGTAGCACTAGCTACTATATTATCAACATGAGTTTCGAATAAAAGCTTAGAATCATGGGTTATTTTCACTACCTTAAGAAATATTTTTTTAAAAGTGCTGCTTTTACATTAATCTTAAAATAACTTGATTACGTATAAAAGTATGTACCTAATCTGTTTAAATCATAACAATTTATAGCTCGAAAAGCCCCTATTTTTTTTTGGAGGTCCTTTTCAAGAGGAGTGATAGTAATGTCGTAGGATTAGAAAAAACAGTTAATCACCAGTTTGGTTCTCATTGATTCATTACAATTTGATTACTTATACATTATAAAATGCACATTTATTACCCTATTAAATAAATGTATAATCATTTTAATACCTATTACTAGGTACAGTCACGTCTATAAACATGTATACGATTTTCAACGTAATTCCATTGACATACGTCCCTAAACGTGTACATGTTTATAGACGTGACTGTACAAGTATGAAATTGCCCAATTGTTTACTTCAGATTGTTACTGCTCAAGAGGTTATACAGTACATTGACGCTGTTTTAGTACTTCGGGCACCGCAAAGGTAATTTTTAGTATCAAAAAGGTAAAAGAGGAGGCGACTCTGTCCGTCTGTCTGTCTTTAACAACGTCAATTATCTCAGGAACTACTTATGCTATCAATTTGAAATTTAGTACAATTGTAAAGGTTAACACATGTGTATGGAGAATGAAAAATTAAAATAAAGAATTAAATTTTCTATGAAAATTACGAATATGAGAGGCGTTAAAAATTCAAAGTTTAGTTAATAGATCAAGTGGGGTATCATATGAAAGGCTTGAGTCTTTGCACTTTAAAACCAAGTGAAAAATCGAAATAATTACATATGATTAAGAAATTAAACAATATATCAATAAAGCCATTTTTTTCATTCATCAAATATAATTTCATAACTAAGTTTGTAATTACTTACTTTTGTATGTCATTTTATGTGTTTTCATCATTCCTATAAGATCATTGTTAAAGTCCCTTCTTTCAAATAACAATAATAAGTATAATAACCATCAAAATCGGTACACGTGATAAAAAATATCACTGAAAAACTATTTTTAGTGCCAAAATACAGATGGCGCTGTACAACGTTAACTTGTACTAGGAGTTGTTACGATAGTTGAAGAATGAATGGGGTCGTGATTATGATGTGACGGGAATTGTGTATGAAAGTTTGTACGGAATCCTCGGTGCGCCAGTCAGAATCGCACTAGACGGGTTTTTTTTTAATTAAAATCCATACTCATGCCGTACGCTTTCAATTCAAATTTGTGGATTCTATATGTGGTTGTGTTAGTAGTTATTTACGAACAGTCGCACAATACACCTTGTTTTTGTTGATATTTGATATATCATCATATGATCATATATATCATGATCTTATTCCATTCAAGCTCGGGTTAAATTAAATACGGAATTTTATTACTTATTCACACCATTTTGATAATACTCAACAATTAATTTTCGAAAGGTGGGTAAATAATCCTTATAGCAATTTGCATACTCCAGAGAAAGTCGGTCGTACTAAACGTGGTAACTTAGTTTAAACATTTAATTGCCCGATTACATGTGAAAGTGATGAAATGAAGCTTGATAAACTATGTGATTATTTAACGCATAGTTCTGACTGTTCTGAGCAGTCTCGCAACTGACGTTCCAACGTTTTTTTGTGTTAAAGACATTTATTTAATATTTTGATAAATGGACTGTTTCTACATGAATGTATGTACGCGGATATTTGCAGAAGTTATCGGAAATCATCAAAAACAAGGTGTATAAGAAAAAATCTATCTATTCTAGGTAGGTACATCAAAGTACTCAGTCCCATGTAACTGCCAAGACTTCTGTGTTAGGAAATCAAATAAAGTGAACAAGTACGTACTTGGATCCGAGTGATCTACATTTCCTGTGCGTGGGTATGAACTTGGAGTGCGTGTAGTTGCCGTGAAGGCGGAGCGAGCCGGAGCCAAGGCGGTGCGCGGGCGAGAGAGAGAAGGCGGGCGGCGCCGCGCCGCTGTCCTTCACAGACTCCTTCGAGCCGGTGCAGCTGCCAACAGGCGACGGGGGCTCCAGCTTCATAGACAATCTGAACACAAAACACTTGCTCAGCATGTCGGCAAATCGCGTGTGGCTCCTCTACAGGTACAGGCTAGTCTGCTACTGGCATAGCATAATAAAAAAAGTGGCTTATATCCTGTCTGTAGACAATGGCCAAATGTTATCTCAAGATAATAATAGTACATTACGTAACTAGGGTGGTGAATTCGTAAATGGCCCAGATCGCAGGTGTTTGTGGCCCGAACCGAAGGTGAGGGCCATAAATATGCGCTCTGGGGCTTTACGAATTGCCGCCCGTGTTGAGTACAAAATTTTACGTCTGCACCTGGTCAAAATGCGAGTTTTCCTGTACGCGCAGCGTGCAGTAAAACTCGCATTATGGCCAGGTGTGACGTAAAGTATAATACGTTATTATTTTGTTTTTTCTGTAGAAGTTTAGGTGTTGAAGAGAATGTCCAATGTAATTATCAATTATCATCCTCCTAGCGTTATTCCCGGAAATTCCCCTAGGAGCCCGGGGTCCGTTTTATTTATTTATTTATTGATACATGGAAAACCAACAGCGCAACATATTTATAGATACAATAATAAAACCATATAGCCAATTACAGGTTCTCACTTATAGAAATAAACTAACAAAGAAATCTATAGCCAAACTTAAACTTAGCGTACATTACGCACAGTAACTAATCGCGCACTACCTAATACGCGGAATATACAAGAATAAGGTAGTTAATGAATTAGGCTACTATAAACTCTAATAACCCGAGCCTACACCTGAGTATCACACATTTATTATTTATTATTGTTTTGACACCTAATCCCAATATTTGGCATAGCTACTAGTTCTACGATAGTGTCTGCTATCTGATCTTCCAACCCAGAGGGAAAACTAGAACTTATTGGGATTAGACCGGTTTCCAGTCCTTCACGGAAAAGCTAACGGTAAATATTCCGTACATAAGTTCCGAGAAACTCATTGGTACGAGCCGGGATTCGAACCCACGACCGCCGCATGCCTGAACCACTATAGGCTACCGTAGCTCTCAAGAGTATTGTCCAGTGTACATGTAAAAAAAAACTTACTTGTACTGATCGTCTTCCAGAAATTTCTGAAGCTCCTCAATATATCTAACGCTGTTAAGATACGTAGCAACATGTGGTAAAGGCATTATATCATATTCTGATGTTTGGTACTTTTCTATTGTCTTTAGAACCACTGCCATTTTGGCAGTCCGATGCGGCGAACGAGCCGGGTGGGCAATATTGATGTATGTTAGATCCGTTAAGAATATACCTGTAACAAAAGATGCTAAATAAACAACCAACAACTACTAAATAAATAAAACTGAATTCTATCCAGAATCTGATGCATTCTAAAGTCATTTAGAAAAAACCCTAATTGCTATATAAAATTTGAGAATAATATGAATAACTGGGATTTCCCTACACCAAGTATCAAGTATTGGCGTTCCAGTAAAACAATGGAACTTTTGGTACCATAATCATAGTTTTTTTAAAGTGACTGAAGATTGGAAGGCATGTATCCATGTCAAAGAGGTGCAAGAATTTGATGAGGCTTTAATTTGATTAGTTCAAATAAATAAAATATGACATCATAAATGCAACTTGGATTCTTACCCATAAAAGGTATGCAGGGTAGAGATATGCTCTTCAAATACTCCCTCAGAGCTGTCCAGTTATCTTCTTCTCCAAACAGTTCCGCTAGTTTATCAAATAGTTGTTTATCCTTTTTTGATAAGCAAGCCCATGTTTTTGTCAATCTATTCAAAATAAAAATGGTATTATTATAAATTTGTGCAGAAACTCTTAGTCATATGATAAAAGCAATCAGTTAATTTGCTGCACTATATAATAATCAATCATATATATACGTAAATATAGTTGATGAACCATATTGAAGCTCTACTTCTACCTCTGCTATGCATTTAAAACAAACTATACAAGGACATTTTTTTTCTTGAGACCAAGTCCAATGACGTTACTGATAGTTATTGAATTGTAGGAATGGGGAACATGTTCATTGATTCATAAAATCAACATACAATATATAATTTTGTTAAATTAAGCTTTATATGCATGTTATAAAACAAAGGCTGTAACTACAAACTCACCTGTAGATACTTGCACTATTTAATGCAGATACAACAGCAAAAAGAGAATGCAAATTATTAAGTTCATGTAACTTTTTTCCTACTTTAATAAAATGTGCCAGTATTTCAGCTCTTGCTTTGGGGGACTGTCCGTTCAATACTTCTTGTACTGTCCAAAAGCTTACCTAATGGGAAGAAGACAGTCATGTATAACAAATTGTACATGATTCATAAATAACTACATAAAACATTTGTATTTTCTGTTTAGTTCTTTCTGTTTTACTCTATCAGCAAAGATGGTGGTGTGTGTATGGTAAGGATTCTAAACATGGGTTAGAAAATGTTCCAACAATATTATGTATTTGTTCTTTTAATCGGAGCCCAATACCATAATAATGGATTGAGCCAAGTGATACAAAAGGAGAAATTATATCAAAATATTATAAATTTCATACCCTATTAAACCGTTTAGTAAATGCCACCACATTTGGTGCCACAGTCTGCTTATTTGCCTTATTCCAACAGCAAGTAGTTAGTTCATTTGGTTGTATGGCTTTGAAACACGGGAGGTCAAGTAATGTCAGTTGATTTGCAATATCTTCCGGACTCAGTCTTAATGTAGAACAGAGTATTTCATCCCAGGATTGGTTGATACTTGATGCTGCCGGCAAACTGCTGGTTTTGTACTGGTAAACTGGATCTAGTTGCCTGTTGCTGCTGCCATCGCCCAGTCTTAGGAAACATATCACATTTGTTATGAACAAGAGTTAATGATTAATACAATTTGTTATTCTTGGGTTTTAATAATCCGCAGATACTATCCCACTATATGTATAATATTACAAATGTGCTAGTTTGGATTTTCAATACTCAATCACGCACAAACACTTTAATCAATATGAATGAAATTTGGCAAACAGGCATAACCTGGATAAAAATATATAATACTTTTTATCCCAAATACCATTCCCCATAACACTTCAAATTTCGAATTATTTAATCTGCAAAGGTTATAAATACAATTGCAATGGTATCACTAGTGGATGGATGAACAGTCAAGTGTAAAAATATGGGTGCATTATGTCCTTTATCATAAATGTGTCCCATCACGTTTATGTCAGTGGATTAACGTTAAGTACCGTAACATCGGGGTACTTTAACCCTAGGGGGCAACTTTGGCCCAAAACGGAAAAAATATTAAACTTCCCGCCACTCCGAAGGTCATGAGCTATCGATGTAGTTCGCGCTACTCATCGATAGATGACCGTATGGGGCAGTCGGTAAAACAGTTTCACTATAACGAAGCTGATTGGTCAATCCATAATTTTGGTCATCAAATTGCTACCTGTAAACTACGCGAAATTATTATGTGCAAACTTTTTCACGAATCCAAGAAAGCAGGTGAGTTTATGTCTTTGATTGTTATCAATCGTAACGGATATGTAGATGGGATCCGTATGTGATATCAATCAAAGAGTTTAAGTCATTTTTGTGAGAAGTATATAATAATTAAAATCACAGTATTCTTTGACCATCGTTTTCGGGTATCTTTGACCCATCAGCTAAATATATATATTTTTTATCATTCAGACGTACGGAGATGCCTATAAAAGGAAGCCAGGAAGTACTCGTTACATTCATTACACATACGAACAGTTACAGCAATGTCTAAGTGATGTGAGGTCTAAGACATTGACTCAACGGGAAGCTAAAGAAAGTTTATGTTCCTAAATTTGTGAAAAAAGGGTCTTTTACTGTTCCTACCTGAAATTGATAATGTTTGATTTAGTCATTGTGGATTTAGTATTTAGTTAATAGGTACGCATAAGTCTGATATCTCTCCTAATGATTCTCAATTTTGAAAACTGATTTAGTTACAGTTGACTTTTAACTAGGTGCCTACCCTGTAAAATAATTTGATAAGGAACCTTCCTATTTTTTGTTACTCAATTATAGTTACATGGTAATTCTACTTCTAATAATTGTTATAGGTAGGTTTAGAAGGATTTTATATTTGTTTTGCCAAAATTTTAATAAAAACAGACATTTCTTACTTTGTGTTGAGTTTTCTGAAGTTTTTTAGAGTAATAAATACAAACTAATCCAGATAGTATGTTTTTCTTTGACATGTGTAATAAATCTAAACAGGTTTCTTTATCCTCTCATTGCAAACCGTTACGTTTTACTAAATAAAAAATCGAGGGCCAAAGAAACGCGCTTCAAATTACAACTTTGGCCCAAATTTTGCAAAAATAAAAAACATACTAAGTGGTTGTTGTACTTAGTTTTACATAAGTGCATGAGTTGATTATATCCACAACTATACACCTATGCCTATCAAAGAGTCATAATGTCATTTAAATTAAAGTTCTCAAGCGAAACGTAAAAAGTATAATGTTTTTGGGACAAAGTACCCCGATGTTACGGTACATATTTATGAGAGTATTCAATCAATACATATATTTGCACTTAACTGAATTTTCAAGAGCAAGAGTGACCACTCTTGTTTATCATGTCTGCAGGGCTCATAAACATTACACTTACCCATAGTTATAATAGCATGCACAGTCATCTTTTGTTTTTTGGCTGTTCAATGGAATGTGGATTGATTTCTTATCATTTAGTCTACATGATGTTTTCTCGTCTAGAGGCCAGTTCTCTTCATCTTCATGCTGAAAGCCATTTAACAGAATACAATAATAATTATATACAGTCAGAATAATAAACAAAGATAGTAATTGTTGTTACCTCCACTATACTCAACACTGAAAGACTATCACTAAGAATATCCCGTGGCATTTTTGTTTATCCTACTGTGCATACTCCGACGCGACCGATATCGGCTGCAACATAATAATTTAATGAGCAAAACAGATTTTCAACAGAGACAACTGTAATCAACACAAACATATCAAGAAACAAACAAGCTATTACTAATTACTAGATGTACGTTTGATTTCATTTACTACTTTACTTACACAATGTGATTATGGTCAGTATATTAGGTACCTAGCTTAATTAAGTTGATAATGAAAGAACTACTCGGAGTAAACGATGGACGTACACTTATGGATGGCTATAACTTGCCATTTGCCGATATAGGTACTCGGTTCCTGAAATGAAATGTATCAACAAAAGGGAAATTTATCGTTAACTTACCAAGTACGTCGACTATTTCATGGTATCATAATATGAATTATAACCACTGTCACACAAAAAAAAAACATTAAATAAGTATCCAACACCAGTCTGACGGTCTAATTATAAAAAACGAAATAAAAAAAGGGTGACAGAAAATAGACAAGGATAACTAGCCGTGGGTAGCCAACTAAAAAAAACACAAACATAGCATAAAGGGATATACGCATGTTCCAATCTGCACAAGCAGCACGATAGGTTTTATAGTCACGTTCTACCGCGAAAATGTACTGACACGTGCATACCTATTATGTTGGGGCCTTTGAAGTTAGAAAAAAACTGTGACAAGAATCAAGAATATCTATTTATCAAACAACAACCGACAGAGACGCAGCTATGCGGTGCGCGAGTTCTCTTAATTTTTTATCGCACTGTCCTTTCTCTCTTATTATAAAACTTAAACTTAGCTCACGCGCCGTCTTGTGATAACCGTGCTGGTATGATGACCAATACATACCTCTATTTCATACTGAAGGGTACTCCTAGCTATTTACCAATTTATCACAAAAAACACTTATTCACCCTACCAACAATGCAATTTGTCTTAACAACTGAATGAGATGCAGATATAGTTGGAATGAGACAGTGAACTTGAAACATGTGTAAACCTCCCTTTTATATAACTTGTCTGTGATCATCACAGTCTGTGGCCAATGATGCATATAAAAAAATAAACTAAGCGTAGACTTCCGTTTATAGTAATCATTTTACTTCTCTTAATTATATCTTCTAAATTAGAACAGTTAAATGGATAAACAAAAACCTAAATTAGAAGGTAAATAAAAAAAACTACATTACGATATCTAAGAACAAGGTAGATTACCATTACTCATTTATGGTTTTGTGAATGGTGGTGTTCAATGTAAACTGTTATGGCGTTTGTTCTGCGATACACAACGCATATTCACATCTGTACCTTATCCAAAAAGAAAAATTTACTGAAACATAGTAAAATTTGCTTAAAATTATATTAGTGGACGTAAAATATGTTTTTAACTTAGTGAGGACACCTCTAACTGTTAAAGTGTACGTTTTTTAGGTTATGTTTCCATCTTTTATAGGTATTTTAGGTGGGTTTTAGTGAGCACGAAGATTAATTGCGTGTTTTTCTCGACAATCGTATTCCTAAAAGTGATGTCTGAATGAATTTCTCACGATTTCTAGATATTCAGTCATGGTGGGAAGTGCCCAGTATCGCGTACTTTTGTTCCTTATTCAGGACTGCATTCAATCTTCTGGATTTTGACATTGAAGTGAGTATTGCTCGTTTTGTTGTGATTTATCCTTCTCTTCGTCAATAAGTGTGATCGCAATAACACGATATGTGTCTTAAAGGAACTAGAAGAAGCTCTTCTAACAGATGGAACGGAAGAGTCTGCTAGTTCCCTCCTGACCGAGCTGATCGTGCGTCTTCTAAATGGATGTCTGGGCAACAATGACATCTCTGCTTTCAACTATCAGGTATTTACTGCTTCAATCTGTAGTATAGATCCGTATGCAACAAATGCCATATGTTGTTGTTTACTTGTTTCAGATGTATTTGAGACGCTTATTTAGAAGGAAATGTCAAGAAACAGGAAGATGCAATCCATTCAATACTGACATTGATTTCCAGTTCTTGCCCCTCCGCACTAAAGTTGAGATCCTATATGCTTTGTGTGATTTTCGTTTGGATGCTGAAGATGTTTTTGAACTGTTCAAGAACCTTGAAGCTGAGAGTCTCCGAGTGGAGCCCCTAGGGTGAGTAGTTAAGACCTGCCCTTTACTTTTATGCTATTGCGCACTGATACCACCACTTAATGACATTATGAATTCTTAGGTATGACAACAATGACTCAGCCTACTGGTACTTTTATGGCACAAGATTATATAGAGAGGACACAATAAAAAAGCATAAAGGCAAAAATAAGAAGAAAAAAGGAAAGCAAAGCAAGAAGCGTGGTTGGTTCTACGGGGATGACTGGTTGGATGATGAGGACACGGAGCGGGTGTGGCAAGTGGTGTGCTTCACCGAGCAAGACTGGACCCACTTGACAGAGAAGTTCAGCCGAGCCACTAGCAAGGTTGAGAAGGAACTGTACAGATCTCTGTCACAAAACTTCCTGCCTGAAATACCACGCCTATTCCAAGAGAAGGAGCGCTTGCAACGGAAAAGGTAAAACTTGTCAATTTCTTCACATTTTAGTTAGAAGACATTATTACTAAAACATCATAACTGACTAGACTGAGCTGTTGTGCTACTTAACTTCAGTTTGGGTTGACCAGTTAAGTAGGTTATGGTGCTTTTGTAAATTTGTCTTCAGTCATACTTATTCATTAGAGCATCTACAAGTTCAAATTGAATTAAAAAGTTAAAGTTCCATCTCTCACAGCATATATGCAGTTTGTTGGTATATATACCAAAAAACTCAAATTACAAGAATTTTTCTAAGTATCTCATTGCCTTAACAACTAGCAATGCATTGCAGAACACTACAGACAAAATACTCCAGGAAAAATATGGTTTTGAAAAACATTAATTTATAATAGCGTTTTTTTTTTTTGTGGATTTCATTTTAAGTTGATATTTTAAGATGCTTTATTCAAGGATCCAACAAACTTTCCACACGGAAGTCATAAAGTAGAAGTAAATGAAGCATGCACTTACACTGTCTGCTTTGTATGATTTATCTTGAATATTATAGAGCAAATGTAAATGAACCAAAATAAGGACAAATATTTATTATCATTTTTTCTGACTTTTCAGAAGCTAGTTAATTAAAAAAAAAATGATTTCTGTAATTTTGCCGCTGACTAACTATTTAATTGATAAGTATAGGTTTCACATAAAAAATAAGCCATTATAAATTATGTCCAAAATTTTCATTTTTTCCATACAAGTTGTCAGTTCATTGACTGGGCTAAAAAGTATTTATAATTTGACCTGTGCCTTATTTTATTAAGTTAGTTTATTGAGTGATGGAAATCAAAGGTAGCCTTAGGAGCTCAGGTCAGCTATTCCCACTAGCGTACCAATTTCATCACAATTGATTGACTACCATTATCTTCTGCTGTTGAAAAAAAGGCCAAATTAGCTGCAGCTACTGCAACTAGGACCAGACCAGATGTGACTAGACTTGTATGACGCCGGGCCACTGGTAACCATCGAGTTTAGGCTTGTTAGAGTTATCTCACTGATTAAATAGTTGGTGATAGTACTGAATAGCATGTTCCATTTTTTCATAATGTTAGTGTCTTCATTAATGCTGCTCAGCAACTCAATTTAATGAGCCAAATGTTTACTTATGATATGTTGAAATATGTAAATATTTGCAATTGCGATTTTTTTCAATCTACATACACTATATATAGGTACAGGACGGATTTTTTAATGTCGACCGCTCGTAAGTAAAAACATTTTTGTCAGGTTTTAAGTGAAAAATTCGATAGCTCGAAAGTAAATATCGCCCCCCTTATTCTTTGTTTTGAAATGTACAACATTTGCACAACTACATACTTGTTTGTAACACGTCGTAGGTCCAATTCTGGGAAAAAGTTTATCAAGCATCATAACATCAAGCAAATATCGGTTTCCCACATACTTTAACTCAACAGGAGATCGAAAAAAAATCGTATGTCCAGCGTCTATCAGACTGTTCTCATCTACAGGTCGCATTACTTGTAGATTCAGTTTTAATTGATATACATTCAATTAATTAAATACCGGCTCACGAGTTGTACAGCTCACAGAGCCTCTAGTTAAAGTGATATTGATATGTTATAATTAATAGAGGATCTAAAATTCCTTTTAGGCATGTCCTCACTGCTATGGGAATTTTTAATATCATTTTACATCAAGCAGAAAGGGAATCTTAAGCAGTTGTAGAAAATTCCGGTTAATCAGCCTAGGATCTATTCGCCACAAATACAACCCTACTGCGCAAATTTATAGACCTCGTGAGTCGAATCCTTTATATGGTTGTTTTTTCCAACATGTTGGCAAATAATTTACTTTAAAAACAAAATTTTAACCGACTTCAATTTAGTACTCCGCCAAGCCATGAGAATATTTCCATATTTTTTTACAATTTACCACATGAACTGATTTCCGATAGCAATTTAGTACTCCGCCAAGCCATGATAATATTTCCATATTTTTTTACAATTTACCACATGAACTGATTTCCGATAGCAAGCGTTGATTACTATAGAAAAAAACCGAATCGCTGTATGTGGGCCGATAATATTTGAGGACTTCCGTTGATTCCCCAAGATCATCACCAATGGCACTTCATTAGTTCCTATTTCAACGGAATCTTATCAGAACCTGTGACGTACTTTTGCACTTTTAATTACATAATTGAGAAATTCGAGAAGTCATCTGTGGTCTTCATCATCAATTCCTCGCCACCAAATTTATGATATTCGGATGTAAATACACGAGTTATAATAGAAAATACCAAAATTACTACACGCATGCCTAATAAAATTGAGGAATTCCCTCAATTCCTCATGGATCCCATTATCTAACTGAATTAATAAAAAAAATGGGACCTCATATACATACAAACAAAATAAATTTTTCGAATCGGCTCATCAATGACGGAGTTCTGAGGTAACAAACAGAAAAAAAAACCAACCGAATTGAGAACCTCCTCCTTTTGTTTGAAGTCGGTTAAAAATGGTCTTACAAACCGAACTTGCTCACTAAATTTCATGAGAATCTGTTGAGCAATGGAAATGCAACCTGCAGAGAAGAACATCCGGACTTGCGGACAGACATACGAAAGCATATTTGACCAAGCTAAAACGGAGAACTTCGGTCGCTTATTGAAAGTTATGGCTAAGTTCAGATGAACGCGCGGCGACACGCGGTTGGCTCGGCGCGCGGTTTAAGATTGTAACAAATCAATGTTGTTGTGTACATGACCGCGCGTTCACGGGCACGCGCGGTGACGCGCGGTCATGTACACAACAAGACAACCGCGCGTCGACGCGCGGTCATCTGAACTAGCCCGCTCCACATTCTCGACCACACTACACGGGACTGGTCTCGCCGAAATATTTGCCGAGACCGGGTGAAACTGAGAGCGGCCCTCTACATTCTCGCCTTGATGGACGCTTCCTACGGTTGCCGTCGGTCGACTGACGGAAGCGCAGCGAGAATGTGGAGAAGTTTCGCGCAAACACGAAACTTCACGAGACCTCTTTGATGTTTCGCCATTTTACAGACACGAAACGGAGACTACACGAATATACGCAAAACAATACGAACATAGACGAATACTCACTCCACACTCTCGTATTCGGCAAGTCTCCTTGTCGAGAATGTGGAGCGGGCTTTAGCCTTATAATCAGGCATTCAAGTATTACATATTAGAGACTGATCAATCCGCTCATTCATGTAGAATTTTATTTTGTATCTCACGCGCACTCGGCGCATGCGCTGTGGTTGCTCTAACAGTAGGATTATCTTATTTGCTGTTATATACAGATGGCGCTATACATGCGCCTAGATAAGCTTGAAACGTTTATTAAATTATGGGAATCTAAGATGTTATTCCATTTCTTTTCATGTTCAATTAGTGTCTGAGTCAGTGTTAGTGCTAATGTTAATAAAATTATGCTGCCATGCGAAATTTAACAAAATAGTGATTCTATTTTTTGATATACTTATTGTAAATACAATGCTGCTATGCCCGTGGCTTCGCTCGAGTGCTCTTTTAAGTAACTCGATAACAAATAAAGTTATACCTTGAAGGTCCCTGATTCTAAATTTAAGTGAAAGTTATTTTAAATATGAAAAGTAGTTTCGTTAATTATAATTATTATTATATAGCTTTTCTTCCTTTCTTTACATATTTTTTATTATATGTTCTTATGTATTTATCTATAGGTTAGAAATAGGTCCCTTGTGGGTAAGAGCCTCCCCCATATTTTTAATTTTTTCTCTTTCTTTGCCGTAATTCCACCAAGTTTTCCCTGCAACTTCTACAATGTCACCTACCCATCGTTTTTTTGTTTCATTACCTCCTAAATACTTATCCTCTCTAAACATAGATAATGTTTAGAGAGGATAAGTATTTAGGAGGTAATATGTAATATTTCCAATATTAGTGTTGATGTGGCCGTTACGCGGCTTACTCAGAAAGGAGGATAATGATTTTCAAGTGTATGTATATATATATATATGTAGGTATGTTTATTTATCTGCAGCCTAAACAACTATATTATTAAAAAAAATGTTTTTTCTGGGTGGTTATTGTTGTTTACAATCTTTATGCATATTGAATCGCCCCACCCCACCTAAGTTAATGACGTTTATCACTGTGGATAAAGCATTTGTCATGTTCGTTTCGTTTAGTTTAGCATAGGAACTTAATAAAAAAATTGGCGCTGGCTGTCATGATCGTGATAGATATATTATATATGTATAGATTAAACTTAGAAAGTAACTACTTAAGCGAGAGAATTTTATGCTTTTACAATTCTATCTTTGCGTTTCATCACATGTGGAAAAGCACACTTAGGTTTATCGAATAAATATTATGTCATTATAATGTGTGCCAATGAAGTATATTACTAACCCGTGTAAATATTTAAGGTTGCTTGAACTAGCGCCACGACGTACGTCGAGTCGTGTGCTCCAAAAAATCAAACAGAAGGAGGAAGAGGGAAAGCAAAGCGCGCAGGACAGCAAAGACGAAGAGGAAAGCAAGGAAACACCGGATTTGGCACGAGAAAACAGGGCCAAACGACGAAACTTGCTGAGGTAGTGTACTGCTCTATTGAATGTCCCCATTATGTGCTTGCTATGGTTATAATATTTTAACATTCTCAAATTATTACAGAACTAAGTCACATTCATCAGATTCGGATAGTTCAGAAAGTGAAAAAGATAAGATGCCACAAAAAGTATCTAAACGAACTAAAAGCCACGAAAAGCGGTCAAAAAATTCGTCTGCCACACACAAAGGGGAACCACCACCAGAGCCTCCGGTAAAAACCGGCAGGAAGACCAATAACTCACTGGCCTGTGCTACGGGGCAGATCCTCATACCAGAACATGACGAACCAGTTAACAGCACTAGGAAGAAGCTTAAGACGTCACAAATGTAATTACACTTTTTGATTAGTTGATAACAAGTATGCATGGTCTGTTAAAAGTGGCTTATAATTACATAAATTCCTTGTTTGTTTTAGATTTACGCAGACAGAGGAAGACATTCAAACCGACATGTACAAGGTACTTGAACAGCTTACAGCCCATGACGACGCGTGGCCGTTCATGGATCCCGTGGAGGAAGAATATGCTCCGAACTACTACGCCGTGATAAGACGGCCCATGGACTTACGCAAAATGGAGGAACGGCTTGACACTGGTTATTATACGGATTTCTCCATGTTCAAAGCCGATTTTAAGCTCATTGTCAACAACTGTCGGCTATACAATGGTCAAGACAATGGTAATATGACGATTTTTGTTCACTAGCTAAATCAAAAGAGTTGCGAATATTAGTCTTTTGAAAATAAATTAACGTAAACCTATTGTTTCGCGTAAACCTGTTGTTGCGCGTAAACCTAATGTTGCGCGTAGCAAGTATTCGCGTGCTCGTTTGACTGGCGTTAACTGCTTAGAATACCGTGCTTTATATATAAACTAGCTGTTGCCCGCGACTTCGTCCGCGTAGAACTTGTTATCGCCTTACAAATATGATTATCTTGTAAATAATATGTAATTGGTTTTCCTTATTTTCAGAATACACAATGATGGTAGATAGTCTACAGGCAGCTTTTGAGAGATTGACTGAAAAATATATGCATCGACTATCATCTTCTGATGAAGAAATAGCTGTTGAGTACCAATTACCTACTCCGTCTAGAAAACATAAGCTTAAATCCAGTGAATCTCCAAGTCGAAATAAAAGGAGGAAACGGAAATCTCACTCTGATACAGGTACATATATGTATATGAAATTGAAGGTATTCCTTGAGTATGTCCTTTACTTCATGATTTTCTTCTAAAAATTGAAGTTCTAGGTAGTCA
Source organism: Epinotia demarniana (assembly GCA_945867215.1). NCBI lineage: Eukaryota > Metazoa > Arthropoda > Insecta > Lepidoptera > Tortricidae > Epinotia > Epinotia demarniana. Next base: position 47,071,146 of record OX244259.1, read on the forward strand.
ATTAGTGGTCCTATAATATTTCGTGACTGCTTATAAATATCACAGCATTTTCTCGAACTTTCGTACACACTGTGCAGGTTAGTTACGTATACCTCATATGAATTGTGTTAACATGATAATGATAAGCTATATATACATGTATATTTGGCTTATTGCAGGTGATCCTAAATCAAGCTCATCTGATCAGCCATTAGAAAATGTCAAACAAAATGCAAAAGAAGAAGGAGAAGATGATGATGAATCACCTGAATCAGAAGCAAAGAAGTTGAAGGAATCACAAAAATTAAAGCAAAATAGAGAGAAGAAAAAACGCAAAGGACATCACAGACATGGTAAACATTCCAAAAATCACAAAAAAAGTTTCCGCAAATCTGAACATGATGAGGACAAGGTATCTAAAAGTAAACACAGTAAGAAGCAGAGGCATGGTAAAAATAAAAATAAAGAGGGCAAAAAGTCTAAGCAAAAGAAAAAGAAAAGCAAGCACCATGAAGCAGAACCTGTTGAATTGCTGAAAAGAAGTGAATCTCAAGATTCATTAGAGAGTTCAAACAGAAGTCGAAGCGCGAGCCCCTTGCCTTCCATCCACACACCGACACCTTCGCCATCCGAGGGCGACAACCATGAGCCCTCTGACCAGCTCACCGACCCCGACTTCGTCAAGGACAAGTACGACAAAATCAAGGAGCGCAGACGACATGCGGCTAAAGATGCGTGGGAATCACTTTTCGACTACAGTCAAAAAACAGTTGATAAACAAAAGCAAAACCTCATCATCCCTGAGAAAGAAAAGAACCAGAAACTAAGGGAAACTATTGAAAAACTTAAGGCGAAAAATGAAAAGTACAAGGACAGCTCTCTGTTTAATAGTTTATTCTCTACCAACAGTAATTCCGACAAAAATGCTACTAGCAAAGAACGCGATAATTTAGATTTATCTGACGACGATCAAAATGATAATCATAAAAGCAAGGGGGGGATCAAAAAAGGACAAAAGAAAAATACCGCGAAAAACGAATCTGCTTCTGAAGCTTTGAAGCAAGCTGTCAAAGATATCAGCAAGTGGCTTGATGACGCACCTAAAGGATCTGTGCAAAGCTCACCATGTGATAGCCCTGCCCATACTATATCTACGGAAGAACATGATAATAGTCGTCAAGATGACGAGTTTGGACAAGGAGAGAAAACCACAACACTCAGAAAAGATTTATCCCGCAAGCGGCTGTCCTCGCGTGAACCAAAATTAATCAAAAGAAGGGAAATCCAGAGGACAATAGATAGGTTACAGCCAGGTAAGAGCAAGGGCAACCTGCTAACTAACTTAGCCAGTAAAAATGTTGAGAAAGTAGAGGAAGTCACCCCTCTCGGTCCTAGCAAAACCCGTGAAACCAACAAGAATGAGGAATCTAGCCCTAAACTGAGTCTTGGTTCTGTATTGCCGACTGTGGAATTTTCTCTTGGTAAAGACCACAATTTCAGTAAAAGTGAGGATATTAAACCTGATGACCAAAAGACTCCTAAATCCCCAAGATGTGAAAAAGACGACAAAGCAGAGGACGTAACACAGAAAAATAAAGCCGAAGATGTCTCTGTTCAAACTAATACAAAAGATGCAGAAGTTGAAACTGATCCTCTTGTAATACCTAAACCAAGTCAAGAAAAAGCTACACCAAATCTCAGTGCTTGGTTCAAAGCCTTCGGAACTCCTAAAAACACGACATCTACAGCTACTGCTCCAAAAAAGAAAACTGAAGAAACTGAAAGTGATGATAAAGTAGCTGTAGATAATACGAATACTGACAGTAAAATATCCAGTCCTAAGAACACAATCAAATATGATTCTCCGATCGACCCTGAAACTCCAAACCCTGACGGAGGGGACAGCCCAATCCCCAACGTCAGTGCGACACCCAGGCAGCGTAGGACCAGCACAGGCAGCTCCGTGTCAGAAAGATCCTCTTTCAGCCAAGATCTTGACTCACCAAGACACCAAATGTCGCATAATTCACCATTACTTAGATCTCCTGCATCACCTCGGACAGATGATTTCCAGAAGATATCATATCCTATTATCAATGGTACTGTGAGGGCTGGATTTTATCAAGACACGACGTCTATAAAAAGCAGCCCGGAAAAAAGTTGCAGTCCACGAGAGGCGCCGCAATCGCCATACTCGCCATACTCGCAACATGTGTATGCATCGAACAGTGGCTTGGGATCGTCTACTCCCAACTACTTCCTTGATCACAACAAGAGCCCGCTTCCGACATATACGCAGAATCCGCCCCCTTATTATGACACTGCAAAAGCTCCAGTTGTAAGTAAACCAGCGCGCATACACGATGACTACACAGCCTTGGGTCCAGATAACTTCCAACAGAATACATTCAGTGGACCATTTTCCCCTCCACACTCGCCGTATCCTACAACGCAGCCAACGAACTATTCGCAGCCTCAACTATCGCCTAAGCCATCTGGATCTAATTCCACTCTAGTGAACCCAACGCAGGCTTTATCAGACCATAAACCCTCGCTGTTTCCTGTTAAGAAACGGATGTACAATGAACCAGAACTATCAATTAAACCCACAACTGAACCAAAAGATATGAATTCACCACCAATTAAAAATGAGTATCAAAAGAAAACATCATCACAACCCTCTGCCTCAGTTGATAAAATAGCAGCAGCGCTCAGTGAAAAATCTGAATTGGCTAGCCAAAATAGCTTGCGCGAAAAGAATGCGGCTGATTTTGCCGAACGACATGTATCTGAAAACAAGGATACTACTACGTTTATTAACAATGAACATTCAGTGGATAACAAGAAAAATGTGATCAATATAGACTTGAACAAGTCAATAGGTATTAATAAAAACGATAACATTGATATGGTCAATATGGGTTATAATATGAATCCAGAGGACAAGAAAAATCTTGGTGAACCTGTTGAAATTGACTATGCTCTGAGCAAGGATGTCTCGAAACCGGCTGTAAATGTGCAACCTAAAACCTATGATGTGGATAAAATTGCAATGAGTCTGGGCTTGAACCAACAGTTCCAAAAATCTTTGTCGAAAAGTGTTACACAGCTGCCGCCCACTAATATGATTCCAGCCCACTCCCATTCTGAAATAAATATCAATCATAATATTGCCCATTCACATCACAATCAGTATGACGGCATTTCAGGTAGTCAGCCTGTCAGTAACTTTTCACTGAATGATATTGAACTCGCTAATAAAAAACTGTATGCTTGTAATAACGCGTCGTCCACCGCTGCGGCTATCGATTATGGTAACTGGAAGCTGACAAATCAAGTGCGGAAACAAGATGTTATGCCCTCGGATTACTCTACGAACTACAGTGCTAGTAATGCAGATAAATTGAAAAATAATTTGAATACGCCCAATTCTTCTGCGGCCAGCTATAATAAAAATGCACAACATCAGCAGTACCACAACTATAGCGTGCCCAGAACCACTCTCCAGAGGACTCAGGACTTACATCAGAATCTTCCGGCGGAACTCAGAATACCGAACCCTCGAGGTCTTCTTAAAAATGATCACATAAATATTGTATCTGCAATTAATGATAGTGATATGATTGCCAAGAACGAATCGATCGGAAAAACACAAAAAGCTGACAAAACAATGCAAAATCCACCAATTGCTAGCTCAGTGACGTATAAAACTCCGTATAATACTCATTCGTCGCTACCTCTTGAAAGTCTGCGTAATCTGCCTAATATCCCTCAAATGCTTGAGCGATACACTAACGAGGAACGATATCTATCCAGTTTTGCCGCAACCAACCCATCGCTGTATATGTTTAACAAAAGCATGTCTTCGGATTCTCAGCCAGTAAGCACATCCGTCAGCATATACTCGCAACCTTCTATAGCAATGAGCAAAGATACCAGTATTTATAAAACACCGACCACAAGCTTGTCGGCACAAGCCGAATCTAAGAGTAGAACTAAACGCAAGCGAACTTCTGAAAGCAAACCAGCGCAGATTGTAAGTCAGAGTTACCACACTCCTTGCTCTCCTGATGTTTTATCATCTGTGAAAACCAGTATGGTTCCTGGAAGCGCATTCAATTTCGGAACCACGCCCAGTATGGCTTTGGGCGGCAGTTTATATGGAGATGGTACTGGTTTCTCAATCGAAGAGTTCAGAAATAGTACGAATCAATTAATGGCAGCAAATTATATGGCGGCAGTGGCACATCAACAACGGAATAACGCGGAAGCGAGTGCCGAAAAACTAGCAAAGCCTGCTCATCAGAACTCTACTCATAACAGTGGGTCGTTCCCTTTTATTGGGCACGGGCAAGTCCGCGGCGGGTACGGGTTTGTGGGCGCGGAGAGCTCCGCGCCGCTGTACCAGCAATACTTCCAGCGGCATCAGGAGGAGCTGCTGCGGCAGTCGGGCGTGTCCCAGATCATGGGCCTGTACCCGGCCGGCTACCCCGCCGCGCTCGGCGTGCGCCAGCCCTACGACACCATCAACCGGCCCTCCTGGCTCTAGGCGGCCAACGGACAACTTCCTAGCATCGAACAAACCGACGCCGACGTGATGTACATACCGTCTACCTACCGTAACATAACAACCTGGAATATACTATTATAAATGTGACAATTGTTATACAATTCAATTAGTATTGATTTAATAATTTATGTTGTTTTAGTGCCGATAGCATTTCGTAAAATTAATTTATAATTCATTCACATTATTTACAATATGAAATGGAGAATGAACACTTCATGACAATTTTTATGTGTGAATTATTTTTACTTTAGTGACATAATAATCATCCGACTAACAGTTAATTCTGGTTAACAAGTATTGTTTTATTTTATATTATGACGAGCTATAGTGATTGGTAACTTTAAGGATATAACTTTTATTATTCCGTAATGTGTCCACTTAGTCATACATACATAAAAATATATGAACAAAATAATGTTAAAGTCTACGATTTACCAGTATAAATGTTAGTTAAATACATAGTTTGTTTGTAAGCATATTTATTTAGTTAGTTTAGCACTGTGTACTTTGAGCAAGTGCTCACATTGTGTTGAGATTACCGTTGCCGACCGACGTTCGCAAATTCTATCCATGTAGTATTGACGTGACGCGACGCTTGAGCTCTTAGCTTTAATTTACAGGTCACATGAAAACTCTTGTTATTATAATAATTTAAATTTTACGTTACGCTACTTACGTAGGTTGTTGTGTAAATATATCTCTATATTCTTTTGTTTACTACATATTAATGTTTTAATAGCATTTTACTATACATCTACTTTTGTTAGCTAAGATTAAACTTTAATTTAATTATAAAATTCATGGACGTAGTTTAAGGAACTCATTTAGTAGATTAAGGTATATATTACAAATCTTGTGTAAAAATGAAATAAACTTTTTCAAAAACATACCATTTGCTTTTCATTTACTCATATTTCATTTGTTTTTTTTTCACCGAGCGTGGTGAATACTTACAAATACAAAGTCGCACCCTGGTCAGAAAGGCTAAACAAAATAATTTACTTTAAAAACAAAGTTTTAACCGACTTCAATTTAGTACTCCGCCAAGCCACGAGCACATTTCCTATTTTTTACAATTTACCACATGAACTGATTTCCGATAGCAAATGCGTTGATTACTATAGAAAAAAACCGAATCGCTGTATGTGGGCCGATAATATTTGAGGACTTCCATCGATTCCCCAAGATCATCACCAATGGCACTTCATTAGTTCCTATTTCAACGGAATCTTATCAGAACCTGTGACGTACTTTTGCACTTTTAAGTACATAATTGAGGAATTCGATAAGTCATCTGTGGTCTTCATCATCAATTCCTCGCCACCAAATTTATGATTCCGGATGTAAATACACGAGTTATAAGAGAAAATACCAAAATCACTACACGCGTGCCTTATAAAATTGAGGAGTCCCCTCAATTCCTCATGGATCCCATCATCTAACTGAATTTTGAAAAAAATGGGACCCACCTGGAAGTATATACATACGAAAAAAAAAAAAATTTTCCGAATCGGTTCATCAATGACGGAGTTCTGAGGTAACAAACATTGAAAAAAAAATAAAAAAATACAACCGAATTGAGAACCTCCTTTTTTTTGAAGTCGGTTAAAAAAGAGTTATAATCGTAAACTACACGTGATAAATCCGTTGTGCTTGGGCTAATTTCATCTTTTGTAAGTACAAGTAACTATTCTATAAACCGTTATAATGTCAAACTAGTCATTGAGACTATTTTGTCGAGCCCAAACTCAACGGGGTTACTTAGGTTAAAGACTGAATTCTCGTGGCCACCTGCCTCCATTGTTAGTAGAAATTTGAATGCAGTTCCAAGATTTTTCCCACACTAAAACAAACTAACCGACGGTATTTATTTTGTCTCATCTAAAATCTCACTTGATGAAATTTAAATAAAACTTCACAAAGTTATGTATTTATCGAAATTTATTTTGTCCAAAATAGTTATTTGTTATACAAGGGTGCAAAGTTGTATTTTACCCGCGAGTGTGGAATTGAAACACGAGCAACAAAAGATTTCTATAGTTGAAAGGTTCTAAATTAGAATCCTGAGCGTAGCGAATGTTTCAACACAAGAGAAGTAAAATACATTTGCATTTTGCACCCGTGTGTACCACGGGCAGTAATAATAATGTAACACATGTAAGTAATATCAAGTAGAGTTTTGGTCAAGTGCGAGTCGGATTTTAGTTTTCCCATACATTTTGAGACCCAGCGCCTGACGCAGGCAACAAGCAATTTTTTAAAAGTTCTTAAAAAAATATTTTATTTTGACTTTTAGCATTTGTTGTTGTAGCAGCAACATAAATACATCAGCTGTAAAATTTTATGAGCGTTTTACGTTTTGTTATCTGTGAAACAAGGTCAAATTACTTTCCCCACCAGTGGATAATAGTAAATTGTGATACAAGTGAGTTATGCTGATAATTACGGGTCTACCTCGCGATCCCTAACATCGTTAAATAACATGCCCGAACTGTTTTGTCCTAATGGGCATTAGCCCTAACGATCAATAGCCATAACAATATTTTCATGGTGAGGTCTAAGGCAGAGCCCAGTTAGGTACGACGACGAGCGAAGCGAAGACGAGTGTTAGGTTGAAATGTGACCCTACAGCGCGCGAGTCGAGCGAGCGAAGCAGCGCGAGCACCGGACTGCTGTCAGGTAAGAAAAGTAGGGTAGGTGAGGCAGAATAGTAGGTTAATCTAATCACAGTTAGGGAAAATAATCATGAGGACATATTACATAATCATTAGGCTTACTGATAATTATGATACATGACCATTATGGCACATAACGTTAGGATGAATAATCAATATGGCAAGTGACGTTAGGAAATAGAACATTATGGGAAAAAGAATTCATCCATACGATGTTAGGAAAACTAAAGATAGGGCATATGGGTGTTAGGACAAATGATCATTATGACATAAATAGTAAGAGAATGCAAAAATAGGTTAATAAAGGTAAGGGATTAAGATATAGATCCGATAATTACATCAGAGGTGAAATTATTCACGCGAACCGCAGGTGAGCGTGATAACTGATAAAATAGCCGAGGATGTAATTTACTACCTAACGTGATGTAATTAACTGGTGTGTTATAAAAATAATAATATTTACGAGGGTAAGCTATAATAAAAACCCCCAAAAGCCTCATTTAAGTCCGCATTCTGTGGCAGACGGGCAACTACGGAACCATACTCTGCGCGTGACCCGACACGCACTTGGCCGCTTTTTTTATCCATAACCACCTAAATTATTTTACAATTAAAGCAAATTGACTGCTGCAATATATTAGTTTAGCAGGCAATCATTGTTTAACTAGTAACTAAATTAAGTTTTCTCGACGAACCACCGCCGACGACCGCTTTAGCCTAATTGGAAGTGACCCTGCCTACGAAGCAAGAGGTCCTGGGTTCGAATCCCGGTAAGGGCATTTATTTGTGTGATGAGCACGAATATTTTTTCCTCAGTCATGTATGTTTTCTATGTATTTAAGAGGCCGCAGTAAGCTCGGCCGAATTTCACCTTCCCATACTCTGGTCTCATGGTTCCAATTTATAAAAAAACGAAATACAGCAAAAACTAGTTTTGTATGAAAAACTTAAATTCGCTGTATTTTTTTTATTATGGTATCTGAAGCTACATAAACTAGTTACAGACATAGATATACCTCATTTCATTGAACATGCAAAGTTTCGTTACAATCCAAAACGTAGTTTTAAAATGAGAGCGTAACTACGTTTGTATGGAGAATCGAGCTTACTGCGGACTCTTAAGTGTTTATTTATCTGTATAAGTATGTTTATCGTCGTCTAGTACCCATAGAACAAGCTTTGCTTAGTTTGAGACTAGATCGATTTGTGTAACATTGTCCCCAAATATTTATTTTATTTAACTGCTGGCTAAGGTACCTACCTTAGCCAGCAGTTAAATAAAATAAATATTTGGGACCTAAGTACCTACTTACATTATCACACATACATACATCATCAGCCTATATACGTCCCACTGCTGGGCACAGGCCTCCTCTCATGTATGAGAGGGAACGGGCAGTAGTCCCCACGCTGGCCCAGTGCGGATTGGGGACTTCACATACACCTTTGAATTTCATCGCAGATGTATGCAGGTTTCCTCACGATGTTTTTCCTTCACCGAAAAGCTAACGGTAAATATGAAATCATATTCCGTACATAAGTTCCGAAAAACTCATTGGTACGAGCCGGGATTCGAACCCATGACCGCCGTTTGACAGCCGCATGCCTGAACCACTGGGCTACCGTTGCTTTTTTTTTACTACTAGGTAGGTACTTATCTTATCATTTACTATCTGCCCGGCACGGCTTCGCACGGTTAGTTCATATAGGAATGAAGCATATGCCCACGGTTAAAGGCCTGCCCACACCGAACGTGGGTCGTGCGCGGCGCGGGTCGGGCGGTATATCCATCTCTTTCGTACAGTAGCGCGGCGTCTCTATCGCACAGTAGCGCGGGCCCGCGCAACTGTGTGATAGAGATAGTGAGAGAGATATTAAATGCGTTGGTTAGTGAGAGAGATAAACGGTACGGACCCGCGCCGCGCACGTCCCGTTTTGTATGAAAAACTTAAATTCGCTGTATTTTTTTTATTATGGTATCTGAAGCTACATAAACTAGTTACAGACATAGATATACCTCATTTCATTGAACATGCAAAGTTTCGTTACAATCCAACACGTAGTTTTAAAATGAGAGCGTAACTACGTTTGTATGGAGAATCGAGCTTACTGCGGACTCTTAAGTGTTTATTTATCTGTATAAGTATGTTTATCGTCGTCTAGTACCCATAGAACAAGCTTTGCTTAGTTTGAGACTAGATCGATTTGTGTAACATTGTCCCCAAATATTTATTTTATTTAACTGCTGGCTAAGGTACCTACCTTAGCCAGCAGTTAAATAAAATAAATATTTGGGACCTAAGTACCTACTTACATCATCACTCATACATACATCATCAGCCTATATACGTCCCACTGCTGGGCACAGGCCTCCTCTCATGTATGAGAGGGAACGGGCAGTAGTCCCCACGCTGGCCCAGTGCGGATTAGGGACTTCACATACACCTTTGAATTTCATCGCAGATGTATGCAGGTTTCCTCACGATGTTTTTCCTTCACCGAAAAGCTAACGGTAAATATGAAATCATATTCCGTACATAAGTTCCGAAAAACTCATTGGTACGAGCCGGGATTCGAACCCATGACCGCCGTTTGACAGCCGCATGCCTGAACCACTGGGCTACCGTTGCTTTTTTTTTACTACTAGGTAGGGTACTTATCTTATCATTTACTATCTGCCCGGCACGGCTTCGCACGGTTAGTTCATATAGGAATGAAGCATATGCCCACGGTTAAAGGCCTGCCCACACCGAACGTGGGTCGTGCGCGGCGCGGGTCGGGCGGTATATCCATCTCTTTCGTACAGTAGCGCGGCGTCTCTATCGCACAGTAGCGCGGGCCCGCGCAACTGTGTGATAGAGATAGTGAGAGAGATATTAAATGCGTTGGTTAGTGAGAGAGATAAACGGTACGGACCCGCGCCGCGCACGTCCCGCGACGCGCCCGACCCGCGCCGCGCCCGACCCCCTTCCCGCGCCTTGCAAACCCGCGCCGCGCACGCAGGGGCGTAGTTTGAAATTCGGCGCCCCGGGCCAATAAGTTTCGCCGCCCCGCCCCAGAAGTCAAACCCGCGCCGCGACGACCCGCGTTCATCAGGGATAATTAAAGCCGACTTCTAATGGTAAAATATTTTTTCAAATCGATCCAGTAAGTAGTTTCGGAGCATGTTCAATACAAACAATCAAACAATCTTTCCACTTCATAATATAAAGTGTAGATAGATGTAGGTAGATTATAGGTGCGGCCTCTAAGAAACGGATAAATATCTTGACATCACGAAATTGTAGGTTCCGAAAATATTAGCAAACGTAGTTACGCTCTCATTTTAAAACTACGTGTTGGATTGTAATGAAACTTTGCATGTAGGGGAGAGTGGGGTTCAGTGGGTCATGGGTCTTAGTGGATCGTTTGCTATAGCTTTGGATGTATTGCACGCACACACATAAGCGCTCGCGACGTTTCCGCTCTGGCATGAACGCATCGACCGAACCGTGAGCCGCGCGGTGTCTGAGCCAGGGGAATTTCACTCAGTACTTAACAGATCCCATACATTAAAATTTGCATGTTTTAGACGTCACTCGACAGATGGAACTATTTATATAATGTGAATTAGTATTATTAAGATGACATCTGATTTTAAATTCTTATTTTATTTATAAATAAATACATAATAAAAAGACAATAAGACGTTATTTGGAAATATCATAAATTATGATAGTAATTTTGCATAACTGGCAACTTTACGGTAAAGTACATATTTCGTGTTTTTCAAAAACGTTTAGTTCAAATAAGAATATATATTAATAAAATAGGACTAATTATGCAACAGTTTTGTTTAAATTTGATATTTTCTAATTAAACTTTAGTTGCAATAAACTGCTCAATACCAACCAGTTCGGATTCACAAAGGGTCGCTCTACCACTGATGCCGGTGTGGTTTTAATTAAAGATATTTTTGATGCCTAGGAAGAGGTTCAAGATGCTATTGGAGTGTTCTGTGATTAATCAAAGGCATTTGATTGCGTTGATCATGAGTATTTAATCAGAAAAATGAGTCATTATGGGATTAAAAACGGTGCTCTTGATCTGGTTACATCTTAACTCTCGGAGAGAACACAACGAGTGGGACCCAATCAGCAGGGACAACTGTTGCTCTTGGTGTTCCTCAAGGCTCGATTCTGGGTCCGTTTCTGTTTCTGATTTACATCAATTACCTACCAAATGTGTTGCAAGATAAACATGATATAGTGTTATTCGCAGACAACACGTCGCTTATCTTCAAGGTAGATAGGAAAGAGAATATTCTTCGATGGCATTAATGATGTGCCCGACACTGTTGTGAAATGGTTTACAGCAAATAATTTACTGCTAAATTCCAAGAAAACAAAGTTTATCAGATTCTCTTTACCTAATGTCAGGCAGGTAAACAATACCAAGATCAAATTAAAGGGCGATGAACCGGAAATTGAAGACAGAATAGTGTTTTTAACCGACTTCAAAAAGAAGGAGGTTCTCAATTCGGATGTTTTTTTTTTCAATGTTTGTTACCTCATAACTCCGTCATTGATGAGCCGATGCGAATTTTTTTTTTGTTCGTATGTATATACATCCAGGCGGGTCCCATTTAAAAAAAAATTGTTAGATGATGGGATTCATGAGGAATTGAGGGAACTCCTCAATTTTATTAGGCACGCGGGTAGTGATTTCGGTATTTTCTATTATAACTCGCGTATTCACATCCGGAATCATAAACTTGGTGCGAGGAATTGATGATAAAGACCACAGATGACTTATCGAATTCCTCAATTATTATGTACTTAAAAGTGCAAAAGTACGTCACAGGTTCTGATAAGATTCCGTTGAAATAGGAGCTAATGAAGTGCCATTGGCGATGATCTTGGGGAATGGATGGAAGTCCTCAAATATTGTCGGCCCACATACAGCGATTCGGTTTTTTTCTATAGCAATCAACGCATTTGCTATCGGAAATCAGTTCATGTGGTAAATAGTAAAAAAAAATAGGAAATGTTCTCGTGGCTTGGCGGAGTACTAAATTGAAGTCGGCTAAAACTTTGTTTTTAACGCAAATTATTAGGTATCACCTTGGATTCAAAACTACAATGGCATGCGCTGACAAACGTTGAGACCGCCAGGCTGGTTTACTACTGTTATTTCCACAGTGTTATGTCCTACGGAATCCTGTTGTGGGGGAAAGCAGCTGATATCCAGACCATATTCGTGCTACAAAAACGAGCTGTACGCTCGATATACGAACTAAATGCTCAGGGACAAATTTAAGAAGGCAAACATTCTTACTGTAGCATGCCAATACATTCTTGAGAATATCATGTATGTGCGGAAAAACCTTCACGAGTTCAAACTCAACAGTGATATCCACGACTACAACACCAGAAGTAAAAACAAGATCACAGTGAAGGCCAGTCGTCTCCGCTAGGTTAGCACGTCGTCTATGTGGAGTTCCGCGCAAACGACGTGCTGCATACGTTTTTACAATAAAATACCCACCGAAATTGTTAATTTACCGTTCAGTCAATTTAAGTCTCATATTAAAAGTAATTTGCTAAGCAAGGCGTACTATACTGTCAACGATTTCTTAAACGACAAAAATGCCTTTAAGTCAGTAGTAGGCTAATTCTAATAGGAATATACCTAAATACACATTACGTATAAGTAGGTACCTATCTGAACTAATTGTTCCATTTTATGTAAGAAGAGAGCACGTAAGGCTGTTTCTGGCCGAGCAAGTCGCTTAATCTTTGTTATTAACAATGTCCGGTGGCTTGAATACGTCATGCTCGCTTAAAGATCTTTGCTTACGGTGGCGTCGTTGATCGGGTCGCCACCTTCCCTAACATATGGTTGAGGGAGGCGATGGCTGAGATATGCGTCATACTCGTGATAGGGTGCTGTTTGTGGAGTCCGGACTGTTCATGCTTGCAAGGGCATAACCTAACTACTTAAATACTAGTGTTATTTTATTATTATCGTATTGACGAGATACATCATTCCGATCTTGACACGTTTTATTGTTATTGACCCTGTACATCACTGACAATATTACATGAATATTCCTTTTTTATTGTTTTGTTTTGACGCTTAGAGACTTAATCATTAATTGTATTTGGACGCTCAGAGACCTTATACATCTCTGGAATACTGAATTAATATCATTAACCTCTTGTTAAAGCACAGTCCTGATATCAAATGTAATATTTTGCAATTTTGTTTTGTTTTCATTCACTTTGTGACATTTAGTTTGTTAACCGTTTATATCGGTCCTTAATCTGCAAATTTTAAATTATTAATGTGTAAGAGTATTTATTATTGTTTTATTGTAAGATTATTATTTTTTATTGTATATTATCGTTTGACATGTAAAAGTGCCCTTGTGGCCTATTTACACAATAAATAATTGATTTTTATTTTGAAAAAAAATCTGAATGGATAATTTAAATGCCCAAGTAACTCAATATTTTATAAACGGTGATTTCGTGATTAAGAGACTTCTAGAAGACTTTGATAAAATATTTACATTGAGTAATGCCTACCCGCGAAATATTTTGATTGTTTTTGTTTGTTCTAACTAGTTTTCTAATAAATAATGATTATATTTCGTTGTTTTAATACATTTTAGTCTAAATACTCAGATTCAGTGAACCCCATATGATCCACATTACCCCAAAACTGATCCAGTGCAACCCATTAGTGGGTCACAGTGGATCAACATCTGTTTTTTTAAAGGCAGTTTTTAACACAAAATAGCCATTTTTGTCATTTATTTATGTAACTAGTAAGTGTTCAAAGTGTTCTAGGGTTTAATAAGGTAACTAGCCCTTTTTAAGTGAAAGTGGGGCCGCTTTATCATTCACAAAAAAGTGCTCCACTGAATCCCACTCGAATGATCCAGTGAACCCCATATGATCCACAGTACCCCAATACTTCAATCCAGTAACAGTAGATCAACTTCCCTTTAAAAAAAAAGACCGGGTTGCACTCCCGGAGTGCCGGCAGAAGCGAAAACTTGAATGTTAACGTTGTGCATTTTTGACATAAAAAAAAGTTTTTTGGTGTGTTTACCACGATACAGCCATTTTTGTTAGTGTAACTAGGTATCATAATTATTCTGGCGTTTAATTAAGAAACTTGTCCTTTTTAAGTGAAAATGGGCCCACCACATCAATCACAAAAAAAAGTGTTCCACTGAACCCCACTCTCCCCTACAATGGCATGAGGTATATCTAGGTCTGTAATTAGTTTATGTAGCTTCAGATAACTACCATAGTAAAAAAACCGGTCAAGTGCGAGTCTGACTCGCGCACCGAGGGTTCCGTACTATCAATTAACTCAAGGTTAAGTAACTGTCGCAATATTTGACACCTTCATTCTCATAATTATTTATATTATTTTCACGACTAATTTTAACCCAACACAATTGAATCACGATTTTTGGAATGGGATCAGCGCCATCTATCGGCTCCATTTGGTACTAACGTAATCTGCCCAATATGCATTTTTTTTATTTCAAAGAGAGTACTTCTATTATAGTCTTATAGGAATTACAAAACAAAAAATTACTTATTAAGTTGATTAAATTACAAAACTTAACTATGAAAAAGGTTTTTTGAAAATAAAACAAAAATACGACAAAGAAAAACAGAACACAGAAAACGTTATACTTTTCCAGTCATATTTATGTTTATCTTAATCACAAGTAATAATTTCAAATATTTCCTTGGATAACTTCGGAGATAAGGGGAGGCACTGTTTTTTAAAAATTTTCCTTCATAGGTAGATTACGATTAAAATTACGATTTTACCAATGTAGAAAAACTGTTTGAAAAGGGCAACTCAAGCCCTTTTATATGATACCCCACGTGACCTAATAACCTTATTTCTCACTTTTCCGTGCACGTGGGTAGCTCTCGTTTAAAACCATTCCAATTTGATAGCTTAAGTATTTCGTGAGATATTACACTTTGTGACAGACAGACAGACGGACGGACAGAGTCACACCATACGGGTTCCTTTTTTTGGTACAGAACCCTAAAAAATACAGTGAATTTCAGTTTTACATACAATACTTGTTTTTGCTGTATTTCGTTTGTTTAATAAACTCTAACCATATAAACTAAAAACTAATTACAGACATAGATATACCTTCTGTCATTGTATATGCAGTTTCGTCACAATCCAACAGAGTTTTAAAATGATAGTGTTGTCACCTCTGAACTCCATCATTGATGATCCGTGAATTAGGCACGCGTGTAGGTAGTGATTTTGGTATTTTCTATTATAACTCGTTATTTAGAAACATGATTAAATGATTGACAATAATTACAAATATTATAATTTACAATAAGACTAAGTAATTGGACTGATCCTGCGTCACCCACATCCAGCGAACTCCCGCAACCTGGGGAGGCATGTGTCCAGCAGTGGACATCTTTCGGGTGATGAAGTGATTGGAATCAATCTATATGCAGTGTGACATAAATTTTACCAGTCATTGGCAACAAGAGACCTGTTAATACTAGAGCTCATCTTGTTCACTCAAATAATTCAGTAGCAACAGTACTTTCAGATCCTGTACAATTATTTATATTTTGATATTAGGTATGATCATTGATCAGACATCGTAAATTATGTAGCATTTTCATTGCAGCTGTGCTGTTAATAGAATTAGGGTTAACAATGACAATCGTAATAACGAATAAAATTTGCATTAATAATGTTTATATTAAACAAAATCATTTTTTTTATTCATATCATCTATGCCAACTAAATATTATTTATTATCTTCTATGCCAACTCCTTTAACACAACCATGCTACACTGAAAATGCTACAAAATTTGTGGTTACTTTTGGCAACACAATTATAAATTACAAAAGAAAAGTTTCATTAAGTTATAATAAAATTCTTCTTTTATTTCAAAAACCAAAAACCTACAGTACTGTACCTCCGGTGGAACTAGGTGGGGTTCCGCTTAAGCTAGTATCGCAATTTAAGTACCTGGGACATTGGGTCACTGCGTCGCAGAAGGATGACCTGGACTTGGAGCGGGAGCGCAGGGCGCTATCAGTGAGAAGCAACATGTTGATCCGCAGGTTTGCTAAATGTACGGCAGATGTAAAACTTACCTTATTTAGAGCGTACTGTCAGTCTTTCTACACATGCAGCCTGTGGATGAACTGTACGAAGACAGCCTATAGCGCCCTGCGCGTCCTCTATAACAACGCATTCAGGATGCTGATGGGGTTGCCGCGCTACTGCAGCGCATCGGGGATGTTCGCGGAGGCGCGCACGGACGACTTCCATGCTATAATGCGTAAGCGAGTCGCGTCCCTGATGCGGCGTGTCCGCGGCAGCACCAACAGCCTCCTGAGCGCAGTTGCGGCAGCACATGACAGTCCAATACTCTGTCACTGGACGCGATCTCATGGCTCACAGGTGAGCTATGAGAAGTGACCATTTGTGTACCTATACCTATACCTACTACATAATACCTACACTAACATAGCTCCTAAGTTAATAATGTGCCTAAAACTAACAAATATGGATGTATCTTTACTCCGAAATAAACGTATTTATTTATTTTATAATATCTTTAATAAACCTTGATAGAAAGCAAGCATAATTTGTTATAATACATTCAAGAATTTGTCTCAACTCTAATGCAATGTTACACTGTCAAAGTGTCTAATACATGAAGTGGTTGTCACATATATTAACTTTGAGCTCCGTATTAATTTAATTTATTTATTACCATGTATGTTGCTATTACAAATAAATTAATGACATACTTAAAGAGCTTAATAAAAAAAAAAGTATAGCCACAGTACAAAACATATTAAGATTTAATTTCGCCCTGTTCCTTCCTCTGTTGAACCATTTCCCTGATGTTGTCTTCACTTTCTTTCAAATTCTTTTCCAGGTACTGTTTGTTACTCTCCAATTCTTTTGTGCGTGTTTTAACATGTGCTTCTCTATTTTTCAAGTTCGCTTTAACTTCTTCAAAATCAGTAAGTAAGAACATTCGGCCCACGGACTCATAGGTCTTCGTATCGGGAGGCATGGTAGTAATTTCACGTTGAGTTATGTCTACGTGCTGCAAGATGCGGTTCAAAACACTAATTTGAGAGTCAATCACCTGTATTTTCTTGCTGGTTTCAACCATTTTGACTTGCAATTCTACAAACGCTTTTTTTAGCTGTAGATCTACGGGATTAGACATAGCGAAGTTCTGTTTTAAGTATTTTTTGTTCCGTATAGGTTATTATGACTTCGAGTGACTTAAACCAAAGTCGAGCGAGAACAACGAGAGCTAGTTCTCGTCTCGTTCTCGTTAGATTTACAATAGCCATAGACAATAAAAGTGGCCCATTCACGTTAAGGCGTATCGATGGTCAGCAAAGCTCACATAGACCGAGACGGGCATATTAATTCGTAGATTGTTCATATTCCTATCTAGTTCTATCTTGTAGGTTGTTTTTCCTCACGCTGGATCGTTTGGATGCGGCTGTAGTCAATGCAATAATTTTAATGGATTGATTGAAATTATCACCACTCATCAGTACGGCTATCATGGGACGGCCGCGACATACTCTCGATTTTTCTTGCGCCACAATATACCTCTTATTCTAAGTGTTCCAATTCCAATACGAGAGAGACGAATAGTGCGAGAAAAATCGAGAGATCTCGCGCGCCGTCGCGTGATAGCCGTGCTGATTGCACTGCGCGGTGGAAAGCGTGAACAAGTTGTAAGATAGTGCGAGAAAACTAAGGTCTTTAATTTTCCGATCTTGCTCTATCTCAAGCCGCCCTTGCTGCGTCCATATTTGTTAATGTTTTTTATTACTTTTACTTAATATTATATTTTATAATATTTTACTCAATGATCAAATATAACGAATTGTACTGGGATGACAGAGGGGCTACCGGGAAATGAAAACGAAGTTCGTTTGTTTATCTCCGTCTATGTCGCACTTGCTAGTTCGAGCGACAGAGACGGAGATATTCGAACGAAGTTCGTTTTCATTTCGCGGTAGCCCCTCAGGTCTCAAAAGAAAAATAAAATGTCATGACAAACAATACGCCTTGCTTAGCAAATAACGAACGGTTATGTACCTCACTCTAACAAGTAGCTGTCACGTAAGTGCTTCGCGTTCGTTGGTCGTTCGTTTGTTCAGTGTGTACCTACCATAACATAAGACTTAAATTGACTGAACGATATATTAACAATTTTGGTGGGTATTTTATTTGAAAAACGTATGCAGAGGGGCTACCGCGAAACTAAAACGAACTTCGTTCGTGTATCTCCCTCTCTGTCGTACTTGATAGTTCGAGCGACGGAGAGGGAGATACACGAACGAAGTTCGTTTTAGTTACGCGGTAGCCCCTCTGCATACGTTTTTAAAATAAAATACCCACCGAAATTGTTAATTTACCGTTCAGTCAAATCAAGTCAAATCCCCACTTACGACGTGCTAACCTAGCGGAGACGACTGTTGGTCCAAACCAAGGTCGCCCCATACTTGATTCCCTTTGACCTTCTTTTTGCTCTCTGCGCTCGCTAGTCTGGACGCGCCGTATGGTAAGTTTTGGGCCATCCACATTAAGTGATTTTACCCCAATTTGTCAGTACAACATGTCGAAGTCAGAATTGGGTGTAGCGTACAGACGTAACCACTGCAACTACAATTTCATCCAGTGTGGCCAGTTAACATTAGGAAAGCGAAAATTGCCGCATTCAAACGGTCCTGCGAAGCGGACTGCAAGATTGTTACAAACCGATGAGATAGGGCAAGACAGCACGTCTAAAATGGGACGGCCGCGACATACTCTCGATTTTCTCGCACTATACCTCTTGTTCTAAGTGTTCTAATAAGAGAGAGGCGGATCGTGCGAGAAAAATTGAGAGAGCTCGCGCGCCGTCGCGTAATAGCCGTGCAGCACACAAAAATCGAGAGTATGTCACGGCCGCCTCATGATTGACGTGCTGTCTCGCCCTATCTCATCGGTTAGTAACAATCTTGCAGTCCGCTTCGCAGGACCGTTTGAATACGGCAATTTTCGCTTTCTTACTGTTAACTGGCCACACTGAACGAAATTGTTGTTACAAAACACCGTTTTAGAAAAAAATACAAAATTACAGTGTACAATATTAATGCAATATTGTTTAGTATATATTTTTTAATTTTCGTTTCAATTTATTTGAATGAAATTAGTGAGAAAAAAAAACTTGGCAGATCATGCAAATTCCATGGTCCAAATTGTGATTTTCATGCAATTAGTCCGTACAAATCGTTTGACGGTTGGAACATGCATCCACACTATAGCAATTAGTCAGATTCTGATGAATTGGGGCTGACAAATCACTTAATGTGGATGGCCCATTTGTGCGACAAATTGCACCGTTTAGTACTCATGTTCGTCCGAGGTCCGTTCGATTCGATGGTACCATAGACAAAATTCGACAACACCTTCCTTTCTCTTTCGCGTCTCTATTGACTCTTTCGAGTGTCTTGCTTGAGTTGAATGAAATGAATTGAATGTGACATGGCGTCGACCAAGATATATCACGGATAATTCTTGTTTTAATGACAGTGGCCTCTTTTAGTATTTTATTACTGAGGCCGTAATAAATCGTACATTTGCATTGATGGTAATGCATGCAAGGAAACCGCAGCGAATAAGCGATGGGTATGATTTAGTATTTGATGATTCGGTTTTGCAGTCTGTAGATGGCGGTCGCCGATTGATAGTTTTCCTTTAATTACGACGGAGAGATTAAAATTATCTTTTTGTTTTCAGGTACTTTGAGAAGCACCAAGCCCATCCGTATCAGGTAACCATAGTTTGTGAGAATATCAACTGTAACATTAATTGTTTCTGACGAAAGCACAGTACATGCTAACTCTGCCTCGAATTTGTACTTCTGTACGTAATATCTCCTCCCAACAACATTTTTCCTGTTTCACCCTAAACAACGTTTAAATAAGATCAACATGAAGATAAACTACCGTGTGTACACAGTCATGTTGCTTGGTTGTAAGTTATAGGGGACTGGTAGTAATATGAGTACGAAATATGATTTCCGACAATCGCACATTTAATCGAGTCCGTGAGTGAATTTGATTTTGGCTCGTCTGGTAGTCTCATCAGTCTCATCACATTTAGCATAATAATACTGTGTTCAACTGCAAAAAATGAAGTGTTTAATGTCAGTGTTTATGTGGATGCTATTAATTTCCCAAAAATAAACATGCACTTGAGAAATATCATTTATCTCATGATTAATGTAGGTCTTGTTCAGTAAAACGTTGGAGCTTTAAATGCCTGAGAGATATTGTGTAAAATAATAAGATGATAACCTTCTTTATACAGAAATACAATACGAAAAGTGATAGGAGGGCAAACGAGTATGTACCTTCTGACAACCGATATACACCACTCCGATCCCCAAATGGCAATGTGTCAGTACATGGACACGGCAGCCACGCGGGGCATGCGGGGCACGGGCACCACCACTACAGTCATGTGGTTGATGATAGAGGATATGCAACATCTAGAAATACCTACATTCAGAAAGGTTCTGAAAAGGAGAGAGACAGAGACTATAAATCCTCTAGAAATAAGTACACAGGTAAGATCTTGCAATCACTTCAGCATAACTGGTCTAATGGTGTACTTATGTACGGAATATTTACTGTTAGCTTTTCGTTGAAAGAAAACATCGTGAGGAAACTGGTCTAATCCCAATAAGGTCTAGTTTTCCCTCTGGGTTGGAAGGTCAAATGGCAGTCATTTTCGTAAAACTAGTGCCTTCGCCAAATCTTGGGATTAGGTGTCAAAGCAGACCCTGGGCTCCTCTAGGGGCACAACCGGGAATAACGCTAGGAGGATGATGAACTGGTATAATGGTGGCTTAATACTTAACCTCTCAAATTCCTGTTAAATTATTAATTTGTGTTTCATAAATATAAATTGAGATTTTTTATCATCATTTTGTTTAGTTTGTTATTATGGTAACTTCATTACTCTAAATTTTACAGCAAGTAAATGTATATTTCGGCAACTGCGAATAAAATAAGATACTGGTTAGAACTAACTTACAAGATTTAAATATTAACTGTCTATTCATTGAGGGGGATAACTTATAACTTTCTATATTGTTTTCTATGTAACTTAGAAATAAAATCAAAGATAAATTTATTATTTAATGAACATATGCAGAGCATGAGATATGTAAAAAATATATTTTATGTTTGTGTAATTCTGGTTAGTCCTGTGTATCAACTGTAGTAGCAATACCTGCCCCATACACTACATGGTTTACATACTGAGAATAGTGCTTCAGACTCAGATTATTATTTTCTTTTTGAAATTTTTTGTTTTGTATTTTTTGGTATGCATTGTCTTTAGCACTTAATTAGTACATGGTCTTAATCAGTTATTCTTGCTATGCAGTTCAAATGCCAGGTATGTAAGTATTATGAGTTTTAAAAAAAGTTGCCATCAAGCAAGTTAAACATGAGTAACACGAGTCTAGAAGCTGTAGCGAATGAATGATACAGTACTTTTTTAATCAATGCTTGTCCTTTTTATTGATCACTAACTAATAATTTATTCAAAAAACAAAGCTATAATCAACCTTGAATCATTACCCAAATCGCTTGAAGAGTGCCTAAAATTTGAAGACTGCTCTCAATTTCTCCTAGATTCCATGATCAAATCCTGACCTGATTAACCATGGGACCACCTAGGAAGGATACCCTTTGAAACAAAAATAAATTATCCAAATCGCCAGAATTATTCAAAATAGTTAAAGATTCAGACTAATTGAAAACCTCCTTCTTTTATGAAGTCTGTTAAAAATAGGAAGCATTGCAAATTACATGAATGCCTTCTGTTGTCTAAAATAAATAAATGCAAGAAGCTTGATACTGATATCTTTTTTTAAACCATTCCAGATAGTGTCAGATCCCCAAAGGAGAAACGCGAGAGGATCAAAGAAAGTGAACGAGAGAGAAGTAATCACGAGCGAAGTGAAACAGAGAAAAAGAATAGGACTAGTGGCATAAACATTAGTGTTAATAGAAGTAGTAAATATGATAAAAGGAGTGCACCTTCAGGGAGTGTGCCTTCCGGCAGTGAATGGTCAGAGCATATTAGTTCTTCAGGAAAGAAGTATTATTATAACTGTATCAGTGAAGTGTCCCAGTGGGAGAAGCCGCGGGAGTGGGACACGCGGAGGACATCATCCAAAGATTCTACATATTCATCCAGAAGCAGTAAGTTTATCATGACATACTTGTCGGTTTTTTCCTTTCAATAATCTTCTACATGGTTTGTTATGTCTGATTGTGCACACAAAAAAGCCTGTGACCTTTTTTTGAGAGAGTTGGGCTGTAATTACAAGCAACCTACAAATAGCTTTTACCTTAGCTGCTCACTAGATATCAAATTTTAAAAAAGGTAGCCTAAATCGGTTTTTTTTTATCAAGGCATACTTTGCTTGGCAACCACAGTTGTCACAATCAGTTTAGGGGTGCAATTGGCTATTGTGGTTGCCACAAGAAAGTGAATAGTTAGGAGAAAATTATAAAAAAAGATATGGATGTTCATCCAAAGCTGTGTAAGTGTCAAAGTGGTGTCAATAGCATTGTATGGCTTGCATGGCTTTGTATCAATAACTGAAGTAATTTTTGTAATAATTCAAAGTCAAAGTAATAGTTTATTGAGAGCTTTATTATTGGTGTAGTTCAATTTTAATACAAACATTTTGCATAATTACATTTAACTACTTTTAAAAGTCATAATAAACATAATGTATCGAAACAAAAATCCACGATATTATTCGTTATATTTATTAAATTACAGACTTTTGTATAATCATAAAAACGTGGTTTATAATGATCATTAGGAAAAATTTTACTTGTTATAATATACAGTAGTATTATGTATGTATTAGTATTATGATTAAAATGTAGAACTATATTTTAACGACTGATCGGGTGACATAATATAATATGACAAATTATATAATATAAAATAACTTACATATTCTACCTTAAGGCAGGTCGCCGTTAGGTACGACGACGAACGAAGCGAGGAGGAGTGTTAAGCTGCGTACGAATTTGAGCGGCGCAGCCCGAGGCATGCTCGCCCCGCGCGGCAAGCTGCTCGCGAGCCAAATTTTTGCACATAAACATACGCGGGTGAGGCAGCGTACTCGCGGCGAGCCGAAATCGTGCTTCGTTCAAAATGGCGTCGGACACGACGACAGCCGCGGCTGCGTTTATCATATTTCACTGAATTATATCAATAAATTTACGAACAAACTCGATCAAACATCCACGGCTCAACCACTTGCTCAAATTCATACGCGCCTCGCCCACAAACAAGTAAGAACGTGTTGCTGTGCCCGCGGCAAGCTCGGATACACGTCCAAATTACGCGAGGCACACACACTGAGGCGCCTTTGAACACAGTCGAAAGACCGTTCTGGGCGTAGAGGCCCTAGCGTGCGCGCTCAGTGTAGACGTACCTCTGCGAGCAACGCCTCGCCCTAGCGTGCGCGCTCAGTGTAGACGTACCTCTGCGACCAACGCCTCACCCTAGCGTGCGCGCTCAGTGTAGATGTGCCTCGGCGAGCCAGTAGACGTTCGATTCGTTCCCGAGGTGCAAATATTCCATATAGTTAGGACGTGATACCGCGTCAACGGTAACAAATGTGTTAGTTGGGTATCTACTACAAATGTATTTTTAGGAACGCACGTGTACTAAAACCCGAGGAAAGTCTCGGATTTATGAATACATTAATGAAAGTTTGTCTAAGAATAGAATCCCTGATTGAAACTGATATTACAAATTCAAAACAGATCCATCCAACAAACATGTAAAACAGTTTCTGTTACCTAGATCACTGTTCTGCACCTCATATCTCCGTAACGTAAACATCGTGTGCATATAAAATGTATGGCCGCCAGGGTTCTTTTTACATGTGTCGACCTGTAACATGGTGTAATTGAAATTTAAAATATTTCATGTTATATATTCGTATTATACGAATTAATAACAGGAATTAAGAACAAATATATATTCCAGCACTTAGATTAATGATAAGGTCTATGTAAATACATATTTATGATGCTGACTGTAGGTTTAAATATGGAGAAAATGTGATATTGCAGTGTATGTTGCTAGCCCATCGTCCACAATACACTTGAACCTTAATTCCATACTCTTACGATAAAAAGGGTATGTAATTTCTTACATACCCTTTTTATCGTCTTTCGAGTGTGATGCTGTTCTAATCCGACACTGAATGGGAACTTGTAACACATTTCAATTACAGTAAATTCACAGGCTATATCGACGGTCACGGACTTTAACTGTTTAGCCATTTAGACCTTACTTTATAATGAGTCTATTATTCTTTTTAGGGTTCCGTAGCCAAATGGCAAAAAACGGAACCCTTATGGATTCGTCATGCCTGTCTGTCTGTCCGTCCGTATGTCACAGGCATTTGACTCGAAAACTATAAGGTGTATTTGAATAAAATTTTGAGGATAGGTGTATTTTGTTAGCCGCTACATAGTTTTGTAATCAATTTAGTAAAAAAAATTTTTTGAGGTCGCACTCCATACATAAAACTGAAAGTCAAAAATTTTTTTTCATTGCAAGCCCACGTGTGGCGCATCAATCGATAGGCCTTTCAAAATAAATATAAGGTTTCTAAGCATTTTTTTGATTAAGTGAATGATGATGATGATGATGTTGTGAAGGGACGCCTGGCCGGAAGCAGGCGGGCAGTCGATCGCTCGTTGCGTTCATTCAGCCCCATTCTCTAAGGTTGGAGCTTAGGGTTACTGTCCCGGCAGCGTTCCCACATTACAATCTTCCATTCTTCTTGTGTTCCTGCAGAACAGAAGGACATCTTTAAGGTTGACATCCCTCAATTACCTCTCCTCTAACACATCTCTACCGAATACTCTAAACCGCGGTGCCGCGTACATGACGCATTCCGCTAGTACATGCTTGCTAGTTTCCTCCTCCCCACAGTGCGGGCAGGAAGCATCATTACTAATACCTAGTATCTTTAACCCATTCATGGCCACGAACCACGAAGCGTACACAACACGCCGGGCCACTATACAAACCGTTTTCAGCTAAAACGTGTGACTCAGCTTATGGGTCTCGGGGCCTGGCGCGAACGTCAAAGAAATTGCCGCTTATGAATCCGGTCCGTTGGACAATATTATGCAAATTTTTACTAACCAACTGTTTACTGTTCATATTAAAAAATATATATTTACTAATTTGTTGATATATGTAAGAAACTAAGAATGAACATTTTAAAGCCTGATCAGAAATAGATGATCATTGTCAACAGAGCGCTGTTATTTTCATATAATTATAGGGTTCAGAAAAAATATTTTCTTGTAAATATTTCTCACACACTGTTATGATAATACAATATACCATTTAGTTGGTGACAGTTTAAGCCGCCCTGTTTTTATAATGAAACAAAAATAATTGGCATGGTAATAAGTTTGGTCCTTAGAAATGTTGCTTGCTACCATCCAAACAGTAATCCATTGTAAAAAGGTACAATGTGCAACGAGTTTCGTCATGAAATAAGCTTTAAAACCAAGTTATAAAGTTTATTTTTGCGTGCTATGAAGATATGTGTAGTTTTTACAATTAGCGCCAGGCCACGGTGACCCATACCTTGAGTCATGTCAATAACTTCAGGCATACATATATTTTTGATATTTTTGAAATGTAGATTTATCCATTTGCTTGGGACACGTATGTATCTCGAATTTCAGAATATTGACTATATTACACTTCCAGTAAACCAAACTTGAATATTCTAGACCCTGTTTCACTAAATAAAAAACATGTTTACAATTATGTTTTTCAACATGCCTTATAAAGATGGTTGTTAGCTCAAATTATACTTATATTATTTCGTCATTTTACGTTTTGTTTATGTTTAAATCAGAATTTATTCACGACTCACGTGTGAGTCACGGGCCCTGCGCGACTGTTTTAACATGACCCATACGCTGAGTCACGGGCCCTGAATGGGTTAAGTGTCTATTTAGAGTGTTATGACCAGTTATAATACCTGTCAACGTTCAGAACATTCTCAGATTACTCTTACCCAGTTTCAGCAGATACCTGGTTCTTCTGTGATCCATACCTCCTAACATCCTCTTTGTCTACATCCAGATGCTTCCCTCCATTTTCTTTCCCCTTTGTCTCTCTTAGCCTTTCTATGACCCCCTTTGTGACTTGAGCCGAGAAGGGAAGGACCGGTTCTGGGCCTACAAACTCTTCCCGCTCCCTCCCTAGCCAGCTCATCTGCTCTCTCATTTCCCGCTATCCCCTGATGCCATGGCACCCACGCCACCGTGACACCTGGGTTTTCTCCAATCTTGTTAAGCTCCTCCTTACATTCTTTCACTAAGGCGGATGTTACCGTTGCCTTATTTAGTGCCTTCAGTGCTGCCTGACTGTCCGTGTATATCACCACCCTTCCAGTCTGTTGCATTCCTTCTCTAATGATCTGTGCGCACCTCGTTATCGCGCACACTTCTGCTTGGAAAACACTAGCATATATGCCCAGTGGGATGGATACCCTCTCACGTAGTTTAGGTATGACTATACCTGCTCCCGCTAACTTGGTTGATTCTCTTCTTGATCCATCCGTGAAGCAGACCGTCATTGGGTGCTCGACGTCTACTTTCCAGTTGTCTCTTTCTCCTATATGTATCTTGTACTTTTTGTCGAATATCTCCTGCCTCTTTAAGAGGTCATTATTGGCTATCATCATGTGTATCTTCGATAGCGTCTCCTCCTGTATCAGTGCGTGTCTTTTGTCCACGCAGCTTCCTCTCCATTCCTTACATGCTTTCATCCTGTACGACTGTTCAGTGGCCCTTTTCTCCACTTCTATCCGCATTGTCTTCATGCCTTCCATAGCTTGTGTCGGGGTTGTTCTCATTGCCCCCATCACCATCAGACATGCTAGTCTCTGTACTTTGTCCAGTTCTTTTTGTCCAGTCATTTTCTTTTATGCGGACCCTGTGCCACCATACGACAGCTCCGTAAAGCACCCTGGGTAGGATGATTGTCCTATAGATCCAATGGATCATCTTGGGCCTCAGTCCCCATTTTCTTGCCACTGCCCTTTTACATTGGTATAGTGTTCTAATGGCTTTCGCCGCTTGCTCCTTGTGTGTGTTGTATACCTGAGTGTGCTATTATAGATTTTAGATTAAGTGAATAGAGTCGGAGATAAATGCCCCGAAAGTCACTAAAATTGTGTGTCCCCCCCCTCTGATTTATGAACGTGTATTTTAAAAATATGAAAAAATCATGAAGCTTCAATTCATTCAAGCTTCAATCACAAGGCTTCAGCGAAAATTGTTTTGAACAAGATCGGTTCAAAGGATTTCGAGATATATCTAAAAAGCTGCCTTACTTAAAGAAAAGGACGTAAGTGCCATAAGATTTCAGTAACGATACGACCTTTTTAATACGCACGGAACCCTTGTTGTGCGTGGTCCGACACGCACTTGGCCGCTTTTTTCAAAGGTTAACGATAATAATAAATGTTGACACCTAAATGGCTCAACAATTAAGTCCTTGATTGTACCTGTGCAGTAGGATCATGATATCATCGATGTGCTTACCTTAAGTTAGAACTGTATGTAAGGTAGTTGTCTGAGAATAACCAGTAATAGCCCTGTGGGTTACGGAAAGGCAACGCTGGTCACGCGAGGGCATTATTTTTTATATCTACTCTTATACATACTCTTGTCTGTCTCTATACTAATATCATAAAAACCGGCCAAGTGCGAGTCGGACTCGCACACGAAGGGTTCCGTACTATTATCCATAAAATCGGCAAAAATCGCGTTTGTTGTATGGCAGCCTCCCTTAAATATTTATTTTATTTTGTTTTTGTATTCGTTGTTATAGCGGCAACATAAATAGATTATTTTGTTAAAATTACAACTGTCTAGCTATCGCCAGGTGACAGACAGACGGACGGACAGACAGCGAAGTATTAGTAATAGGGTCCCGTTTTACCCTTTGGGTACAGAATCCTAAAAAGGAAAAGTCTGAGATTGTAGCTTTTCTAAGTTTGTAGTGTAGGTGCCCAATGTCCACTCCCGGTGTTACCCAGGGTAATGCCGAGGCAATATTATCCCGTTGCCGTTGTACGAGTCCATTAATGCCCCCTGTTCTAAGGTCTGGTAAGGTCTGCCTACACCTGCACACCCATAGGAAAAGGTGGGGCAATGTTATCCAGTTGCATTTCGTTAGATGTTTTATCAAAAGTTTGATAATAGGGTAGTTGGGCATATTCATTATTTTATGGCCCTTAAACGGATCGTTACGGATACTAACAAAACCGACGGGTTAGACGTAACTATGGTATCATGGTATTTTTTACACAAATTCCTTTATAAATCAAAACTTTACCACTGTAGAATAAAAACCAAAAACTGTTTTAAAATGTCCAACTCAAGCCCTTTCATATGATATGAAAGGGCTTGAGTCCCCCCTCTTATCCATAAATGGCAAATACA